>JADMNL010000023.1:374110000-374710000 GCA_016271365.2 Neoceratodus forsteri | reverse complement strand
TTGAACTGTTTGAGCTTTCAGGGAAGGAAAATAATAGATTGGGGCAGACTGGTGATACACCAGAACAAGAAGAGTATTTTGAGTGCCCTGACAGTCCACTGCCAGTGTCCGAAAGCTCTCCATGTGAGCTAAATGTTGTGGACTCAGAAACTGTAACTCCTGGAGCTGAAAGTGCCCCAAGTTCTAGCCTCTCTACCCCCATGGAGACTCCCCTGACAAGTAAGGACAATGCTGAAAATGAGGCTCAGAGTGCAGAGACTGTAACAGTTCCCCCTAGAAAGACTGGTTGAGCTGTAAAGCCTGTGGTGCACCTCAGTTATGATTCCCTGGGCCGGCCAGTGGATCTGCCCCTCAATGTTGTCCATAAAGGAGTGTATGTGTCCCGAGCTCATTGCCCAAACTGAGCATCAGTGCTAACTCAAGTTACTTGTGTTGCCCTCTAGTATGGTGCCCTTGCCCGTCCAGCCCCAAGGTAACTGATAAGGAAGGGCCCCTCTCTTCAGGTTTCATGTACAAGAGGTAATAACTTGAGTTATGGTACAATGTGTGTGTAATACTATGTAAAGAGTGACGTACTGCAATGTTTCAGAAATGTGTTCTTGGTAAAATGATATACTGACTGACGATTACATGTGTGAGCCTAATGCAAATGTATATGGTTGCAGTTAAAACTTATGGGGTACTTGCTTGACGCGACATCAAGCTTTCCCAGGCTAGGAAGGTGTAACCCCTGCAAATGGGGTTCCCAAAAGACTTCCAGGAGCTTGCTTGAATGCTCCAAGCCTGAATGGTGTTTGGGCTTAAGCCATTTATCAGTGAGTGTTTTAGAACCTCTGGTACTGTCTCTTTAAGAGCTGTCTGCTTGCAGACATAATTAGTTGTATGGGGGACTGTGTGCTTCTCTGTTTGAGTACCACTCGAGCTGCTGCCAATTCACTCCATTTTGCAGTCACTAGGAGTGCAAAGGAACCTATCTGAAAGATGTAACTGTTTGCAGAAATCATTTACAGTAATAATGAAATTACAGTTTGTCTAACCTACTTTCTTTGCAGTCAGAACTGTGTCTGCCTAGTTCCCCATTCTGGTTTTGAACTGCTGAACTGGACCAATCAGTGTGGGGTAAGCTAGCTCTAAAATGTTGCCTTGGACGAATCAGAACTTGGACTCATAATCTGAGCCAGCCACAAGAGGATTGTATGGGCAGTGACTCTGGGAGATGTAGTTTAGACTTCGGCGCCTTTTGGACCAACAGCAGCAGTCTATTGTGAGTGACAGCCAATCCAGTCAAGAACTGGGAGGAACTCAAAGGAAGTGCCGGTTTTGTCTGTTGGGAGTTTCAGTTGAGCTTTGGCAGTGAAGGGAAAGGAACCTGTGCTCCTTCAGTGCACAGTTTTAGTCAAAAACATGTGTAAGGTCCAGAGTTCTGGTCTGCAGCTTGTTAGGACTGAATCTGTCCTGTGAAGAGAATCCAAGGATATCTGAAGAGTAGAAACCAGGCTCACCCTGTAGAAGACTGGAGGAATTGCTGAAAATTGCACTCGGTCTGTCAGGAACTGAATCTGCATGTGTTCTCCGGTATTGTGCAGTAATTGCGATCGGGATACAGATGCAGCCTGCCTGGTATAGTGCTTTCTTTTACCATATAAATGTGTGAAGAGGTTTGTGTACCTCAAGTGAATCCTGCTGCCATTAAGTGACTTTTGCCTGTGACTGTTTACCATATAAATGTGTGAGGAGTCTCTTGGAGCTCAAGAGTAGCCCTGCTGACATTGAAGGACCCTATCTTATTTGGAGGTCATGAGTACTAATTCAGGTCGCTCCCTGTTGAATTGCCACATTAAATCCAAATGGAATTACTGTACTGTTGACTGTTTAATTCTCCTTTTCTCTGTGTGAAAGGGCCCTACCAGCTGCCACGGTTTGGACTAGCCACTAGGGCTTGGGTACCCAGGGACAGTAACTGATAGGGATGAGCCTGTGCACAGAGCCATAGGAAAGATGAGTAGAGTGATAAGCTAATTAACCTGATTTCCCCTGTCCTTGTTATATCCCCTAAATAAATCAGAGCTGCTTGTTTCAGCAAAGTTATACTGCCTGAGGTATTTGTCTATGTTAAAGTACTGTACTGTGATTGTTGCACTGTATCTTATTTCACAGGAGGTCCCAGTGCGGAACCAGTCCTGGGGTAAGTGTATACTGTAAAGGTAATTCTGATGTATTGTGTGGGCCACTAGTGGGAAGAAAGGGGGGTTGCAGTGTCCCAGAGGGCTGTGACCAAGTTAGTTTAACTATTGTAAACCCTGACCTCTGGGTGGAGGCACCCGCCATTGGATCCAGGCCCCTCAACCTGTTAGTGGCAAATCAGGCAGGGGTAGTAGCCCCTGGGATAGCGCCATCTAGGGGTTACAATAATGCACAACCCCAGAGTGTCTTATTGTGCTTATAAAATGGCCCTTTATTTTTAGAAGCTGTTTTTTTATTTTGAAACACTTATTTAAGTAAAAATGTAAGTGAATCTGTGCTTTTAACATAAAATAGTCCTTCCGCCTATTGGTGCTAGATTAAAGTAGCGTTATACAGTGTGTGTGTGCCTGCCTGCCTACTTAAGCTTCATATTCCCTGCCAGCCAGAACAATTCACAAATGCTGTTTTCCTCATTCTAAGTATGACACATAGCCCCCTTACTTTATTTTATTCTCCTCAATCTGTAGACAAAACTAAAAGGAAGCCATAACAGAGGCTTCTCAGTTCCCCGATGCTGCAAGCATTAGTGTGGTTCAAAACTACCACACTCAGTGGCAGCATCATGAACCGCTTCCTCTGTCCTAAAAGCTAAACAGCAGGATGAGTAATTTACCATTTTTTCCCTTTGTTTATATAGTATTATTGCTTACTTTCTTCATTCTCTGTTTTTTTCTCTCTGTTTCCCCATATTCAAGGAATGGAATGTTTATCATGGAATACAGGGATTCAAAATTCTGCTCTGTTCCACTGGCAGAATGTTCATCTTCTAACATACTGTATGTATACACACACACAGGCCATTTCTAAAGCCACAGACTCAATTATCTCTGTCAGGGAAAGCAGAATGGATTTCCCCAATGAACAGGTAAAAATAGAAGGGATTTTTCACTGTCAGCAAAGAAGCGGTTGCAATGAAAACTATAAACAATACTTATTGTTTCTAATTTGTTTGTGTGTGTAAGGAGAGTGTGATCAAGGAAAAAACATTTAATTAATTTGTTTTATTTTTTATTTAAGGTAGTTTTATTTTTAGGGCCCAGTTGAAGTTTTTTTACAGTGTAAAGGTAACAGCCATGTTTGTGATGGAAAATCAGTTTTGGTCTAGGGAGACTGATGGAAAATGGTTCTGGTTGTAGGAGGACTTATTTGCTTATTGTGTAATGTGGTTTAAGACCAGGATGACTGTGCGTATATAGAGACTTAATGTACGGTTAGCTGATGTCTCTTTCTTGGCCAATGAGATTTCTAGATTTTCTCATGCCATTTTATAACAGAAATTATGAAGGGCTACAGAGACAGAGGATGCAGACGAGAACAGCCTGACAGGAGATGGCAGGGAGTTCCAAAGCATTGGGAAGTGGTAGCATAAAGCTAACTGACCAATGGTGGTGGAAAGATAAGGATTAGCTAGAGTGTGAGCGTCAGTGGACCTGAGGAGGAGGAGAGGCAAAGAGATGTGAGGGGAGAGTCCCTAGCCAGTATTTAGATGTGAACTTGGCACAGTGGGAGAGGCGCCTACATTCAAGGGAGGGAAAGGCGAGAGAACAGTACAGGGAACAGTGGGAAGTGCAGGAGTGGGTGTCAAGAGCAAAGTGACAGAAGGCATTGAAGAGGGCACCCAATCTGGTGAGGGGAGACTTGGGAGTAGCACTGTAGACTGCATCGCATTAGTCAAAAATAGGGAGTATCATTTTCTGAACAAGATCGCGCCGAACCAGCAGAGGTAGGGAAATGTGGTTCCTGTAAAGGGCACCAAGCTTGGGGCGTTGTTTATGCAGGATGGCGTCGATATGTAGAGAAGAAAAAATTACTCACCATAGTAATGTTTCTTCTATGGAGTCTTGCTGTATTCTGACTATATGCAGTTAGCCCCAGCACTTGAACTGCTCTGGAGAGGAAAGGGTTAACTCTATGCCACGGCATAGAACGTTGAGCACAAGCTCGGTTTTCAAACCTCTGTCCCAGGTACTCCTCAGTGTAACCGTCAGATTCTTCCGAACACTATGCTAACTAGCTAAAAACAGAAATTGTTTTCTAAACTTTGTGCCAAAAGGCAAGAAACAGATTTTTTAGGGTCCAAAAGACAAGTCAAGAACCCCAAAAAGAAATCAAGTAGGTAGTGAAACTTAATACTATATTAAAATGAATAAAATAACCTCATCCTAGGAAGAGGAAAAACCAGGTACACCCCCGAGGTGCAGCACTGCAGCTGCCCACCCACATCCCAAAACAACTAGGTTCCACAAGGGGAGGCAGGGAGGGAGGTCAGAATACAGTAAGACTCCATTAGAAGAAAACTTTACTAAGGTGAGTAATTTTTTTCTTCAAACAACATGAAGTTTTGCTGTATTCTGACTATATGCAGACTAACAAGCAGTACCTCCTTGGAGGAGGGAGTTACAGAACCTATTTTGGGAACAAGCTCTGCAGTACTGCTGTGCCAAACCTAGCATCATTTCTTGACTGGATGTCGAGAAAATAATGCTTGGTATATGTGTGAACAGTTTTCCAGGCAGCTGCTTTACAGATTTCCACTAAGGGTATGTCTCTGGCTGCTGCGACTGAAGCAGCTGTACCTCTGGTGGAGTGAGCCCTCAGGCATGAGGATGGTTCCTTTCCCAACTTAGAGTAGCAGAACTGTATACAGGAGACAATCCACCTGGCAATATATCTCTTAGTGGCAGGTTTGCCCTTCCCCACTTCTCCATAAGTGAGAAACAGCTGTGAATAGTCATTCCTATGAACCTTAGTAGATTCTAAATAATAGCTAAGAGCCCTCTACATCCAGACGGTGCAGTCTTCTTTCCCCAGAAGAACGGTCAGTGAAAAATATAGACAGTGACATGGATTGGTTCAGATGAAAATCTGATACGACCTTGGGAAGGAATTTTCTATTTGTTCGAAGGACCACCTTATCCCTGTGAAATGAAAAGAAATCCAGTTCCACTGATAAAAGCCTGTAACTCACTGATTCTCCTGGCAGATGTAATGGCTACCAGGAACACAGTTTTCCGAGTCTAGTATTTTAGCTCTGCTGAAGATAATGGTTCAAAGGGAGGCTGCATAAGCTGTGCAATACAGATATTCAGATCCCAAGCAGGAGTAGGGTCCCTAAAGGGAGGATTGATATGAACCAGACCTTTGAAAAATCTCTTGAAAACTGGATGGGAGGCTAAGGAAGAGCCCTTCCCCGCTGAAAGAAAGGCAGAGATAGCTGCCAAATGCACTTTGAGAGTGGTAGGTCTGAGGCCTAAACAGTTAAGATGCACCAAATAGTGAAAAGCAGTGGCAATGTCAGCTGACTATGCCTCCGAGAACACCAAAAACCAAACCTTTTCCATTTGGAATTGTAGGTTTTCCTAGTGTAAGGTTTTCTACTAGCCTTAAGAATGTCCAAGGCTGATTGGGAAAGATGCAGACTTGCATAGCTCCTCAAGAGCGAAGCTTCGAGTCTGAAGGTTGGGATACAGAATCCTCCCCTGTGAGGAGGTGAGAAGATTGAACTATCTGGGAAGACAAAGTGGAATTGTCACTAACATTGACAGTAGAAGGGGGTACCAAGGCTGCCTGGTCCAGTCTGGAGCCACTAGAATCACAGTGCAAGGCCGAGACCTGATCTTGACCAGAAATCTGAATATCAGAGGAAAAGCATACAGAATCTTGCTTGTCCAATCCAACAGAAGAGCATCCTGAGGAAAAGACAACAAAAGAGGGGGGGTCTGCAGCAAAATAGGGGAAGCTGATGATTGTCCGGCGCTGCAAAGAGATCTGTCTCTGGAATGCCCCACCTTTTGAAAATGATCTGAAGAATTAAAGGATTCAGGGCCCATTCATGGTGACCTTGAGAAATCCTGCTGCAAGCATCTGCCAGTACATTGTCATTCCCTGGGAGATACACAGCTATCAGGGAAACCTGCAGGGAATAAGCTAGTGACCATATTTTCATGGCTTCAGTGCACAAGGCAGAGGACCGAGTGCCCCCTGCTTGTTGATGTACCACATGGTTGTGGTGGTGTCTGTCCTGATCTGCACCACTTTCCCCTGAATTGTATTCAAGAATGTCTGAAGTGCTAGAAAGACAGCCCTGAGTTCGAGAAGATTTATGTGCAGGAGAGACTTCTGATGAGACCATGTTCCCTGAGCAGTAAGCTGGTCCAGATGGGCCCCCCATCCCAGCAGGGAAGCATCTGTGGTGAGAATCACTGTTGGAGCTTGACTGAGGAAGGGAACACCCTGCCTCAGATTGTCCTCCTCCAGCCACCACTGGAGAGCCTGAACCAGAGTTTGACACACTTGAGACACTGGAACTAACTTGGAGAGAGGGTCTTTCTTCTGAGAACAAAAATATTTTAGATGAAATTGAATATCTCTCATTTGAAACCTTGCCCCTTGCACTACTGCACTGCAAGCTGCCATGTGGCCTAGCAACTGCAAGAAATGTCTGGCTGGCCGAGACACTAGTGGATGAAGAGAGGAAGCCAGAGTTAGGTGGGACTGAACCCTTGGAAGAGGGAGACAGGCCCTGGCCTGGACAGTGTCCAGTTCCACCTCTATAAATGTGAGAAGCTGGGCTGGTTCTAGAACAGACATCTAAATTTTGGATGAATCCTAGGGAATCCAGAAGTTTTTGCGTGACCTCTAGAGCTAGCTTGACTTGGTCTGAGGACTGACTCACTATGAGCCAATCGTCCAGGCAGGGAAACAGTAAGATGCCTTGTCTCCTGAGAAAGGCCACCACTAATGCTAGACACTTAGTGAACACCCTTGGAGCAGATGTTAGGCCGAAGGGCATTGCTCTGAGCTGGTAGTGGCCTGAGGGCAACTCGAACCTGAGGTACTTTCTGTGGGAATGTCCGATAGGTGTATGGAAATAGGCATCCTTGATATCCAGGGAGGCTAGCCAGTCCCATTTGGAACTTTGGCTTTAGTATGTGTTTGTTCAGGTATCGTAGATCTAGGATGGGTCGCCACTCCCCTGTCTTTTTTGGGGTAAGAAATTATCTGGCATACAGTCCTTTTCCCCTGTGATTGAGAAGTACCTTCTCCACTGCTCACAGGAGCAATAGAGAGGAGACTTCTGCCTCTAAAGCCCTTGTTCTCCACAGGAGAGGGAGGACTGAAAGACTTTGCTCTCATTTTTGGGAACCTTCTGAAGCTGAGAGCAAGTCCCTGGCTCACTACTTCCAGGATCCACTTGTCTGAGGTAACAGACTTTCAGGCCTGGAAACAGTGAGCCAGCCTGCCCTCTACTGCCTGGAACTGGGGAGGTGACCCTGATCGACATCAGGGTGTCTGCTTGGCAGGGGACTTGGACTGAGTGGATGATGGTCATCCCTCTTCTGCCTCTTCCCCTAAAGAACCCCCTCTGCTGGAAGGAAGAGGAAGCCTGGACTGGTAAAAAGGCTTGCCCCTGCCAGCCCTAGATTGCTGCCTCTGAGAAGTGATCCGCTTTTCCTTGGCTGCAGCACTCCTGTAGGTGGTCCTGTACTCGTCCATCTTTTTCACGTAAGCCTTTGTTTGCTGCCCAAACAGAGAATTACCTGTGACAGGAAAATCCATGGCCTTGGTCTGGGTATCCTGAGATAAAATGGTACACCTGAGCCAAGCAAATCTCCTCATGGAGACAGATGTAGCCATGACCCTAGAATGAACATCATTCTAGTCAACAGCAGCATGAAACTGGACCTTTGATGCCTCAATGCCATCGACAGCCACCTGCTCGAGCTCCTTGGCCAGCATGGGGGGGGGGCATTCTTAGCCAGCTTCAGAACTGTATCCCACATAGACTTCTGGTATCTGGCTATATATGCCATGTAGTTGGATTGCCTAAGCCCCAAAAAGGATGTCAAGTACTGTTTCTTGGCCATGGCATCCACATTCCTGGAATCCTTATCTGGTGGGTGAGGTGCCAGGGGAATATTAGCCTTGTCACAGGCTGCAGCTTGCACTACCCCAACATGGCTGCAATGATTGGTAAGGAATTCTGTCCCAGGACCTGACAGGGCATACCTCCTGTCCATTTTTTTATCCACAGGAGGCATGGATGTCGGAAAAGAACAGGTTACATCCACCTGTAACAGTAGTTCTAGGAGTGGTATATGTTGTTCATCCACACTGTCTGGCATTGTCCCTTTCCCCTTTAAATCTTGCCGGAAGTCTTCAAGCTGGCTCCTCCCACCCACCCGGGTGGTAAATACCTTGGCTCCACCCCATGACGCCAGATCTAGCCCGCTGGAGAGTGTTATGCTGCTCCTGTCGGGAGGTCGGGGTGGGGTGTGGATGAACAACATATACCACCTCCTAGAACTACTGTTACAAGTGAGTGACCTGTTCTTCTAGGAGTGTGGATATGTTGTTCATCCACACTGTCTGGCAGACTCCTAGAAATTCTCTGGGAGGAGGTAGGCAAGGCGCACACCCCCTACTTAGGAAAGAGAGATTGGAGAACCGAGGCCCCAAAACCAGCATATGTCATGACTCAAGGTCGATGTGGTAATGGGTAATGAAGGTGTTCGCTGACTTCCAGGTAGCAGCCAGACAGATATCCTGGATAGGGATGTCCCTGGAAGCAGCAGTATGGCGGGTAGAATGAGCTCTTATCCCCTTGGGAGGCTCCTTGCCCGCCAACTCATAACACAGACTTATGCATGATGTAATCCATCTTGCAATAGTCTGCTTGGCTGCAGGTCTGCCAGAAGCAGCTTCAGCATAGGTGACAAACAGCTGGCGAACCTCTCCCCGAATTTCCGCCATCCTCTCCTTATAGTAGGAGAGAGCACGCCTGAGGTCCAGAGTATGGAGCCTGTACTCGGCATCCAAGGTGTAGTTAGGGTACTATACCAGCAAAGTCAACACCTCATTGAGGTGAAACTCTGACACCACCTTCGGAAGGAATTTCGGTTGGGGGCACAGTACAACTTTGTCCCTGTGAAAGACCAGATAAGGGGAGTCCACCGAAAGCGCCTGTCCTTCTGGCTGACGTGATAGCCACCAGGAAGGCAGTCTTCCATGACAAGTGTGAGAGCACACACTTGTGCATGGGTTCGAATAGCTTGCCCATGAGCTTTGCCAAAACCAGCAAGAGATCCCACGGAGGTGGAGGTTCATGCACCGGAGGGGATATGTGATCAAGGCCTTTGAAAAAGCGCCCGATTACCGTCTGCTGCACCAACGTCGGCTGACTGGCCCGCGCCCGGTAAGCAGAGATGGCAGCCAGGTGCACCCTAAGGGTCGATGACCGAAGACCCCCTTTGGAGAGGGACCAAAGGTAGTCTAGAATGTTAGCCACAGAGCAGGATAAGGGGTCCAGGCTCTTTCCCTGACACCAAATGGAAAATCTTTTCCATTTGAAGGCATAACATTTCCTGGTCGATTCTTTTCGAGATGCTTCCACCACGGTGTAGACATCCTCAGAAAGACCCAAAGCCTGGAACTCTAACCGCTCAGGAACCAGGCTGTGAGGTGCAGGGATTGAAGGTCCGAGTGGAAGACCTTTCCCTGGTTCAACGATATCAGGTCCAGGCGTGTACAAAGCCGCTCCGGGGCCCTGCAGCTGAGGCTGAGGAGATCTGGATACCAGAACTGGCGTGGCCAATCTGCGGCTACCAGGATCACCTTCGCCTTGTCCCTCCTCACTTGTGGTAACACCCTGTGGATCAAGGGAAATGGAGGGAAGGCGTAGAGGAGGCCTGCGGTCCACGGTCTCGAGAAGGCATTCCCCTGCAGCGAGCCCTGCTGAGGGGGGCGGGCATGGTACAGCCTCAGCTTGGTGTTCTCCCTGGAGGCAAACAGGTCCCCCAACAGGAGAACAGATCGTAAGCTACCTCTGGATGGAGAGACCACTCATGGGATGTCTGGTCTATGCGGCTGAGAGCATCTCCTGATCCGGAGCGCCTCCCTGCACAGCAGACAGGAGTGCGTGCCGCCTGTTTGTTGAGGTAGTACATGGTCATGGTATTGTCCGTCCGGACTTGAACCACTTGACCCCGGAGCTGAGGAGCGAAAGCTGACAGGGCCAGTCTGACTGCTCTGAGCTCCAACAGGTTGATGTGACATCGGGACTTCTCGGGGGTCCAGAACCCGTGGGCTCTGTTGTCCCCCATGTGGGCTCCCCAGCCCATGAAAGAGGCATCGGTCGTAAGGACGACCATCGGCTCGGGGTGGACAAATGGGACTCCTTCCTGCAAATGACTTGGGACGGTCCACCATTGGAGGGCGTCCCACATCCTCTGGGTGACCGTGACCAGCTGGTCGAAGAGACCCTGACGCTGAGACCACTGGGCGGCCAGCTCCCATTGAAGGGGGCACATGTGCAGTCTGGCCCAGCGGACCACTGAGGTGCACGCCGCCATGTAACCCAGGAGGTGCAGGAAGTCCCGGGCAGGGCGCAAGTGCCCAACCAGAAATGATTGGGCAAAGGAGGAAAGGACCTTCACCCTGTCTGCCAGGAGCCGAGCTCTGGCTTGACAAGATTCGAGCTCGGCCCCGATGAAGCCCATCACTTGAAAAGGCACGAGTTCTGACTTGGCCTCATTGATTAGAAAGCCCAGGTGGGAGCTGGTTCGGAGGGTCAGGTCCCTGGACCTCTCCACCTCCTGAAGGGAGGAATCTGCCAGGAGCCAGTCGTCTAGATAGGGGTAAATGCGAACCCCTTGACACCGAAGATGGGCTGCCACCACTGCGATGCATTTGGTGAAGACCCTTGGGGCCGATGACAGGCTGAACGGCATGGCTCTGAACTCGTACAGGGTCCCTTCGACCCTGAAGCAGAGGAACCGCTGATGGGACGGACAGATTGGGACGTGGTAAAATGCGTCCTGAAGATCCAGTGTACAGAACCACATGTTTCGCTCCAGGGATGGTATGATCTGGTTCAGAGTTACCATCCGGAAGGTGCGAGACCTGAGATATCGATTCAGGTCGTGGAGATCTAGAATGGGGCGCCAACCCCCCCTCCCCATCTGCTTGGGTACCAGGAAATACCTGGAGACAAAGCCTGGGTCTGAAGGAGGATCCGGCACTGGAGCAACCGCCTCCTTGAAGAGGAGCTACGCGATGTCGTCCTGAAGGGCCGACTGAGATCCTTTTCTCCCGTGGGGCACGGGCTTGGCTGGGAGGGTACTGCTCGAACTCTAGGGGCAGACCCTGCCCGGCCACTTCCAGAACCCACCTGTCCAAAGTGATACTGGACCAGGCAGAAAGGAAGTGGCGGAGCCGGCCTCCCACGGGGGGACTTAGAACTGGCGTGACGGGTGCGGGGGAGGCCACCCCAACTCGTCACTGTGCAGGCTTGGAGGAGGAGGCACCTGGACCAGCACCTCGGCCTCCTTTGTGGGACTGTTGAGGACCTTGCTTGGGCCTAGGGCACCAAGCTTGAGCCTGCTGCTGTTGCTGACCTCCCTGGAAGGAGGGCTGTCTGACCGCAGGGGAAGAAAGCCGAAAGGACTTCTTCTTGCGCTTCTGCTGGTTCTTGCCCGAAGAACCTATAGCAGAGGTGGCATTAGACTGCTCAATGCGTTGAAGGTGACCTGCCACTCCCGGACTGAAGAGGTCGGTGCCAAGGAAGGGCACATCAGCTAACTTGTGCTGGGTATCTGCTGGAAAGGAGGATAACCTCAGCCAAGCCCTGCGGCAGCCAGTGAGCGGGCACAGGAATCACCAATGTCCAGAGCCATTTGGAGCTGCTGTTTAGCAACCGCCGGCCCTGGTCCCGGACCTGCTTGCCCGTGGTCTGCATGTCTGCTGGGAGATGAGGAAGAACTTCATCAAGCAACCCCAAAAGGGCGTGAGAGAAGTGTGCCATGATCACTGCTGAGCTAGCCTGACGAAGGCCTAAGGATGATGCCGCGTAGACCTTCCAGGCCAAGTGGTCCATAAGTTTGGACTCCTTGTCCGGAGGGCGGTCAGTATCTGTAGAGCTGCCCGTTCACCTAAACACTAAAGCAGTCACAAGGCTTTCCGACGAGGGTGCTCAGTGAAGCCCACCAAGGATCCCATGGGCACCGCTGCATTTCATGGGCCACAGTGGGCGGAGGGTGCTGGCAGGAGGCTGGGACGCTGCCAAAGTTCCAGAGCCGGACCAATGATGGCTTCAGCCACTGGGAAGGCCTCCGTTGGGGTACCCCCCCCCTTGAGAATATCTGTGAGAGGATATTCTGCTTTCTTCTGAATAGGCTGCAACGGCATGCCTGTGGATTCAGAAATGAGTCGAAGGATGCCCTGGAAAGAAGATGGTCCTTCTTCCATGCCTGACACCGAGAGCTCATCATGAGAGTGAAGGCCGGTGGTATCCGAATCCGAGGAGTCCGGATACAAAGGCCTCCCACCTAAATCCCCCTCGATGCGCCTAGGGCGATCAGGGGTGACCATGATGGACAGCCTGTGGGGCAGGCCCGAAGTCGGTTGGTCCTCCTTAGAGGGAACCCCTCCCTGAGGCTGTTTTGGTGGTGGTTCCACCAAAATTGGTGGGTAGCCTGAAACAGGCTGAGCCGAGATGCGCACCGGACCCACCGGAGGGAGGACCGGAGTCCTCAGCACCGAGGGAGCCGGTGTCGGCCGAAGAGGCTGAGGCCAAGTAATGGCCGGTACTGCCGGGGCAGATGGCTTTTGACCTGTCAGAAGAAGTTGCTGCCACATAAGATCCTCATAATGTCGGAGTTTCCGTCGAAGTCTCTCCTCGTCCAAGGAGAATGAGGAACGGTGGCGGCGCCTCTTTCAGGAGTGTTTGTAGCCCTTCTTCGGTCTTCTGACCGACGGGGTCCTACTTCTCGATCGAGACCGACGGCGTCGGCTCTGTTGGTCGGGAGAAGCCGGGTTCCGTCTCTTGTCCCTCGATCGGGATGCCCGAAGGACGGGTCTCCTCGTCGGGAAGAGAGAGAATAGGCGCCCTTCCAGAGACGTCAGCAGGCATTGGCTATCAGCGGCTCAATCGGGTCGAGAGAGATCTCGGCTGGTTCAGCCGTGTCCTCGGCTTCGGTGCCCTGGCCTGACGGAAGGTCCGAAAAGCCAGCAGCCGAGGAGGCGATCTCGACTGTGGTCGAGACCCCCTGCTCCCGAGAGACGGACCGCTGTCGGTCCCAGGAGCGTCTTCTTCGGGAAGAAGATGGCTTAGGATCCTTATTCTTCTTCTTGGATCGGGAGGAATGCGAGCCTAAGGGCGCCTCACCCTTAGTAGGGAGAGACTGGCACAACTCCCAGAAGGATCCCGTGAAGGTGGAGCCCAAGTTGAGCGGCACGAAGAAGCTTCGGTTGGCGGAAGCTTGGGCAGCTTCTTCCTCGAAGGCCATTTGCTTGAGCTGCTCTCCGGATCCTGCAGCCGCGGAAACCGCCCACCTGGCCTCCTTCGATTTCACCGGTGGATTGCGAAGTTCCGGTCTCCCCAGCTTAAGGTGCGCCTTACGGTCCTCCAGAACGGTGGGATGGAAAGGCGAACAGATGGTGCACGCCGAGGTATCATGCGCGGTACCGAGGCAGTAAACGCACGAGAGGTAGGGATCGGTGCGCGACATTTTTTGTCCACAAGGACACCGGCGAAACCCGGGGGACGACTTGTCCTCCATATCGAAGCGTTCGGATCTGAATCGTACACTCTTACGAGTTTTTAAAGCGAGTAAGTGTGGTGAAAACCGTCGATTTGACTCCAGGGCCTCTATTGCTGCAAAGTAGAACGAGGGAACCTGTATCTTCCAGCGGAAAGGAAGATCTGGCATCATGGGGCGGAGCCGAGGTATTTACCACTCGGGTGGGTGGGAGGAGCCAGCTTGAAGACTTCCGGCAAAATTTAAAGGGGAAAAGGACAATGCCAGACAGTGTGGATGAACAACATATCCACGCTCCTAGAATACAGGTTACTCATCTGTAACAGGAGTTCTAGGAATGGTATATGTTGTTCATCCACACTGTCTGGCAGGTTTCTTGCCGCTTTAAATCTTGCTGGAAAGTCTTCAAGCTGGCTCCTCCCACCCACCTGGGCGGTAAAACTCTCGGCTCCACCCCATGATGCCAGATCTAGCCTGCTGGAAGCCAGGTTGTGCGTCGAAGCCAGGGAGGCCGGTTGGGTCGTATGGATGAACAACATATACCATTCCTAGAAGTCCTGTTACAGGTGAGTAACCTGTATTTCTAGAGACATGGATATGTTGTTCAGCTACACTGTCTGGCAGACTCCTAGCAGTTCTGTGGGAGGAGGGAGGCAAGGCGCACACCCCCTACTTAGGAAATTAGGACTGGAGAAACGAGGTCCCAAAACCAGCATCCCAGCGTGACTCAAGGTCGATGTGGTAATGGGTAATGAAGGTGGGTGCTGACTTCCAGGTAGCAGCCCTGCAGATTTCCAAGATAGGGACCTCCCTGGAAGCAGCGGTATGGCGGGTAGAATGAGCTCTTATCTCTTTGGGAGGCTCCATGCCCGCCAACCTATAGCAGAGATCTACGCAGGAGGTGACCCACCTGCCCATCGTCCGCTTGGCTGCAGGTCTGCCAGGTGCGGCTTCAGCGTAGGTGACAAAAACTTCTCCCCGAACTTCAGCCGTTCGCTCCTTATAATAAGAGCGCTCTTCTAGGGTCCAAAATATGGAGCCTATATTCGGCCTCCGAGGTGTGATTGGGGTAGGACACCGGCAGAGTCAACACCTGGTTAAGGTGAAACTCCAGCACCATCTTTGGAAGGAATTTTGGGTGGGGGCACAGGACAACCTTGTCCCTGTGGAAGACCAGATAGGGAGACTCGATGGAAAGTGCCTGTAGCTCTCCCATCCTTCTGGCTGACATGATAGCCACCAAGAAAGTGGTCTTCCACGACAGGTGAGAGATGTCACACCTGTGCATCGGTTCGAATGGCTTGCCCATGAGCTTAGCCAATACCAGCAGTAGATCCCACGGAGGTGGAGGTTCTTGCACTGGAGGGGATATGTGATCAAGGCCTTTGAAAAAGCACCCGACCACCTTCTCTCAGTGCCACTGACTGCTTCCCGGCCTGCACCCGGTAAGCAGAGATGGCTGCTAGATGCACCTTAAGGCGTCGTTAACCGAAGCCCTAGCTGACAAAGGGACCACAGGTAGTCCAGAATGCTTGCCAAGGAACAGGAGGAAGGGTTCAGCCCCTTGCCCTGACACCAAATGGAGAATCTCTTCCATTTGAAGGCGTAGCATTTCCTGGTCGACCCCTTACGGGATGCCTCAACAGAGTTGAGGACCTCGTCAGAAAGACCCAAGGCCTGGAACTCTTGCCGCTCAGGAACCAGGCCGCCAGGTGCAGGGACTGAAGGTCTGGATGGAACACCTTCCTCTGACTGACTGAGATCGGGTCCGGGTGGGATGGAAGCCGCCTCGGGAGCCTGGAGCTGAGGCTGAGGAGATCTGGATACCAGAACTGGCGGAGCCAGTCTGGGGCTACCAGAATCACCTGCGCCTTGTCCCTCCTCACCTTGAGAAGCACCTTGTGGATCAAGAGAAATGGGGGAAAGGCGTAGAAGAGGCCCGGGGTCCACGGCCTCGAGAAGGCATCCCCCTGCAGCGAGCCCTGCTGAGGGGGTAGGCATGAAACAGCCTCAGCTTCACATTCTCCCTGGAGGCAAACAGGTCCACCTGAGGCATGCCCCAGTGGGAGAACAGATCTTGTACTACCTCCGGCAGGAGAGACCACTCGTGGGACGCAGCTCCTATCTGGCTTAGGGCATCAGCCAGAATGTTGGAGGCTCCTGGCACATGGATGGCAAGGAGATCAGTCTCCAGGCTGCGCACGAGGGACCAAGTGCGGAGAGCTTCCCTGCACAGAGGCATGGAGCACGTCTCGCCCTGGCGGTTTAGGTAGTACATGGTCGTGGTATTGTCCGTCTGGACCTGGACCACTTGACCCTGTACAAATGGAGCGAAGGCGGTGAGGGTTAGATGAACCGCTGGAAGCTCCAGCAGGTTGATGTGGCATCGGGACTCCCAAGGGGACCAGAGGCCGTGCGCTCTCTGCTCCCCCAGATGGGCACCCCAACCCATCAGAGAGGCGTCCGTCAATAGAGAGACTGTCGGCTTGGGGCGGACAAATGGGATGCCCTCCTGTAGATGAGCTGGAACGGTCCTCCACTGGAGGGCGCTCCACATCTCCTGGGTCACTGTCACTGGCTGATCCAAAGGACTGGAGCGCTGTGACCACTGGCTGGCCAGTCCCCATTGTAGGGGACGCATGTGCCAATGGGCCCAATGGACCACGCTGGTGCAGACCGCCATGAGGCCCAGGAAGTCCTGGGCAGGGTGCAATTACCCAACCTGAAATGATTGGGCAAAGGAGGAAAGAACCTCGGCCCTGTCCGCCGGGAGCCAGGCTCTGGCTCGCAGAGAGTCGAGCTCTGCCCCGATTAAATGGATCACCTGCTTTGGCATGAATTCCAACTTGGCCTCGTTGACGAGGAGGCCAACTTGACAGCAGACCTGGAGGGCCAGATCCTTGGACCGCTCCACCTCTGGTCTGGAGGAGGCCGCAATCAGCCAGTCATCCAGGAAGGGGTACACCTGGACCCTTCGGTGCCGCAGGAATGCTGTCATCACTGCCATGCATTTGGTGAAGACCCTGGGAGCTAGAGAAAGGCCGAAGGGCATGGCCCGGAACTTGTAGAGGGACCCCTCTGCTCTGAAGTGGAGGAATCGCTGGTGGGACGGACGGATTAGGACATAAAAGAACGCATCCTGGAGATCCAGAGAACAGAACCACATGCCTCGTTCCAAGGATGGAATGATCTGAGCCAGATTGACCATCCTGAAAGTTCAAGACCTTAGGAACCTGTTCAGGTCATGCACGTCTAGAATGGGGCGCCAGCCCCCCATCCGTTTCGGGACGAGGAAGTACCTGGACACAAACCCTGGGTCTGGTGGAGGATCCGCCACCCTCCTGATCACCTCCTTCTGGAGGAGCAGGGGAATGTCGGCTCGACGGGCCGACAGAGGCGCTGCGGACCCCGTTGCCCCCCGTGGGGAGACGGCTCGGAAGGACGGGGCCTGCTCGAACTCCAGAGGCAGACCCCTTCCTACCACCTCCAACACCCAGCGGTCGGTGGTGATAGTGGACCAGGCGGAAAGAAAGTGGCGGAGCTGTCCCCCCACGGGGGGGACCCAGGGGAAAGCGACACGACTGGGGGCGACACCCCCTCAACCCGTCACTGGGCAGGTGTGGAGGAAGGACCGGCCGAGGGACCTCCTGGGCCTTTTCATCCCGGCTTCCTCTTGGAGGAAACTGCAGGCTTGGCTTTGGGGTGCCAAGTGCAAGCCTACTGGCCCTGATGCTGGTATTGCTGGGCCGGAAGTGCCGCAGGGGCGGAAGGGCAAACAGACTTATGCTGCTGCCGGCAGCCTTTGTCCTTCTGGGCAGACGTGACCGAGTTCAAGGTGGCATTGGACTTCTCAATTCTCTGGAGGTGGCCTTCCACCCCAGGCCTGAACAAGTCGGTACCCAGGAAGGGGACGTCTGCCAACTTGTATTGGGTATCCGCCGTGAAGGTGGAGATACGCAGCTAAGCTGTGCGGCGCATGGCCACTGTGGCCGCTACTGACCGGGCACAGGAGTCTCCAATAGAGAGCCGTTTGGAGCTGCTGTTTCGCCACTGCTCTTCCCTGATCCCGCACCTGCTTGACCGTAGTCTGCAGGTCAGCTGGGAGATGAGGGATCACCTCATCCAGGGAGCCCATAAGGGCATGGGAGAAGTGCGCCATCCGTACGGCCGAAGTGGCCTGACAGAGGCCGAGGGAGGATGCAGCATACACTTTACACCCGGCATAGTTCAGCTTTTTGGACTCTTTGTCGGGGGGCTTGTTCACATCCCTAGCATTTTCCGGCATTCCGAGAATGCCATCAGTAACCAACCCCTCCGCAGAGGGGTGCTCCGAGAAACCGGACAGTGACCCGGTAGGGACCGCGAACTTCCTGACCATCCTGGCCGAAGGAGCAGGACAAGAAGCTGGCTGCTGCCATAACTCCAAGGCTGGGCCAACAATGGCTTCAGCCACCGGGAAGGCCTCCGTGGGAGAATCCCCTCGGTCCAGTATCTCCATGAGGGGATACTTGGCCCGCTTGGATACGGGCTCGAGCTGCATCCCAGTGGACTCTGAGATGAGGCGAAGCAAACCCATGAACGAGGATGGGCTCTCGTCCATCGACTGTCCCCCAGAGGACTCCAGGTCAAGGGGCCTGGAGAACAGGGAAGTCGTCGTCAGACTCCGAGGAGTCTGTGAACAGCTGCCTAGGGCCTGAGCCACCCTCCACCTGCCGAGGACGGTCGGGAGTGAGGGTGACCGACAACTGGTGGGGCAGTCCCTGAACCGACCGAGAATCTTTGGTCGGAGCCCCAGATTTTGGGCTGTGGAGGCGGAGGTTCCACCACAAATCGGTGGGACAGCTGGTTTTGGCCGACTAACTGGCGCCGGTTTGGGCACCTCGACCACCGCGAGGGGTTGTTTCGGCCTTTCGGGTGACAGCCACTTAATGGCCGGGGAAGGCGATGGCGTCAGCTTGTTCCTGGTCAGAAGGAGCTGCTGCCACAATAAGTCCTCGTAGCGTCGACGCAATTTGCGCTGAAGCCCTCCTCCTCCAAGGGGGGAAGATGAGGACGGAGGGCGCCTACTGCCTCGTGTAAGCCAGACCGCCGGTGTCGGCGGGATCGGCTGGACCAAGAAGAGGTCCAAGGCAGAGACCGCTGGTGTTTCTGTGGTGGGTCTGGGAGGCAGCGGGAACCGTTCCTCCCTTCGGCTCGGAGCCTTAACTGGGGACTCGCACAGGAGGCACAGGCAGTCCTCGTTTCCACTGGGGAACGGTGAAGGTTTGTCGGCTTCTCAAGTCGACAACCCGTTTAATGGTCGAGAAAATCTGGATCGCATCGACGGGTGTTTCGGCCAGCTGACCTGTCGGGGACACCGTGAAGCCAGCGGCCTTAGCCGCAACCTCGACCGAAGTCTAAAGTCGACTTTCCGGGGAAGGGGACCTCTCTCGCTCTCACGAACGTCGATGGTGGGACTTACCCTTCGAGTCCTTCTTGGACCGAGAGGAGTGTCCCGATGGCCCCTCACCTTTTGTGGAGAGGGATTGGCAAAACTCCTTAAAAGAAGCTGTATAGGAGGAGCCCAAGAAGAGCGGGATAAATGCCGCGACAGAGGAAGACGAAGATGCGGCCTGGGCAGCCTCCTCCTCGAGGGCGATCATCTGTTCAAGTTGCTCAGCCGAGCCAGCTGCGACTTCACCGGGAGTATACGTCTCTCGGAGAGCCCAAGTTGAAGCCTGGCAGCATGGTCTTCGAGAACACGTGCAGAGAAGGACTTTCACAAATCGCAGGCCTGTGGATCGTGGTCAAGCCCGAGGCAGTAGACGTACGTGGAGTGCGGATTGGTCCCTAGACGACATCTGCCCGCATGGGCACTGCCGAAAACCGGGAGTCGATTTGTCCATCGCAGCCATGAAGGAAGCAGCACACCGAAGTCTAGAAAAATTTAAAATTATTTTCGGATGAAGAGTTTGGATCCAGTCTAAACGCAGAGCGCTAAGGAGGGAACCTGAGCTTCCAAGTGGTAAGGAAGATCTGGCATCATGGGGCGGAGCTGAGAGTTTTACCACCAGAGTGGGTGGGAGGAGCCAGCTTGAAGACCTTCCAGCAAGATTTAAACCGGCAAGAAGCCTGCCAGACAGTGTGGATTAACATATCCATGTCCCTAGAACTGAAGAATTTTCTGTGTCCGTTTCCCCAGGGATTTATGCAGAGGGACAGACACCCTTTTGGACTCTGTGACATCCATCATCTCAACATTGTCAGGTTCCTCCTGATCCTGTTCAGCTTCTTCCACTGGAAGCTGAAGAGTATCAGCCACTTTCTTGTAAAACAAGAAATGGGAGGAGACACATTGGAAGGCCTGTCTGGGGAGATGTCAGGCTCTAATGGCTCATCTAGGCCTTCATAATCTTCATCTTCCCAATCGCCCTCATAAAATGCTTCAGGATCATATTCAGAAGCAGACAAGTCTGACCAAACCGATCATCTTTGAGTTGGTGTCGGTTCAGTTGGAACCGGGTGAAGCGATTGCACAATAGCAATCGCTTTAGCTATCTCATCAGCAGTCAGAACATGGGAACTGGGATCTGAACTGGCTGACTTACACTTTCTCTCAGATGGAACAGATTCTTTTTGCCTGAGGAGGTATAGCCCAGGTCAGTGGCACCCCCTCCGGTTCGGTCGGAACCGAACCGGGCTAACCATCCGGGTCAGCAGATTTCTCGGCCTTTCCTTCAGCCTACTTAAACATTTATATAAAGTGACTTTGGGAAAGTTCTTGCAGATTTGGCGGTCCGCTTTGAGGTGGTCAAACGCCAGACAGTAAACTACAGATGAGGTGGGGATCAACCTTAGCAAAGGCCCTACACTCAGAGCAGTGCTGAAACCCAGTGGGACCGGTTTTCTTTTTGGGTTTCTCAGACATGCCTAAAGAAAATTTACCCTTACCAGCGTAGAAAGCCAGGCAACTACAAACTTATCGGTTCCAACCGTGTCATGGGTCTGTTAAAAAAACGAGGAATTTATAGGGTTTTTAGGATCCGATAGGTACCACACTATAATTTACAGAAGCAAATCAAACAGAATTTCTTCAGTTCCCAACCGGACTGACTGGAAAGAAACCGAACAAAAAATTTCTCCACAAAAAAAACACTACTACCTACTAATACACTTGCTGTGCCAGGGACATTACGTAAACCGAACCGAAGTGAAGGAGAGAATCTCCGGAGCGACTTCTCAGTTAGGCGGAGTAAAGAATCTGACGGTTACACTGAGGAGTACCTGGGACAGAGGTTTGAAAACAGAGCTCGTGCTCAACGTTCTATGCCTTGGTATAGAGTTAACCCTTTTCTCTCCGGCGCAGTTCAAGTGCTGGGGCTAACTGCATATAGTCAGAATGCAGCAAGACTTCATGTTGTTTGAAAGGTTTAGGTGTTGGTCCAGGAAAACATCCAGGTATTTAAAAGAGGAGGTGTCTTCTAAGGTAGTCCCATCAAGGGTGTGAAAGGATGGGAGGGAGGGCAGCCTCAGAGCTGAGCACAGGCTCCATTCTTTAAACCTGCAGGGAACGCTCGCTTACTACAAGGAGCGTACAGCCAGAGTTCGGGTTAGAGGTTCACCAGCTGTTTGTCACCTATGCTGAAGCCGCACCTGGCAGACAGGCAGCTAAGCCCTCCCTCCTTCAGCTATGGCTCCCTCATATTTGCTCATACTTCTAAGCAAATGGAGCACAACGTACAACATCACCTGTCATTTTGCCCTGGCCGCCCCCTGCCTCACCCATCACTGCAAGCTCTACGAGAAGCTTGGCTGGCTATCCCCGCTCAATCACCTTAACTTTAGCACTGGGTGCCTCGTGAGTAAAGTACTTAGCTCCGGCACTGGCCCGGTTTCTTGTTCCTGCTGACCTCTCCCCCTACCTGCTTAGATCCCAAGGCCCCGGCCTACTAAGTGTACCTACTTCCCGCACCAACATGGGGGACCGGAGTTTTGCTGTCCATGGCCCCAGGCTCTGGAACTCCTTTCCTGAAAGAGTCCGTACTGCCTCCTCTCACAAGAGTTTCCGGACCTCCCTGTGGGATCATCTTAAGGTGGCTTCTCGCTGTGAATGTCCTAAGCCTCCTTAGCCTCCCGGTGTCCACTGGTGCCGGCTTCTTCTCTCCTGCTCTGGCGTCACCACTCTTGCGCTATGTCCTCGTCCAAATCCCCCCTCCCTTGCTTGACCAACGCTATGATGTTACTATGCTCATAATCCTCACCAGCCCTGTTGGTCATTGAATTTATCTCTAACTTATACCTTGCCCCATCACTGTATCTGGGTGTACCTTCCACGTAAATGTAAAAACTGTAAAAATTGTCTTTTCTCCTGTTTTTGTACCTGAATGTATTCGTCTGAACCAATTACTGTATCAATGTACCTGTTGTACCCTTTTGTACTCTCCCGGGTCGTTCCTGAAAATAGGCATAAAACTTGTCTAGTGTACTTACCCGGTAACCAAAAACTAAATAAATAAGCAGATATTGGCAGGTGAGTAGTCTCTCCTACACTGACCTCTGCTATAGGTTGGCTGGTAGGGGGTCTCCCATTGAGCTTAGGGCTCATTCCACCAGCTACATACAGCTGCCTCGATGGATGCTTCCAGGGGCGTCACTATCCAGGAGATCTGCAGGGCTGCTACCTAGAAGTCAGCACACACCTTCTTCCACTACCACATCGACCTCAAGTCACACCAGCATACTGGTTTTGGGGCCTCGGTTCTCTAATCTCTCTTCCCTAAATAGGGGGTATGCACCTTGTCCCCTCCTCCTGGAGAACTGCTAGGAGTCTGCCAAAATTGTGGATAAGTACACAATATCCACATCCCTAGAAATGAAGGTTACTCACCTGTAACTGTAGTTCTAGGAGTGGTATATGGTGTACATCCACACAATCCACCCAAGTGGCACATCTCTTGCTTCCAGCGTGCAAGATTTGACATCACGGGGTGGTGCTGAGGAGGATACCACCCAGGTGGTTGGGAGAAGTCAGCTTGAAGACCTTCTGTCATCTCTTAAAGGGAAAGGATTGCTGCCAGAAGTGCGGATGTACACCATATATCACTCCCAGAAATGAAAATTACGTACCCGCTGTATTTCTTGATCTTCCCATGTATCTTCACCATTCGTCACACTTGAGTCTAGACCAGAGACATCGCCGCCCATGAGGCTAACATACTATATGGCAATCATAGACTGGCCTGTAACTGGCGCCAACTCATCCCAGCTCTTCAGCTCTGTCCACCAGGAGAAGACAGAAACAGGGTGAGGAGGGAGGGCAAGGCAGCACAAGCAAGAGGGAAGAGAAGAGAAAATAAAGACAAAAGGATTACTTAACATAAAGAGATAGTCAAGTAGAGGGACTAGAAAGGGCAGGGATGGCCAGCATGCTGGGCAGCCCTAGATAAAAGAAAGGAAAAATAGGAGGCTATAGAGAAAAGAGACAAAGAGAGTTAGTCCCCCCCCACTTCCCCCGCCCTTGGACACTGAGGCAGGGGGCACTAAGAGAAGGCGCGAGGCCAAGGTGCCCATGTCACCAGATCTGAGGTTTGAGAAGAAATACTTGATTGTTGAAGAGAGCCCAGGAATGCGCCTAGCCGGGCAAGCAAGTGGATGTAGAATAGACTGCCTGAACAGTATCTGTGTCTACTTTTTCCCTTTTCTTTGTTAACTGGGCTCAGAGTGAAAAGTTGGACATGAGAGGGTAAAGTATTTTGGGGGGGGGGGGGAGCTGAAGGATCCCGGCCTAGGTGATCTCCTTAAGGAAAGATGTTAAAGGACCAACTCTCGTGCACTCTTGCTCTCTTTTTTTAATAGAACATCCCCAAAAAGAGGTAAAGGGAGTTCTGAAATAGTAAGGGAGAACCACAGGAGGACCTCTGTAATCCCTGTCCAAATGAGAGCCCTACTGAAAAAATCCCTCTAGAAAGAGGAGGCCAACCTCAGGGAGGGAGGAGCAGAAGGAGAACTGAAGACTATTTTTGTATCCTCATGAGGCCCCTTCTGCTAACACTCGACTGAGGAGTCGAGCTGAAGGAAATCCAGAAGAAAAAAATTACTCACCTTAGTAATGTTGTTTCTTCTAATGGAGTCTTGCTATATTATGACATATGCAGTATAACCCCAGGTTAGAACTGCTCCGGAGGTGAAAGAGTTAACTTTCCATGCAGTGTATGGAATCTTGAGCGCGAGCTCGGTTGAACACTCTGTCTGTTGAAGCTCAAACTTAAACTGTCAGATCTTTACGAGCAAAAACTCACTAAGGTTCTGTGTGGAAGCCGTAAACCTACTCTAGCCACTGGCTACCAACTACAAAAACACATTTTTGTTCTTGATCCCAAAACAAAGACTCAAGTCGGGGGATTCAAGAAAGAAAAAATAAGCATAACACCCAAGCACCCTAGAAAGGGTGAAAATAAAGTGGGCATCAATGAAGTACCAACATTGCACTGCCCACCCACATCCCAAAAATAGAGGTTCTGAGAGGGGCAGGCTGGGGGGGAGGTCATAATATAGCAAGACTCCATTAGAAGAAACAACATTACTAAGGTGAGTAATTTTTTCTTCAAACAACATGAAGTCTTGCTATATTATGACATATGCAGACTACGCAGCAGTACCTCCATGGAGGAGGGACAGAACCTACTTGGGAAATTGGTTCTGAAGCACAGTTGTGTCAATCGAGCATCACCCTAGCCTGGATATCCAGGAGTAACCTTAGTAAAAGTGTGAACTGTTTTCCAGGTAGCTGCTTGACATATCTCTAGGATAGGGATGTCCCTGGCAGCAGCCAGAGACGCAGCTGTACCTCTGGTAGAGTGAGCCCTCAGGCCTGAGGGAGGAACCTTACCCAGTTTTTCATAGCAGAATTGGATACAAGAGACAATCCATCTGGCAATGGATCTTTTAGTGGCAGGTTTCCCTTTACCAACCTCACCATAAGTGAGGAACAATTGGAGGGATTCGAACCTGTGACCCTTGGTACGTTCTATATAGTAACCAAGGACTCTTTTGACATCTAAACTGTGCAGTCTCCTCTCACCAGAGGAGGAATGGTCAGTGAAGTACACAGGAAGAGACATGGACTGATTAAGGTGAAAGTCTGAAACCACCTTAGGCAAAAACTTCCTGTTAGTCCTGAGGACCACCTTATCTCTATGAAAGGAGATAAAATCAGGCTCCACTGACAAAGCTTGTAGCTCACTTATGCGCCTGGCAGAGGTGATGGCTACCAGAAACACAGTTTTCCAAGTCAAGTACTTAAGCTATGCTGAAGACAATGGCTCAAAAGGGGGTTGCATAAGCTGAGCAATGCAAATATTAAGATCCCAAGTGTCCCTGAACGGGGGGTTGGTGTGAAGCAACCCTTTAAAAAACTTGGAGAACACAGGGTGAGCTGATAAAGAAGAGGGCTTACCTGCTGATAAGGAGACAGACACAGCTGCCAAGTGCACTTTTAGGGTAGCTGGTCTCAGCCCCAAGGAATTCAAATGCACCAAATAATCCAGGATCGTGGGCATGCCAGCAGATTCTGGGGAAATATGTTTACCAGCACACCATATGGAAAATCTCTTCCATTTTGAATTATAGGTAGCCCTGGTGGAAGGCTTCCTAGAGGCCTTCAATATATTCAATACACCTTGGGAAAGGTGTAGGTCAGCAAACTCTAGCTCTTCAAGAGCCATGCCTTGAGATTGAGAGATTTGAGGTTCGGATACCAAACTCTCCCCTGGGCACAGGTTAACAGGTTGTGATTCCTGGGAAGACATAGGGAAGGTGGACTGCTAAGGACATGAGGAGTGGGTACCAGGGCTGCCTGGCCAATCTGGAGCAATCAGGATCATCTTGCAGGATTGAGATCTGATTCTGACTAGCACTTTGAAAAGAAGGGGGAAGGGGGGAAAGCATAGAGAAACTTCCCTTCCCAACTGAGGAGGAAGGCATCCAGAGGGACTGAGCCCAACACTGGGGGCCTGCAGCAAAAAAGGGGAAGTTGGTGATTGTCTGGGGCTGCAAAGAGATCTATTTGCGGGGTGCCCCATCAGGCAAATACTACCTCCAGTACTAGGGGGTCCAGTGCCCATTCGTGATGGCCCTGGGAAATCCTGCTGAGAGCATCCGCTAGGACATTGTCCTTGCCTGGGAGGTGAACTGCCGTAAGGGAGGCGTTCAGAGAATAAGCCAGAAACCACAACGTCATTGCTTTGGTGCACAAGGCCGTAGATAGAGTGCCCCCTTGCTTGTTGATGTACCACATTGTAGTGGTATTGTCTGTTCTGACCTGAACAACCTTGTTCTGGACAGATGTGGAAAAAACCTGGAGTGCTAGGAAAAACTGCTCTGAGTTCCAGCAAATTGATGTGGAGCAGAGATTCCTGAGGGGACCACAGCCCCTGGGTGGAAAGGTCGCCCATGTGAGCTCCCCACCCCAAGAAGGATGCATCTGTAGTAAGGGTCAAGAAGTGAGACTGGGGAGTGAAGGGAACCCCCTGTCTCAGATTGTTCTGATCCTGCCACCACTGAAGGGTCTGGATCAGGGTTCGAGTCACTGGAATCAATTTGGTTAGGGGATCTGTCCTTTGAGACCAAAAGGCTCTCAAATGGAACTGAATGTCCCTCATCTGAAATCTCGCTCCCTGCACTACTGCTGTAGAAGCAGCCATGTGCCCCAGGAGCTGTAGAAAATGCCTTGCTGGTCGAGAGACCTGCAGGGTGAAAGAAGAGGCCAGAGACACCAGGGTCCTTGCTCTTTCCAGAGGAAGAAAGGCTCTGGCTTCGTGTTCAGTTCTGCGCCTATGAAGGTGAGAAGCTGGACAGGCTCCAGAACTGACTTTGGAAGACTGAGAAGGAAACCTAGAGATGTAAGCAGTTGCTGGGTTACTTGTAAGTGTAGTTTGACCTGTTCTGGAGACTGGCCTACAATGAGCCAGTCGTCCAGATAAGGAAAGATGGCAATCTTTTGCCTTCTTAAATGAGCAACTGCTACTGCCAGGCATTTTGTCAACACCCTCGGGGCTGAGGTGAGGCAAAAGAGCATTGCTCTGAACTGGTAATGGCCTGAGGGCAGTTCGAATCTGAGGTACTTTCGATGGGAGCTTCTGATGAGAACATGGAAGTAGGCATCCTTGAGGTCCAGGGAGGGTAAAATAATCCCCAGGGTCAATATTTTGAACTTTGGTTTTAAAAGGTGCTTGTTTAGATACTTGAGATCCAGGATGGGCCGCCATTCTCCTGTCTTTTTTGGGATAAGGAAGTACCTGGAGTACAACCCTTTGCCCTGGTGTATGGGTGGAACCCTTTCCACGGCTCTGAGAGCCAGGAGGGAAGAAACTTCTGCTTCTAGGGCAAGTGCCTCTGATGGGTTTGCAGGTGGAAAAGACCTGGCTCTCATCTTCGGAAATTTTTTGAAGCTGAGAACCAGTCCCTGGCTTACTACTTCCAGGACCCACTTGTCTGATGTTAAAGACTTCCAGTCCTGGACAAAGTAAGCCAGCCTGCCCCCTACCGGTAGTGGAGAATCAGCCCTGGCCACTCCATCAGGGAGCCTGTTTTGCAGGGGCTTTGGGTTGAGGGGTAGAAGCAGGCTTATTAGAACCCCTTCTGCTCCTTCCTCTAAAGAACCCCCTCTGGGCATAAGCAGAAGAGGAGGCCTGGGCTTGGTAAAAAGGCCTGCCCCTGCCATGCTGCCTTTGAGGAGTGACTTGCCTTTCTTTGGCCTGTGCACTCCTATAGGTGGTCCTATACTCATCCATTTTCTTTATATAATTCTCTGTCTGCTCCCCAAACAGAGAATTTCCCACAACAGGAAACCCATAGCCTTAGACTGGGTATCCTGACAGGGCAGTACATCTGAGCCAGGCCATTCTGCGAAGAGACACAGATGTAGCCATGACTCTTGATGAAAATCATTAGAGTCTACTGCAGCATGAAATTGCACCTTGAATGCCTCAATACCATCGCAGCCACCTGCTCCAGCTCACTGGCAAGCTGGTCAGGGCCTGTTTTGCTAGGGCCAGGACAGTATCCCACCTGGATTTCTGGTACCTAGCTGCATAAGCCATATAATTTGCCTGTCTGAGTCCCAAAGATGCTGCCATGTACTGTTTCTTTGCCATGGCATCCATCCTCCTGGAATCCTTTTCAGGAGGGTGAGAGGCTAGAGGAATATTAGCCTTGTCACAGGCTGCAGCCTGCACTACCCCCACATGGCTGCACTGCTGGGATAGGAACTCCGTATCAGAGCCTGATAAAGCATACCTCTTGTCCATCCTTTTATCCACAGGGAGGATAGAATGAGGAGTTTTCAGAATTTTTACTGTCTGTTTCCTGAAAGATTTGTGCAAGGGAATAGACAGTCTCCTAGACTCGGGAATATCCATCATTTCCACAAAATCAGGCTCTTCTTGATCATCAACAGCTTCCTCAACAGGGAGTTGCAGAGCCTCAGCAACTTTCTTGTAAAACAAAAAATGAGAAGGGGACTCAGATAGCCTGGGAGGGGACACTCCTGAGGGTCTGTCTGGAGAGATGTCCGGTTCAATGGGCACATCCAGACTTTCAAAATCACACTCACTCTCCTCATACCCCTCCTCCCCTTCCTCCGGTTCATAAAAATCCTCAAAATCATAATCTTGAACCGGGGGAAAGTACAGTTACGTAAGAACTTACCGTAACAGTAGATCTTCGAGAACAGCTCTTGCAGCAGGTTACACCATTAGAACTGAAGCCGTCAGGCGCCAGGACCCCACGGAAAAATTCTAGCTAGCTAACTACAGCGGGGACCGCCCCCGACGTCGGTCCCGCCTCCGACGTCAGGCGTGGTACAAAAGGGGGCGGTCCCGCCAGATTCCCCAGTTCTCCCGCCGGAGACTTCTTGCCGCAGGCTGACATCAAAATGGGAGACCGAGGATTCGCCGTCAGAAGACAGAAAAATACCAATTCCTGCTCAGAGGGATTGAGCCATGCCTCCTCCAAGGGGGAAGGTGGGCGGGAAGGTACCTGCTGCAAGAGCTGTTCTCGAAGATCTACTGTTACGGTAAGTTCTTACGTAACTGTACTATCTTACTTCGAGACACAGCTCTTGCAGCAGGTTACACCATTAGGACTGATTCCCAAGCAGTAACGCTGTCAGAAAATCCGGGAGGAGGAAAATAAAGGATAAATACCAGGTCCTGAACCTAGGACAGGAGACCCTGAAGCACGGCCAAGCCGAAACCAGCCCTTCGCTGAGAGGCGATGTCCAGGCTATAATGCCTGATAAAGGTATGCACAGAACTCCAGGTGGCTGCAGCGCATATAGCAGAAGTGGAAACGTTTTTGAGCGCTGCAAAAGAAGTAGCCACACCTCTAGTGGAATGACCCCGGACTGTACCCGGGAGGGGCTTTTGTTTGATACCATAACAGTGAGAAATACACTGGACAAGCCAGCGAGAAAGGGACTGTTTGGATATGGGTTGGCCATCATTCTCTCAGAGAAGGAAATGAAAAGTTGCTCAGAACTGCGAAAGGACTGAGTTCTGTTGAGGTAAAACCTCAGGCTGCGGTGAACATCCAGGGTATGGAGCAGAGCCTCTCCTCTGTTTGAGTAGCTCGGGAAGTAGACCGGAAGGGCGATATCCTGGTTCAGAGTGAGTGAAGAAACCACCTTAGGCAAAAATTTAGGGTTCGTCCTCAGGGATACTCTGTCCCGGTGGAAAACTAAATAAGGTTCTTTGCACATGAGTGCGTGAAGTTCGGAAATTCTTCTTGCCGAAGTAACAGCAACTAAAAACAACGTTTTCCACGACAGAAAACGTAGCTCGCAATTCGCGGCAGGTTCAAAAGGGGGAAGCGTGAGCTGTTCTAGGACAAAGAGCAAATCCCATGGAGGCACAGGGTCTCTAATAGGAGGCCTAAGGTGTAACACTCCCTTGAGAAATTCCCGAGAGGCATCCACCTGAGCCACTGTACGATTTCCCACCGGGAGGTGGAAAGCTGAAATTGCACATAGGTGTACTTTAATAGAGGAGTAGGCTAGACCGAATGAAAGAGGAGAGCAAATATTCTAATATTACTCCCACAGGACAACCTAAAGGGGAAAATCCGCTCATGACCATATTAAAAAACGGGCGCCATTTCATGGCGACGCCGTACGCGTTGTCGCTTTCTGGCTGCAGAAAGGACTTCTGCAACCTCTTGCGAGACCCCGTGGACGCAGATGGCTATGTCTCTAGGAGCCAAGCATGCAGGTTCAAGGAACGAGTCCGGGTGGACAAGTGAACCCTTCTCCTGAGACAGTAAGTGGGAGCTGAGCGGCAACGGGAGCGGGGGTTCCAGAGATAGTTGAATCAACAAGGGGAACCAAATCTGTCTGGGCCAAACCGGGGCCACCAGGATCATGAGAGCGTGCTCCCTGCGCAGTTTGAGAAGAACTCTCTGGATCAACGGGAAAGGAGGGAAAGCGTAGAGGAATCTGTTCACCCAGGAGAGGGATAACGCGTCTTGCCAGAACACACCAGGCCCTGGATCTAGCGAGCAAAAATTGGGCAGTTTTGCATTGGATGGGGAGGCGAACAAATCCAGATCTGGAGTTCCCCATCGAAGAAACAGATCCTCTGCTACCTCTTGAAGAAGTTCCCATTCGTGGACTCTGGCCTGAGAACGACTCAGGCCGTCTGCAATCGTATTGTCCACTCCGGGAACGTGCACAGTGATCAGATTCGCGCCGTGGTTCATTTACCCAATCCCACACTCTCATGGCCTCCCTGCAAAGGGGGTAAGAGTGTGCGCCTCCTTGTTTGTTGAGGTAATACATCACCGCCGTGTTGTCTGTCTGAAGTAGAAGAGTACACGGTGGGATGACTGACTGAAAGGCCTGCAGGGCATAGAGGACCCCTCATTTCCAGCACGCTGATGTGAAGATGAGCTTCCATCTGGGTCCACGCATCTTGGGACTTTACCCGTCCAGGTGTGCCCCCACCCAAGACTGGAAGCGTCCGTGGTGAGGGTAACCTCCGGGGACGGCGCAATGAACGGGACGCCTGAGGAGAGCGACCCTGGGGCTAGCCACCACTGCCAGTCTTGAATCACTGAATTCGTGAGTCTGACCGGATGCTGCAAGTGGTCTTGCCTTTGGTCCCATTGCACTTTGAGCATCCACTGAGTAATTCACATGTGGAGTCTTGCGAAAGGGACAGTAGGAATGGCCGCAGCCATGTGTCCGAGCAAGCAAAGAACCGACCTGGCAGGTACAACCTTGCTCAATGATAGGTCCCTTATGAGGGATCTGATGCGCTCCGCTCTGTCGGCCGGAAGAAAAGCTCTTCCCCGAACGGTGTCCAGAACTGCGCCTATGAACTGCAGTTTCTGCGACGGTACCAGGAGAGACTCGTACTTATGAGAATGCCCAGGATCGAACAGATCCTGGGTGCTCTGGATTGCAAGAAGCAACGCCTCTCTGGAGGCGGCCATGAGAAGCCAGTCGTCCAGGTACGGGAACACGTAATGGCCCTGTCTCCTCAGAGACGCTGCCACGACTGCCATGCACTTGGTAAAGACCCTTGGTGCGGAAGACAGTCCGAAAGGAAGGGCTCGGAACTGAAGGTGGTGGCCGAGAAACTCGAAGCGCAGGAACCTCATGTGCGCCTGAGCCATAGGGATATGCAGGTAGGCATCCTGCATGTCTAGGGACGCTAAAAAGGCGTCCTGTTTGAGCATGGGAATAAGACCCGGAAGGGTCACCATGCGCAATCTCTTGTAGGTGACCGACACATTGAGGTCGCTGAGGTCCAGAATTGGACGGAGGTCCCCTGTTTTCTTGGGAACCAGGAAGAAGTGAGAATAGTATCCTAGTCCTCTCTGGTTCTCTGGGACATACTCTATCGCTCCCTTTCGTAGGAGCGCGAGTACTTCTTGCCAGATCAAAGCTTTGTGCTGACCCTGATACCGGGAGAGCAAAGGAGGCCTCGAGGGTGGCTTTCCTGCGAATTCTATAAAGTGGCCTAGACTGACCAAATGAAGAACCCACCTGTCGGTGGTTATGGCCTGCCATCCCGGCAGGAAGTTCGCAATGCAACCCCCGACCATAAATTCCCATTGATCCTGAGGGGCGGGGGCCGGAAAGGAGTCAGGCTGTGGTGGCAGAAGGACCCGCTGGCTGGGCCTGCCTAGGAGAACGCTGGCCTCGGCTGGCGGGTTGTTTCCCCTGGGCTTTACGAAAACCCGAGCCCCTCTGAGGTGCAGCGGAGCGGGGCTGTTGCCTCTGCGTCTGCCCACGAAAACGGCTTTGGTTCCTACGAAAGGAACTGAGCTTAGGTCGGTACATGGCGTGAACCGACCTTACCGCCTTCCCGGCCTCTTGGAGTTTGGTAAGGATCTTTTCTGTAGGATTACCAAACAATACATCTCCCTGAAAAGGAGCGTCCAAGATGTTCTTTTGGACGTCCGGTGTAAAACCGGAGACACGCAACCAAGAGTGTCTCCGGAGGCATACGCCGGAAGCTGCTGCTCGGGCCGATGAGTCCGCGGAGTCGACACAGGCCGTAGCACTTGGGTCCCCACGTCAGAACTCAGACGAGGAGCCGGAAGCATCTCCTCCTTCTGCTCACCTTCGGCACTTTCTCAGACGTTTCAGACCCTGTTCCCACAAAGCGTCTGGAACTGAACCATGTGGGTTAAGTAGTTCAGGATCTGATGGCGCAGGTAGCGGAAGCATACGTGCGCCTACCCAAAGCATCCAGTTGTTTGGCTCCGGGTCCGGTGGCAGGGTGCTCAGATGTTGCGGCCTCTGTGACCGGTCATGTGAGGCTGTGATGACCAGAGAATCGGCCTGAGGCTGCTGCGCCAAGTACTGGTCGTCCTTAGGAGCCTTGTACAGGACGATCAGCTTTCTTCGGTCTCGCCGGGAGCGAGTGTGGACGCTTCCACGCGGCCTTGGTGACGTCCACGAAAGTGTCCACCAAGGGTGGTACCACCACAGGCTTGGGGTCCTTCTGCCGAAGATATTTGGCGAGGCGTACCCTTTCGGGGTCTAAGTCTTCAGCATCCCATCCCATGTTCTCTTGTATATGTCTCATAATATCAAGGAACGAGGGATCATCCGGAGATCTAGGCACCTCACGTGGGTCCGGAGAAGGGATGGAGAGTGGAGATGGGGATCTAGAGGTGGAGTAGTCTGATCCCGTGTCCTCCGTTGAAGGCGATCGTCGGCGTCTCCTGGATCTCTTGGGGCTGGGTGATCCAGAAGAGGATATCGACGGAGGTCTCCGTTTATCAGGTCTCCCCCTGGGAGGTGATCTAGGCTCCCGGGGAGAAGGAAGGCGGCCCGCCGACCCCGACGGCGAGGGGGGGGGCAGGAACCGGAGGAGGAGGAGGGGGGGAAACCATGTCCTTTCTAATGGTGTCCCACCAGGAGGTGAAAAGATCTTTTACCTCCGCTAGAGAGAGGCCCGACGACGGCCCGGGTGCCGGTGGGCGGTCGTCGGGTCCCGGCGCCGGCTCCACAGGGGCTCTGTAACGCAGGTTCCTCGGGAGTATCGACGGACCGGGTCGCCCGTCTGGTCCTCGGGCTGCACTAGGTCCTCCTCCGATAGAGGCTCCTGACCGACGTCGGTCGGAGGCGACAGGGCCTTCTTCTCAGGATGGGCGGACGTCGGTCCCCCTACCGGCGTCCGCTGGGATGTAATGGCCGGCGACGGTCGTCGGGCCGACGGCGGCTCCAGGGAAGCATGGCGCACGGCTGACGGCTGTCGGGCCGGCATCTGGGCTACAGGCCTTTTTAAGGGCGTGAGCTCCAGCGTCTTACGTGGAGGCACCGATGAAGACCTGACGGGTACCGATGAGCGGGAACCCGACTTACGGTGGTGATGGTGTCGCTCCCTGGACTTCGCCAAGGCCCTGGAAGGGGAGGGAGGCCTGGCGGGTTTTGCCTGAGAGGAAGGCTTCCCTACCGCAGCCGGGGGAGATTTTGAACCGGAGCTGCGGGACTCCGAACCCCTGGATGGGGACCTGGAAGGGGCCTTCTCCCTTCCTTTCTCCGCGTGCTTGTGGATCTTGGAACTTTCCCCCTTGGAGGACATGGTCTTCAATTTTTCCTCCAGAAGATAAGCCTGCAGAGCCTTCTGATGTCGGATCCGGGTACGGCTGTTAAACCCTTGGCAAGAAGGACAGGCCCGGGTATCGTGGTCTGGGCCCAGGCACCTAACGCAGGCTGTGTGGGGATCCTTGAACGGGATCTGCTTTCCGCAAGCACACTTCCCAGAAGTTGGAGATGACATCAAGATCTTGCTTGAAGATTTTTCGAAAAAGTTTTGTAAGAAAAGGCACTATTCACGCGTCGCGCGCTAGACTGCAAACCGAAGGGGTGAAGCTAAGTCAATGGCGGGAAAAGAACTGGGGAATCTGGCGGGACCGCCCCCTTTTGTACCACGCCTGACGTCGGAGGCGGGACCGACGTCGGGGGCGGTCCCCGCTATAGTTAGCTAGCTAGAATTTTTCCGTGGGGTCCTGGCGCCGGACGGCTTCAGTCCTAATGGTGTAACCTGCTGCAAGAGCTGTGTCTCGAAGTAAGATCTGTCCGAACCGAGCGCTTCCCTAATGGTGTCAGTTCAGACGGAGCTGGGGAAAGAGACTGGACAATTTGAATAGCTTTGGCTATTTCCTCAGCGGTTGGAGAAAGAACTTTTGGCCCCAAACTAGCTGACCTTCTAGTCCTTTTAGTTGGAACCGGCTCCTCAGAGCTGGCTCTTCGTTTGCCCGAGGAAATATCGCCCTGATCAGAGGGCACTCCCTCAGGTTCGGTTGGAACCGAACCGGGCTGGCCATCCGGGTTAGCGGACTTTTTGGCCTCCCTTTCCCTGAGCCTACCAACTCTCTTTTCCACGGTGGCAGCAGGAAAATTCTTTCAAATCTGGCAGTCTGCATTGAGGTGGTCAAACCCCAGACAATATACACAGTGATGTGTGGGTCAGCCTTAGCAAAGGCTTCCCCACAGTGGCCACAGTGCTGAAACCCAGTGGGTCCGGTTTTTCTTTTGGGTTTCTCAGACATAGTGCCAGCCTAACCAAAACTTGCCCGTTAATGGCAATCCGTCAAGCAAGACTCTCTTATTGGTTCCCAACCGTGTCACGGGTCATGGAAAAAAACGTAATAAAATCAGTTTTTTAGAACCGATAAGGACCGGAACCGTACTCTAAAGGACTAGAAAGTAATTTTAAACTAATCAGATCGGTTCAAACCGAACCGAAAAGACGTTTACAAGTTCCACACAGAAGAAAATAAACAAAAGCCTATCTATTACTTACAATACCACAGACAGAGCTTGAACCGACGATTGTGGTTAAATTTCGTAAAATAAACCGAGAATTACACTTTAAAACCGACAAACGAACCGAGCAGCAGGAGGAATCTCCGGAGCGACTGTTCAGTGAGGCAGAGTAAAGAATCTGACAGTTTAAGTTTGAGTTTTAACAGACAGAGTGTTCAACCGAGCTCACGCTCAAGATTCCATGCCCTGCATGGAAAGTTAACTCTTTCACCTCCGGAGCAGTTCTAACCTGGGGTTATACTGCATATGTCATAACATAGCAAGACTTCATGTTGTTTGAAAAGCCACCCCAGCCTGAAAGAAGGCAGGATTTGGCAAAAAGAAAAATACAATTCCTCCTTTAACTCTCAAATTGTAAGCATCAAGGAAGTATAGGGAGAGAGATTTTTTTTTTTGGGAGGGGGAGGAGAAAGTGGGGCACTGCCTAGCGACTAGCCATGGGAGACGGAGGGTCGTGATGAATGGTGGTGATTCTTGGTAAGATCAAGAATTACGGTGAGTACGTAATTTTCATATCCTCCCCAAAGTCAATCTTCACAATTCAACATGCTTGTGTCAGAGTGCTAAGCTAGGAAACCCTGAAAGAAAAATGCCTCAGCCTCCCTTGGGGGAAAACACAGAAGGGAAGGGCCCCTTATGGGCCTGGTGAGGCCCGTGACTGGTCAGGGGCAGGCAGAGGCTCCTGAGCTCTGGGAGACTGAAGACACCCCTGCAACTCACACCTTGCCCTCCGGGAGAAAAAATGGGCCCCCTGGAAAGCTGAGGACAGCACCCTTTGCTGGGCCAAGGGTGACAACCTTGATAGGCAAAGCCATGCCATCTGCCTTATGCAGACTGATGTTCTTACCAGCATGGAAGCCATCTCATTAACATCATACGCTGCTCCGGAGAGGAGTCTTGCAAGCTCCAAACCCCGCGCAGAAAGGCTAATGGCCTGCCGGGTTTCCTCATAATCAGACATCTCAGCTAGGAGCTGACCTAGCAGCATGCAGAGGTGCCTGGCGTAGGCTACCAGGTATGCCAGTTGAGCCATGATACACAAAAGGAGGTGCACCACTGAAAACACTCACAACCAGTCAAACTCAGCTGAGACAGACACTGGAAGTTGGTCGTGCCAGAGGCGATGATGCCCGGATAGGGTATCCAGGAGCTCTACTCCTGAGAAGGAGTGAGACATGGCACCTGGAGATCCCATAGCAGAACAATACCTGCGCATGCAGTCCCTAGGGGCAGGAGCTGGGGCAGTGGGACGCTGGTAGACAGTGTAAGAGACCTGTGCGAATGGCTGGGGCCAGGGAGATATGACCAAGTGGTTAGCACTGTATTCCCCAAGGAATGCCAGTGTCGTATGGGCATGGTTGTGCCTGGCTAAGAGAGATGTGTAGCTCCTCCAACATCTCCACCAAGAAGCGCTGATATGACTTGAAGTCCGCATCAGCCGAGTAGTGAAGGGATGCATCCTCTTCCTTGGTGCAGGTAGTGGAAGATGTGGAGGAGCTGGGATCAGAGAAAGGTGGTGCTGGGGCTTGAGGTCTAAAGATGACCTCGCTAAGTGCCCTCAAGTTCCTGGGAAATGCAGTCGTCGACCTCCTGAACTCGTCCCAGGTCTGGGGGCCCCTTGGACCAGGAAGAAGAGGCGGCGGCAGAGGATGAACAGTGGGAGCAGCCTGGTGAACCAGGGAGGATCCTCTGCAGGGGCTGCGAGATTGTGCAGGAGACCCTTCCTGAAGGGGGGTGGGGGGGGCTACCTTTCCCACCCACCTCAGGGCATCCAACAGCAGCAGGGCATACAGGGTGGTGCCCTTGGGGGGGGAACCCCCAGGTGAGCAGAATGGAGCTCTACAGAGCCCAAAGGGAGGCCCCTGTCCTCACCAACTGCAGAACTCAGAGGAGAGAAAGACATTGGCAGCATCAACACTACGGCTCCTCCTCGAACCCCTAGAGGCTCCACAGGAGGACTGTGGCACTGACCGAGCCTTGCCGACCCCCACCCTAGAAGACAGAGACCTGCCCCTCAGAAGAAGCCTGATGGATGAATCCAGGCTAGCAGGAGAAGAAGAGGGCCTAGTCGCAGAGAAGGAGACTGTGGAACCCCCTTGGCACAGTCTCCAGCAGTTGAGGCCACCTCCATTCGCAAAGGAAAGGAGGCAGCAGACTTGGCCCTGGAGACTGTGCTGGCTCCCGAATCGGCACCGGCTCAGGCATCACCATCCCCAGAAGTGTCGCGGTCAGCACAGAGTGTCTCTCCCGTGCTGGAAACAGCTCTGGAGAGCTAAGGGGAGGTGGTGATGCGGGCTGTACGGAGGGGAGAACCCGCAAGCTCCAGGGACTCCTCAGAGCAGGACAGTCAGGATCATCCTCATCTTCACACTCTGAGGTAGAGGACGAGATCAGGAAGATCTCCAGGCTAGGCACCCCTTGGATCCTAGGCCCTCTGGCACTGACAGCATCGGAGGGGAGCCCGGCTGTATGGCTGGTGCTGAGTTGGCACCAGGTCGTGGCACCAAGGGGACCACCGGAGTAGGCCCAACTTATAGCAGTGGCGCACACCTGGGGTCATCAGAATCTCTGAGGAGACACCAGACTGCGACAGGTCCTCAGTCACCCCACCCCCGGAGGATGACTGCCCCACCAAACCCTCGCTGAGACCACTTAAGCAAGATTTGAAACAGAGGGGGGTCTTCTCTCCACTGGCCCATACAGAATCAGGGAGGGGCTCAGGAGAGATCCCAGAGAGACCTTGTGTTGGCGTCCAGTGAGATGCTGACCACCAAAGGTTGGGGGAGTGTCCCCAACCTTGCTGCGCGGATAATAAGCGTGCGATAATCCATAGAGAAACAGGTGTTGCACTCATCCATAGTGTGGCAGGGACCCAAACAAGAAAAACAGTGGTTGTGGGGGGTCGGTCAATGAGTTGTCACAGGGGCACCGACACATGGGGCAACTCCCACTTTCTTCAAAGATTTCTTAGGCCCTGGACAAGACATCGACGCTGACGAAAAGAAAACCAAAAGGGGAAAAAAAACTCATCACCGCAAAAAAACTGTTAAAAATAAGAAAAAGAAAATCAGTGCTGATAATGGTACCGAACTTACGGCATTCACTATGGTGTTGAGTAGGGCAAGACAGAACATCGTTGCCGCAGATTCTGTGAGTTTTCTCACTGAGATCCTTCCTTGGTGGCAGGAAAAACAGAAGAGAGGAGCTGGGAGGAGTCTGCATCAGTTATGGGACAGTCCACGAGTGCCACATAATACATCAGCCTCGTTGGCGGTGGCTCTTATGTCTGCTCCCTCAGCTCCAAATTTTTTTTTTTAAAGAGACAAGCTCCTGTCTGGTCTAGACCCAAGCGTGACTAATGGTGAAGATCGACTTGGGGAAGATCTACGGTGACAGGTGAGTAAAGTACAGTTACGCAAGACCTTACCGTAACAGTAGATCTTCGAGAGGAGCTCTTGCAGCAGGTTATAGGCATTAGGACCCACCGGAAAAATTCTCAGCCAGTAGTACCTAGCAGGGACCACCTCCGACGTCGACTCCACCCAGTCAGCCATGGTACAAAAGGGGGCAGAGCCTGGCTCCACCCCAGTTCCCCCGCCAAGATCCGCGAACGGGCCTGGACGAGAGAAAGGCGAAGCCTGAAGATGATGTTCTGTACACCTCATTCGGGGGATGGAGGGTGGGAAGGCAGCGCCTGCTGCAAGAGCTCCTCTTGAAGATCTACTGTTTCGGTAAGTTCTTGCATAACTGTACTATCTTACTTCGAGTGGGAGCTCTTGCAGCAGGCTATAACCATTAGGACTGAATCCCAAGCAGTGCCGCTCCAAGGAGAAGCCTTACCCCGGGAGGTGGAAAATGAGATGATGCTGGAAAACAGCAAGTTAAGACAGAAGCCCCTGAAGGACTGCCAGGCCAAAACCGGCACAGCGTCTGGATGCAATGTCCAGGCTATAGTGCTTCACGAAAGTGTGCACAGTGTTCCAGGTGGCAGCCGCGCGTATGTCTCTGATAGAGACAGTCTTCAAAGCGGCAAAAGAAGCTGATACTGCCCTGGTGGAATGACCCCCAACCGATCCTGGAAGGGATTTATTGTGCTTTTCCTAGCAAAGCACAATGCAGTGGACAAGCAGCTTGGACATTGGTTTGCCCAAGTGTTGCAATGCGAAGACCACAAACAGTTGCTCTGATTTATGGTGTGCAGCTGTGCGCTTAAGATAGTACCTCAGAGCCCTGTGAAGGTCCAGAGTGTGAAGGAGAGCTTCTCCCCTATTGGAGGGAGAAGAAAAGTAAACTGGAAGGTCAACTGACTGGTTGAGGGTCAATTCAGAGACCACTTTAGGAAGGAACTTCAGATTCGTTGCAAGGGAAACCCTTACCCCACGGAAAATTAACTACGGCTCTTTACACATCAGAGCCTGGAGCTCGGAAACTCTTCGAGCTGAAGTAATAGCAACTAAAAAAAGTACAGTTACGTAAGAACTTACCGTAACAGTAGATCTTCGAGAACAGCTCTTGCAGTAGGTTACACCATTAGGACTGAAGCCGGCAGGCATTAGGACCCCACGGAAAAATTCTAGCTAGCTATCTTCAGCGGGGACTGCCCCGACATCGGTCCCGCCTCTGACGCCAGACGTAGTACAAGGGGCGGTCCCTGATTCCCCAGTTCTCCGCCGGAGACTTCCGCCGCAGGCTGACAATAAATGGGAGACCCAGGATCCACCATCAGAAGACAAAGGTAAAATCCCTGTTAAAGGCATAAACCATGCCTCCTCCAAGGGGGAAGCTGGGCGGGAAGGTACCTGCAGCAAGAGCTGTTCTCGAAGATCTACTGTTACGGTAAGTTCTTACGTAACTGTACTATCTTACTTCGAGACACAGCTCTTGCAGCAGGTTACACCATTAGGACTGATTCCCAAGCAGTAGCGCTTGCAAACACTCTGGGAGGAGGAAAACTAGAAAGTATGTTCCAGGTCCTGGATCTAGGACAGGAGACCCTGTAGCACAGCCAGGCCGAAGCTGGCTCTTCGCCGTGAAGCGATGTCCAGGCTATAATGCCTGATAAAGGTATGTACAGAGCTCCAAGTGGCTGCAGCACAAATGGCAGAAGTGGAAACGTTTCGAAGTGCTGCAAAGCAGGTGGCCACTCCCCTAGTGGAATGGCCCCGGACTGATCCCAGGAGGGGCTTTTGTTTGATATCATAACAGTATGAGTTGCACTGGACAAGCCAGCGAGACAGGGACTGTTTGGATACTGGTTGGCCCATCATCCTTTGAGTAAAGGAAACGAAAAGTTGCTCCGATTTACGAAACTGCTTAGTTCTGCTCAGGTAGTACTTTAAGCTGCGGTGAACATCTAAGGTGTGAAGCAGCGCCTCTCCTCTATTAGAATAATTAGGAAAGTAGACTGGCAGGTCAATATCCTGATTGAGAGTGAGTGTGGAAACCACCTTAGGCAAGAATTTAGGATTCGTCCTCAGGGATACTCTGTCCCGGTGGAAAATTAAATAAGGCTCTTTGCACATGAGAGCATGAAGCTCAGAAACTCTTCTCGCTGACGTAACAGCAACCAAAAACAACGTTTTCCACGACAGAAAACATAGCTCGCAATCCGCGGCAGGTTCAAGGGGGAGCGTGAGTTGCTCCAGGACAAAGAGCAAATCCCGTGGAGGCACAGGGTCCTTAATGGGCGGCCTAAGATGTAACACCCCTCTCAAGAATTCTCGACAGGCATCTAATTGTGTCACTGTGCACTGTCCCACCGGGAGGTGATAAGCTGAAATGGCACAGAGGTGCACCTTAATAGAGGAGTAGGCGAGATCCGAACGGAAAAGGGAGAGCAGGTACTCTAACACTGCTTTCACCGGACAACCTAAGTGGGAAAGGTCGCATGCTTACATAAGACAAAAACGGCGACATTTCATGGCGTGACGTCAGACATGTCGCTTTCTGGCTGCAGAAAGAACTTGCAACCTCTGCGAGACCCCATGTCGCAAGATGGCTATGTCTCTAGGAGCCATGCATGCAGGTTCAGTGAGCTAAGTCTGGGTGGACCAGTGAACCTCCTCCTGAGACAAGAGATGGAAGCTGAATGGCACGGAGCGGAGGTTCCCGGATAGCTGTATTAGCAAAGGGAACCAGATCTGTCTGGGCCAGAAAGGGCCACCAGGGATCATTGTTGCATGCTCTCTGCGCGGTTGAGAAGAACTCTCTGGATCAGCGGGAAGGAGGAAAGCGTGAGAAATCTGTCCGCCAGAGGAGGGACAATCGTCTCGCCAGAAAACACCAGGCCCTGGATCTAGCGAGCAAAAATTGGGCAGTTTTGCGTTGGATGGGGAAGCATAAGTCCAATTCTGGAGTTCCCATCGAAGAAACAGATCCTCTGCTACCTCCTGAAGAAGTTCCCACTCGTGGACTCTGGCCTGGGAGCGACTCAGGCTGTCTGCAATTGTGTTGTCCACCCCGGGAACATGTACTGTGATCAGGTTCGCGCCGTGTCGGATTACCCAATCCCACACCCTCATGGCCTCCCTGCAAAGGGGTAAGTGTGCGCCTGTTTGTTGAGGTAATACATCACCGTGTTGTCTGTCTGAAGCAGGAGAGTACTCAGCGGGATCTCTGACTGAAATGCCTGCAGGGCATAAAGGACCGCCCTCATCTCTAGGACGTTGATATGGAGGTGAGCCTCCTGAGGGGTCCACATTCCCTGGGACTTCACCCTGTCATGGTGTGCTCCCCACCCTAGACCTGAGGCGTCTGTGGTGAGGATTACCCAGGGACGGTGCTACAAACGGGACGCCCGTAGAGAGTGTCCTTGGGTCTAGCCACCACTGCCAGTCTCGAATCACGGTATTCGTGATTCTGACCGGATGCTGCATGTGGTCTTGCCTTTGGTCCCATTGCACCTTGAGCATCCACTGAGTTACCTGCATGTGGAGCCTTGTGAAAGGGACAGTAGGAATGGCCGCAGCCATGTGTCCAAGCAAGCGAAGGACTGATCTGGCTGGGACGGTCTTGTTCGACGAAAGCTCCCTGATGGTATCTGATGCTTTCCGCTCTGTCGTCTGGAAGAAATGCTCTTCCCTGAACGGTGTCCAGTACTGCGCCTATGAACTGCAGTTCTGCGACGGTACCAGGAAAGACTTCTCGTGGTTGATTAGGATACCCAGAGATCGAAACAGGTCCTGGGTACTCTGAATCACTGGTACCAACGCCTCCCTGGAGGCGGCCATGAGAAGCCAGTCGTCCAGGTACGGAAACACATAGTGGCCCTGTCTCCTTAGAGACGCTGCCACGACTGCAATGCATTTGGTAAAGACCCTGGGTGCCGATGACAGCCCGAATGGAAGGGCTCGGAACTGAAGATGATGGCCAAGAAACTCTAAGCGCAGGAACCTCCTGTGCGCTTGAGCTATAAGGATGTGCAGGTAAGAGTCCTGCATATCTAGAGACGCTAAAAAGGCGTCCTGCTTCAGCATGGGAATAAGACCCGGAAGAGTTACCATGCGGAATCTTTTGTAGGCGCATCGACAAATTGAGGTCGCTGAGGTCCAGAATCGGACGGAGGTCCCCTTGTCTTTGGAACCAGTAAGAAGTGGGAATAGTATCCGTGTCCTCTGGTTCTCTGGAACGATTCATCCATCCCTTTGCAGGAGTGCAGTACTTTTGTCTGATCAATGACTTGTAGCTGACCGAGTATTGGGAGAGCAGAGGGAGGCCTCGAGGGTGGCTTTTCTGCAGATTCTATAAAGTGGCCTCTTTCGACCAACTGAAGAACCCACCGGTCGGTGGTTATGGACTGCCATCCTGGCAGGTACTTCGCACTGCGACCCCCAACCTTGATGTCCCGTTGATCCTGAGGGGCGGGGGCCGGAAAGGAGTCAGGCTGTGGCGGCTGAGGGGCCCGCTGGCTGGGCTGGCTTCGGAGTGCACTGGCTTCGACCAGCGGGTTGTTTTCCCTGGGCTCTGTGGAAACCGGAGCCCCTGTGTTGTGGAACGGGTCGGGACTTTGTCTCTGCATCCGTCCACGAAATCGGCTTTGGTTCCTACGAAAGGAACTAAGCTTGGGTCGGTACATGGCCTGAACTGACCTCACCGCCTTCCCGGCCTCTTGGAGTTTGGTAATTATCTTCTTGGAGGGTTTACCAATTAAAACTTCTCCCTCGAATGGGGCGTCCATGATGTTTTTCTGGACGTCCGGGTTAAAACCGGAGACACGGAGCCAAGAGTGCCTCCGGAGGCATACGCCTGAAGCTGCCGCTCGGGCCAAGGAGTCCACGGAATTATACGCGGCTTGTAGCAGCTGGGTTCCCACGTCCGAACCCGTACGGAGGAGCTGCAACATCTCCTCCTTCTGCTAACCTTCTGGCAATTTCTCAGCCGCATCCAGACCCTGCTCCCACAGGGCGTTTTGGAACTGCACCATGTGGGTCAAATAATTCAGGGATCTGATGGCACAGGTAGCGGAAGCATACGTGTGCCTGCCCATGGCGTCCAGCTGCTTGGACTCTGGGTCTGGTGGCAGGGTGCTCAGATGTTGCGGTCTCTGGGACTGGTCATGTGAGGCTGTGATGACCAGAGAGTCGGCCTGAGGATGCTGAGACAAGTACTGGTCTTCCCTTGGAGCCTTGTACAGGCGGTCAGCTTTCTTCAGCATCACCGGGAGTGAATGTGGACGCTTCCACGCTGCCTTGGTAACGTCCACGAAAGTGTCTACCAAGGGTGGCACCACCACAGGCTTGGGATCCTTCTGCCGAAGATACTTCACAAGGCGTAGCCTTCCGGGGTCTAACTCTTCCGCATCCCATGTTCTCTTGGATGTGTCTCATGATATCCGAGAACGAAGGGTCATCCGGAGGACACTTTGGAAGCTCACGTGGGTCCGGAGAAGGGATGGAGAGAGGAGATGGGGATCTGGAGGTTGAAAACTCTGATCCAGTGTCCTCTGTTGAAGGCGAACGACGGCGTCTTCTGGGTCTCTTAGGGCTGGGTGACCTAGAAGAGGATCTGGACGGAGGTCTCCTTTTGTCTGGTCTCCCCCTTGGAGGGGTCCTGGGCTCCCGGGGAGGAGGTAACCGGCCTGCAGACCCAGATGGCGAAGGGGGTGCAGGAACCGGAGGAGTAACCGGTGTAGGAGAAGGAGGAGGTGGAAGCGGAGGTGGAGTGGGGACCATGTCCTTTTTGATGGTGTCCCACCAGTAAGTGAAAAGCTCCTTCACCTCTGAAAAGGAAAGGCCCGACGACGGACTGGGCACCGGTGGTCGGTCGTCGGATTCTGGTGTCAGCTCCACAGGGGGCTCGGGTTGCAGAGAGGGTTCCCTGGGAGTCTCAACAGGACCGGGGTCACCCGTCTGGTCCTCGGGCTGAGTCAACTCCTCCTCAGTGATGGTCTCCTGACCGACGTCGGTCGGAGGCGTTGGGGTCCTCTTCTCGATTGGAGCGGGCCTCGGCCCCCCTACGGTGTCTGGTGATGAGGCCTGGCCAGCGACGGTCTTCTGACGGACGACGGCTCTGGGGACCTGTGGCGAGAGGCCGACGTCGGGTCCAACGGCCTCTTAAGTGAGGTGAGCTTCTTGGTCTTCCGCTGGGGAGGAGGAGGCAAGGAAGCGGACCCGACGTCTGGTTCGGAATGGCGGGAACCAGACTTGTGGTGATGGTGACGATCCCCCGACTTAGCCAAGGCCTTGGAGGACGAGGAAGGCCTAGGAGTCTTGGTCTGAGAAGAGGAGCCTGAAGACTTTCTCACCGCAGCGGGGGGAGGCTGAGAGCTGGCCCGGGAAGGAGAGTGGTCGGACCTGGAGCTGCGCAAGTCGGAGGCCCTAGACTGGGACCTGGAAGGGGCCTTCTCTCTGTGCTTCTCAGCATGCTTGCGGGCCTTCTGTGAAGAATCCCCCTTGGAAGCCATGGTCTTGAGTTGTTCCTCGAGCAGGAATGCCTGTAGGGCCTTCTGGCGACGGATCCGGATTCTGCTGTTGAAACCCTGGCAAAAGGTGCAGGACTGTGTGTCGTGATCTGGGCCTAGGCACCAGACACAGGCCGAGTACGGATCCTTGAATGGGATCTGCTTCCCACAGGCGCACTTCGAGGAGTGACCGGAGGTTGGAGAGGACATCAGACAAAAAGCTGAACTAAGAGAATGAATTTCCCTTAGGAAAACACTTTACCATGCATCGCGCGCTAGAGGCTGAACCGAAGGGTCGAGACACGCAAGTAGACGGCGGGAAAGAACTGGGGAATCTGGCGGGACCGCCCCCTTATGTACTACGTCTGACGTCAGAGGCGGGACCGACGTCGGGGGGCGGTCCCCGCTGAAGATAGCTAGCTAGAATTTTTCCATGGGGTACCGACGCCTGCTGGCTTCAGTCCTAATGGTGTAACCTGCTGCAAGAGCTGTGTCTCGAAGTAAGATCAAACCTTCCAGGAAAGGTAACACAGCTCAGTCAGCTGCTAGTTTAAGGGGGGGGGAGAGAAAGAGAGAGTAAGCGTCTCCAACACAAACAGTAGGTCCCAGGGTGGAACAGAATTCCTAATGGGAGGTCTAGTGTAAAATTCCTTGTAAAAAGGTGTGGGCCACATCCAGTTGGGTTAAGGTTTTGTCCAAAAGGGTGTGATATGCAGAAATGACCCACATGTGCACCTTTATGGAGGAGTAGCTTAAGCCTTTTTGATATAAAGGGAGGAGATACTGCAATGCTGAGTTAACCGGACAGGTGAGGGGGTCCAGACAGTGAGACAACGCCCATAAACAAACGCTTTCACTTCATAGCATAAATGGAGCAAGTAGATGATTTCCTCGCTGAGACGAGGATGTCCGCCACTTCCTGGGAGACCCTGTACCTGGACTTTGCTACGTCTGTAGGAGCCAAGCATGAAGGTGCAAAGACCTGAGATCAGGATGTACCAGTGAACCCTGATCCTGGGACAGCAACTGCGAGCATATTGGTAACGGGATTGGAGGTTGAGGTCAAACGCTGAAGTAATGGGAACCAAATCTGCAGAGGTCACAAAGGGGCGATTAGAATCATCTGAGCCCCTTCGGCATGTATCTTCAGAAAAACTCTCTGAACGAGAGGGAAAGGAGGGACAGCGTCAAGAAACCTTCCTGCCCAACAAAGGGTCAACGCGTCTGGCCAGAAAACACCAGGGCGCGGGGTCTCGCGAGCAGAGAATTGGCAGTTTGGCATTGCTTGGGGATGCAAAGAGGTCCAGCTCTGGATGACCCCACGTGTCGAAGAGCTGGTCCGCTACTGATTGCAGTAGCTCTCACTCATGCGCCTTGGACTGAGACCTGCTTAGGCTGTTTGCCAAATCATTTAGGACGCCTGGAATGTGCATTGCAGACAGAGATGTGCCGCACCAGCGCCCAGTACCAGACTCTCATCGCCTCCCTGCACAGGGGTTGGGAATGGGTGCCCCCTTGCTTGTTGATGTAGAAGACAACTGCCATGTTGTCCATCTCAAACAGGAGAGAGCCTGGACAAGGTCCTCTTGAAAAGCATGAAGTGCATTGAGGACTCCTTGTGTTTGGAGGTCTCCTAGGTGTGCCCCCCCCCCAACCCAAATCCGAGGCATCCGATGTTAAGAGTCTAATTTGGGGGCTCCTGATGGAAGGGGACCCCTTTTTCCAAGCTTAGAGGGTCCAGCCACCAAAGCAGTTTCCTCTTGACCGGCTCTGTGATCCTGACCATGTAGTCTAGGTCGTCTGAGCATTGATCCCACTGCACCCTGAGCATCTATTGTGGGATTCTCATGTGGAGGTGAGCCAGAGTAGTGACAGGAATGGCTGCCGCCATGTGCCCCAGAAGTCTGAGGAAGGTCCTGGCCTGGACCTGAGGGTTTACAAGGACTGATCCAGCAATCTCCTGCAAGCGATCGCCTCTCTCTGGGGGTAGAAAAGCCATGCCCTGGACCGAATCCAGGACCACCCTTATAGAAAAGTCTTTGGTTGGGCTCTGGGGAAGACTTTGGAAGGTTCAGGATGATCCCCAGCTCTCGGAAGAGAGTATAGGTGTTTCCAAGAGCCTGAAGGAGGTGCGTCCTTGCAGACAATCGTCGAGGTAAGGGAAGACAATGTCCCTGGCGCCTTAGAGCCGCAGCTACTACTGCCAAGCATTTTGTGAAGACTCGAGGAGCAGAGGAGAGGAACAACAGGAAAACCCGAAACTGATAATGCGTCCCCTGGAAGTGGAACCTCAGGAACTTCCTGTTTGGGGGAAGAGAGAAGACCCCTATGTGCATGTACGCATCTTGCATGTCTAGGGAGCAGAGCCAGTCTCCCTGGTGCATCAGAGAAATAAGCCCTGGAAGAGTCACCATTCGGAACCTTCGTTATTTGACAGAATCGTTTAAGGAGCTGAGGTCCAGAATGGGACAAAGATCCTACGTCTTCTTTGGGGCAAGAAAGAAATGGGAGTAATATCCCTTTCCCCGCTGCTGCAGAGGGACTGGTTCTATCGCCCTTTTCCACAAGAGGGCCTGAATCTCTCCTTCTATGAGAGGAATGTGAGAAGGAGGATATCTCGAGGACCTTGGTAGGGTATCTCGGTGAACTCCAGCGTATGTCCCCTCATAATATTTAGGACCTACTGGTCTGCAGTTATTGAGCTCCAGCCCTTCAGATGAAGGGAGAAGTGACCCCCTACTGCGTCCCCTGGTACCTCCTCCGGAGAAGGGGAGGGGGTCGGAAGGGAGTCATTGGGCAGAGCCGAGAGTGGGCAGAGGGGCTTGGGAGTACTTGGGGCCACGAAAAGCAGCGCCTCCAGGTTGCTGGTGGCCGGCACTCCTTTTAAAGCCACCCCTCTGACCCTGTTGGTTGCCGCGAGCTTGGGCACCTGAGGACTTCCGAAATGGCCGCCTTTTTGCTCTCTTCTGGTCCCCTCTGTACATGACAGACGGACCAGATGGATTCCCCGACTCCTGGAGATGAGAGATTAGTGAGTCTCCTGCCCAGATAAGACGGAACCCTGGAACAGGAGGTCCCGGATTCTGGACTGCATAGCTTGGTGAAAGCCAGAGACACTCAAACAAGCGTGGCGTCGGAGACAGACACCTAACGCTGATGCTCTGGCTGCTGTATCTGCAGAGTCATACAAGGCATGGAGAACATGCGTGCCTACGTTCAAGCCTGACTTGAGGACGTCCAGAATCTCAGTCTTCTCTGCGTAGTCTGGCAAGGCATTAACAAGCTCCCGTCCCCTTTCCCAGAGCGCATTCTGGTATTGAACCATATGCGTGAGAAAATTGAGGGACCTAATGGAGCAGGTGGAGGCAGAATAGATTTTGTTGCCCACCTGGTCCAAACAGTGAGACTCTGAGTTAGGAGGCTGGGAGTTGAGGTGCTTTGGCTGCTTGGACTTATCATGGGCAGCTGTAATCACAGAAGAGTCCACCTGAGGGCATTCTACCAGTAAAAGCTCATCCCTCAGGGCCCTGTACAGCCTGTCTGACGACTTAGGAACCGCTGGGACCGAAGCTGGATGCTTCCAAGTAATCCTAGTAAGGTCCTGGAAGAGAGGTACCACCAGAGGTTTGGGCTCCTTTTGCCTCAGGTATCTGGCTAGCTGATGGCGTTCCAGATCCAGGTCCTCCATGTCCCATTCACTGGAGGCCTGGATGTGCCTCATGATGTCCATAAAGGTTGGATCATCAAAAGGCGAGTGGAGTTGGTCCTTTTCCCCTGGGGACCCCCCGATCCCTGAGAGGGAAGAGGACTGGCTACTGGGTGAAGAGTAGCCAGATTTGCCCCTAGGACTGGCCCCGCTCAAACGTTATTGGCTCTCAGACCGTCGGTCATGGATGGGACCAACGACTGAGCGAAGACTGGCGTTGGTCCGGGGACTGACGTTGGGAGCGGGCCTGCACATCAGAGTGGGAACGGCTCCTGGAATGTGACCTGATCTGGCGTCTGCTACCTGATCTAGGTGAGCGCTGGCAGTGGTCTGGAGACCAAGATCGGGAATGGACCTGGGAGGATGAGCGAGGCAGGGGTGGTCTTAAGGCAAAGGCGTAGGGACACCCTCCAGTCGTGGTTTGCCCGATAGGTCTGGTACCAGTGACGGTGACGGCTTTGGGGGGGGTCTGTTTCTGGACTTGACCCCACCAAAAGGAAAAAAAGCTCCTGGAGCTCCTCCCTAGAAAACAGAGAGGCTGCTGTCCCTGGGAAGGGGACTATGGGATCCAAAGCATCCGGCAGCCCTGAGGGAGAGCCTCCTGGAGAGCCTGTGGGGAGGAGGACTTGGGAGACGCAGACGCTGCTCCTTCCTCGGTAGCGTCAGTCACTTTTGCCCCTTCTGCCAGTGCCGGTACCAACGGTTTCTCTTGGGGGGGGGGGCGGCACCGGCGTGTCCTCTGACTCCAGAGGCTTACCCTTGTCGGGTGAAGTTGGAACCTTAGTGGGCAGGGCCGAAGCTTGTGCCCCAGAGGTCTTAGGGGTGACCCTAAGCGGCGTCACCTTAGGCTTGGCAGGTTTCTCCCCAGATGTACCTGCTTTAGCCGGAGCCTTCTTGGTAGGCACAGAATCCTTACGGGAATGATGCTCTCTGGAGCCAGAGAAAGAGCGGGGCTTCTTGGGGGAGGACCAAGAACCCAACTGGGACCTAGACCGGTGGTGGGACTGACTACGGTTCTTGTCCTGGGAGTGCCTGCATTTGTCCTTATGTTTGGCCCTCTCCCCAGAGGTGTGCAGGACGTCCATCTTTTGTTCCAAAAGGAATGCCTTCAGAGCCTTGAATCGACAGATCCTAGTCCTGCTGGTGAAGCCCTGGCAGGTGGAATAGGCCACGGTGTCGTGGTTAGGCCCCAGGCAGAGCACACACTTAGTGTGGCCATCCTTCGACGGGATCTGGCAGACGCAGCTACACTTGTTCCTGTGAGGCATGGAGGATGAAACCGAAGATGGGGACGACATGCGTCGGCTGGAATCTGTGAAAAAAACATTATATACAAAGAAAAAAAAAAGTTTTGCTGGCACTGGCAAGCCAAGATCTAATCCCCAACATAAGCGGGTCGCGGCGGGAAAACAACTGGGGTGGAGCTGAGTCTGCCCCCTTTTGTACCATGGCTGACATCGGGGGCGGTCCCTGCTGGGTACTGCTGGCTGAGAATTTTTCCGATGAGTCCTAATGCCTGCAGTGTTGGTCCTAATGGTTATAGCCTGCTGCAAGAGCTCCCACTCGAAGTAAGATCCCTCATTTCCCTGCACTGCCCGATTTCACAAAGTAAGCTGAAATGGCACTTAGCTTTGTTCTGCTCGAGTTCTCCGCTTCTCTCCTACTGCACAGTGGCAATTTTCCCGAAAGACAGTGCAGACTTCAGGACTCCTCCTTTAATCTAAAAGACTACAAGGCTTTTACTGGGCAGAGTTCTGTCGTCGTACAGAAGGTGAAGTTCTGACACCAGACTGGTGAGAAATATCATTGATGCACACTTGGTGGGAAAAATGGAACATAGGTGGCTGGTGCCGCTGTATACCAGCAGATGTGAGTGACGATGTGCACATGGTGCCTACTGCTGCATCAGCCCTTCTCTAAAGTTCTGGCTCCTGTAGGGTCCTAGCGTCTTCGTCTCAGACCCACTAGTGGGAATCAATGATGAAGATCGATTCTTGGAAGATCAAGATAAGTCAGCCTCTAGGTAAAGTACCGCTCTTCACCTCACACCTAATACTATCAAACAGAAATCCTCGTAATGAGCAAATGGAAATAGAAATATAGTTTTGAAGTAAAAAGGAACTGGATTAGTTACTGTTAAAAAATGAATAAATGTTTCCTTTCTGCTATTTTTTGCATAACTAGGTTTTTAACATCAAAGAGACAGTATGATAAATAAAACTTAATTTCATAAAAGTTGTACCTTGCGTTCAATAATCTTTATTTATTACAAAGATAAGAATACTAAATTAATGGAAGCTTGAACTGTGTAATTATAGCAATGAAATTAACAGATAAACATACTACTCTGTACAGTAAATCTGACTTATCGAAATGTTTGCGGAGCAGACACACATATACATACAAATATATTACCAAGTACTAGAGAGTACAACCCTACCAGTTATCAGTAGAGCGTTTAAATTCATAACTTGATAACATCAGATATTTACCATTACTGTCAAGTGACCTCCCACAAATGGAGAAGGGCCAGCTTGTCCTTGTAAACACAATATACAAAGAGAGATCTTTACACACAAAACCCCTTGAGCAGTCCTTGAAAAGGGTTTGTGAGAGCTGGTCAGCATCTGCAAAAAGTGGTTTACTTGTGCTTTGGGATGCATCAGCATACACTGAATGTTTCAAACTAATTTCCAACGATTACAGCCCTTTGACAGTTGCAGTGAGGTAGATTCTGGGGACTGGCCTTGTGAGACAGCTCTCAGACCAGTGAGGAAGATCCCTGATTGGCACTGTTGAGTGCTGATGGCTCAGATATCAAACTTTGGCCTGGGCTGACGACTCAGATAGCAACCTTGGGTGGGCGTGCTGATGGCTCAGATATTAGCCCTGGCTGGTTGCTGACGGCTCATATATTGACTATTGGTGGGTGCTGACTGTTCAGATATCGACCTTGGGTGGATGCTGATGGCTCATATATATCAGCCTTGGATGGGTGCTGATGATAAAGATATTAGACAGGAGTGTATGCTGATGAATCAGATATTAGCCTTGGGTGGGTACTGATGAATCAAATATTAGTCTTGGGTGGGTGCTTACCAATCAGATATCAGACTTGGGTAAGTGCTCACCAATAAGATATTAACCTTGGGTGGAGTGCTGACCAATCACATATTAACACTGGATGGTGTGCTAAAGAATCAGATATTAGCCTTAGGCGGGTGCTGAAAAATCAGATATCAGCCATGGGTAGGGTGCTGATTATTCAAAAATCAGCCTTAAGCGAGTGCTAATGATTCAGATATCAGCCTTGGGGGAATGTTGATTGTTTAGCCATTACCCTTTGGTGGGTGCTGATGCCTCACATATTGACCTTGGGTGTGTGCCAGTGACTCAGATACAAGTCCTGGCTTGGGGCTGATGGATCTGATACTAGACATGGGTGGGAGCCGACCAGATCGATATCATTCCTAGGGTAGATGCCGACCGCTCCGATATCCATCGTGGGCAGGGTCTAATGGTGGAGTCCATAAACCAAAAAAGGAGAACAGTTCCTGGATACCCACAGTCCTAGAATGACTTGTTCAAAATGATGGGTACGAAGGAGACTGCTTCCAGTGTATAACACAATCTTCAGCCGAGGAAGAGAAAGGCTCAGCCCCTGACAGCGAAGGAGACGGACGCTCCCAGTAGCAGCAGTACACAAGAGAATCTCACACACAAATCGTGGCAGTAAGAGACATAAATTTTGGATCCCAGGAGGGTCTGTCAATGCTACATCAATTTTAAGACATTAAAAAGAACACTTTTATTGACTGGGCAACTCTCTCCCCCCACCCAAATCTAGAGGGTTATTTCACCTAGGTGGCTGCCAAAAGAAAACAGACAATGAGAGGAGGGGAAAAACACTAAGAGACTTGAATCCCTGATGGAAACAGGCTACTGAATACATAGGGGATTGCCTAATGCCTCAGAGAACTTTTCAGGAGTCACTGACTCGTGTTTTGGCAAAGTCAGCACTCAGCTTTCGCATGACTTCAGCATGGCTTGTCCCTGCCAGCTGCTTCTTGGTAGAGCCGTAGTTTTCCTTCACATATTTAGCAAATGGCGTTAAGTCCGTCTTTGCAGAAGTGCCATTCTTCCGAGAGGACTGGAGAAGAACCAAGTGACCCTGGCATAGAGCACAAACAAAGCGCTGAGTATCCAACGATTTGGAATGGCGACCAATCCTGTAAAAATAAAGCCAAACAAGAAGCAGTTTAGTACCTGCAGCCAAAGTCCAGAACATGTACACACTATTTTCACATACACAACATCTAACAATGTTCGTCAACTTCAAGATAAATGGAAAAATATTTTTATTTAAAGACTAAAAGCTAACAATGGATCAAGCGACAGTACAAGAATTCGAGTTTTTCAGACACAGAAGTAGAGATTACAGACCATATGAGTGTGGAAAAGGCTTAACTGCTAATTCCAATTAATGTAGCTCTGGGTAACATTGCATTAGAGGTGTAATGCCTGGGGTTCAATTCTTATCTGGGCCACAAGTGAAATTAGTTTGTTTAACTACAGAACAGGGGGACTTGTTACAGAAGCGTATAGTTATAGAACAGGGGGAATTAAACATTGTAGGTATAGAACAGAGGGGGTTAAATGGTACAGTAGTACTTCATGAGAATCTCCTCCACTGGGCTACACCTTTGGAACTTCAAGCTGTCAGTGTCGGGATCCTCAGAAAACTTTTGCCTAGCTGGGGGCCATTCACGATGACGTACAATGCTGGCACCTACAAAACGTGGGTGGCTCCTCTCACCCCTTAGTTCCATGCCAGAGGTAAGCTTGGAGGGCCACTTACCATGGAACCAGCAGTCCACACTAGGACCAGGCACACAAGGATAGGCATGGAATTGGTGACAGAAGACAGAGAAGAACCAACATGGACCCCTTCGGTTAAGGCAGTGGAACATCCTGCCAGCTGATACATCAGACAGGGGGAAGGAGAGTGGGTGCACTGTGGCCCAATGGAGGAGATTCTCGCGAAGATCTACTGTTACTGGTAGCTAAATGTTCTGTCTTCACTGAAGATATCTCCTCCATTGGGCCACACCTTTGGAATGATTTCCAAACAGTACAAAGTACCCAGGGAGGATGGCAAAAGTCTGATATGAAATCAGAACAGAAGGCCTTGCAGGACAGCAAGAACAAAGTTAGTATGTCTGTGTGAGATACTTTTATTAAGTACTACACTGTGGAAATTATGTACAGTGCTCCATGTGGCAACGGCACAAATGTCAGCAGCAGACACCCTGGAAACAGGCAACAGAGGTGGCCATGAACATCACCAGAAGTTCTTTTCCGTACTTCCTATAACAAAACATAAAACAGTTGGCCAGCCACGTGGATGGGTACTGCATAGTTAACAGGTATGCCCTCTCTGCCATGGACAAATGAGAAAAAAACCTGGGGGCTTTCTGAAGTCCTTCATGCAAGTCAGGCAGAAACGTATAGTTCTATGTACATTAAGAGTATGTAGCAGAGCCTCACCCTTGCTAACATCCTCAGCATAATACACTGGTAGATTTACTGTCTGATTCAGCGTGGGATCACAAACCACTTTAAATGGAAACGTCTACCTAAAATCGGGCCCCACCTTAGTGTGAGGCAGGGCCCAATTAGCATTTTCACAAAAAGCTGTTTTTTTATTCCTTAGTATCCTTGTTTTGCTTAGAATTTATCTGGTTGATCCTGCATCCCTCTCTGGCAGCATTTTACATCCAAGTGCCTCTAGTGGCATGTCCACAACCTCCAGAGGCTGTCCTGAGAATACGTATGATGCAGGAAGCAGCTGCGGGAGTGTCCATAGGTTTACTATATAGTTGGAGCTTTTAACAGCTTTGGTTTGAAATGTACATGTTTCAGTATAGCACATACCGAGACATGTACATTTCAAACAGAAGCTATGAAAAGCTCCGGCTATATAGTAAACCTAGGGACACTCCTGTGTCTGCTCCCTACATCATACGTAGGGATGTAAGTTTGTCATGGCAGTCACACAAGTCATTGATTCCATGACGTTTGATCTTTATTCAGGACTTCCATGACTTTTACTAGTGTCATCAGAAAATAGTAATGATGACAGTGCCACAACATTTACTACTGTTTACTAATGATTTCATGAACAAACAAGGAGTCATTCAAACCTCATCCATGACAAACTTACATCCCTAATCATATGTCGTTCTCAGGACAGCCATGGGAGGTTGTGGGCACACCACTAGGGCTGCTTGGATTTAAAATGCCATCGTGGAGGGACACAGGATCAACCAGATAAATTCTAAATAAAACAATGCACAGTATGTAATAACTTTCTGTAAAAAAAGAGGACTGGCTACTGGGTGAAGAGTAGCCGGATCTGCCCCTAGGACTAGCCCCGCTCGAACGTAATTGGGTCCTGCCTCACACTGAAGTGGGGCCCAATTTTAGGTGAACGTTTCCCTTTAAGTAAAAATGTGGTTCAGTATGCAAGGCCACCTTGTCCTTGTGAAAGATCAGGTAGGGTGGCTCACGTATGAGTACCTGAAGTTCAGAAATCCTTGGGCTGAGTTAATAGCAACCAAGAAAACAGCTCTTCATTAAAGAAAGTGTAGTTCACAAATTGCACTGTGCTCGAGAAGAGCCTTAAGGTCACAGGGTGGAACCGGCTTACGAACTGGGGGGGCACATATGCAGAACACCTTTAAGAAATGTATGGGACGCTTCTAGTTGTGCCAACATACGTTAATCAAGAGGGGCATGGAAAGACGAGACAGCAGCCAAATGCACCGTTAACAGAAGAGTACTGCACACTGTTATCTGATAAAAACAGGAGGTAGGCTAGTACAGTATTAACAGGACATTTAAATGGATCCCCAAAGCGGGAAGTACACCAGACAGAGAAATGCTTCTATTTCAAAGAATGTGTGTGTCTGGTGGAAGGTTTCCCAGCCACCAGTAAGACATTAGCTAGCTGGGTAGAAACCTCAAAACGTGCTATGTCCTCAGTAGCCAAGAGCACAAGTGGAGGGGGACCGCAGGTTCCGATGGACCAGGGACCCCATGTCCTGAGATTGTAGACCCCGACACAGGGGCAACTGAACCGGCGAATCCACGGTCATGTGCTACAGGAATGGAAACCATATCTGTTGAAGCCAGAGGGGGCGACCAGTATCAGGGTGGCACATTCTGCCATGGTTTCAGTAGAACCTCTACGTGAGAGGAAATGTGTAAAGGAACCTCCCCTCGAGGAGAGAAACACCACATTTCACAATAAATCCAGGCTCTGGAGCGAGCTAGCAAAGCGTGCAGTTTTGAAAATTGTGGGGATGCAAAGGTCCAACTATGCTAAAAAGGTTTTCTTCAGAGGTCAGTAGTTCCCATTCATGTACACGAGACTGGGACCAATTCAGTTTGTCTGCCAAGATGTTTTGGATGTCTGGGAGAAAACAGCTGTCACCTGCAGGCCATGAGAGTGTGCCCATTGCCATACCCTCACTGCTTACCTGCACAGAGTGTATGAGTGAGTGCCCCCTTGCCTGCTGATATAGTGCATCACACTGATGTTGTCTGTCCCCATCAACAGGGGGTCTAGGCTAAGGTGTTCTGTGAAGGCCTGGAGACAATTGATGTGGAGATCTATATCTTGGTCTGTCCACACTCCCTGGTCTGGTACAACCCCAGGTGTGCACCTCAGTCCATCCTATAGACATCCATTGTGAGGATTCGCATCAGTGTTGGGGGGGGGGGGGGAAAAGAGATGGGACACCCTGCAGCAAGAGCAGAGGTTCCATCCACCACAGTAGAGACTTTGAGAGGGAAGCAACGAGAATCATTTGTTCCAACTTGCCTGTCAGATGATCCCACTGCACCCGAAGAAACAATTGTGGAATCTTCATATGGAGGTGTGCTAAAGGGACGATTACAATAGCAGCTGCCGTAAGTCCCAGGAGGCAGAACACAGTTCTAGAGGACACACAGTGGCTTTTGTGGACTAGATGGGCCTGAGTAATCAGGGCCTTGGCTCAGACTTGGGGCAGGAAGGCACTGCCCATGACCCTGTCCAATACCGCCCCAATATGTTAGAGGCATTGGCATGGAATAAGAACAGATTTCAGTACACTGACCGTGACAGGTCATTTAACATCTGCAGAGTTTGAGATACCATGTACTGGACAGACTCTGTAGGAGCCAGTCATCCAAATAGGGAAAGACAAAGCTCTTCCTTCCAGAGAGCTGCTGCCACAAGAACGAAACATCTGGTAAATACTAGCAGTGCTGAGGATACGCCAAAGGGCAATACTCGGAACTGATAATGGTAGTCCCATCACTGTGAATCTGAGGTACTGTCTGTGGCATGATCTAAGTTTGATATGAAGTTAATCATCTTTCATGCCCACAGTACAAAGCCAATCCCCTTTTTGTGGAAGGGGAATGACAGCCTGAAGAGACACCATTCAAATCTTTTTGTATTTGATGACTGTTTAGAGCTCTTCGGTCCAAAACCGGATGCAAGTCTCCTGTGAACTCTGGGACCACAAGATACCTGGAGTAAAACTCCTAAGGTAGAGGCATAGGTCAGGAAGCACAGGCAGACCTGGAAAAGTTAAAAAATTTGTAAGTAGCGTTCTATTAACAATAAAAAATTAAAAATTGTACAGGGTAGCTCTTGATACAGGCAGTTCAAATAAAGTCCTACATCAGACAGCATCTCAATCTAAATCTGGAAAAACAAAGTATTGCTCCCTTTATGACGTGTTTGCCTGACAGTTTAATTTATGCATCCTGTTTTTCACAAAAAATGTAAAGAAATTTTGTCAGTTTCTTTCCTGTGACCAGCCTGAAAAGTCCATCTACTTTGTACAGGTGCAACAAAATACAACTTTCTGTCCAAAGGTTGCTCTCTTGTTGACAATTTTGTTAAGGAGTTTGTAAAGTTCAAACTGCATCTCAAGGTCAACCATGTGTGTTCCAGCTTGTTACCTTTCTAATAAGCTCAGATACCTTTCTGCAATTAATTTTAAATAATATATTTGCAAACCAAGGGAGCTCAGTTTCCCATAAAGATTCACACATACTTTTCAAACCATAGAGAAGCAAGTGGAGAAAGAAAGAAAAAAATACTCACCTTAGTAATTGTGTTTCTTCTAATGGAGTCTTGCTGTATTCGGACATATGCAGTTAGCCCAAGCACTTGAACTGCCCCGGAGATGAAACAGTTAACTATGCAAAAGCATAGAACGTTGAGCTCAGATTTCAAACCTCTGTCTGTGGTGCTCCAGAGTGTAACAGTCAGATTCTTACGAGCAACTAACTAACTACACCCCTGGTGTGGAAATTGTAAACAATAAAACTATATACATATATATATATATATATATACATATACATATATACATACATATATATATATATATATATATATATATACATATATACACATACACATATACATACATATATATACATATATATATATATATATATATATATAGTATATGGTATTTTAAACAAAACCACCACAACCCCCACCCAAGGGAGGGGTGCAGAGTACACCCTGAGGTGCAACACTGTACCCGCCAGCCCATCCCAAAAACTAGGTTCTGAGAGGGAGGTGGGGACGAATACAGCAAGACTCCATTAGAAGAAACACAATTACTAAGGTGAGTAATTTTTTCTTCAAACAACATGAAGTCTTGCTGTGTTCTGACATATGCAGACTACCAAGCAGTAGGAGGAGGGTAGTGAACCTATTTTGGGAATAGGTTCTGCAGTACTACTGTACCAAACATAGCGTCACTCCTAGCCTGGATATCCAGAGAGTAATGCTTGACGAATGTATGGACTGTTTTCCAGGTGGCTGCTTTGCAGATCTCTAGTAAGGGTATATCTCCGGCAGCAGCCAGAGAAGCAGCTGTACCTCTAGTCGAGTGGGCCCTCAGGCCTGCGGGAGGTGTTTTACCTAGCTTGGTATAACAGAACTGTATACAGGCTACAATCCACCTGGCAAAAGTTCTCTTAGTAGCTGGTCTACCTTTCCCCACTTCACCATAAGTGAGAAACAGTTGAAGACAATCATTCCTGTGTGCCTTAGTATGCTCTATGTAGTAGCTAAGTGCCCTTTTAACATCCAAACTGTGCAATCTTCTCTCTCTCTCCTGAAGAAGAATGATCAGTGAAAACACAGGAAGGGACATGGACTGGTTCAGATGGAACTCTAAAACCACTTTTGGTAATAACCTCCTATTGGTTCTGAGGACCTCCTTATCTCTATGGAATGAGATAAAATTAGGTTCAACTGACAGGGCCTATAGTTCACTAATTCACCTGTCAGAAATAACAGCTACCAGAAACAGTTTTCCAGGTCAAGTATTTAAGTCCGGCTGAAGCCAAAGGTTCAAAGGGGGGCTGCATAAGCTGAGCAATGCAGATATTGAGATCCCAAGCTGGAGTAGGCTCCCTGAAAGAAGGGTTGATATGAATCAAACCTTTAAAGAACTTTGCAAAGACAGGGTGGGATGCCAGGGAAGAGCCCTTCCCTGCAGACAGAAATGCAGACATAGCTGCTAGGTGAACTTTTAAAAAGTGGCTGGCCTAAGGCCTAACCCATTTAGGTGAACCAGATAATCTAAAATTGTGGCAATACCTGCAGCCTCTGGTAAGATATTCCTCTGTGAACACCAAATGCTGAATCTTTTCCATTTGGAGTTAAGTTTTTCTGGTAGAGGGTTTTTGAGAACCCTTGAGGATGTCAAACTCCCTGAGAGAGATGCAGGCTTGCTCTTCAAGAGCCAGGCCTTGAGATTGAGACTGGAGATTGAGGTACCATATCCTCCCCTTGACAGGAGGTTAAGAGATTGTGTCTCTTGGGAAGAGACAGGGGAAGTGAGACTGCTAAGGACAACAGAGGATACCAAGGTTGCCTGGTCCAGTCTGGAGCAATTAGAATCACTGTGCAGGATTGTGACCTGATCTTAATTAGAACCCTGAGCAGCAGAGGAAAGGCATTAAGGAGTCTGCTTTCCCAATTCAATATCAGAGCATCCAGGGGAACTGTCCCCATGACTGGAGGCCTGCAGCAGAACTGGGGAAGCTGGTGATTGTCTGGGGCTTCGAAGAGATCTATTTCTGGAGTGCCCCACCTGGTGAAGATTACTTTCAGGATGAGAGGATCCAAGGTCCATTTGTGATGGCCCTGGGAAATTCTACACAGAGCATCCGCTAACACATTGTCCTTCCCTGGAAGGTGAACTGCTATCAAGGAAGTCTGAAGGGAATAGCCCAGAGACCATATTTTCTTGGCCTCTGTGCACAAGGACATAGACCGAGTGCCCTCGTGCTTGTTGATGTACCACGTGGTGGTGTCTGTCCTGACCTGAACCACCTTGTTCCTTACCGAGTCTGAGAAGAACTGAAGGGCCAAGAATACTGCCCTGAGTTCCAGAAGATTGATATGAAGGAGAAACTCTGCTGGGGGCCACACCCCCTGTGCTGTGAGGGCCCCCAGGTGTGCTCTCCAGCCTAGGAGAGATGCATCTGTGGTGAGAACCACTGAAGGAGTTTGCTTGAGGAATGGAATGCCTTGCCTAAGATTGTCTTGGTCCAGCCACCACTGGAGAGCTTGGACCAGAGTCTGAGTCACTGGAATCAGTTTGGAAAGAGTCTTTTCTCCGAGACCAGAAGGATCTTAGTTGGAACTGAATGTCCCTCATCTGAAACCTGGCCCCCTGTACCACTGCAGTAGAAGCTGCCATGTGTCCCAGGAGTTAAAGAAAATGCCTTGCTGGACGAGAAACCAGAGGATGAAAAGAGGAAGCGAGATCTGTAAGGGCCTGAACTCTTGCAAGTGGAAGGAAGGCCTTTGCTTGAACAGTATCCAACTCTATCCCTATAAAAGTAAGAAGCTGCACTGGTTCGAGAACTGACTGACAGGTTGAGAAGAAATCCCAGGGAACTGAGAAGATCCTAGGTAACCTGCAGAGCTGAGCTGACCTGGTTGGAAGACTGTCCTACAATGAGCCAGTCGTCCAGGTAAGGAAACAGATAAATGCCCTGCCTTCTGAGGAAGGCCACTACTACTGCAAGACACTTTGTAAACACCCTTGGAGCTGATGTTAGGCCGAAGGGCATAGCCCTGAACTGATAGTGGCCTGAGGTACTTTCTGTAGGAGCAAGGATGTAGGATGGGAATATGGAAATAGGCATCTTGAGGTCCAGGGAAGCTAGCCAGTCTCCTGGCCTCAGAGAGGGAAGAATTACTCCCAGAGTCACCATTTTGAACTTTGGCTTTAAAATGTGCTTGTTCAAATACCTTAAGTCTAGGATGAGTCGCCATTCCCCCGTCTTTTTTGTGGTAAGGAAGTATCTGGAGTACAGACCTTTGCCCCTGTGTGGAGTAGAAACTCCCTCCACGGCTCTAAGAGCCAACAGAGAGGAAACCTCTGCTTCCAAAGCAATGGTTTCAGAGATGTCTGCAGGTGGAAAAGATCTGACCCTCATTTTTGGAAATCTTTTGAAACTGAGGGCCAATCCCTGGCTTACTACCTCCAAGACCCACTTGTCTTAAGTAACAGACTTCCAGGCCTGGAAGTAGTAAGCCAGCCTGCCTCCTACTGGAATTGGGGAGTCGACCCGGACTGACACATCAGGTTGTCTGCTTGGCAGGAGCCTTAGACTGGGAAGAAGATGCAACCCTACTCATCCCCCTCCTGCCTCTCCCTCAGAAGGACCCCTCTGTTGGAGGGGAGAGGAGGCCTGGGCTTGGTAGAAAGGCCTGTGAAAAGGCCTGCCCCTGCCCCAAGACTGCTGCCTCTGAGGAGTAGCTTGCCTTTCCTTGGCCTGAGCACTCCTGTAAGTAGTCCTGTATTCATCCATTTTCTTCATGTAAGCCTCTGTCTGCTCCCCAAACAGAGAATTACCTACTATAGGGAAATCCATGACCTTAGCCTGGGTGTCCCGTGAAAGGCTAGTACATCTGAGCCAAGCAAATCTCCTAAGAGACACAGATGTAGCCATGATTCGTGATTGCACATCATTTGAGTCCACAGCAGCATGGAATTGTACTTTTGATGCCTCAATCCCATCAGCTGCCATATCCTCCAGCACTTTGGCCAGCTGGGGGGAAGCCTGCTTAGCCAGTGCCAGAACAGTATCCCACCTGGACTTCTGGTACCTGGCTGTATAAGCCATATAGTTTGCCTGCCTGAGTCCCAAGGAGATGCCAAATATTGTTTTTTGGCCATGGCATCCACCTTCCTGAGGGGTGTGAAGCCAAAGGTGTGTTAGCCTTGTCACAAGCTGCAGCCTGCACTACCCCAACATGGCTGCTATGGTTATAGAAAAACTCCGTGCCTGAGCCTGACAACATATACCTCCTGTCCATACTTTTGTCCACTGGAGGTAAAATGTTTGGTGTCTGAAGAATCTTTTGTCTGTTTCCCCAAAGATTTGTGATGGGGAATAGACAACCTCTTAGACTCTGGGATGTCCATCATCTTGACAAAATCAGGCTCCTCTTCCTCTTCTACAGCTTCTACCAAAGGGAGCTGGAGAGTTTCAGCCACCTTTTCGTAGAACAAATAATGTGAAGAGGACTCTGAAAGCCTGGGAGGGGAGACATTGGAGAGTCTGTTTGGGGAGATGTCTGGTTCAATGGGTACATCCAGACCTTCTAAGTCATTATCTTCGTCTTGTTCTGCATGATCTTCGTCCCCCTCCCACTCCAATTCATAATAGGCATCCGGATCGTAATCTGATGGAGCAGGGTCCATTCAAACCGAATACCTGGTCAAAGGAGTCTGTTCAGGCAGAACCGATCGAAGTGAGTGTACAATACTTATTGCTTAGGCTAGCTCATTAGTGGTTGGAGTACATGTTTCTGGATCCGAACGAGCTAATTTTCTTTTCCTTTTTGCCGGAACCGACCCGTCCGGGTTGGATCTTCTTTTGCCCGAGGAGGTATCGCCCAGGTCAGTGGGCACCTCCTCAGGTTTGGTCACAACCGAACCGGGCTGGCCATCTGGGTCAGCGGACTTCTCGACCTCCCTTTCCTCAAACCAACTCATCCTTTTATCCAAAGTGGCTTTGGGGAAATTTTTACAAATTTGGCAGTCTGTTTTGAGGTGGTCATACCCCAGACAATAAACACAGATGAGGTGAGGATCAGCTTTAGCATAAGCCTCCCCACACTCACCACAGTGTTGAAACCCAGTGGGCTCGATTTTCTTTCTGGGCTTCTCAAACATGGTCAGACTAGCAACAATTACCCTTCACAGCAGTCACGCCAGGTAATACAATCTGATCAGTAGCCAACCGTGTTACGGGTTGTGGAAAGAAACCATTAAAAGTCTTTTTTTTGGAACTGTTCAGAACCTGCACACCACTACAATCCTAAGAAAGAAATTCAGACAGAAACAGTTGGTTCCCAACTGGACCGACAACTAGGGAACCGAAGAATTACAAAGTCCACAGTAAAAACCAGTTCACTACCTACTGCACATTTACTATACCGCAGACAGAGACTTGAAATACCAAAAAAACAAATCGGTTAAAACAGACACTCTTTAGAAACTTTACCGAACCGAGCAAAGGAGCAATCTTCCGGAGCGACTTCACAGTAAGGCGGAGTAAAGAATCTGACGGTTACACTCTGAAGCACCACAGACAGAGGTTTGAAATCCAAGCTCGAACGCAACGTTCTATGCTTTTGTATTGTGTTAACTCTCATCTCCGGGGCAGTTCGAGTGCTGGGGCTAACTGCATATGTCAGAATACAGCGAGACTTCATGTTGTTTGAAGCATTGAAACAGCAAATGAAGAAAGGGAGATGGTGGTGGGGGAATTGTGGGAACCTCGGAGTGGCCAGTTCCTCTGTGCCACAAGAAAATTTGATTGTGCAATCAGACAGGGATGAGAGACAGATGGCAAAACAGGAGAGCCCAAAATAGATCCCTGTGTTTAACTCTCTCTGTATAACAAATGGAACAGGGTCTTATTCAACCCTTTCACAACCCCCATTCCTTTCTTTGGCAGGAACAGGTTCTATGGCCTTTTTCTGAATTAGGGACTGAACTTCTTCCCTCAATAGGGAAAGGTGTCCCAGAAGATAATGAGAATGAGGTGCAGGGTGCAATGGAGGTTTGAAAAGCAGTCCTAGTGCATGCCCTTTTTCCACGACCCATTAGTCCAGTGATCTCCCTCAATTGTTGCAGAAGAAGGGCGATCCTTCCCTCCATTTGTACCCCTGACGGCAGCCATGGAGGGGGAGGAAGTTGGGAGTCAGACAGTGCCGGGAGTTGCAAGGACACCAGAACCTTTGGGTGCCTCGGAGTGCCCACTCTAGGCAGCAGGGGGGCTGCCTCCTCTATGATATTGGTGACGGTACTCATGGCCTTCTTGGCCAGCAGGCATCTGAAAAGCACCTCCACCACACCCCTGACATTTTTTTTTCTTTTTGTGTGTGTGTGTGTGTTTGGGGGGGGGGGGAGAGAGAGGGTCAAGGATTTCTCAGACCTCAGTCATTTTGGATGATTGAAGGTCTTTTAATGCATTGTCCACATCATGGTCAAATAGTTACAGCCCCAAAAAGGAACACTGAGCACAGCCGGTTGTACATCTGAAGCAAATCCTGCTACTCTGAGCCAGAGATATCTTGAGGAAGATACCAGAGGCAGCAGACTTAACTGCAGCATCTGATGCATCATATGCTGACCTAAATAAATGTTTTCCAGCATCTAGGCCAGCCGAGGCAGATTTATGCAGTTCTGCTTTTGCAGGGCTGTCTGGTAGAGTCTGTACTGTAGACACTGCTGACTTCTAGAGGCTATTCTGATACTTAATCACACGAGCCTGGTAGTTTACAATGTGAAGGCGTGCAGAGGCTTAAGTCCTCTTACCCATTATGTTCAATTTCCTGGACTCCTTGTCAGGAGGCAGGGTGCTCATAATTCTAGGAGCCTTGGAGTGATAATGGGTAGCCATGATGACCACGGAGTAGATTTCAGGCTGAGAAGCGTAATAATGCTTGACAGATGGAGCAAGATATGGTTTTTCAGCCTTTCTGGGGACTGCAGGCAGAGTGAACAGCCTGTGTCAAGTAGTAAATGTAGCATCCTCTAATGCAGGGTAAACAGAAGGCACCACAGTAGTGGGTGCTGCTGTTACTTCCAAGAATTCCATGAAAAGTCTCTCTTACCGAAGACTTCTTCACCTGTATTTGCTTGAATAAAGCCTGGAAGGAGGAATCTTTTGGAGAGAACCTGGTATACACCACAGAGCCCTCAATGCAAGATAACAAGGTTGAGATAGAAAGACGACCACCTTCACAGGGCTCCTCTTCCTCACCATTATCTCCTAAATCCTCCACTATTTCCACAAGATCAAAATTATATCCTACGTTGTCATCATCCTGAATGACGACCGGGGCAAACAACGGAGCCAATGGCAGTCTCATCAGTGCAGCAAGTATGCTTTTTGGTCCTGTTGATGTCCGCTGTGCCGGCAAAGGAGGTCCTATTGACACAACCAGCATCGCTGCCGTCAGCAACTGGAATAGGCATGTTAGCATATCTGAAAACAATGCCAGCATAATGTGGGATTAGATTATGCCCAGTGGAGGGGTCATAACTGCCACTGTTGCTGGGGTGGTACCCGACGATGGACGCTGCATACTGTCCGTGGTAAGTACATGATGTCGAGCCAAGCCCCAACCTTGGTGTCTCAATGACAGCTGAGGTGGGGGCTGTAGTCGATGTTGCTGGAGCAGATGACTAAGATTACCTTCCATCAATGGAGACCTTGACCTCACCGGAGAAGCAGGTTTACTATTCTTATGGGGGCTGGAAAAGGAGGAGGGCTTTGCAACCATTTACACCCTTGTCTCTGGATTTCAATCTGGATGTCTCCGTACACGTGGTGGGTGGTTGAGCGAGAGAAGCTAGTTTGGAGGCCACGATCTTTGCCTGTGCTTCCATGGCCTTAATGGCAATGAAAGTCTCTAGAGCTTTCTTCTGCTGTCTTCTTGAGGCCTGGTTAAATCCTTGGCAGACCTTGCAAGTCCATACGTTGTGGGACTGGCCCAAACAGCAAATGCACAGGGTGCAGGTGTCGTCCTTGTAGATTTTATAGTTGAAACCGCAGGTACAAAACCTAAAGGTTTTTTCAATGGCAGCATAAAGGGATGTCGTCAATATAACAAACTTTTCAAATATAGAAAAGAAAAAGAAACAACAACATTGTTTCTCTGCAGGTCTAATGAGCAGTCCACGGCGAAAGAACAAACTGATGAGTGAGAGGGCCGCCCACATTTTTTAGGTGCTGACACTGTACATCATTGTGGGCGGCTCTCAGCTAGGCAAAAGTTTCCAGATGTTCCTGATGCTGATGGCTTACAGTTCCAAAGGTGTGGCCCAATAGAGGAGATGGCCTTGATGAAGCTCACTAGTTACAGAACAGAGGGAGTTAAACGGTATATAGTTATATAATGGGGAGTTAAACAGTGTAGGTACAGAACAGAGGGAGTTAAACAGTACAGCTATATAACTGAGAACTAAAAAGCAACAATTGTGCTCATTATTTAACCACCCCGCAAGTCCCCGTATTAAACCTTACCTATTCTGGACTGAAACAGTCAACTTTGCTGAGTTTTTAGTTTCCAAAATACTTTAGGGAAAGGGACTGTAAGTTCTCCTCAGCAGTCCGATCCTTTCCCCTTTCTGGTGCAGATCATAGCCAGCTCCACCCCAGTGCCACACCCACACTCCCACATTTTATGAAGTAGGTGTTTGTAGAGTGTTGGGGGCACACTGCATGGATTATAATGGGAATGGAGTTTACAGTATATTATTTAACGTTTTAGAGGGCCACTGGAGTACAATCAAAGTCTCAGCTCAACTAACAAGAACCTTGTTAGTTGAACTGAGACTCTAAAAACAGAGTGTGGGGATGCATGGGGCGGAGAAGACTATGAGATGCACCAGAAAGGTTAAGGGAACAGACTGCCGAGGAGGATGTACGATCCCTTCCCCTGAAGTATTTTGGCAACTAAAAACTCTGCAAAGTAGACTGTTTCAGTCCAGAGTAGGTAAGATATAATATGGGGGCTTAATTGAAGCACCGAAACTGGTGCTCTTTAAACATAAGGTACATAACAGAGGGAGTTAAATGGTGCAGTTATATAACAGGGGGATCTAAACACTAGTTAGATAAAGGGGAGGGTGGCCCTACAGGGGGACCGGGAGGCTCTGGAAAGATGGTCTAGAAAGTGGAAGCTGAGGTTCAATGCAGGGAAATGCAAGGTACTCCACCTGGGGGCCAGAAACCCAGGTCAAGTGTACACCCTGGGGGCCGGGGGGAATGCTACAAGTCTCAATGGCTAAGAGGGACCTGGGGTGGTGGTGGATGTCAAGATGAACAACTCAGACTTGTAGGAGGGCAGCAGCCAAGGCCAACAGGATGCTGGGATGCCGCTGGGGATCACCTCAGAAGGAGGAAGTGATACTCCCTCTGTATAACTGCTTGGTGAGGCTCGCACCTTGAGTACTTCGTGCAGTTTTGGAGGCCATACTTAAAGGGACATTAACCTCCTGGAGAGGGTCCAGAGGAGGGGAAACCAAAATGATTTGGGGCTTGGGGGACAGGACCTATGAGGAGAGGCTCGAAGAGCTAAATATGTACACATTGGAAGAGAGAAGGGACCGGGGGGACATGATAGAGGTCTTTAGGTACATGAAGAGGGTAAATAGGGGAGGAACAGTTGGGGTGCTTCGAAGGAAGGAGGAAGGGGCCACTAGAGGGCATGGCTGGAAGCTGGAGGGGGGAAGATTCAGGGGAGAAAGGAGGAGGTGCTACTTCACTGAGAGGGTGGTGGAGCCATGGAATGCACTGCCTAGGGGGCTGGTGGAGGCAGAGACAGTGGAGGGGTTCAAGAGGGGGTGGGACAGGTACAGGGGAAGGGTTCTGGAAGCAAAATCCAATGCAGCAAGAATATCCGGAACTGGGAAGGGAGAAGCCAGAGAAGGCGAGGGGGACAGCAAGGTCAGCACCCAGGTTGGGGACTGACCAAACGAGCAGACACGAAAGACCGTTAGGCCTATTCTGCTGGCATTTTAGTATGTTAGTAAAGGGAGTTAAACGGTACAGTTTCATAATGAGGAATTAAACACCAATTATAGAAAAGATTGAATTAACGGTGCAGTTACAAAAAAGGGGGGAGTTAAATGGTAGTTATATAATAGGGAATTAAACACCAAAGGAAAATAAGACAATGAGAGGAGGGGAAGAATACTAAGACAGGAATGCCTGATATAATTTTAATAGGATCATCATGAGGCTGGCACACTGCTAGCAGCTGCTCCAGAATGCGTCAGCCCACCTGGTTGCTGAAACCTTTTGGTTCGAGCATATCACGCCAGTTCTCTATGATCTGCATGGTTGCCTGTATGGTGGCACATCATTTTCAGGGTATGCTTGTTAACTTACAAGGTCCTGCATGATCTGAGTCTATGTTACCTAAAAGACCTCCCGATTCCGTTATGCTCCTGACCGTCAACTTTGGTCAGCCTAGGAGAGGCTCCTCAAGATACGCAGATGTAGGCTTAAGTCTTCAGGGGATCGGGTGTTTGGTGTAGCTGCTCCGATTTTATGGAATGCCTTACCCTCGGATGTAAGCGGAACCCCTTCACTTGGCCTTTTTATACCTTGTTTTAAAACTCACTTGTTTTCATTGAGTTTTGGGTCTGGCACTGTCTTTTAATCATCCTTTTACAGTATTTTATAATCCTTAAATTTGTTTTATATTCATGGCTTTGTTCTGACTGTGAGGCACCCAGAGCCCCTGGGACTGGGCGCCATATAAATACAAGCATTTGTTAATGCCAGATGTTCGCCACTGGTATAGAAGCCCTGGGGTACTAGAAGCTTTGCATGACTGTGCGATGTGAATGGTGGTAAAGGATGTGCTGGCATAGGGTTAAAATAAGGCATCTTGTGTTAAAGTATGTAAACTGCCTTTTTTAATTTAAGATTCTTTAGATATCTGTAAAGGAAGCCATGGACTGTAGAGAGAGGGAGCAAGAGTTTTGTTGTAGTGTGGCGTAACTGAGCGGTTTTAATGGTAGTAAAGGACATACTGCTTGAGGTTTAAAATCAGTCATCTTCCATTAAAAAAGTATATAAACTCCTTTTTTAAGTTAAGATTAGATATCTGTAACAGAAGCCGCCGACTAGACCAGCGCTTCTTCAGCCATGGATACACATGCACACTGCCTGGGAATTAGGATAAAAAATTCCTATAGGATCACATTGTACATTGTAAGTAAGGAACCACATATACCCCAGGTGGGTTGTGAGGCATGAGACGCAGCCAAGTGCCTTCAACCACATGGGAAGTGCGGTATATGATTCCCATAGGATCACACTGTAAACTGTAAGTACTAACACACAGTGTGTGCAGTAATGCTAAATTACTGCACGCCCCAGGTGGGATGTGAAGCATGAGAAGCAGTTGAGTGCCATCAACCACCTGGGAAGTGTGGACATCTTCACTCAGGTGTCGAAGGCACCTATGCTGCCATGCAAGCACATGCTAAGGATCTGGGAGAACCAGCAGGTGGCTGTGTCGTTGAGGCACAGGTCAGGAAGCACAGAATGACCAGGAGCTTGCATAAAATCTGCAAGTAACCTTTTTATTTTTTCCAATAACAGTAAAATAAAAAATTAAAATTTTCAGTATAACTATTTACAAAGGCAGTACAAACACAGAAAACAAAGTACTTTGTCTGAGGATATCTCTAAATTCAAGTTTCAGTCTTGCTTTCTTGCTAACGTAAGTATTGCTGCTCTTTTTATAAGTCTGTGTCTGGGAACTTAAGATATCCCATTTTTCAGAAAATGGTCTTGTCAGTTTCCTTCCTTGCAGGTGCAGCAAAACAGTACATGGTGTCCCAGAACTAACCTCCTGTTGACAGCTCTGCAAGGAGTTTGCAAACTAGCATCTTAGGTTAACCCCTTCAGCTCCAAATAGCTTTTTGCAATCATTTCAACAATATAACCATCTACATTTTCAAACCAAGGAATCCCACTTTCACATAAAAAGTCACACACATGTTATAACTTCAGATACGCGAGGTGAGGGGGAAGAAAAAATAGAAACAGCAAGTGAAGGCAGAGAGCTAGCGGGGGGAGACAGTGAGACCAGAGTGGCCAGTTCCTAAGTCTCGAAAGAAAATTTGACTGTGCAATCAGACAGACAAGAGACAGAAGAGGATAAAACAGATCCTTGCGTTTAACTCTTTCTACATAACAAATGGGACAGGGTCTTATTCAACCCTGTCACTGGCTGCTCTGAGGAGCACCAATCCCTTTGTTTCTTTGCCTGGAAGCAGAGGTGGTATTCAAACTTAAACGACACACAGCTGAAAGCTACAAAATGAAACCAAAAAAGGGAAATGGCAGCAGACCGAGATGTAGCTCTGGATAGTATGGAGAAGGCAGTTTTCATGTGCACGGACTTAACGCAAGGAAGAAAAGAAGTGTTGGTGGGTGGCTGTGTCAGAAATGCAGTATGCCCATGATCACTTTGCCTGATAACGTAAAGTGGGAATACGAGAATCTGTGGCTTACACCATCATACAAATCAGCATTGACAGTACAGGGGAAAATAGAAATGGAAGCATTAAGCGTACACCAGTTTGGCACCCCCTTTCCCCCGTCCGTAAGGCAGAAGGTGGAAGCTATTTGAAAAGCAAATTGCAGTTTGGTTAATTGAAGGAGAGGGGTCCTCAGATTGTTTCTGATGCCCATGCATGACAAACTAGGAACAGGGAGTGGAGAGCATACTCACACGAGCAAGTGCCGTAGCTACATTGCACTTACAAAACAGGAATTGCTGAGTCAAAGCAGGGTTATTATGCATCTCAGAAGGTGGCCACGTGGAAATATTAGTCAGACAGACAGCCTGTAAACAGGGTTGGGTCATGGAACTCTGAGGAAATGGCCAATGCTGTGATAGGGGCACAGTCCCATAACTAGACAGGCTTGGGCAGATTAGATGAGGTGGGGGGGCCGCAGCAGACGGTGCATCAAAAACTGCTCGTCAGTCCCGTCCAGTGGCAGATGTGACCTGCACAGGGGCACGGGTGTCAGAAAATCTGAGGATCCCTCTCCTCCATTTAACCAAGCTGTAATTTGCTTTTCACATATCTGCCACCTCCAGCCTTCTGAATTTGGTGGGGGAGGTACAAACTGTTGTATGCTTATGTTTCCATTTCTATTTTCCCCTGCTCTGTCAATACTGCCTCACCGTGACAGTGAGCGCCACAGATTTTCATATTCCCACTTTACGTTATCGGGCAAAGTAAATCTAGGGCACCCTGCATTTCTCATGCAGCTACCCACCAACACTTCCCTTTCTTCCTTGCGTTTATTTTTGATAACCGTGTAAGTGCATTGATGTCAATTTTCAGGCACGACCTGAGAGTACAAAGTAAGTCATCACAATGAACATATTTTAGAGAGGAAGTTGATACAGTTTCAGAGGGAAAACACGGTTTAACAACAACAAAACAAAATTCAATTAAGATGAGCTAAATAATAATAAACAGGTAAAGATCACAGTGTAAGATGCATCTTGACTCAGGATTGCCAGTGCACAAGAAAACTGCCTTCTCCACACTACCCAGAGCTACATCTGTCTTCTGCTGCTTCCCTTTTTCTTTTGGTTTCATTTTGTGACATTCAGCTGTGTGCCATTTAAGCTGGAATGTACATCTGTTTCCAGGCGAAGAAGCCAGGAGCCTGGTGCTCTTTAGAGCAGCCACCTGCAGACTCTCCCACGTCCTTAGCATGCACTTCCGTGGCAACACAGGTGCCTTAGGCACCTGAGTGAAGACATCCGCACTTTCCAGGTGGTTAATGGCACTCAGCTGCGCTTCGTGCCTCATAACCCACCTCAAAACCAAACTGGGGCATGCAGTAATTTAGCATTATCGCACACCCTGTTGTGTGTTATTTCTTACTTACAATTTAAAATGTGATCCTATGGGAATTTTATATCACACTTCCCAGGTGGTTAAAGGCACTCAGCTGCACCTCGTGGCTCACAACCCCCCCGGGGGCATGCAGCAATTTAGCCTTGTTGCACACCCTGCTGTGTGGTATTAATCACGTAAAATTTATATTGTAATCTTACGTGAATTATATACCACACTTTCCAGGTGCCTGAAGGCACCCAGCTGCACCTCAGGCCTTACAACCCACCTGGGGCATGCAGCAGTTTAGCTTTGCAGCACATCCTGCTGTGTGTTATTGCTGATCCTATGGGACACGTATACCACACTTCCCAGGTGGCTGAAGGCACTCAGCTGCACCTCATGCCTCACAACCCATCTGAAGCGTGTGGTAATTTAGCACTGCTGCATACCCTGTAATGTGTTATTCCTTACTTACAATTTACAATGTATTCCTATGGGAATTTGTTACTGCACTTCCCAGGTGGTGTACAAGTGTGCATGTGTATCCATGGCTACAGAAGCACTGGACCATGATGATGGATGTCTCGTGTCATGTGGAAAGAGTTGTAAGTTTGTCTTGGCTGATGATGGTTACCTGTGGTTTCTTGTGTTGCCATGCCCCCCTTTAGCTGCTGGGGGGGGAGATACGGAGTTGTTGAAAACCCTAACATCGCATTTTCATACTTTTGTCACTTTAATAGCAACACAAACTAATGTATTAATGGAGTATTTTGCAAAGAATATATATATAAGGGATATGCTACCCCTCTACTGGAAATATTGTTGACATTTTTTGTTCGAGTGCTGACTGACCTAATGACATCACAAGTGGTGGAGCCACGAGTGATATCAGGTCAATCAGCATAACAAAAAATATCAACAATATTTCCAGTAGAAGGGTAGCATGTTCCATTTATGCCATACCTCCAAAAAAAGTGAAAAAATAATTGAATTTCCTGCCAGTTTTTTAGCTGGTTATAAAAAATCTAAAAGGTATTCATAAATGAAACACCACTCATTTGGTAGATATTTTTGTGCTGAACAACCTTCATGCTCAAAGTATCATGCTATAATTTTTCATTTTAAAGCTATTTACATTTGTTTGTTGCAAAAACTGACTAAAACAAAAGGAATTTTCTGCTTTTTTGTTAGATAAAAAAACTAAAAGGTATATATAAATGAAACATCACTCATTTTGTAGATATTTTTGTGCTGAACAAATGTTGTGCTCACAGTACAATGATATTTTTAATTTGAAAGTTATTCACATTTGTTTGTTAAAAAAGTGAAAAAAAAAGGGCAGAATCCAGATTTCTTTGACCTTATGGGTGGTATTGTACACGCATAACAACATGAGAAATGTACTGTTATTAAGACTAGGGGCTGATGAATTACTGTCCATGAATACCTGTCTATCAATACATGCAATAAAGTGGAGTCTTGGAAAAAAAGGAAAAAAAAAAAAAAACAGGTTACTCACCTGTAACAGTAGTTCTAGGAGTGGTATATGGTGTTCATCCACTTTAAGGCTTGCTGGAACATCAAGCTGGCTTCTCCTACCCACATGGGTGGTAATTCCCTTGGCACCACCCCGTGATGGCAGATCTTGCCTGTTGGAAGCAAAATCAGTGTGCTACTTGCCAGGGGAGGTTGGGTGGGTCAGTGTGGATGAACAGCATATACCACTCCTAGAAAGTACAGTTACGTAAAATCTTACCAGAACAGCAGATTTTCGAGGAATGTCTCTTGCAGTAGGTAATTACTTCTGGGAGTTTCCAGCAGAGGGCGCTGTGACATGGCAGCTCTTCTAGCAGTTTTGTACCAGGAACCGCCCACACTTTTCCTGCTTCCTATATAAGTGCAGGCGGTCCCTGGTATCCTCAGTTCCCCCGCCGGATTCAGCTCGTAAAAGCGAGGACCGAGGGGAAGCCGAGGTACCAAGGAGTTCCAACCCAAAGTCATTGGACCAGAATTTACACTCAGTGAAGGAGGGGGCGGGGGATTGTTTGCTGCAGAATGTACTTGAAGATCTACTGTTACGGTAAGATTTTACGTAACAGTACTATCTTCCACGGAATGGTCTCTTGCAGTAGGTAATTACTTCTGGGAGAATCCACAGCAGTTAAGGACAATTATGATAGGAGACCTTGTAGGACTGCACGGCCGAAGGCCGCCTTACGTTGTGAGGCAATATCCAGATTGTAATGCCTTGTGAAAGTATGGATTGTGGACCAGGTAGCTGCATTGCAGATATCTGAAATGGAGGCTCCTTTAAAGCATGCCGCATTAGTGGCCATAGCTCTAGTGGAATGGGCTTGGACAGGTCCAGATAAGGGCTTGTTGTAACAAAATGTAATACAATTTGCCAATCAGGATGAAAGCGTACGTTTAGCAACCGGGAGGCCATCACAACCCAGGGCGAAAGAGACAAACAGTTGAGAAATCTTTCTAATCGATCGTGTCAGATTAGTATAGTAGTGTAGTATACGGTGGACATCTAAAGTATGTAGGAGAGGTTCACCCTGATTGAGTAGTTTGGATAGGAGACCAGAAGCTCCAAGAACTGATTTAAAGTATGTTTGAAGACTACTTTAGGAAGGACGGAAGGGGTTGGTACGAAGGACCACCTGATCCTTGGAGAATCAAGTAAGATTCTCTACATATGAGGGCATGGAGCTCAGAAATATGTCAAGCGGAAGTGATAGCCACTAGAAATACGGTTTTCCATGAAAGAACACTGAGGTCACAAGTGGCAGCCGGTTCAAAAGGCTCAAGGTTCAATTATTCTATCGTAAAATTGAGAGCCCACGGATGAGTGGGTATTCTAATATGATGTTTAATATGTAACATTCCTTTCAAAAACATCTTCGGTAGATGATGTGGATACAGTAATGTGCCATCCAGAGGTTCATGGAAGCCCGAGATGGCGGCCAAGTGGACTTTGATGGAAGAATAGCTTAAACCAGACTCTGATAGTGAGGCCAGGTAGTCCAGAACCTTCATCAGTGGACAAGAATAAGGGTCCAAAGATTGAGAGGTAGACCATATAGAAAAGTGTTTCCATTTGGAATGGTATATTGCTCTTGTTGCTGGCTTACGGGAGGCCAAGAGAAAGTTGGTAACATGCGAGGACATTTGTAGACTAGTTATGAAAGTATCCACAGGGGCCCAGTGTGAAGGTGTAGAGCCTGCAGGTTGGGATGTAACAGGGCTCTTTAATTTTTAGTCAAGAGGTTGAAGACTGGAGCACTTCCTTGATTGCTGAGGTAGAACATCACTGCAGCGTTGTCTGATTGGATCAGCAACAGTCTAGAGTCAAAAGAGGTTGGAATGCCGGAAGAGCTAAGCTGAATGTCCTCCGCTCAAGGTGATTGATGTGAGACTGAGGGAGAGAAGTGGTTCACTTGCCCTGTGTCCAATAAGGACCCAGGGGTACACTTCCTCATGTCAGGAAAGCATCTGTGGTGAACATCAGCGTGGGAGGGAGGGACCGAAAAGGCATTTCTTGTCATAAATAGGTTTCGATTCACCATCAAGTCAGAGCTGACGTCAGAAAGGGAGTGACATTGAGCTTGCCTTCACATTGTTCTTGGTCTTTGAGAACACGGATTCTGGAGGATTCACTGAAGAGGTCTCGTAGGAAGATGGGCGAGTGCTACTGTAGGGATGGCAGCGACCATGTGACACAGATGGCATAGCAGTTGTCTAGCTGTGACTACTTTCTACATCTGTATTTGTGATGCCAGAGACAAGGGTGTGGCCTGCCGGACGGCAAGTGCTGGCTGAGACTGTATCTAGGACGGTACTGGAGACTCAGTTGGACTTTGGCCAATTGACTGTGATCCCTAGTGTGTGAAAATATTTGCAGGATTGCCTCTAGGCGAGAAAGCAAAGCTGTTCCGCTTTGATTGGCCAGTTATCTAGATATGGGAAGATAAAGTGCCCTTTCCTTCTTAAAGCTGTTACAACTACTTTTAGGTATTTGGTGAACAAACTCAGGGCCCAGAAGTCAAACCAGAGTGCTTGAAACTGATAGTGCTAATCTAGCAGGTAGAAACGAAGAAAACTGCGATGAGCAGGGTGGATGCAGATAGGCACCCTTCATGTCTAGGGCACAAAGCCAATCTTCCCGTTTCAGTATTGGCATGATGGAAGTCAAGATTATTATGCAAAACAGTCTGTACTGGATAGAAAGGTTCAGTTTTCTGAGGTCCCATATTGGACCGAGGTCTCCAGTTCGTTTGGGTACCCAAAAGAAGTGGGAGCCAGTAAAACCCTCAAATCCTCTGAAAGGATAGATATATGATCTGATGGTTATGAATATGATGGGGAGGACGTGAGGGGGTCTGGAGATAAATTCCAGAGTATAACTCTTCTGGATAATCTGAAGTACCCATTCGTTTGAAGTGATTGTGTGCCTGGCCTATAAATGGAGGGTAAAAATGACCATCCACAGCCTCCTGAGGCTGGGACGAGGAGGAGTGGGAAAAGAAAAACCCTAGTGGGTCACTAGGTGTTGGGATCCACAGGTGGCGGAGGTGTTGCCTCTTGTGAGTTGAGTATGACCTCTAGAGACACCGGTATTGGTATCTTCTGTATTTTCCACCTCTTTGAAAACAGCAAGAGGATCAAGACTGGTACGTTGTATGCGGAGTATGGTACATGCCATGAACTGTATGGAGAGTTCTGCCTGATGCCTGTAAATCATCCAGTAGAGTTTGAGTACCTGGCCCGAATAAATGGGACCAGTGAAAAAAGGGGGGCCTTAGCTATTTTATGTTGCACATCAGGCATAAGTCCTGAAAAGCGGAGCCAGGCATGGCGTCACAAAGAAATGCCAGTAGCGGACAGCTGGGCCGAGGCACCAACCGCTTCTTACCCTGACCTGGGTAGGTGACAGGAATTAGAATTACTAGTTGATATAATAGCTGTGACGCTTGGACAGCTGGTTCTGATCACTGTATGATTTTTTGTAATATAAAAATGTAGTGTGATTGTCTGTCATGAGGAATCCTGGGCCTGGGATGACAACCCCTTCCCCCCGGGTTCAACTACAAGCTGTTATCCTAATAGCCAGGAGATAATTACAGGCTAGAAGAGACTAAATTAAGGATCTCCTGTTTATCTAGCTTAATTGTAGCTTGCCAGCTGCTAGGATGGGAAATCAAACTTTTAGAGGAAGAGAGCAGGTTATGACGCTTTAGTGCGAAATCATAAAAGATTCTTTAATGTGACCTAGGAAGAAGAGCTACTTGAGATCAAAGAGGAGATGTTATTTAAAGAATGTCATAATTTGTGAAATGAGTTTTGCTGAAATGTCACTTAATTTACATCCTGATTGATAAGACATCCTGGGTGTATAATTTTTTATATTCTGACAAGGAGGAGCTAGGTGACCTCATGCAAAGAGGCTGGCAAAGCCAGTTTTAAAACAGTATTCTGTTGTCTACTAAGAGACACACATGTTTGGACTCTCTTGACAACAACGTCTGACTGTTAGAAGAAATACCTTAGACAAATCTAAGTGTATGTTTCGGTAGGAAATTGCACTTTTAAACCTCATTTTAAGTGATTGTATGGTTTTGTGATATACTGTTCTGTATTTACATTTTGTCTATTTTTAAGTAAACCTCTACTTTAGAGACTACTTGGTGTGCCTTTGAAATTCTTTTTCTTGACAAGTGAAGCATATATGGTTAAAGTTGACACTGTGTAAAAGCTTAGTGGTGATACCAAACTGAGAAAAGGTAATAATTTTCCTACGGTCTTCCATAGAGTTTTTAAGGGTTCATTTTGTATACCTGGTTAGGTGCCCGTAGGCGAAAGATATCTGGCCCCCCCGAAGAGCAGAATTATCTGAGCCTGTACATTTGGTACGTTAACACGAGGTTCACAGTATGAATCCCTCCAAGACTTGAGACCAAAGGTTGATTCGAACCCACAAAACAAACAGGAGGGTTACCTTGTTTCTGTTTCCTGTTCACAAGACTGCGCTCGGAGGTTGGCACTGTGGGAGCAGAGGGCCTGACCTGCTGAGTGGGTCTGTGACAATAGCCAATAATCACTCCCCGGTCAGGTGAAGGAGGGGGGTGATTGAGACTCTCAATGGCAGATGACTCCAGGGTATGGTGGTATTTAATCATGACCCATATAATTTGAAATTCTGATATTCATGGAACTGGAGGGAAAAAAAAAACAAAAACAAAAAAAAAAAAAAACAGTTTCTCCAGAAAGTTAAATCTTCGGGATTCTTTATGAGGTGGTAAGGAGTTCATGAGAGCATGACTGGCAGTACAGAGTCCACTTCCGGGAAAGCTTGAAAGGAAGGGAAGAACCAGAGGAGCTGGATAAATATGATCCACCTTATGTGGAACTGCTGAGATAGCTGAAGGCTGAAGCGAGGAAGCCAGCATGGTATTCTGGTAAGTTTGTAATTAGTGAGGAAACCACCCAAATAGACTCCTCTGGCAAATCAAGATATTCTGACATATCCTTACTTTGTCATGTTTTTGTGATAGACAATCCCAAGACCTTCTATATTTGCATCATCATTTCATAAAGGTCATCAGGAGGGGGTGCTGCGGAGTCCAGGCAGGCCCTCATCCAAAGAAGAGATTTACGAAAAAGGGAGACTGAGGAAGAAATTCCAGCTCCTGGAAATCGCTGTGCACAAGACCACCGGTGAAGTTTAACCAGGAGCTCTTTGTTTATCTGAAAAATAGTCTTCCACATAAGGGGGAAGTGACCAGGGTGGGAATGGATCCTGGTTATTTTGCTGTTTTCAGAAGCTGTTCTAGCTGCTGTGTGAGCTAAAGACAGCGGGAAAATGAACTAAGGATACCAGGGATCGCCCACACTTATATAGAAAGCAGGAAGATGTCATGTGTGGGTGGTCCCTGGTAGAAAACTGCTAGAAAAACTGCCGTGTCGCAGCGCCCTCTGCTGGAAACTCCCAGAAGTAATTACCTACTGAAAGAGACCATTCCGTGGAAGAGTTACTGTTACAGGTGAACAACTGTTTTTTCTAGGGATGTGGATATGGTGTTCTATCCATACTTCTGGCAGACTCCTAGCAGTTCTCCAGGAGGAGGGGGCAAAGCGCACACCCCCTACTTAGGAAACAGACTGGAGAACTGAGGCCCCAACACCAGCATCCTGGCGTGACTCGAGGTCGATGTTGTAGTGGGAAATGAAGGTGTGTGCGGACTTCCAGGTAGCAGTCCTACAGATTTCCTCGTGAGGGACATCCCTGGAAGCAGCCACCGAGGCAGCGGTATGATGGGTGGAATGAGCCCTTAGCCATAAGGGAGGCTCCCTACCTGCCAACCTATAGCAGAGGTAGATGCACGATATAATCCACCTGCCAATCATCCGCTTTGCTGCCGGTCTGCCAGGTGCAGCTTCAGCATAGGTGACAATAGCTGGCGAACCTCTCCCCAAACTCCAGCCGTGTGCTCCTCATAATAAGCTAGCCCTTGCAGCAGGTCCAATGTATGGAGCATTTATTCGACACAAGTCCGCTTTAGATAGATTTTATTATAAAGATGGTATTATGGTTTAAATGCCGGCATGGTGCGGGGGGACAATACTTATGGGCATTCACTGCTCCCTTTTGTCCTATATATCCTAGTAATCCTAGCCTCCGAGCTGTGGCTGGTGAAGTACACCGGGAAATGAATCACCTGGTTAAGGTGGAAATCTGACACAATCTTCGGAGGAACTTCGGGTTGGGGGAAGATCAACCTTGTCCCCGTGGAAGACCAGGTACGGAGACTCTATCGAGGGTACCTGGAGTTCACTGATCCTTCTGGCTGATGAGACAGCCACCAGGAAGGCAGTCTTCCACGAAAGGTGTGACATCTCATCTGTGCATTGGTTTGAATGGCTTGCCCAGGAGCTTTGCCAGCACCAGCAACAAGTCCCAAGGTGGTGGTGCTTTACGCACCGGAGGGAAAATGTGGTCAAGGCATTTAAAAAAAAAAAAAGCGCCAGCCCACCTTTTCCTGTGCCACTGACTCCATACCAGCTCATGCCCAGTAAGCAGAGATGGCTGCCAGATGCACCTTAAGGATCATCGACCAAAGGCCCAACAGAGAGGAATCAAAGGTAGTTGAGAATGCTAGCCACCGGGCAAGATAAGGGGTCCAACCCCTTGCCCTGTCACCAGACGGAGAACCTCTTCCATTTGAAGGCATAGCATTTTTGGATAGACTCCTCCTGAGAAGCCTCGACCACAATGAGGACATCTTCAGAGAGACCTAAAGCTTGGAACTTTAGCCGCTCAGGAACCAGGCTGTCAAGTGCAGAGATTGAAGGTCCAGGTGGAGTACACCTTCCTCTGATTGATGGAGAGCAGGTCCGGGCATAGGGAAAGACACCTCGGGAGCCTGCTGCTGAGGCAGAGGAGATCTGGGTACCAGAACTGGTGAGGCCAGTTCAGAGCCACTAGGATCATCCGTGCCTTGTCCCTCCAGGCCTTGAACAGCGCCTTGTGGATCAAGAGGAATGCAGGGAAGGCATAGAGAAGGTCCGGGGTTCAGGGCCTGGAAAAGGCATCCCCCCTGCAGCGTTCCCTGCTGAGGGGGGTGGGCACAATAGAGCCTCAGCTTTTCGTTCTCCTTGGAGGCAAACAGGTCCACCAGAGGGGTGCCCCACTGGGAGAATTGGCTGCATACTACCTCTGGGTGGTGAGACCACTCGTGAAATGCCTCGCCCACATGGCTGAGAGTGTCCGCCAGCTGGTTGGAGACACACGGCCACGTGGATGGGCAGGAGATAGGCCCCCAGGCTATGCCCAAGGGTCCAAACATGGAGTTTCCCCACACAAAGGAAAGGAGTGCATCCGACTCTGTCGAGGTTGTACATGGTCGTGGTGTTGTCCGTCTGGACCTGAACGACCCGACCCTGAACATACAGAGCAAAAGCGGTCAATGCCAGCCAAGCTGTCAGTGCCAGATGAACTTGCAGGCAGTTCCAGCAGGTTGCTATGGCATCGGGACTCCTTGGGGGTCCACAGCCCATGGACTCGGTGGTCCCCTCAGCCCAACAGGGCGGCACTGGTCATCAGGATGACCATCGGCTCTGGGTGGACAAAGGGGATACCTTCCTGCAGATGTTCTGGGACTAACCACCACTGGAGGGCATCCCACATCAGCAGGGGCACAGTAACTGGCTGGTCGAAATGGCTTTAGTGCTGAAACCATTGGCGGGCCAACTCCCATTACAGAGAGTGCATTCTCCAGAGGGCCCAACGGACCACGCAGGTGCAGGCTGCGATGTATCCCAAGTAGGCGCAGGAAGTCCAGAACAGGGCACAACTGCCCAACTTGAAATGATCAGGCAAAGGAGGAGAGAGCCTCCGCCCTGTCCGCCGGGAGCAAGAGTCAAGCTCTGCTTTGACCTCGTTGACCAGGAGGCCAAGAAAGATGCAGGTCTGGAGGGCTAGGTCCCTGGACCACTCCAACTCCTGCCTGGAGGGACCCGTAATCAGTCAGTCTTCCAGGCAGGGGTAAACCCAAACTCCTCAGCACCTCAGTTAAGCTGCCACCACTGTGATGCATTTGGTGAAGATCCTGGGGGCAGAAGACAGGCTGAATGGAATGGCCTGGAACTCTTATAGGATCCCCTCTGCTCGGAACGGGAGGAACCAGCGGTGGGATTGACTGATTGGGACGTGAATGTATGCGTTCTTAAGAGCCAGAGAACAAAACCACATGTTTTGCTTGAGAGATGGTATGATCCGAGACAGAGTGACCATCCTGAAGGTGCGCAACCTGAGAAACTTGATCAGGTCATGCAGATCTAAGATGGGGTGCCTGCCCCCCCCCACGCCTGTTTTGGCACCAGGAAGTATCTGGAGACAAACCTTGGGTGTTCTGGAACTTCCATGACAGGAGCGACAACCTCCTGGCAGAGGAGCTGGGCGATGACGTCCCGAAGGGCCGACAGGATGCCTACGTATACTATGCCCTCACGTGGGGCATGGCCTCTGAAGGGCAGGTACTCCTCAAATTCCAGAGGCTGACTCTGGACAACCATATCGAGAACACACCTGTCAGTGGTGACAGCAGACCAGGCGGAAAGGATGCGGTGGAGCCGGCCCTCCTCATCCCGTCACTGGGCAGGCTTGCAGGTGGCGGAGGGACCGGATGAGGGGCTGCCGGGGCCTCGGCCTATTGGCCTACGGACGACTGTGGCCACAGACTTTGGTTGAGGTCGCCAGGCTTGAGTCTGCTGACCAGCCTCAGGCTGGGCTGGTTTGGCCTTTGGGGCAGAGAGGGGCCAAAAGGGCTTCTTCTGCTGCTTAGAGCTTTTGGGGCCTCTCTCTGAGCAGATGTCACAGAGTCCAAGATGGCACTGGATTCTCAATACGGGTGAGGTGCCCCCGACCCAAACAAGTCGGTGTCCAGGAAGGGGACATCCACCAGCTTATGATGGGTATCCATTATAAAGGTTGAGATCCTCAGCCAGGCTCTGTAGAGCATAGCCACCGTGGCTGCCATGGACTGAACACAAGAGTCGCCAAAGTACATGGCAGTCTGGAGCTCTTGCTTGGCTACTGCTCTGCCTTGATCCCTGTTTGACCATGGTCTGCAGGTCCACTGGGAGATGAGGAAGCACCTCATCAAGCGAGCCCAGGAGGACATGCAAGAAGAGGGCCATCATAAGGGTCGAACTTGCTTGCCAAAGGCAAAGAGAGGCGGCAGCATACCCCTTTTTGGCCATATGATCCAATTTCTTGGACTCCTCATCAGGTGGCTTGTCAGTATCACCTACGTTGCCAGTGTGCCCGAAAACAGACTGCCACAAGCCCCTCAGCCGAGGGATGCTCTGTGTATCCCAAAAGGGAACCAGTAGGGACCACATACTTGCGGGCCATTAGGGCCGATGGTGCAGGGCAAAAGGCCGGGCGCTGTCACAGCTCCAAAGCAGGACCAAGAATGGCATCTGCCACTGGGAAGACTTCTCAAGGGGAGTTTCCCCCAGTCAAGGATCTCTGTGAGTGGGTACCGAGCCCGCTTCCGATTGGGCTCCAACGGGAGACCCGTAGATTTTGAGATGAGACGGAGAGGACCCATAAAGGACATAGGGTCCTGCTCTAACGACAGATCTTCGGCTGACTCCAAGTCCACTGGATGGGAGTGCAAGGAGCAGCCCTATGATTCTGAGGATTGATGGAAAAAAGTAGACTGCCAGAGTCCCAGCTGACCCTCCAGGGGTGGTCAGGGGTAATGGTGACCGACAGCCGAAGGGGAAGACCTGAGGTTGGATGGGCCTCCTTAGTCAGAGTGCCAGTCATCGACTGTTTCGATGGCGGCTCCACCAAAATTCAGCAGAGAGGCCAGGGGAGGCAGAGCCGGGACCGGACAGTTCAGATCCTGCCAAGGTGGAGAAGGCTGTGCCTCTGTGGTGAAAGTCAAGTGATGCTGGGTTGAAGTCAGAACGGGCTTTATCCTGATGAAAAGTAGCTGTTGCCACATCAAGTCCTCGCAGCACTGACGCAGCTTGCGCCGAGCCACTCCTCGCCCAAGGAGGATGAGGAATAGCGGTGGTGCCACTTGCCCAAGTGTAGACAGCATGAGCGTCAATGCGGGCTGCTCGACTCGGGGCTCTGACAGCGGGACCACGGCCTTGACTGCCAAGGCTGCAGATGGTGGGTCTTGGAGGGAGCTGGCGAGAGCCGGGTCTCCTCCTGGTCCAGAGGCTCTGGGTCAAGATGTGCAGGATCAGTGGACTGGTCCGTCCCTCCTTGAGTGAGCGGCAGGACTGGGGTCTCAGAAAGAGAGGTGTTGGCCTCTTCCAGTGACAAGGGGAGACCGTGGGGCCGGCAGCCTGGGCCAAAGAACCAACTTAAGTCGGAACCTCCGGAAAAGTGCGGGAATCGGAGTTCCGAGAGTGCTCCCGATCCCACGACTGACGGCGAGACTGTTTCTTGGTCTCTTTTTTTTTTAGATTTGGAATTTGATTTAGTGCCCGAGGGACCCTGCCCATGAGTGGGACAGGCCTTGCACAATTCTTTGAATGCCCCTGTGAAGAAGGCACCCAAGGAGAGTGGCAAAAAGGCAGTAGCCGATGAAGTGTGCGCTGCAGCCTGGGCCATGGCATCCTCAAATGCCGCAAGCTGTTCGGTGGACCCTGCAGTGGCAGAGACCACCTGACAGACGTTCTTAGATTTGTCGGGTGGATCCTGATTATCCAGATGACCCAGAAGCAGGTGGGCATGGCGATCCTCCAATGTGGATAGATGGATAGAAAGTGCGGCACAGGCCGCATGGCTTGGGATCGTGCTCATAGTCCAGGCAGAAGACGCACATGGTATGTGGGACCGTCTGAGATATCGTCTGCCCGCAGGCACATTTTCACAATCCGGGCACTAACATCCCGTCATCCTATACTAGAGACTAGAAGGAGTAGCCTGAAGACAATGTTTTCAAAAATTTTAAAGTTTAATAAGCAAAGGGCCTTCTCAGCACGAGAGTGGTAAGGACAGAACCTTCTTCCAGCAGAAAGGAAGATATGATGTCACGGGGTGGTCCCAATGGAGTTACCACCCGTGCGGGTGGGAGGAGAAGGCTTGAAGATTTTCCTGCAAGCCTTAAAGGAGAAAGGAACACTGCCAGAAGTGTGGCTAGAACACCATATCCAGGTCCCTAGAATTGACTTTTCCACTTTTTTTTTTATTTGCTAATTATAAAATTAAAAGTAATCTATAAATGAAACACTACTCATTTTATAGATATTTTTGTGCTGAACAACTTACGTGCTCACAGTACCATGCTATCATTTTTATGTTTGCTTGCATGCACGTGCAAGAAACATAGTGCCACCATACGACTTTTCCTAAGTGTGCCACTCAGCTTCCAATGCCCTGCTCCCTTTTGCAGGCGCTGTCTCAACGCACCAATACATGTCTGAGCTGTCTATGACAGCAGTTCAGAAGCAGTGGCGTACAGTTAAAAGTGAAAAATTGCTGCAATCAGAGGTGGTAATGTGTAGGCAATCTGCATACTGCCATCGTCGGCAGTATGCAAATTGCCTACACGTCACACTGCATCTGAACTGTGTCATAGACAGTCTTCTTCCCCCGACCCGAACACCTACTAGCATGCTGGGAGCCCACCACAGCGTGCTCATGCCTCCCCACCGCTGGCGTATGGCAGCAGAGGTGCTCAATCCCCGTCGGCCCACTGCCCCCAGCATGACAACAGTCCATCGTCCGTATGGCCAACTGGGGGTGCCTAATCCCCTGTCCGCTCCACTGACACCCCCCCAAACAACCTTCCAACTGCCACGCAGGGAGCCCATCCCAGCATGGCAACAGTCTGATGTCTGTATGGCCAACGGGGATGTCCAATCCCCCCATCAGCTCCACTGCCCCCCCAAAAAAACTTCTGGATGCCACACTGGGAGCCCACCCTGGTGTGGCAAAAGTCTCGCGTCGTTTTCCTGAAAAAGGGAAAAAGAAAGCCTGTAAGAAAAATACAGTCCCTCGTTGACTGTCTCATCCCCCTCCCCCAATCCGCGCCCACCCTCTGCGCACCCACCTCCCCACACCCCATACTTAACTCTGGAGCCCGGCACGATGATCTTCGGTGGACCGGTAACACGTCTGCACTCTTCAAAGCTGACTGCAAAGAAAGAAATGCCGGTAAGCTGTACAATGACAAATGGTGTTTTTTCAACTTTGGTTCATATCTCGGCCATTTTGGGGAATTTTTTCACCAAATTTTCAATATGGGTTATTGGGACCCCACCTCATGAACTCAGTCACTGTTATTCAGTTCCGAAAGGTGATTTTGCGGTCACTGCGCGGAACCACCTTTCAGGACCAAGTAACAAAATGACAGTGTCACAGTTCATGAGGTAGGCCCCCCAAAACCCTATCTTGAAAATTTGGTGAAAAAATTCCCCAAAATGACTGTTTTACGAACGTGCGTTGTGCAGTTCCTATGCACGCTCGTAACTTCACAAATTTTTAATATTTTCGCTCCAGATTTTCAAAATCGCCATTTTACCGCACCTCCTTATGAGCAGTACTGCTGTCATTATTCACATCTCACCCAAAATGTGTTTTCACACATGTAGCGCACAATGGTGCGGTCGGTGTGCGAAATCAATGTTTGGGACAGATTAAGAAAATCACAGTGATACTGTTCATGAGCAGAGGTCTTAAAATGGCTATGTTGAAAATTTGGTGACAAAAGTCCAAAATGACTGCTGCTACGAGCGTGCATTGCGCGTTTCCACCACCCTTGTAAGTTTAAATTTGTAATATTTTCACTCCAGATTTTCAACATTGCCATTTTACACCTCCTCATGAACAGTACAGCTGTCATTTTCGCATCCTGTTCGAAATGTGTTTTCGCACCTGTGGTGCCAAATGGCGTGGTCGCTGTGCAAAATCAGCTTTCGGCTAACGAACCGATATTGCCACTGTTCATGAGGTGGGGATCACAAAAAAACATGTTAAAAAATTGGAGTGAAAATACCAATGAATGCCTGGGGCATTAGGGTTTCCGACCATAACGCCCCTCCCTGTAGAGACAGACAGGCATCAGGGGTGTGACTTGGGACTGTTGCCTGTAATGCTCATACCATTCCACCCACATCCTGCAGCCAGCGACAGGCATCGAGGTGTGCCTTGGATTCTTCGACCCCAAAGTTCACCCCATTCTCCTATACTGCACCCATCTCACTGTATTTCCTTATGGAATGTGGGTGAGCATAAGGCCCAAAGACCCCAAGGCACACCGTGACACTTGTCGGTGTCTGCAGGGTAGGGTGTGGTGAAATGGCATGGCCGTTATGCCTGACGCCCCAAAGGCACACCCCAATGCCTGTCAGTCTCTGCAGGGAGGTGGTGGGGTTGGCTTCAGTTCAATACTTCACTGCCATTCCTATTATGCAGTTCTCCAACTCCTACACTACCAATGCCAATGCCAGCAAGCAAACATTCAGCATTGACAAATGCTTGTTTGTTTTGAAGTTGTTCACATTTACTAGTATACATCTGCAGAGCTGGGGGATTTTTTTTGTCACAGCTGGCCTGAGCCCCTGGGTGTTTGAAATTCCAGGCTGATCAGACTGATATGCTCTGCTGTGTGATCAACGGAAAGAGCTGAACCAGGTTTGGGTCAGCTGTTTTAAGTTCATGCCATCTCCGCCCAGCAAGCCAAAACTGTCATTATCAGCCTGAATGATTGCTGGGGCACCGACACCCCTTAAACACAACAATGGAAGTTAAACTGCACATTCAGAGAATAGGGGGCGTTAACTGGTACAGTCACAGAACAGGAGGAATTAATGTAGTTACAGAACAGAGGGAGTTAAAAAACAGTACAGCCACAGAATTTGAGTGGGGGGATTGGTAGAGGATACAACATTACCAGTGGATAATGTATCCTACAGCCCACACTTGAGAAGGATAAACATTTCGGGGCAATGTGTGGAAGCACTGTTTCACCCAGAGAGTGGTAAACCTATAGAACCAGCTTATAAAGGAAGCGGTGCAAATGGAGAGTGTTTATTCATTACTCATTGGGGGGAGATGCTGGATACTACATTAAAATGCATTAAGGAAAAGTGGGTCACGAGGAGTATAACAGCAGAATTTGTCTACCCAAAAGGAAACTGCAGTTCACTTGGCCTCGGGTTCCCAGAGGACTTCACCACTGAATGTTTTTCTCTCCCTTATGCTAAAGTCCATAAATTGTACTGGAAGTCTTCCCATATAACAGCTACAGGTATTTCAAATGATGCTGAATGCTCCTGCTGCCTGGATGGCTGGAAAGGAACACAATGGCCCCTTGGTCTTTTTCTGTCTAGCATTTCCTATGTCCCCAAGTATCCATTGTTGTGGGCTGTAGCTACCTGGATGGCTGGAGAGGAATATGATTGACCATTGGTCTTTCTGTCTAGCATTTCCTATGTCCCTGTGTACCCAATGTTGGGTGCTGCAGCTTCCTGGATGGCTGCAGACTAACACGATGGCCCCTTGGACTTATATTGCCTAGCACCTCTTATGTACCATTGGTGCAGCAGTAGTGCCACCACTTGCAGTGACAATTACCCTGATTCGGGAGCAAACTCAGGTTGTTAGAGGATTGACTGGGTGGGAGGAGGGGTGCTGAAGATAGAGTGACCTTAGAACTGCTCTCCTCCTCTGGGGAGGGAGGGCTTCTGCGCCTGAGCAGCACTGACCCCCTAGTGGCAGCTGGAGGTCAGGCATTCGAGGACAGCATTTCAGGGATGGAGGAGCGGTGGCTGCCAATGTCTTGCGTGCAGGTGTGCACGTAGGTATGTGTGGGTGGAAATGCATGTCTGGCCTCCTGAGGCACATAAAAAGAAGGTGAAAATATGAGCAGCCAGCATGATGGATTTGACCCTTCACAGTCCCCGCTATATGGTGTACCTCCAGTCTGAGGATTAGTTTTGTGGCACCGGTGGGAGGCCACCACTGCCATTGGTGGGGGTGGGGGGGGGTAAGCTGTAGAGAAGAATGAAGTAGGATGGTATGTCCATATGGGTCTGGGGTCAGTCCCCAATGATGGGGCCAGTCTGGTGTGGAATAAAGAGCACTAACTGCAAAAATAAAAGCATTTCCTATAATGTACCCAGTGTTGGGTACTGTAGCTGACAGGATGGCTGCAGACAAATAAGACAGACCCTTGGTCTTTTTTCATCTAGCATTTCATATGTCCCAAATGTGGAGAGCTGCAGCTGCCTGGATGGATGTATAGGAACATGATGGTCACATGGTCTTTTATCATCTAGCATTTCCTATATTCCTACATGGCCAATGTTGGGGTCTGCAGCTATACGGATGGCTGCAGACAAACATGATGGCACTCTGGTTTTTTTTTCTGTCTAGCATTTCCTATGTTCCTATGTACCCAAACAAACCAGTCTGTGCAAAAGGGCCTGAAGCAAGGCAACCAGAATATTGGCGTGCATTGGAAGAGATATAGGAGGAGGAGGAGGAGGGAGGCGATATTGCCACTGTATAGATCACTAGTGAAGCCCCATCTGGAGTTTTCCATGTGGTCTTAGTGCCTGGAGTAATGTGTCCAGTTCTGGAGTCCCCACCTAAAACAAGACAGACAGGCTGGAATCTGTTCAGCAAAGGGTTAAAAAATGATTCAAGGCAAACAGAGCAGATCATGCGAGGAACGGCTATGCTGAACCTGTACTCACTCAAGGCCAGAAGGGAGAGGGGAAACATAAGACACCTTCAAGTTCTTGATAGAAATAAACAAGGTGAACAGAGAGCAGTTATTCAATGAGAATTGGAAGTCAAGTAATAAGGGTGCATGAATGAATGGATACTGGCAGGCAGGCAGGTCAGAAGGGATGCAAGCAAATTTTACTTCACAGAAAGGGTGGCTGAGCCATGGAACAGCCTACTGGCAGATGTGTCAGAGCAAAGACCACTAATGGGTCCAGCACAGCTGGGACAGAGTAAAGGGTCTGATAGTTACACCAAAGGAAACTAGTATATCAGAAACGGGAAGAGTGGGGAGTGAAAACTCTGCCTGGACAGTAGGTCACATGGTAAGTTAGAGGAGCTATATTATGGTACACTGGATGGACCTGTGGTCTTTTTCTGCTGACAGGGTCTGTTTCTATGCTTCTACCCAATGTTGGGTGCCACAGCTGGCTGAATGGCAGGAGAAAGTACAGTTACGTAAGAACTTACCGTAACAGTAGATCTTCGAGAGGCGCTCTTGCAGTAGGTACTAACCATTAGGACTAGAGCAGTCAGGCACTAAGACCACATGGAAAACTTTAGCTAGTAGTGTCTGGCAGGGGACTGCCCACCCATCACGTGATTGACATCAACGTGACACTATATAGTGGGTGGTCCCCATGCCCTCTCTCCAGTTCTCCCGCCGAAGACCTAAGACGGTGTGACAGGAGAAAGGAGTGGGCTCCTGGAGCCAAAAGAAAGGCAAGAAAGAAGTAGCCGCATAATTAGGGGGAAGGGGAAAAAGGTACCTACTGCAAGAGCCTCTCTTGAAGATCTACTGTTATGGTAACTTCTTACGTAACTGTACGATCTTACTTCGAGAGGGCTCTTACAGTAGGTACTAGCCATTAGAACAGAGTCCCAAGCAGTGAAATTTAAACAAAGGCTGAAGATTGGGAGGCAAGAAAAGTCTGCAATAGGTACCAGGTTAAGCCAGGAGGCCCTGAAGGACAGCTGGTCCGAAGCTTCCCTGCGTCTAGAGGCAATGTCCATTCTGTAGTGTTTGGTAAAGGTGTGGACAGAGCTCCAAGTGGCTGCCACACAAATGTCTGTGGCTGAAACAAGCAGTAGATGCAGCCATGCCTCTGGTTGAATACCCCTCGACTTCCCCCAGAAGTTGCTCGTTGTACTTCAGATAAAGCAAAATGCAGTTTACTAACCATTTGGAAACTGCCATGCCCTCTCTTTTGGGCACAAAAGAAACAAAAAGCTGATCCATTTTACGGACCAACTTTGTCCTGTTTGTGTAATAAAGCAAGGTTCTGTGCATATCTAGAGTGTGCAGAATGGCCTCCCCTTGATTGGAATGCTCAGGATAACACACTGGTAAGTGTAAACTCTGATTCAAAGTAAACTAAGAAACCCCCTTTGGTAAAAACTTAGGATTTGTATGTACAGCCACCTGGTCTCTGTGGAAAATCAAATAAGGTTCCTTACATATCAGGGCCTGAAGCTCGGAAATCCTTAGAGCAAAAGTAATGACAACTAAAATGAGCGCTTTCCAGGAAAGGTAGCATAGGTCGCAACTCGTGGCCGGTTCAAAGGGACGAAAGGTGAGTTTCTCAAGGATGAAGTTCAAATCTCATGGAGGAACAAGGTTCCTGACTGGGGGGGGGTTTCAAATGGAGAATTCCTTTCAGAAAGGTTTTGGAAACTTCCAACTGAGCCAAAGTTTTGCCATGCACCGGAGTGTGGTAGGCAGAAATGGCAGACAAGTGGACCTTGAGAGAAGAGCAACTAAGGCCAAGGTCAGAGAGGTGCAGTAGGTACTCCATGACCTGTGAGACAGGGCAAAATAAAGGGTCCCAACCCTTGCTGGATGCCCAAATGGAGAACCTTTTCCATGTCATAGCGTATGTGGTTCTTGTGGACGGCCTTCAGGCCTCCACAAGGACGTTAGCCACTCTGGAAGAGACCCCAAAGTTTGCAACAGCTACGTCAGCAGGTGCCACGTGTGAAGATGAAAGGACTTAAGGCCCAGATGGACCAGCTTGCCCTGGTCCTGAGTAAGCAGGTTCTAGCAGAGGGGGAGGGGAACCGGAGGTTCCACTCAACTGCTGAAGCAGAGGAAACCACACTTGGCGAGGCCAATAAGGGGCTACGAGGATCATGTGGGCTTCTTCTTGCTGTAGTTTCAGAAGCACCCTCTGCAACAGTGGAAAGGGAGGGAAGGTATACAAGAACCTCCCTGTACAGCAGACAGACAGTGCGTCTCACCAGAAAACACCACACCTCGGAACAAGTGAGCAGAAACTGGGTAGTTTTGCGTTGGATGGGGAGGTGAACAGATCAAGATCTGGGTGACCCCACGGATCGAAGAGGGGGACAATATGAAAAAGAAAATCAGGGATGCAACAGAGGGGGGGTAGGAGAAGACTTGCGATAGAATATGCAAGGAAAGGGTGGAAAAGGAAATGGAGAATATTTGGGGCCACAAAGAATATTGGGTTTTTGGGGAGAAAATTTGTGGGTGGGGGGAAGAGAGGTGCACAGTATCTAGGAGGGCATAAGTTGCAAGAGTGGGAGGATTTCCTCTCAATAATTGGTGTCTGGGAGAGAGAGGCGGGCAAAGGGAGCGGCGCAGAGAGGGAGGAGAAATGAGATCAAGGAGAAATAAAGGTGGATGAAGGGTAAAAAACAAAAATAAATCGGCTGGGGACGCAAGCGTCAGAAAGGGGATTGATTAGGACACTCAAGCTGAAAAGGCAATTAGAGTTACAAAGGGAACAAATAGAAGGGAAACTAAGAGGAGAGGAAAACGTGGCAAGGGGTGCCACGGGAACTTGGGGAACAAAAATGGAAATGTATTTATGTAGTAGGGGTAAGGAAAAAGGAGGGGGGAAATAAAGGAACGAGGAGAATTGGGGAGGATGAGAGGGAGGAAGGTACCATTACTAAAAATAGTAAGAAAGAGAAAGGACAAGTGGGATAGGTAAAATAGATGTTACAAATGTTACTGTTATTATTGTTATAGTTATGTGTGTTGGTGCAATCATTCTGTTGTGTGCAATAACAGGTCTTACATATGAGGAGAATAAGGAGAGGTGTAGTGAAATCCTAAAGCAAATAATTGGATCAAATGGACCCGATACTACTAACGGGGGGGGAATGGAAAGAAGCATATGTATATAACAATGGATAATACACAAAATGTCAATGTAGTCTTGTGGAATGTACGAGGCATCGCAAACCCAGTCAAAAGGACATCGTTATTGACGGCTCTGAAAAGGGTAGGGGCACAGGTAGCTCTGATACAGGAGACCCATCTAACAGACATTGAGCATGCTAAATTGGCACAGAACTGGGTGGGGAAGTGCTATGCAGCATCCTTTTCAGCGCACAAGAGAGGAGTGGCCATATTGGTGCACAAGGCTCTCCCTTTGGCAATCACTAAAGTAGTTAAAAACCCTAAAGAGGGGAGATACATATTTATCTCAGGAGAACTTAATGGGGAGAAAATAACGTTTGGGTGTATTTATGCCTCGGCGGTATACAAGCCACAATTTTATATGTCCTTACTGGATTTGCTGATAAGGGAACAATTCCCAGGACTTATCCTGGGTGGTGACTTCAACTGGACAGTGGATCCAGTAATGGATCACTCAGAAGGGAAGTGGAGGAGACAAGAGATAATGAGACAGTGGGAGATGGGTATGGTGGACATGGACCTCATAGATAGTTGGTGCACAGCCAACCCAGGGGCAAAAGGAATATACCTTTTCCTCTAACCCACATAAAACATGGTCCAGGATCGACTATATTTATCTACCCAGGGGGTGGCACACCAGAGTGCAAGATGTAATACATAGCCCCATACACATATCTGACCGTGCAATGGTTATCCTGAAAATAAAAGGAGGGGAAAAGTGGAGAGGCCGTAATCAATGGAAATTCCAAACATATACGGCAAAAAATAGAGTTTAAAGAACACTTGACAACCCAGTGGCAGGGATTTATGGAGACTAATGATATGGGGGAAGTATCTAAGACAATGCTGTGGGAGGCCAGTAAGGCATACATATAAGGGGGATAATCACAGAATATATGGCCAGATTGAAAAAACAGAAAAAGAAGACACGGATAGAGTTAGAGGGGAAACTGAAAGAATTGGAAAAAAAAGAGTGGCAGGGGACGAAAAGGGGGAAACAATCAGGTTGTTGGAAACGGCGAGGGAAACCCTGAATGCCCATCTTAAAACAGAAGCGGAGAAGACAGGGCTTCACTGGAAATGCCACGTATTCGAATTGGGAAACAAACCTAGTCCATTACTCACTGAACTGCTGAAAGGGGGCAGGGTTGCAACACATATCATAGGGGTAAAAGATAAACAGGGGAACTTTCACAAATACATGAAAGGTATAAAAGAAAGTTTCAGGACTTTCTATCAGCATCTGTATCATGCAGAGCAGGCGGGTAACTGTGAAGAAATGCAAAGATTTTTAGAAAAAGTAAAGTTACCGGAGGCTACTCAAGCCCAGAGAGAGATGCTTAGCCAACCGATCACAAAGGTGGAAATAATTAATGCGATACAGAAGCTGCAAAGTGGTATAGCTAGTGGCCCAGATGGATTCTCCGTACAGTACTACAAAATGATGGGAGGTCAGATAGAGGAACTGTTAGGAGAAGTATTTCACCAGAATGAGGAGATGGGAGATAAACCTGCCCAAAACTTGTTATGATGCCACTATATGTTTAATACCTAAAGTGGGAAAAGATGTGAAGGAATGTGCCTCCTATAGACCAATTTCTTTGCTTAACTGCGACTTGAAAATTCTGACTAAGGTCTTGGCACTGAGGTTGGAGCAAATACTTCCAGAGCTGGTTCACCCGGATCAAACAGAGTTCATTAAAGGGTGACAATCGTATCATAATATGCGTCATCCCCTCAATATTATATGGAGAGCGAATCAGGGAAAAGAAGCAGTGGGAGTTATCTCCATGGATGCCAAAAAAGCATTCAACAGAATGGAATGGGAATACTTATTTGAGGTGATGTCCCGATTTGATCTGGGTGAACCACTCGTCAGATGGGTAAGGGCTATGTACGTGGCCCCTTGAGCAAAGGTATTGGTAAATGGAGAATTATCAGAGGGATTTAAACTGGAGAGAGGTACGAGACAGGGCTGTCCTCTGTCCCCCGTTATTCACAATGGCAATTGAACCATTGGCTATAGCCATCAGGAGTTGTGTAGCAATTACAGGAATTGAAGGGACAAAGGAATCACAGCATAAGCTCGCTCTATATGTGGACGACATGTTAGTGTTTGTGAAAAAGCCAAAACAATCGGTGCCTCCCCTACTGACTTTGGTAAAGGAGTTTGGGGCCTTCTCGGGGTATAAAATTAACCTGGGGAAAATCAGAAATGATGTGTTTTCCTGAGATAGGTAAAGAAATAGAACAGTGGGGACTGAAGCAAGTAGGGAGGTGTTTTACTTATCTTGGTATACAAGTGGGCAGGTGGCTGGGTTCTCTGTATAGTTTAAATTACACGGAATTGGTGAAAGTGATAGGGGTAGACACCTTAGAAGACGGGAACAACTACTGATTTCATGGATGGGCAGACTAAATACTGTCAAAATGAATGTGCTCCCCAGGATATTGTATCCGTTACAGATGTTGCATGTGGGGCTTACGAAAGGGGACATAGACAAGATAGAAAAAGCTATTTTGAGTTTTATATGGAGGGATAAACGACCAAAGGTTAATTTGCAAAAATTAAAAATGGAAACGGGAAGGGGAGGTCTAGCCCTACCGGATATACATAATTATGGACTGGCAGCGCAGTTGAGATACATAGCGTATTGGGTGCATCAGCCCAGGGAAGCCAGCTGGGTAGAATTAGAACGAGTGGGAGCATCGAGACGACTCTCAGCATACATGCACTCTGGGTGTGCAAGAGTATATCAAACTAGAAGTAATAATAATCCATTACTGGAACAGGTCTTAATAGCCTGAGGACGGATTAGAAAGCAGGGGTGGACACGACAAGGGGAAACCATACTATTACCTGTGGCAAAAAAATCCCTTTTTCTTATCGGGGTTGGAGGATAAAGGCTTTCATGAGTGGGAACAGAAGGGAATCCGGAGTCTAGGAGTCTCCTGTTACAAGGAAACCTCTAACTTTGAAACTATGCAGAAGGAGCTGGGGGTGGAGAGGCAGCACCTGTTTCGATATCTGCAGGTAAGGACATTCATACACGAGCTGGCAAGGGGAGAGGAAAAAGGACTCAAACCGGACAAGGTAGAAAGCCTAATATACCAGGTTAAGGTGGACCCCAAAGGTTTTATTAGGAAGGCGGTCAAGAGAGGAAGTCAGAGACTCCCAGGCAGAACAGGGAGAACAAGAATATAGTGTATGGTAGAACGCTGTTCCGCATGGAAATCCATGCCTGGAACAGCGTTGTTTTCCTGCACTCGGTACGTCGCGATCTTGTTGTGCTGCACGGTAAATCACCGGTGCAGCACAACAAATCATTTATTCTTGCGTAATTAGTGGCGCCCGGCAGCAGCGAGGCGGCGTGGGGAGCAGAAACTGAAGTAAGCCGCTTTTTTTACAAAACTTGTCCCGTGTATCATGCAGGGTTGCCCATAACACTATAAAGATCAGTATGAGCAAGACACACAACAAGACAGTTGTGCGATCTTGAGGTTTCCGTGGTAACGGACCTCTCGAGCTACGCTCTCGAGGTCTCTGGTTACCACGGAAACCTCTCGATCGCAACTGCCTTGTTGTATATGCTTGCGCATACACAATCCTCTATGTTGTGGGAAAGGGATCTGGAGAGACCTATCACGGAGAATTGGAATATAGTACTCCCAATGCACTCAGGGATCATGGCATGTAATAGATACAAAGAGGCATACTACAAGTTTCTTCATCGATTCTAATTACCCGCCAGTGATGCTTCACAAAGCACACCCTTCAATATCACCAGTATGTGGGAGATATGGAGTGGGAAGAGGCATGTACATACATTGCTTTTGGACCTGTCCCATCCTACAACTCTTTTGGGGGGAGGTAGTGGAGGAAGTGGCAGCAATAGCTGGCAGGGAGATGGAAAAGGATCCACTATGTCTATTTGGAATGGAGGTGGGAGAGGGAGAGCAGTGGAACCCGCTTCCTAGATGGATGAGAGTCTTGTTCATCCTGGCTCAGCATTGTATACAGAACACATGGGTGTCCCATGTAAGACCGAACCTCAAATAATGGAGGCAGATGATACTGCAAACACTGGCATTGGAGAGGTTGACCCATGTATTGTGGGATCGGGAGGAGGTTTTTATAAAAACTTGGTTACCCTATATGTCCTCATTAAATACAGAGGAGGAAGTGATATTAAGGGCAGGATTAGGCTGTTAAGAGTGGTAGTAAGACCCCAATATTTATCAATAAATTAAAAGGCTGAGCTTGAGAAATTGTATTTGAGCTACAAGACTATATGCCTCAATAGCTAGGATGTATTAATTGGATGGGAAAGGAAATATTAATGGAATGCACAAATGACTGCACCTGTTGATGTTTTTAATGTGTAATGTGACTCATGTTGAAGGTCTGTATGTCACTGTGTGTGAAAATCAATAAAAAATATACAAAAAAAAAGGGTAGTCAGTGGTATCACTAGTTCTCCCCTTAGTTCTTTTAGAATTCTGGGGTGAATCCCGTCAGACCCCATTGCCTTGTCCACATTCAGTTTCAGGAGTTCTTTCAGAACCCTTTCTTCTGTGAAAGGACTGGTATCGACCCCCCCCCATCCAGAGTGCTTCTACTGATTGCATTAGGTACCTCCTCCTCTTTTCTGTGAATACTGAGCAGAGTATTAGTTCAGTATCCTGCTTTTTCACCGTGTCTCTCTGCCCACCCGCCCTCCCTTTATTAAGCCTCACTATCCCTCCGTTGGTCTTTCTTCGCTCCCTAATGTACCTATAAAGGTTTTATCCCCCTTCTTAACTGAGTTGGCCATCTTTTCCTTGGTTTGGGCCTTTGCTACTCTGACTGCCTTCCCTGCTTCCTTCTGCTTTAACTGGTACAGTTCTCTGTCCTGCTCCTTCTGTGCTTCCTTATACTTCCCGAATGCCATCTTTTTCTCCCTAACCCTAACCTTCCCCGCCTCTTTTGAGAACTATAGTGTTTTTTTCTTTCGTTTTGATTTGTTTATTTACTTGCCCGAGTGTGGCTGACTGTCCGCCAGAACATTTTGAGTGCCTGGGACATGCACTGCCATGAGCTGCAGGCTGTGCTGTATCGCCCAATGCCACGCGTGCATCTCTTCCCTGCACAGTGGATATGACCGCGTGCCTCCCCGTTTGTTCAGGTACCAAACCATGCACATGTTGTTCGTCTGTACCAGTAGGGGCCCAGGGAGGAGTAGGTGCTGAAAAGCCTTAAGGGCATATAGTACAGCCCGCATCTCTTGCGCATTGATGTGCAGAGATGTCTCCTGCTGAGACTAGGATCTCTGTGTCCTGTGTTCACCCAGATGGGCGTCCCAACCCTGACTGGAAGCATCCATTGACAGGGACTGAGCTGGTGAGAACTCCTCTGGTGAGATTGGGGACATATCCTGCCACCACAGGAGGTCCCGACGCATGGGGCTGGACACCAGAATCCTGTGATTCAGGTTGTCTGATTTCTGGTCCCACTGTACCCGAGGGGTCCACTGCGTAATCCACATGTGGAGCCTGGCTAGGGGGACAGTATGAATAGCCGCTACCAACAGGCCCAGAAGGCATATAGAGGATTGTGTATGCGCAAGCATATACAACAAGGCAGTTGCGATCGAGAGGTTTCCGTGGTAACCAGAGACCTCGAGAGCGTAGCTCGAGAGGTCCGTTACCACGGAAACCTCAAGATCGCACAACTGTCTTGTTTGTGTGTCTTGCTCATACCTAATCTTTATAATCTTGTAGGCAACCATCGCATGACTGCGGGACAAGTTTTTGAAAAAAAAAAAAAGTGACTTCGGTTTTCACCTTTTGCGCTCGCTTCGCGTTGCGATGCAGCCACTCCAGTGCGCATCGCCAAATGTGTTCCGATCTTGTTGTGCTGCACGGTGGCGTACCGGTGCAGCACAACAAGATCGTGACGTACCGAGTGCAGGAAAACAACGCTGTTCCAGGCATGGATTTCCATGCGGAACAGCGTTCTACCATACACTATAAGACTGAAGGGGTCATGGTCCAATGACTAGTTGCCACTTGTATGGCCTGCTGACGCAAGGTTTCTGCCCAGTCCAAAGGGAGGAAAGCCTGCCCCTGAGCAGTATCCAGCACCATTCCAATAAATTGGAGGCACCGTGAAAGAACAAGGTGGGATTAGGGGTAATTCACCGTGATCCCCACTTGACTGAACAGTAGTCAGGAAGGCCATCAGGCTGTCCCTCGACAGTGCTGGCAGGAGCCAGTCATTGAGGTATGGGAACACATATTCCTTAGTGGCGTAAAGCTGCCACCACCACTGCTAGGCACTTGGTAAACACTCTGGGTGCAGATGAGAGAACAAAGGGGAGTGCTCTGAACTGGAAGTATTCCCCCGGTAGGTAAAGTGTAGGAAGCGGCGGTGGGAGCGAAAAATTGGGATATGCATGTATGCACCCTGAATATCCAGAACATAAAGCCAATGATCCTGGTGCAGGAGAGGCAGCAGACGTGGTAGGGTCAGCATGCAAAACCTCTTGTACTCTACGTACAGGTTTAGCATGCTGAGGTCCCCCTGTCTTTTGGGGACCAGGAAGAAGTGGGAGTAATATCTCTTTCCTTCCTGGGTCAGAGGAACGGGCTCTATAGCTAATTTTGTCAGAAGAGCCTGGATCTCTTCCCTTATGAGAGGAAAGTGGCCTTTTGGGTAGTGAGAGAGACCTGAAGGCTGTCTTGGAGGTCTCTCTGTGAATTCAGTGGTGTGACCTTGGGCGATGAGCTGAAGAACCCACGTGTCCATAGTGATCACCTCCCACCCGGCCAGGTAGTTGGCGAATCTGTCCCCTACTGGTTCCTCCAGAACTGATGGCGGAGGGGGTGTGGGGTGGTTCTTCTTATGGGAGTTCGAAGAACACTCCCCGGAGAGGAGGACGATCCCCGCAGCTTCTGCAGCTCCTTGTCCATAGAAGTCTTCCTTAGTTTGAGAATGTGAGCTTCCAGGGTCTGTTGGTGGCATTTCCGTGTGGCCTGGTTGAAATTCTGGCAGTCCTTTGGTCTTGTGCTCTGGTCCCAGGCAGGAGAGACTGAGGGAATGGCCGTCCTTGTGAGGGAACCGAGTGCCACAGGAATTGTACTTGTGCGACTCTGAAGGCATCAGAGAAGACATGCACGAAAAAGGTAATTCTTTTCAAAGATTTATGGAAAGAAAAGCGATTAAATACTCACCTGAAAATGGCGGTCGACTGAAGCAGCATTCTCTGCGAGGTCCAACTCCAACGTGTGCAGGTTGATGGCGGGAAAGAACTGGCGGGCGGGCATGGGGACCACCCACTATATAGCGTCACGCTGACGTCAGTCATGTGATGGGTGGGCAGTCCCCCGTCAGACACTGCTAGCTGAAGCTTTCTGTGAGGTCCTAGTCCTAATGGTTAGTACCTATTGCAGGAGCCCTCTAAAAGTAAGATCATGATACACTCTTGTTCTCTTTCTGTCTAGCACTTTAAGTGTTCCTCTGTACCCAGTGTTTGGAGCTTTAACTGTCTGAATGTCAACAGACAAGGCAATTTTGTTGGGTGCTTTAACCGCCTGAATGTCAACAGATAAACACGATGACACTTTTTTTCTGTCTAGCATTCCCTATGTTCCTGTGTATCCAACGTTGGATGCTGCAGCTGCTTGTATGGCTGGAGAGAAATACAATGGTTGTTTGGTCTCTTTTTTGGTTTAGCATTTCCTATGCTCTTATGTATCCAATGCTGGGTGCTGCAGCTGCCTGGATGGCTGCAGATGAACATGATGACCCCCTGGCCTATTGTCTAGCATTTCATATGCACCTAGTGCTGGGTGATTCAGTTGCCTGAATGGCAGAAGATGAACACGATGTATCCTTGGTGTTTTTTTGTCTAACACTTCCTGTGTACATGCAGAGGGAGGAGGGGTTTATAACCAGTGCTGATAGGCCACACCATTACTGCTGAAACAGTCTGGCCTAATCTCTCTCTCTCTTTCTAATCTGTGCGAAGTAAGCAAAAATAGGAGAGAAAAAAAAGACAGCTATGGTTCTTAAAGGATGTGGCTGAAAAGGTACCATTCAGGAGGTAGAGAAAGAAGCAGAGCGAAGAGGATAGGAAGGTCTATTAGGAGCAGCAGAAGAAAGCAGGATAGTAGTGAGGAGTGCAAAGTCGCAGTGTAAGGAAAGAACAGCCCATGGGGGGACTAAAGGAGAAAGAGGGCTTTTTTTTTTTAGGTACATAATAAAGAGGAAGACGAGGGGAGGAATTGTGAGGTTAAGAAGGGTAGAAGGGGACTGTGCAGACAGAAAGAGTCAGGAAAAAAATGATGTCTTCAACAAATACTTTTGTTCAGACTTCATAGAAAAAGGGGACGGGGATGGGCTACATAAAGGGGGAAGGAGCACTGGGGAGGGAGGCAGACAAAAGTCCATTTATGGGCTGGCCCACCGGTGCAGAGGTAGCGCTACCACTAGTGGCACAGATGATATGGGGTTGGAAGCGACCTCGGGAGTCATAGGGCTGGCTGGGGTGAGGAAGAGGATCAAGCGTTCCAAGGATTGCTCTCCTCCTCCAGGAGGGGAGGGTGGGGATGAGCTTGGCGTGGGACTGGCCCCTGGTGGAAGTCAGGGGAAAGACAGCCCAAGCTCTAAGAGGTGGGGGACATGGTAGATGGCGTGCACGCATTGACGTCAGTGCACACCGTGACCCCAAGGGGAGAAAGAAAATGGAAAAACTGTCCCGGTCGCACTGGATGGCCGCCAGCCTCTGCACGCCCCACACCAGACGACTCAGGCACCCCGGACTCTGGAAACAGTCCTGGCAGGTTGAGGCACCCTGCCATTGAAGGCCGAAGGGGAGGATTCTGGGAGAGGGTAATCCCCGGGAGAAGTCGGGGTGACGGGGCTGGGAGGACCCGTGTGAACGAAGGCCGACCGGGACGGGAAGTACAAAGAATAAATAGCAGACAGTCCGTGAGGGAACTCACAAATCTGAAAGTGGACAAAGCTATGGGGGCAGATGGGGTATACCCAAGAGTATTAAAGGAGCTCAAGGAGGTACTGGCTACACCAATGACAGCCCTATTCAACAACTCCCTGGAAACAAGAGTGGTTCCAGAGGACTGGAGATGGGCAGATGTAGTCCCACTTCACAAATGCTGTAGCAGGGACGGGCTGGCAACTACAGGTCAGTCAGTCTGACATCAGTGGTGGGGGAGTTAATGGAGTCACTGCTAAAGGAAAGACTGTGGAGTATCTTGAATGCAGTGGGTTACAGGACCTGAGGCAGCATGGATTTACGGGGGTGAGATCATGTCAGACAAATCTGATAGATTTCTTTGACTGGATGACCAGGGTTATAGAGCAGGGTGGGGTGGTGGATGTGGCCTATTTAGATTTTATTAAGGTATTCAATCCCCAGCACCACATAGGAAAATCATAAGGAAACTGGGCAGCTTAGGGGTGGGTCCCAAGATACGCAAGAATTTAGTTAATGGCTAGGTGACAGAGGGCGGTGGTAAATGGCATTCCCTGGGTGTGGGGGGGTGGTGACCAGAGGGGTGCCTGAGAGCCCAGTACTGGGACCAGTCCTTTTTAATGTCTTTGTAAGTAGGATGAGGGTTACTCACCTGTAACTGTAGCTCTAGGAGTGGTATATCATACACATCCACACTCTGGCAGTCTTCCTTTCCCTTTAATTCCACTGAAAGGTCTTCAAGCTAAGCTTCTCCCACCCACCCAGGTGGTATACTCCTCGGCTTTGCCCCGTGATGTCAGATCTTGCATGCTGGAAGAAGGGATCCATGTGCCACTTGCCAAGGCAGGTTGTGTGGATGTGCACCGTATACTACTCCTAGAAATACAGTTACAGATCAGTAGCCCTCATTTCTAAGGATGTAGATATGGTGCACTGGTAGACTAGCAGTTCTCAGACTAGGGGCCAAGGTGCACACCCCTATTTAGCAAATAGGGATTGGAGATCAGAGGTCCCAAAACTAGCATCCTGGTATGACTGAAGGTCAACGTGGTAGTGGGAAATGGAGTGTGCTGATTTCCAAGTAGCAGCTCTCCTGGATAGGGACCTCCCTAGAAGCAGCCACGGAGGCAGCTGCATGTCTGATGGAATGAGTCTTAAGCCCTACGGGAGGCTCCCTACCAGCCAACCTATAGCAGAAGTTGATGAAGGAGGCAATCCAACTGCCAATCATCCGCTTTGCTGCCAGTCTGCCAGGTGCAGCTTCAGTGTATGTTACAAAGAGCTGGCGAACCTTTCCTTGAACTCCAGCTGTGCGCTCCTTTTAATAAGCGCTTGCCTCCGGTCCAATGTGTAGAGCCTCTGCTCGGCCTCCGAGGTTGGAGTTGTGAAGTATACCAGGAGGTTAATTACCTGATTAAGGTGAAACTCAGACATTACCTTTGGGAGGAACTTCAGGTTAGGGCGGAAAAATACAGGTTACTCACCTGTAACAGGAGTTCTAGGAATGGTATATGTTGTTCATCCACACTCATTGGCAGGTATCCTTGCCGCTTTAAATCTTGCCGGAAGGTCTTCAAGCTTGCTCCTCCCACCCACCCGGGTGGTATAACTCTCGGCTCCGCCCCATGACACCAGATCTGGCCCGCTGGAAGCTCAGGTTGTCTTGTCGAAGCCGAGAGGTCGGGTGGAGTGGGTGGATGAACAACATATACCATTCCTAGAACTCCTGTTACAGGTGAGTAACCTGTATGTCTAGGGACATGGATATGTTGTTCATCCACACTCATTGGCAGACTCTAGCAGTTCTCCGGGAGGAGGAGGCAAAACGCACACCCCAATACTTACTTGGGAAAGAGACTGAGGCAGGGCCCCAAAACCAGCATCCGTGACTCAAGGTCGATGTGGTAATGGGTAATGAAGGTGTTTGCTGACTTCAGGTAGCAGCCCTGCAGAATTTCCTGGACAAGGGGCGTCCCTAAAGCAGCCACCGTTGCAGCAGTATGGCGGGTAGAATGAGCTCTTATCCCTCTGGGAGGCTCCATGCCCGCCAACTTATAGAAGAGATCTATGCAGGAGGTTACCCACCTGCTTATAGTCCGCTTGGCTGCAGGTCTGCCAGATCACGACTTCAGCGGAAGTGACAAACAGCTGGCGAACCTCTCCCAATTTCAGCCGATGCGCTCCTTATAATAAGCGAGCCCTTCTAGGGTCCAGAGTATGGAGCCTATATTCGGCCTCGAGGTGTGATTGGGGTAGAACACCGGCAGAGTCAACACCTGGTTAAGGTGAAACTCCGACACCCACCTTCGGAAGGAATTTCAGGTGGGGGCGCAGGGACAACCTTGTCCCTGTGGAAGACCAGGTAAGGAGACTCGGTGGAAGCGCCTGGAGCTCTCCCATCCTTCTGGCTGGCGTGATAGCCACCAAGAAGGCGGTCTTCCACGACAGGTGAGAGAGCACACCTGTGCATAGGTTCGAATGGCTTGCCCATGAGCTTTGCCAGTACCAGCAGTAGATCCCACGGAGGTGGGGTTCCCGCACTGGAGGGAAATGTGATCAAGGCCTTTGAAAAGCGCCAGACCACCTTCTCCTGCGCTATCGACTGCTTCCCGGCCCGGCCTGCAAGCAGAGATGGCTGCCAGGTGCACCCTTAGGTCAGCGTCGACCTAAGCCCTTGACTAGAAAGGGACCATAAATAGTCCAAGATGCTTGCCAAGGAACAGGAGGAAGGGTCCAAGCCCTTGCCTGACACCAAATGGAAAACCTTTTCCATTTGAAGGCATAGCATTTTCTGGTCGACTCTACGGGACGCCTCAACTACATTGAGGACCTCGCGGAAAGACCCAAGGCCTGGAACTCTAGCCGCTCAGGAACCAGGCCGTCAGGTGCAGGGATTGAAGGTCCGGATGGAACACCTTCCCTGATTGACTGAGAGCAGGTCCGGCGAGCTGGAAGCTGCGCGAGTCCTGGAGCTGAGACTGAGGAGATCTGGGTACCAGAACTGGCGAGGCCAGTCTGGGGCTATCAGAATCACCTCGCCTTGTCCCTCCTCGCCTTGAGAAGCACCTTGTGGATCAAGGGAAATGGGGGAAAGGCGTAAAAGAGGCCCGGGGTCCATTGCCTCGAGAAGGCATCCCCCTGCAGCGAGCCCTGCTGAGGGGGGCGGGCATGGAACAGACTCAGCTTCGCGTTCTCCATGGAGGCAAACAGGTCCACCTGAGGTGTACCCCAAAGGGAGAACAGATGCTGTACTACCTCCGGCAGGAGAGACCACTCGTGGGATGCAGCCCCTATCCGGCTCAGGGCATCGGCCAGGGTGTTGGAGGCTCCTGCCACGTGAATGGCTAGGAGATCCGCCTCCAGGCTGCACGAGTGACCAAATCGGAGGCTTCCTTGCATGAAGCATGGGCGTCCCGCCCTGGCGGTTTAGATGAGTACATGGTGGTGGTATTGTCCGTCTGGACTCGGACCACTTGACCCCGGAGGAGCAGACAAAGGCGGTGAGAGCTAGGCGGACCGCTCGAGCTCCAACAGGTTGATGTGGCATCGGGACTCCCGCGGGACCAGAGGCCATGAGCCCGTGTTCCCCAGATGGGCACCCCAACCCATCAGAGAGGCATCGGTCGATAGAGACCGTCGGCTCGGGGGACGACAGGATGCCCTCCTGCAAATGATCTGGAGCGGTCCACCACTGGAGGCGTTCCACATCCTATGTCACCGACTAAAGCTGGTCAAGGGATGCAGCGTTGTGACCACTGGCTGGCCAGTCCCACTGAAGGGGCGCATGTTCCAGCGGACCCAGCGGACCACGCTGGTGCAGGCCGCCATGAGACCCAGGAGGCGCAGGAAGTCCCGGGCAGGGCGCAATTGCCCAACCAGAAATGATCGGGCAAAGGAGGAAAGAACCTCGGCCCTGTCCGCCGGGAGCCGCGCTCTGGCTCGAAGAGAGTCGAGCTGCGCCCCGATGAATAGAATCACCTGCTTCGGCTCGAGTTCCGACTTGGCCTCGTTGATAAGGAGGCCCAGTTGAGAGCAGACCTGGAGGGCCAGATCTCTGGACCACTCCGCCTCCTTCCTGGAGGAGCTGCTATCAGCCAGTCGTCCAGGTAAGGGTACACCCGGACCCCTCGGCGCCGCAGGAATGCTGTCACCACTGCCATGCATTTGGTGAAGACCCTGGGAGCTGGAGACAAGCCGAAGGGCATGGCTTGGAACTCGAAGAGGGATCCTTCCGCTCGGAAGCGAAGGAATCTCTGGTGAGACGGACGGATGGGGACGTGAAAAGACGCGTCCTGCAAGTCCAGAGAGCAGAACCACACGCCGCGTTCCAAGGATGGTATTATCTGAGCCAGAGTGACCATCCTGAAGGTTCGAGACCTTAGGAACTTGTTTAGGTCGTGTAGGTCGAGAATGGGGCGCCAGCCCCCCGTCCGCTTCGGAACCAGGAAGTACCTGGACACAAACCCTGGGTCTGAAGGAGGGTCCACCACCTCTCTTACCACCTCCTTCTAGGAGGAGGCGATGTCGACTCGGCGAGCCGCCAGTGAGCTGGGGATCCCGAAGCCCGAGGCGATGGCTCTGAAGGGTGGTGCCTGCTCGAATTCCAGAGGCAGGCCTCTTCCCACCTCCAAGACCCACCTGTCCGTGGTAACAGCGGACCAGGCGGAGGAAGTGCGGGCCGTCCCCCGGGGACCCAGGGAGTAGGTGAGCGGGGATGGGGCGACACCCTCAGCCCGTCACTGGGCAGGCTTGGAGGAGGGACGGCCGAGGGACCTCCTGGGCCCTTTCCTCCCTGCCTCCTGTTAGAGGAAGCCGGCTTGGGTTTGGGATGCCAAGGCCGAGCCTGCTGGCCCTGGCGTTGCTGGGCCGGGCGGCGGGGGCACAGAAGGGCGAAAGGCTTAGGCTGTGGTTTCGGCCTTTGTCCTTCTGGCGGAAGAGACAGAGTCCAAGGTGGCATTGGACTTCTCGATCCTCTGCAGGTGACCTTCCACCCAGGGCCGAAGAGGTCAGTCCCAAAAGGGAACATCCGCCAACTTGTGCTGGGTATCGAGTAAAGGTGGATATCCTCAGCCAAGCCCGCTGACCTTATAGCCACTGCGGCCGCCACCGATCTGGCACATGAGTCCCTATTCCAAAGCAGTCTGGAGCTGCTGTTTGGCCACTGCCCTGCCCTGGTCCCGCACCTGCTTAACCGTAGTCTGCAGATCGGCGGGAAGATGAGGGATGACCTCATCCAGGGAGCCCAACAGGGCATGAGAAAAATGTGCCATGAGGGCGGCCGAACTGGCCTGCCGAAGGCTGAGAGAGAGGGGCGCGGAGTGAACTTTTACGCCCGACATAGTCAATTTCTTGGACTCCTTGTCAGGAGGTTTGTCCACATCCCTGGCGTTGCCGGCAGCGGCAGCCTCGTGCTCAACCCCTCAGCAGAGGGGTGTTCAAAACGGACAAGGAACGGTAGTGACGCATACTTCCTGGCCATCCTGGCCGGGCGCAGGGCAGGAAGCAGGCGCTGCCAAAGCTCCAGTGCGGACCCACTATGGCCTCGGCCACGGAAGAGCCTCCGTCGGAGAATCCCTCGGTCCAGAATCTCCGTGAGGATACCTGGCCCGTTTGAAGCGGGTTAGAGCTCCATCCGGTAGACTCCGAGATGAGCGAAGCAGTCCTAGGAAGACGACGGGCTATCGTCCATTGACTGACCTCCTGAAGACTCCAAGTCCAGTCACTTGGAGAAAAGGAGGAATCATCTTCGGACTCGGAAGAGTCCTCGAAGAAACTGCCTCTGGCCTGAGCCACCCTTCACCTGCGAGGTCGGTCGGGAGTGAGGGTAACTGACAGCCGATGGGTAGACCCTTAGCCGACCGAGAATCGTGGTGAGACCCCAGTGGTGGCTGTGGGCGGAGGTTCCACGAATCGGTGGAGCAGCTGGTTTTGGCGAACAACCGGCCTGGGTATAGGCTCCTCGGATAAGTCGGGGGTTGTGTCGACGTTCGGTGACAACCACTTAATGGCGGGAAAGGCGGCGGTCAGCTTATTCCCGGCCAGGGCTGTTGCAACATAAGGTCTAAATACCGTCGGCGTCATTCACGCCGAAACCTCCCCTCATCGAGAGGAGGGCAGCCGGCACGCGCCGCTTACTGTGATGCGAGACCGGGGCCGCCTATAATGATGGGATCGGCTGGACGCGAGAGTCAGACCGAGACCGAGTCCCGAATTTCCGAGGGCGGTGCGGGGAGGTGTCGGCCGGAACCGGCACTCCCTTCGGCTCGGATGGTCCATCCGAGGGCTCCGGAACCGGAGGCACAGGCGAGCCCACGGGATCCTCAACTCCTCCCGGGGGAACCAGGGAGAGGGGAATCTCGGCTGCTAAAGGCGACAGCCCGTCCAATGGAGTGAGAAAATCTAGAACTTCATCGGTGGGAGTCTCTGTCAACTGATCTGGACGGGGACACCGTGAGGCCAGTGGCGAGAGCAATCGATGCGCCGAAGCCGACGGTCGGCGGCCCGAGGAGAGGACCTTTCCGCTCCCAAGGCGTCGGCGGAGGGACTCCCCCTGTCCTCTTTTGGACCGAGAATAAGGTCCAGCAGGCCAGAGCCCTTCTCCTTTAGTGGAGAGGACAGACAAAACTCCTTAAAAGAAGCCGTGTAGGAAGAACCCAGAGAGGCGGGATAAATGCACGCCGAGGAAGATCGGCCGCGCCGCCTCCTCTTGAGGCGCCATCCGCTCGAGCTGATCCTGACCACGCCAGCCATATTGTAACCAGGCCTCCTTGGACTTCACGGAGGAAGCGCTTCCGGGGACGCCCAAAGGCAATCGGGCAGCACGGCCTCGAGGACTTAGGGCCGAGAAAGATGAGCACAGGTCGCAAGCCCGCGGGTCGTGCTCAAGGCCTAGCAGTAGACACACGTGGGTGTGGATCCGTCGAGACATCTTCTGCCGCATGGGCATCTCCGAAATCGAGTCGATTTGTCCATCGCAGCGTGAGGATAGAAGACTGAAGTCTTTTTGCAAAATTTATTTTAAATCCATAAGCGGAGAAATAGGAACCAGTCACAAATGCAGAGCGTATGAGGGAACCTGAGCTCAAGCGGTAAGGAAGATCTACGCCATGGGGCGGAGCCGAGAGTTATACCACCCGGGTGGGTGGGAGGAGCAAGCTTGAAGACCTTCCGGCAAGATTTAAAGCGGCAAGGATACCTGCCAATGAGTGTGGATGAACAACATATCCATGTCCCTAGAACAAACTTTTCCTTGTGGAACACCAGATCCAGAGACTCCACCGGGAGCTACTGGAGTTCACTGATCCTTCTGGTGGAGGTGATAGCCAACAGGAAGGTGGTCTTCCACGACAGGTGTGACATCTTACACTGTACATCAGTTCAAACGATTTGCCCATGAGCACTGCCAGCATAATAAAGTCCCAATGCGGTGGTGGTTCATGCATCAGTGGGAACAGGTGGTCCAGGCCTCTATAGAAACACCTGACCGCCTTCTCCTGCGTAACGTCGGCATACCAGCCCATGTCTGGTATGCAGAGATAGCTGCCAGGTGCACCTTGAGGATTGTCGACCTCAGTCCCAACTGGGAGAAGGACCACAGTTAGTCAACAACACTAGCCAAAGGGCAGACCAGGGGTCTAGCTACCTCCCCTGGCAGCAAATGGAAAACCTTTTTGAAAGCGTAGTACTGATGGGTCAACTCTTTCTGAGAAGCCTCCACAACATGGAGAACATCTTCGGAGAGGCCCAAAGCCTGGTACTGCTTCCATCTGCTGATGGGGGATTTCAATATGCAAGACGTGGATTGGACCACCCAGGCAGCTGCTTCAACCTGGATTAACTACAAGGGGTGGTTGATCCAGTAATGACTAACGGGGAAAGAATCAATGGTTTCCGGGTGGAAGGGCAACTAGGATCCAGTGATCACCACATAGTGTGGTTCAGCATACAGACAGGGATTCAGTCACGTCACACTAGGGCGAAGGTTTTCAGTTTCAAAAAGCCAGACTTTGCTGAAATGGGGAGGGTTATCAAAAGTGTCCTGGAGAATAGGGGGACAGGAGGGGGTGGAAGAGCAGGGGGAAAACCTAAAAGGAGCCATAGTGGAAGCAACAAATGCATCAGCTTGGTATCAAAAGATAAGGAAAAGGCCACTATGGTTCTCAAAAGAGGAAGCAGAAAAGGTAAGGGCTAAAATAGCAGGGTTCTGGAAAAATAAGGAGACCCAAAGTGAGGAGGACAGAGAGGTGCACCGAGAGTGTCTAACGGAAGCAGGGAGGGCAGTGAGGAGAGCAAAGGCACAGACTGAGGAAAGTTTAGCACAGACAGTAAAGAAATGGGGAAAAAACATTCTACAGGTACATCAGTGAAAAGAGGAAATCGGGGGCATTGTAAGACTTAATGGGGAGTGTAAGGAAGGGGGCATGGATAAGGCAGAAATACTGAATACTTCTGTTCAGTATTCACAGAAGAGGAGGTGGGACAGGGACCACAGCTGAGCATCAGATGCCGGGGGAGGGGGGGTGGACAACAGTCCAGTCACAGAGGAGTATGTCCTGCAGGAACTCACTAAACTGAAAGTGGACAAAACAATTGGACCAGACGGCATACACCCAAGGATACTATGGGAGCTGCGAAGAGAGCTAACAGAACGTCCGGCAGCATTGTGCACCGAGTCACTTAACACAGAAGTGGTGCCAGAGGATTGGAGGAGGGCACGTCATCCCTCTACACAAATCAGGCAGTAGGGAGGAGGAGGGTAACTACAGGCCAGTCAGCCTCACCTCGGTAGTCGGGAAAGATCATGGAGGCACTGCTTAAAGAGGAACTTCAGTGATGGTCCAAAAAATTACAGCTTGTAGTCATTATATGCAGTACTAGACCTGAAAGGGTGTATGCATTTGTGATTTTTGGCCAAGGTTTACTCTGCCTTCAATAATTTGGATTTGTTTTTGAGCCCTGCTGCACTTGCCATTGATGTTTAGCTGCTGGGCTGCTAGCTCCTGGTGACATCACTGTAGGATAGGGGAGCGACTCACACTGTCCAGTACCATACAGTTGCAACAATGTTGCAAGAGAAACCTACCAGTACTCGGTATACATACTGTGTTCCCCTTCCCCCAGCACACCCTGCTAGCAATGCATTATGGCAAAATCCAAATGCCTTGTCAGTATGTTTTTTTTTTTTGTGTGAAATTGACTCTGCCCTACAGTGATATCAGCAGTACAACCCTAGGTCCACAGAAACACCAGGCTTGCTATAGAAGTCCTGGTACACCCTGAAGTTTTTAGCAGCTCAGAATGCAAAAACTAACTGCAGCAGACAGTAATGAAATACAATTCCAGAATCAATGCAAGAAGGGGTAATTTATGCATGGAAGTCAATTGGACTGGTGAAGGTCCTCTTTAAGGAAAGGATAGTGGGACATCTAGAAGCCATCGGTGCCCAGTACCCAAGGCAACATGGGTTTACAGCGGGTAGGTTGTGTCAGACAAATATCAGATTTCTTCGACTGGGTGACGCAGGAAGTAAATTTGGGGTGGCGTGGTGACATCACCTACCTCGATTTCAGCAAAGGCAGGGCCAGCAGCATGCTGGGGTGCATAAATAGAGGTATCACCAGCAGACGGCATGCGGTAGTGATGCCGTTCTACAAATCCCTGGTCAGACCTCACATGGAGTACTGTGTGCAGTTCTGGAGGTCGCACCTTCAAAAGGACATTAACAGGCTGGAGGTGGTCCAGAGAAGGGCGACTAAGATGGCACAGGGCTTGTACCACAAGACTTACAAGGAGAGATTAAGTGACCTCAGTATGTACTCACCGGAGGAGAGGAGGGAGAGAGGGGGCATGATAGAAACATTCAAGTACCTCAGGAGCATAAACAGGGTGCAAAGGGGGGGGGGGGGATGTTCCAATACAGGAGGAGTACAAAAACTAGGGGGCATGACATGAAATTGAAAGGTGGCAGGTTAAGAGGGAATGTGAAGATGTTTTTTCATGGAGAGGGTGGACGATGCATAGAATGGTCTGCCACAGGAGGTGATAGGAGTGAGCACTGCGGTTGGATTTAAACACGCAAGGGACATGTATAGGGGAACCATAGAGGTTAAGTGGGGGGGAGGGTCAAAAGCTGTAATCAAGTACAGGATTTACGGGCAGAGTGGATGGGTCTAGCAGTCCTTATCTGCAGACAATTTCTATGTTTATGTTTAACTCTAGCAGCTTAAGAACCAGGCTGTCGGGTGCAAGGACTGAAGGTCCGGATGTAGGACCTTCCCTTTGTGACAAGACAGCAAGTGCTGGCATAGGGGCAACCACCATGGAGGTCTGCTGCTGGGGCAGAGGAGATCCGGCTATCAGAACTGACATGGCCAATCTGGGGCTATCACGATCATCTGCGCCTTGTCCCTCCTCATCTTGACCAAACTTCTGTGGATCTGGGGAAAGAGAGGAAAAGCATATAGGAGGCCTGGGGTACAGGGCCTCACAAAGGCATCCCCCATCAGTGTTCTGCACTATGGGGGGGTGGGCACAGAATAGCCTTAGCTTGGCATTCTCCCAGGAGACGAACAGGTTGACCCAGGGAATGCTCCATTGGGAGAACAGGTGGTTCACCACCTGATGCAGGGACCACTTGTGTGACACCTTTCCCACTTAACTGAAGAAGGCGTCCACTTGCTGGCTGGAGGCTCCTGATACATGAATCGCCAGGAGAACAGCATCCAAGCTATGCACGAAGGTCCAACTACAGAGACAGCCTCCCCACATAGATAAAGGGAGTGCATGCCACCCTGCTTGTTCAGGTAGTACATGGTAGTGATATTGTCCGTTTGAACGTCCATGATCTGACCTCGGACAAATACAGCGAATTCCATCAGAGCAAAGCGCACTGCATGGAGCGCCAGCAGGTTGATGAGGTAACGAGACTCATACTAATTGCCAGCAGATTAGGCCTTACGGTCTATTGAGTCTGCTCGAACCTCAGATCCCTAGTTGGGTGCCGAGGCGCCCCCCCCCCCGTTCCAGAAACCCCTATCATCCATCCTCACCCCCACCCGGCCATGCCATCATCTGATACATCCGCTCTGTGTCTGTCCACCTCTCTTGAAGCCCTCCACTGTGGATCTCTGAATCAGCTCGCCAGGCAGTGCATTCTAAGGGTCCACCACTCTCTCAGTGAAAAAAAATCCTCCTCTTTTCCCCCCTCACCCTTCCACCTTGAAACCATGCCCTCTGGTGATACCTACCTCCCTGCTTTATTCTAAAGATCCCCTCCATGTTTACCCTATTTATTCCCTTGAGGTACTTGAAGACCTCAATCATGTCCCCCCTGTCTCTTATCTCCTCCAATGGAAACAGGCAGAGCTCCTCAAGTCTGTCCTCATACGTCAAATCCCCTAGTCCTCGTATCATCTTAGTTGCCCTCCTCTGTACCCTCTCCAGGAGCTGTACGCCCCTCTTCAAGTGTGGTCTCCAGTACTGTACACAGTACTCAAGGTGTGATCTAACCAGTCCATTGTACAGCGGCAGAATCACTTCCCTGTTCCTAGAGGTGATCCCCCCCCCTACGATGCATCCTAACATCCTGTTTGCCTTGTTAGCCGCTCTCCTGCACTGCTCAGAGGTATTCATACATGCATCCACCATGACCCCTAGGTCTTTTTCCCCTGTTGAGGCCTCCAGCGCCTCCCCTCCCAGGGTGCACCTGTGTTTAAGGTTTCCCCGCCCAAGATGCAACACCTTAATTTCCATGTGTGAGCCCAGCTTTCCAGGGTGTCCAGGTCCCCTTGCAGGGCCAACCTCCCCTCTTCCCCCTCCATTACATCTTGGAGTCATCAGCGAAGAGACTCATTTCACACCCTATACCCTCCCTGATGTGTATGCATTAAACAGGATCGGACCCAGGACCGAGCCCTGCGGTACCCCACTACAGACCTCTCTAGGGTTCGAGAGCTCCCTACCAACCACTACTCTCTGGGTGGGTCCAGCTAGTCAGTTTTCAATCCATCTGACCAAAGGGCCTACTCCCAACCCCGTCAGTTTCTCCACCAGACTATTGTGGGGACAGAGTCAAACGCCTTGCTGAAGTCCAAGAATAATACATCCACAGGCTTTCCCCTGTCCAGTTCTGATGTTACCCATTCACAGAACTCCACAAGATTGGTTTGATATGATCTACCTGGCACAAACCCATGTTGCCGACTATCCAGACCTCCCACCTCCTCCAAGTACAACCCCAATCGTTCCTTTACTATACTCTCCATTAATTTTCCCACCACTGAGGTCAAACTGATGGGTCTGTAGTTACCTGGTACTTCCCTCGACCTCCCTTTATGGATTGGCACCACATGTGCCTCTCGCCAATCCCTAGGTACCCTCCCTGTCTCAAGCGACCTGTTGAAGAGCTCCGCCAGGGGTGCAGCCAGTATGTCCGCCAATTCCCATAGTACTCTTGGGTGAATGCGATCCGGCCCAGGAGATTTATCTTTCTTTAGGGCCTTGAGGGCTAACCACACCCTTTCGGTGGAGACCGCATCATCCGTCCCCTCCACCTTACTGGCCTTTTTATCCTTATCCTGATGTGACACCCCTGGGGTACCTCTCCCTCCCTCTTGCTCCATTTCTGTTGCTCCCCTGATCCCACTCACTACCGCTTCTATCCCCATCGTGCCTTGCTTTGCAGATATCCCATCCCACTCCCTAGTGAACACAGAGGTGAAGTACTCATTTAATACCTCTGCTTGGTCCCTTGCCTCTTCCACCCACCCTCCTTCTGATCTCAATCTGCCAAGATGGCCCTTAGTTTTTCTCCGCTCCCCAATGTACCGGAAGAACCCCTTTTCCCCTCCATGTATCCCCTGTGCCAGCCGCTGCTCTTTACTGGACTTTGCCCCCCACCATCTGAGGGACTTTTCTAGATGCAAGATGGTACATTTCCTTTTCCCTGTCCCCTCTTCTTGTTTTATATTTTTTGTAGGCCACCTTCTTTTCTCTGACCGCTACCTGAACCTCACTGGACCACCAGCATGGTTTATGTGACCTTGCTCCCTTATGTTTAACCTTAGCGCAGGTCCTGACTGCCTCATGAAGTCCCTGTTTTATGACCTCCCATCTCTTTTCCACATTTGTCACCGATGTAATCCCCTTCAAGTGATCCTTGAGAATATTTCCCATGCCCACAAAGTCTGCCCCCTGAAGTCCACTGCCAGTGTCCTAGATCTCCCCATGCTTATTTGAAACCAGACAGTATTGTGATCGCTCCCAGTCAGGGGATCCTCTACAACCAGGTCCCTTACCAGATCCCCTTCTGCCAGAACCACATCCAGGACATGCCCCTCCCTTGTGGGCTCCATCACATGCTGTGTTAAGAACACATCCTGGAAGCCTTCCAGCAGCCTCTGCTCCTTGGCCACCTTAGAGGACATGGTTCCCAGTTTGTACCTGGCATATTAAGGTCCCCCATCAACACCACTCCTTCCCCTTTTGGTCCACACTGGGCAATGTTGTCCAGCAAACCATCCTCTAGAGCATCACCCATCCCGGGGGGCCTCTATACTACACCCAGCTTGACCCTACCTCCTGCTGGGGTTCGTAAGGTGACCCATAAGGCCTCCACGTTTCCCTCTGCCTCTTCTACCCTAGCAATTTCTATGTCATCTCTAATGAACATAGCCACCCACCCCCTGCCCTCCTTTCTATCCTTCCTAAGCATAGTGTACCCTCGCACGCTTAGGTCCCAGTCATGGGTTTTGTTGGCCCACGCTCCGTGACCACCGCCACATCCACCCCCAAACAGCATGGCCTGGAACTCTGGCAACTTGTTTCAAGCTCCTGGCATTTACTAACACCACCCCAACCCCTTATCCTGATCCCTTTGTTGAACCCCACCCAGGTTCCTATACTTCCATCCTCCCTCTGCTCCTCCTGAAACCTCCTCCCCAGTCTGTTTCTCCCCTCGGGTTTGAAGGCTACTCCCCTCATCTGGAGCAGAGGGCTTCTGGTCAGTCCCTCACTAATCCCTCCCCCCCACAAGTTTAAACCCCACCTCTCTTGAATGTAGTTAGCCACTCCCTGTTTAAGGACTTCCTTCTCTAACGGGGCAAGATGAAGCCTGTCCTTGGCACACAGTGCCTTATCCTCCCAAACTCCTTTCCAGTTCCCCAACCCACTCCCTTCACCCCACTTCCTAAGCCAGTCATTAACCTCTGTGATCTTCATTTTTTTCTCCACTGAGGCCTTTGGTACTGGCAGTATCTCCAAAAAGGAAATGTTGCATCCATTATCCCGACAGACTCTGGCAAGTTCCTGGAACCTTGCTTGGATTTCCAAAACGCTATTTCCCTCTAGATCGTTAGTTCCCAAATGCATCAGGAAATCCGGTTTTCCTCCACAATCCCTAACCAGTTCGTACACTATGAACTTTGCTCTGTGCACTGTCAACCCAGAGATGCTCACTACCTTCACCTGGCTATGGCATCCACTCCCTGTCCCTCCCACTGGATACCCCTAATCATCGAGTCTCCCAATAACAGAACCTCAAACACCACCATCATCCTTATGGTTACCTCCACTATGCGCTCTCAACCCCCCCCCCCATTCGTGATCTCAATTCCATGGGAGTCTTCCTGCCTTATTAGAGACCCCCTTGTCACCCTTCCCCTTTCTGCCTCCCTTGTTAGTTTGCCTACTTAACTCAGACCCCCCCGAATAGGTGTCCCCTTTAACCCTCTCTTATCCGAACCATTTATCCTGGCCCTGATGGTATCCCCTTCCCCCACACCGCCATCCTCTCCCCTTGTAATAGTACCCCTACCTCCAGAGGGCCTCTGTGGGTCCCCTTTACCTAGGGCCCCATCCTTGGTACAGACCCCCCTGCCTCCTTGTCTCCCAGTATCTCTCCAGTCGTGCTCTCCTCCCTCATGTCTGCAATATGTTGCATCTCCCCCATCTGCTTAACATTTACGTTTCCCCTTCTCCCTCTGGGACTATTTCTATCCTTTCCATTGCCAGTCTGTGATGCCCTATGTGTATCAGACTCCCTGCCCCCAGCCTCTGTATCAGTTTCCTCATTTCCACCAAGCCCTTCCTCCCCCACTAGGTTGCTTAGCAGCTAAAATTTATTGTAACACTCTATGCCAGCCTCCATCAAGTAACCTGAGTTTCCCCCAACTGCTCCTCTTCCTCTCCTCTTGCCCTGTTCTCCTTAGGAGCTCCCTTCCCACAGTCTGCTCTTTTAGGCTTCCCCACAACAGCCCCTCTCTTCTCATTGTCTGCTCTTCTAGGCTTCCCCACAACAGCCCCTCCTGACTCTTCCCTCTCCACTCTTTATATTCGGAATGTTTACCCCTTAGCGTCAACATCCCTATCTAAGGGTCCTCTGTCCCCAATATACCCCCTCCTGCTTGCTGTAACATAACATCCTGTAATTTCTGAGCATTGCCCCAGCCTTCCCTCAGCCCCACCCTTCTGCCGTCCATATCCACACCCCTTATCCTTGGATCTCCCCCCCCCCCACTCCCCCAGCTTACTCCTTAACCAATATACTTCACTCCTGATATAAGATAGCTGTCTACAGAGTGGGCAGCCTCCCTCCCTCTCTCCAGGCCCAATTGAGCATTATTGCCATCCCACAGCCTGTGCAGCCTACAACCCTTCCGAAGATGCCTGCCATGGTGGAATGTGGCCACCCTGTTTGTCCCTCTCTGTTCATAATGGCACACACCCCTTTTCTCAGTCCCTTCCCCCGGAATACAGTCTCTCTCTATACTGACTGCAGTTATTTATGAACCCAATTTCAACCCCACCAATAACGTTATCAAGTCTCACAAACATACAGTCCAGTGTGTGTCCAGTCCCATTAACAGTGTGTGTATGTAGATATCAGGTACCGTATGATGTCACAGGCCCACCAGTTCCTGTTGCTTCAAATTTCAGTCACAAACAGAAATGCACAGCCCTTCAATCCCAACCCACAGTGGCTTTTCAGTATTTAAGAAAGCCTACAAAACAGGGTGGCTGGGAGGGCTCTACCACCACCAGGCAAACATCACATCTAAATTTCACTCTAATTATCACTGCCAAACAAGTGTTCCCACACCCAGCACACAAGCCCCAATAGTTACAATATCACAGCCCAATTAACAGTTCTAACTCAAAGTAGTAATTTTTAACACAAAGAACTAATTTCAAGTACAACACTATTCAAATATTTCAGTTAAAACAGAAGATAAAACCAACCCTCTTTCCTGAACAACCTCCTACTTCTGTTCCCGGGTGGACAATGGGGGGTCTAGAACCTGTGGGCTCTGTTGTCCCCCAGGAGCGCTCCCCATTGCACCAGAGATGAGTCGGGGGTGATTGTCGGCTCTGGGCAGACAAATGGGACACTCTCCTCCAGATGTTCTGGGACGAGACACCACTGCATGGTATCACACACTGGCTGGGTCACTGACCGGCTGGTCCAGGTGACCTAGGCACTGAGACAACTGGCAGCCCAGCTCCCACTGCAAGTGGCACATCCGCCAGCGGTCCCATCAGACCATGCTGGTGCAGGAAGCCATGTTAACCAACCAGCGGCAGGAAGTCCCCAGTAGGGCACAAGGGCCCAACCTAAAATGATTGGGCAAAGGAGAGGAGATCTGAAGTCTGGTTTACAGGGAGTTGGACCCTGGCCCGGAGGGAGTTTAGCTCTGTCCCGATAAAGTGGATTACCTGCGAGGGGTTGAGTTCGAACTTGTTCGGGTTGACCAGAAAGCCCAAGTCTCTGCAGGTCCGAAAGGCCAGGTCCCTGGACCACTCCACCGCCTCTTCAGATGGCCTGGCTATTAGCTAGTCATCCATATAAGGGTACACCCTGACGCCTCCGTACCTCAGGAATGTTGCCACCACTGCAATGCACTTGGTGAAGACCCTAGGGGCTGGGAAGAAGCCAAAAGGCATGACCTGGAACTTGTAAAGAACCCCCTCTGTGCAGAAAGAAGAGTTACATAAGAATTTACCGTAACAGTAAATCTTCGCGGGAATCTCCTTCAGCGGCTGGAATAAACTGTCAGAATCGGTCAGCATAAACAGAAAAAAAAAAAAAAAAAAAAAATATCACTTTAGGCAGTAAAATGATAGCTAAGCGAATGTGAAAAAGAAAATTCTCGAAGGAAAAAAGGTAGTCGACTGAAGTGATGGTGTCTTTATGGAGTCTGATGTGCGACAGTCGATTACGGGAACAGAACGGAGAAGAGCGCGGAGCTGCCGACAGCTATATAGGAAGGACGTTGGTGTGGTAAAATCGCTGTGGGTGACCCCAGGAACACTGCTAGCAAAATTGTTTCCGTGTGGTCCTAGTGCCTGATGTCTAGTTCAAAAGGTCCATGTGGTCCTAGTGCCTGATGTCTGTAGTTCAAAAGATGTGACCTGCTGAAGGAGATATCCCCGAGGAAGATCTGGAGGTATCACCAGTAGGACAGATGGACTAGAATGTGGAAGGTGGTGTCCTGGAGGTCCAGGGAGCAGAACCACATGCCCAGCTTCAAGGATGGAATGATTAGGTTCAGAATGACCATCTAGAACTTGCGCTTCCTCTAAAACTGATTTAGATTGTGAAGATCCAGTATAGGGGCCAGCCACCTCCCCCCAAGTCAGTTTTGGAACCAGGAAGTAGTTGGGACATGAAATCCTGGTCTGCAGTGGAGTCTGGGACATGGTGTATGGCTCCTTTCTCTAGGAGCCAAGCAACATCCTTCCTGAAGGCAGACAGTATGTCCTGCGACACTACGGACTCCTCCCCCTTGATGCGTGGGGTTAGTATGGCGCAAAAGCTTCGAAGTCGAGAGGCAACCCTCGGCCCACCACTTCTAGCACCCATTTGTTTGAGGTGATGATGGATCAGGTGTGCCAGAAATGGGAAAGCCGACCCTCATTGAGGAGCTGAGGGAGAGACTGGACAGGTGGGAGGTAGACACCCCTCGACCTCTCTGAGCAGCCTTGGAGGGGGTGCTGGCACTAGCTGCCACAGGGGCACCACCACCCCAGCCCTACTCTTCTTGGAGCCCTGACCAGCAAACGTGGGTTGTTGCTTCCTCTGCTGCTGCAGTTGAAAGGGCTGAAACTAAAAGGCTTCTGCTATTTGTGGTCCTTCTGCGAGGATGTCACATAATCAAGGGTGGCATTGGACTTCTCAATCTTGGTGAGATGCCCTTCCACACCAGGGCTGAAAAGGTTGGTGCCCAAGAGGGTGACATTGGCCAATTTGCGCTGAATGTATACTGTGAAGATCCACAGCGAGGCCCTGCATCACACTGATGGTCGCTGCCACGGAATGGGCGCAAGAGTCACTGATGTTCAAAACTGTCTGGAGCTGGTGTTTAGCCAGTGCTTGACCCTGGTCCCTGACCACCTTAACTGCCATCTGCAAATCCAGAGGCAAGGGAAGACATGATGCAGACCTTCCATCAAGGAGTGACTGAAGTTCACCATCATCAGGGCATGGCTCGCATGATGAAGACCCAGGGAGGATGCAGTGTACACCTTCGCTGTGTGGTCCAGCATCCTGGACTCCTTATTGGGGGGCTTGTCCATGTCCCCAACATTGCCAGTTTTCCGGAAAACAGTTGGCAACTAACCCCTTGGCCTAGAGGTGGACCATATGAGTAGAGGGCACCGCACAGGAGGCTGGATGCTGCCATAGCTCCAGAGCCAGTCCCAGGATGCCTTCAGCCACTGAGAAGGCAACCCCCAGGGATTCATCCCTGTCCAGGATTTAAGTGAGGAGCTACTTCACCCACTTCTGAACTGGTTGTAGAGGGATTTCCATGGACTTGGATCAATCTGAGCATAGTTCCAAGAGACATCGGACCATGGTCGGTGGGGTCAGCTCTTCGGTCGATTCAGGTTCGCAACCAAGGGTCCTCGAGGACTGCATGGAGGACCTGTCAGTCATAAGAGAACTCTTCAAACACAGCCCTTGGCCCTTTCTCACCGTGCACCACTCGAGATTTGTGTGAATGAGAAATCTCCACAGATAACTGGCAAGCTGGCAGCTGGACGAGAGTCTGGCTGGGGCTCTCCACAAAGGCGGCTCCACCCTGATCAGGGAGAGGGTGTGAGTGACATGCCTCGGCATGACCTGAGGCTACTAAGGGATCGCCGGGGTAGAGAGTAGGGCCCTACCCCTGCCCAATCAAGGCCCACTGCTGCCACATCAGCTCCTCACAGCACTGACGCAACCTACGATGGTGCCTCTCCTGATCAGTGGACAAGCAGGAACAGGAGGGCCTGCAGCATTGCCTTGCAGAAGATGAGGATCGGGAGGAGGAGTCCATTGACCGCGATCTCTACGAAGACCAGGACCATGTCGATGGTGAGAAGAGGCAGGCAGAGGGGCTCCGTGAATCACACAGACCTGCACCTGCTGCTGGACCTTGGAGAGAGGCAGCTCTTGAGAAGAGACAGCCAGGTCCACCAGCTGCTCCAGACCCTCCTGAGAGACAGTTGAAAGGACTGGAGTCCTAGAAATTGAGTCGTTCTCGATCCCTTTGGACAATGGATCAACCGGGTTGCAAATCTCAACAGCCTGGTCAGTCTGTGTCACGGCCAACAAGCCAAATGGGGTTACTGTGCAGCTAGCGGCCTGGCCCTCAACCGAAACAGGCTCTGCTGAAGTAGAGTGCTTGATGACTGTTGAGCGATTGGGGGAAATCGCAGTAACAGGAAGCGCTCCAGGTCTCCCATGAAAAAGGGACCCTCGGGTCCCAGTGGGCTTACCCAGTCAATAAAATTTAATAAATAAAGCGTGCTCGTTCCTGGTCCAATGACCGATGGCACGATTTCTTCGCCTTTTTCTTGCTGCTGTGGAGGGAGGGGCCCTCCCTGAGGGTCTGGAGGGACTTATACATGTTCCGGTGAATGACAACCCAATGCTGGCCCCAGCCGGGAGCAGCGTGGAGGCTGACTAGGCTCCTACTGCAGTTAGGGCTGCTGCCCTTTCCACTGCCACAAGCTTGGCCACTAAGCCCATCGCAGCAGAATTTGCCTTGCAGGCATCTTTAAAGCAAATCGAAGGGTCCCGTTCGGCAGGCCATCCAAGATGACGTGGGTAGCAGTCCTTGAGGGATGACGGCAAAAGGGGTTTTTCATAGGGTGCAGGTGGCAAAGTCATCTTCTGCCCAGAGGCAGAAAATGCATTACATGTGCAGGTATGTCTTCCAGTTGCACTAAATGCAATGCTTGCATCCTGGACCCGACTTGGCTTTCTTTTGATCCATAGCAACAAAGCGGAATCAGAGAATTACACACTGAAAGTTTGAAGAAACAAGTTTCCCAAATACTCACTAGAATAGGCCTATACTGTGCACAGTGCTGTGAAGGAGGCGACTTCCAGCGCAAAAGAAGATCTGACGTCAAGGAGAGGTGCCAAGGAATATACCACACAGGTGGGTGGGAGGGAGGGCTTAGCTTGACGATGTTCCGGCAGATTCAAATGGAAAGGACTGCCCGAATGTGGACGTGCACCATATCCACATCCCTAGAAATGTATTTTTATGCAGGAAATACACACTCAGGCTGAAGCCTATTTTCAGATGAATCCTGTTATATAAATACACACAGTTCTTTGTCATACATACATAGATACAAATGTATAAATATAAAAGTCAGTATAATTCCTTAAAAAATCTACATCAATATCTGAAATTTACAATCATTCAACATTTACATTCAAGATTAAATTCATTATAAAAGTTTTTTTTTGGAACACGCTGAGCGTTGGCACCATTCTGGTGTCAATGCTCAATCCATTCCAAAATCTAGCAGCATTACTGCAAACCCAGTACGATTTCTAGGTACTTTCAAACCGGACATTGCAGATGACCTGGAAGGCATGGTATGTCTCTTTGCAGATGACACTAAAATCTGTAATAGGGCAGACACTCCAGAGCGAGTGGAAAGAATGTGCAGAGACCTGAGAAAACTCGAGGAATGGTCAAAGGCATGGCAGCTGGATTTCTATGCAAAAAAAGTGAAAAATCATGCACCTAGGACACAGAAACCCAGAGACTGAGTACAGAATGGGAGAGGAGGTACTGATGTCACTAAACAGGAAAGGGACCTTGGGGTAATCATAGCTGATGACTTCAAGGTGGTGAGAGTGCGACAAGGCAGTGGGAGTGGCCAAAGGGATGCTGGAGTGCATAGGGAGGGGTATCATCATCAGAAACATGGAGGTGGTGTTGCCACTGCACAGATCGCTGGTGGGACCCCAGCTGGAGTACTGTGTTCAGTTTTGGAGACCACATCTCAGGAAGGATATAGACAGGGTGGAGACTGTCCAGAGGAGGGCAACTAAAATCGTGCAGGGGCTGCATCAGAAGCCTTATGAGGAGAGACTGAAGGACCTGAATATGTACATCTTGGAAGAGAGAGATGGAGGGACATGACAAAGACAATACAGTTACGTAAGAACTTACCTTAACAGCAAATCTTCGAGAGAAGCTCTTGCAGCAGGCCACACCTGTAGGACTATACCTGCAGGCAGTAGGACCACACGGAAAATGTCTACCTAGCAGTCTACCATGGGGGACCGACCTCTGCCATCGGTACAGGCTATAGAGGGTGGCGGTCCCCCACACCTACCTCAGTTTTCCCGCTGGAGACTCTGCATGGCCGGCTGATGGAGAACCAAGGAGGTTATCCCAAAAGCCAAAGAAGAGACAGAAGATGATGCATAGAAAAGAGAAGCAGGGGGAGGGAAAGTAGGACCTGCTGCAAGAGCTTCTCTCGAAGATCTACTATTACAGTAAGTTATTACATAACTGTATTATCTTACTCCAAGGAAGGCTCTTGCAGCAGGCCACACTGGTAGGAGGACCAGACAGTCAGTTGTTCATGACGGAAGGCCCTGAAGAACTACAAGGCCAAATTTGGCTCTACGCCTAGAGGCGATGTCCAGACGGTAATGCTTGGTGAAAGTGTGGACAGAAAAAAAAATTACTCACCAAAGTAATTATGTTTCTTCCATGGGATCACTCAGTCTGTTAACTAATGCAGTCAGCCTTCAGGGTTGAACTGCCTCAGAGAGAATGGAATATATGCAAATGATGGAACTCATTGGCTCATGCCAATTTCAGACTGCTGCCCCTAGTAACTGCTGCATTCAAGTGCTCAGATTTATTACGAAGCTTGAAGTGAAGGCACCCTAACTATCTAACACCCTACTCTCCATTGGGGTTCCCCAGAGAATGGTCCATTTAAGAAGGGACAATAATAATAAAACACAACCGGCTGAAAAAACTTTAACCATAGAAAAAATAGGACATATAATAACCGACAGGAATGCAACATTATAGATCCCTTTTTCCCTGGTTCTGGTAGGGGAGGCAGGGTGAGAACTTAAGCAGACTGAGTGATTCCCTGGAAGAAATAATTACTATAGTGTGTATTTTTCCCTCAAACCCTAGAAATCACTCAGTCTGCTTAACTAATGCAGACTACGAAGCAGTATATTTGGAGGTAGGGCACAGAACCTATTTGGGGAAAGAGGCTCTGCAGAACTGCTGTGCCAAACCTGGCATCACTTCTAGACTGTATATCTAATCAGTAGTGCTTGGTAAATGTGTGAAAAGTTTTCCATGTAGCTGCTTTGCAAATTTCCAGTAGGGGTATGTCCCTTGCTGCAGCTACAGACGCAGCTCTTCCCGGCAGAATGTGCCCTGAGGCCCAGGGGTGGCTGCTTACCCGCTTTGCTTTAACAGAACTATATGCTGGCTACAATCCAGCATGCAATGGTCCTTCTAGATGCTAGTTTACCTTTACCCACTTCCTCATAGGTAAGGAATAACTGGGTAAACTCTGGTCTGTAGGACTTGGTCCTACCCAGATAGTGGCAAAGTGCACTCTTGATATCTAGGCTATGCAATCTCTGCTCCCATGAGCTGGTAGTGAAAAAGACTGGCAATGTGACAGACTGGTTCAAATGGAAATCTGATGATACTTTAGGAAGGAATTTCCTATTAGCCTGGAGTACCACCTTATCCCTGTGGAAAGAGATATAGTTCAAATTTGTGCACAGGGCCTGAAGCTCACTTACTCGCCTGGCCGAAGTAATGGTTACTAGAAAAACAGCTTTCCAGGTAACATACTTTAAATCTGCAGTAGCCATTAGCTCGGGGGGAGTCCATCAGCCTGGCAATGCAGATGTTGCGATCCCAGGCTGGCACCGGTTCACTTAAGGCCTTTAAAGAACGTTCTGAAGACAGGATGAGATGCCAGGGATCTGTCTTTACAGGCTAAGATGTAGGCAGAGACTGCAGTCAGGTGCACCTTCAAAGTAGAAGGCCTAGTGAGTCTAAATGGGTCAGGTAATCTAAAAGCATAGGCACCGCGGCGGTGGCAGGGTGCATATCCTTATGGCCACACCATATAGAGAACCTCTTCTATTTGGAAGCACAAGTTTTCCTGGTTGAGAGTTTCTGAGCCCCCTAAGGACAGCAAGGACCTCTTCAGAGAGGTGTAAGCTGGCAAACTAAGTCTTTAAGAACCAAGTCCTGAGGCGAAGGGACTTGAGGCTGGGGTATGGTATCCTGCCCTGAGAGGCAGTCAGTAGATTGTGCCTCTGAGGGAGGTGGACTGGCTGTGTCACTGTCAAGGTTAACAGGAGAGAGAGTACCACAGCTGTCTCACCTAATGTGGAGCCACCAGGACCATAGTCGCTGGCTGGGACCAGAATTTTATCAGGACCCTCAGCAAGAAGAGAAAGGGAGGAAAGGCATAAAGAAATCTTCCTGACCAGTCCAATGTCAGGGCATCCAATGGCACAGTCCCCTTGCCAGGCAGCATGCAGCAGAACTGTGGCAGCTGGTGGTTGTCTGGGGAGGCAAACAGATCCATCTCTGATGTGCCCCACCTTCTGAACACTGATTGCAGCACCTGTGTGTTCATGGACCACTCATGATGGTTCTGGCTTAACCTGCTTAGGAAGTCTGCCAGAACATTGTCCTTGCCTGGTAGGTGGATGGTGGACAGGGACAACTACAGGGTGTAGGCTAGACTCCAGGCCTTCATGGCTTCTGTGTATAGTAAGGTTGATCTGGTGCCTCCATGCTTGTTGATGTAATACATGGTGGTGGTGGTGTCTGTTCTGATCTGCACCACCTTGCCCCTTAGTTGAAGTGAAAATGTCTGAAGAGCCTGCTACACTGTTCAGAGCTCTAACAAGCTGATGTGCAGGAGTGATTCCTGAGGGGGCCACGTACCACTGGCAGTGAGGTCGAGCATGTGTGTCCCCTGCCCCAGTAGGGATGCATCTGTCATGAAGATCAGTAAGGGGTTCTCCTTTTTGATGGGAGTTCCCTCTCTGAGGTTTTGTCTGTCCGTCCACCATTGCAGTGCCTGTATAAGAGTCTGGAAGACAGGTACCAGCTTGGCCAGATGATCCCTCCTTTGGGACTAGTGAGCCCTTAGGTGGAACTGAATGTCCCTCATCTGGAATCATGATCCTGACATTTTGGCTGTGGCTGCTGCCATGTGGTCTAGTAGTTGCAGGAAATGTCTGGATGGCCTGGGCCTGTTTAACGTGAAGATTCCTGCCAGCTGTAAAATACTGTTTATCTTGTTTTGAGGGAGGAATTCCCTTCCTTGCAGGGTATCTAGCTCTGCCCCTATGAAGTCCAACACCTGGACAGAGTCTACCTGTGACTTCTGCGCAGACTAGAGCCATAGAATCTCTGGTGTGTTGGGGGGGGGCGGGGGGGGGAGGGGGAGAGAACAGACTGTCCTACGAATAGCCAGTCATCTAGGTAAGGAAATACTGTGACCCCTTGCCTTCTTAGGTGAGCCACGACGACAGCTAGGCACTTTGGGAATGCCCTTGGAGCTCAGGTTAGGCCAAAGGGCATGGCCATGAACTGGTAGTGACCTGAGGGAAGTCTGAAAGTACAGTTACGCAAGAACTTACCGTAACAGTAGATCTTCGAGACAAGCTCATGCAGCAGGCTATAACCATTAGGACTAATGCTGCAGGTCTTAGGACCCACTGGAAAAATTCTTAGCTAGCACTACCCAGCAGGGACCGCCCCCTGACGTCGGCTCCACCCAGACATCGGTCATGGTACAAAAGGGGGAGGGACCTACAGGACCCAGCTCCACCCCCGTTCCCCCACCAAGACCCTCAAACAGGCCCTATCGAGAGAAAGAAGCGAAGCCTGTAGATGATGTGCTGAACACCTCATTCGGGGGATGGAGGTTGGGAAAGTAGCGCCTGCTACAAGAGCTCCTCTCAAAGATCTGTTCTTAAGTAACTGTACTATCTGACTTCAAGTGGCAGCTCTTGCAGCAGGCTATAACCATTAGGACTGAATCCCAAGCAGTCCCGCGCCAAGGAGGCGCCTAACCCCGGGAGATGGAATGATGGGATAATGCTGGAAACACAGCAATTCAGGAAAGAAGTCCCTGAAGGACTGCCAAGCCAAAACCGGCACGGCGTCTGGATGCAATGTCCAGGCTATAGTGCTTCACAAAAGTGTGCACAGAATTCCAGGTGGCAGCTGCACATATGTCTCTTATAGAGACATTCTTCAAGGCGGCAAAGGAAGAATAGACTCCCCTGGTGGAGTGACCCCTAACTGGGCCCAGAAGGGGTTTGTTATGCTTTTCATAGCAAAACACAATACAGAGGACAAGCCACTTAGAAATAGTCTGCTTAGACACCGGGTTGCCAGAGTGTTGTGGCGCGAAGGCCACGAAAAGTTGCTCCGATTTATGGTGTGCAGCTGTGTGCTTGAGGTAGTACCTCAGCGCCCTGTGAACGTCCAGTGTGTAAAGGAGAGCTTCTCTCCTATTAGAAGGAGAAGAAAACTAAACTGGAAAGTCAACTGACTGGTTAAGGGTCAACTCTGAGACTACTTTAGGAAGGAACTTAGGATTCGTTCTGAGGGAAACCCTTTCCCTGTGAAAAACAAAATAAGGCTCTTGACACATCAGAGCCTGGAGCTTGGAAGCTCTTCGAGCTGAGGTAACAGCAACTAAAAAACAGACCTTCCAGGAAAGGTAACGCAGCTCACAGTCAGCCGCTGGTTCAAAGGGGGAAGAGTAAGCTTCTCCAACACAAACAGGAGGTCCCAGAGTGTGATAGTAACCCTAATGGGAGGTTTCATATGCAGAATACCCCGTAAAGAGGTGCGTGCCACGTCCAGTTGGGCTAAGCTTTTATCTCCAGGAGGACATGATATGCAGAGATGGCCCACATGTGCACCTTTATGGAAAAAGTAGCTCAAGCTTTGTTGGCATGAGGAGAGGAGATACTGCAATGCTGAGTTCACCGGACAGGTAAGGGGGGGTCCAGACGGTGAGATGACGCCTGTAAGCAGAAGCGCTTCCACGTCATAGCATAAGTGGAGCGAGAAGAGGGCTTCCTCGCCGAGACAAGGACATCTGCCACCTCCTGGGAAACTCCACACCTGGATTTTACTACATCTGCAGGAGCCAAGCATGAAGGTGCAAAGACCTGAGATCTGGATGGACCAGTGAGCCCTGATCTTGGGACAATTGCGAGCATATTGGCAGTGGAATTGGAGGTTCCGAGGATAACCGTTGAAGTAGTGGGAACCAAATCTGCCGAGGCCACAATGGGGCGATTAGAATCATCTGAGCCCCCTCGACTGTATCTTCAATAGTACTCTCTGAATGAGAGGGAAGGAAGGGAAGGCGTAGAGAAACCTCCCTGACCAGCAAAGGGACAATGCGTCTTGCCAAAAGCACCAGGCGTGAATTCTTGTGAGCAGAAAATTGGCAGTTTGGCATTGCGTGGGGATGCAAAGAGGTCCAGTTCTGGTCGACCCCATGTGTTGTCGAGCTGGCCGCTACTGACTGCAGTAGCTCCCACTCATGCTTCTTGGACTGAGACCTGCTTAGGCGGTCTGCTAAGTAGTTTAGGACATCTGGAACGTGCACTGTGGACAGAGAAATGTCATGCTCCAGCGCCGAGTACCAGACTCTCATCGCCTCCCTGCATAGGGGGTAGAAGTGCATTCCCCCTTGCTTGTTGATGTAAAAGATGACTGCCATGTTGTCCATCTGAACTAGGCGAGAGCCTGGGATATGGTCCTCTTGGAAGGCATGCAGTGCACTGAGGACCGATCGCATCTCCAGGACACTGATGTGGAGGTTTCGCTCCTCTGGGGTCCAGACGCCTTGTGTTTGGTGGGCCCCTAGGTACGCCCCCCATCCCAAATCTGATGCATCCGTCGTTAGGGTTTGATTTGGGGATTCCTGACAGAAAGGGACCCCTTTCTCTAAATTGAGAGGGTCCAGCCACCAAAGAAGTGTCCTCTTGACCGGCTCTGTGACTCTGACCATGTGGTCTAGATCATCTAAGCATTGATCCCACTGCACCCTGAGCATCCATTGTGGGACTCTCATGTGGAGGAAGGCCAAAGGAGTGACAGGAATGGTCGCCGCCATGTGCCCCAGAAGTCTGAGGAAGGTCCTGGCCTGGACCTGAGGGGTTACTAGGACTGATACGGCTATCTCCCACAGGTAATCTCGTCTCTGGAGGTAGAAAAGCCATGCCCTGAATTGAGTCCAGGACCACCCCCATGAAGACGAGTCTTTGGCTGGGCTTGGGGGAAGACTCTGGAAGGTTCAGGGTGATCCCCACCTCTTGGAACAGAGTATAGGTGTCTCCAAGAGCCTGAAGGAGGCGTGTCCTTGATGGGGCCGCAAGCAGCCAATCATCGAGGTAAGGGAGATAATCACCCTTGGGCGCCTTGAGCGAAGGGCTACTGCCAAGCATTTGGTGAAGACTCGAGGAGTGGAGGAGAGGCAGAACGGAATAACCCAAAACTGATAATGCTCCCCATGGAAGCGGAACCTCAGGTACTTCCTGTTGGAGGGGGGACCCCTATGTGCATGTACACATCTTGCATGTCTAGGGAGCAGAGCCAGTCTCCAAGGTGCAGCAGAGGAATAAGACCTGGAAGGGTCACCATCCGGAACCTTCAGTACTCTATATAGTTGTTAAAGAGACGAGGTCCAGGATGGACCAAAGATCTTGTGTCTCCTTTGGAACTAGGAAAAAAGGGGAGTAAATACAGGTTACTCACCTATAACAGGAGTTCTAGGAATGGTATATGTTGTTCATCCACACTGTCTGGCAGGTTCCTTGCCGCTTTAAATCTTGCCGGAAGGTCTTCAAGCTGGCTCCTCCCACCCACCCGGGTGGTAAAACTCATCCTTCATGACACCAGATCTAGCCGCTGGAAGCCAGGTTGTACGTCGAAGTCGGGTGGGTTGTGTGGATGAACAACATATACCATTCCTAGAACTCCTGTTACAGGTGAGTAACCTGTATTTCTAGGGACATGGATATGTTGTTCATCTACACTGTCTGGCAGACTTTCCTAGCAGTTTTCCGGGCGGAGGGAGGCAAGGAGCACACCCCCTACTTAGGGAATAGAGACTGGAGAACCGAGGCCCCAAAACCAGCATCCCGGCGTGACTCAAGGTCGATGTGGTAGTGGGTGAAGGTGTGTGCTGACTTCCAGGTAGCAGCCCTGCAGATTTCCTGGATAGGGACATCCCTGGAAGCAGCCACCAATGCAGTGGTATGGCGGGTAGAATGAGCTCTTATCCCTCTGGGAGGCTCCATGCCGCCAACCTATAGCAGAGATCTATGCAGGAGGTGACCCACCTGCCTATCGTCCGCTTGGCTGTGGGTCTACCAGGTGCGGCTTCAGCGTGGGTGACAAACAGCTGGCGAACCTCTCCCGAACTTCAGCGTCCGCTCCTTATAATAGCGGCCTCTTCTAGGGTCCAAGTATGGAGCCTATATTCGACCTCCGAGGTGTGATTGGGGTAGAACACCGGCAGAGTCAACACCTGGTTAAGGAGAAACTCCGACACCACCTTCGGAAGGAATTTCAGGTGGGGGCGCAGGACAACCTTGTCCCTGTGGAAGACCAGATAAGGAGACTCGGTGGAAAGCACCTGGAGCTCTCCCATCCTTCTGGCTGACGTGATAGCCACCAAGAAGGCGGTCTTCCACGACAGGTGAGAGATGTCACACCTGTGCATCGGTTCGAATGGCCTGCCCATGAGCTTAGCCAATACCAGCAGTAGATCCCACGGAGGTGGAGGTTCTCAGACTGGAGGGGATATATGATCAAGGCCTTTGAAAAAGCGCCCGACCACCTTCTCCTGCGCCATCGACTGCTTCCCGGCCCGCGCCCGGTAAGCAGAGATGGTTGCCAGGTGCACCTTAAGGGTCGTCGACCGAAGCCCTAGCTGAGAAAGGGACCAAAGGCAGTCCAGTATGCTTGCCAAGGAACAGGAGGAAGGGTCCAGGCCCTTGCCCCGATACCAAATGGAGAATCTCTTCCATTTGAAAGCGTAGCATTTTCTGGTCGACTCCTTACGGGACGCCTCAACGATGTTGAGGACCTCGTCGGAAAGACCCAAGGCCTGGAACTCTAGCTGCTCAGGAACCAGGCCGTCAGGTGCAGGGATTTAAGGTCTGGATGGAATACCTTCCCCTGATTGACTGAGATCAGGTCCAGGCGGGCTGGAAGCCGCCTCGGGAACCTGGAGCCGAGACTGAGGAGATCTGGATACCAGAACTGGCGGGGCCAGTCTGGGGCTACCAGAATCACCTGCGCCTTGTCCCTCCTCACCTTGAGAAGCACCTTGTGGATCAAGGGAAATGGGAAAAGGCGAGAAGAGGCTCGGGGTCCACAGCCTTGAGAAGCATCCTCCCTGCAGCAGCCCTGCTTGGGGGCGGCATGAAACAGCCTCAGCTTCGCATTCTCCCTGGAGGCAAACAGGTCCGCCTGAGGCGTGCCCCAGTGGGAGAAGAGATCTTGTACTACCTCCGGCAGGAGAGACCACTCGTGAGACGCAGCCCCTATCCGGCTTAGGGCATTGGCCAGGGTGTTGGAGGCTCCTGCCACGTGAATGGCGAGGAGATCCGCCTCCAGGCTGCACACGAGAGACCAAATGCGGAGAACTTCCCTGCACAAAGGCATGGAGTGCGTCCCGCCCTGGCGGTTTAGGTAGTACATGATCGTGGTATTGTACGTCTGGACCTGAACCACTTGACCCCGTAGAAACGGAGCGAAGGCGGTGAGGGCTAGACGAACTGCTCGAAGCTCCAGCAGGTTGATGTGGCATCGGGACTCCTGAGGGACCAGAGGCCGTGCTCGTGCTCCCAGATGGGAACTAACCCATCAGAGGGCATCTGTCGATGAGAGACTGTTGGCTCGGGCGGACAACGGGATGCCCTCCTGCAGATGTGCGGAGCGGTCCACCACTGGAGGCGTTCCCATCCCTGGGTCACTGTCACTAGCTGATCCAACAGATCGAGCGCTGTGACCACTGGCTGGCCAGTCCCCATTGAAGGGATGCATGTACCAGCGGGCCCAGCGGACCACGCTGGTGCAAGTCATAGAGGCCCAGGGCGCAGGAAGTCCCGGGCAGGGCACGATTGCCCAACCTGAAATGATTGAGCAAAGGAGGAAAGAACCTCGGTCCTGTCCGCTGGGAGCCGTGCTCTGGCTCGAAGAGAGTCGAGCTCTGCCCCGATGAAAAGTATCACCTGCTTTGGCACGAGTTCCGACTTGGCCTCGTTGATGAGGAGGCCAATCTGAGAGCAAACCTGGAGGGCCAGATCTCTGGACCACTCCACCTCCGCTCTGGAGGGGGCTGCAATCAGCCAGTCCAGGTAGCGGTACACCCAGACCCTTCGGTGCTGCAGGAATGCTGTCACCACTGCCATGCATTTGGTGAAGACCCTGGGAGCTAGGGACAGGCCGAAGGGCATGGCCTGGAACTCGTAAAGGGATCCCTCCACTGTGAAGCGGAGGAATCTCTGATGAGACGGATGGATTGGGACGTGAAAGAACGCATCCTGGAGGTCCAGGGAACAGAACCACATGCCTCGTTCCAAGGATGGGATTATCTGAGCCAGAGTGACCATCCCGAAGGTCCGAGACCTTAGGAACCTGTTCAGATCGTCCAGGTCGAGAAAGGGGCGCCAGCCCCCCGTCCATTTTGGGACCAGAAAATACCTGGACAGAAACCCCAGGTCTGGAGGAGGATCCGCCACCTTCCTGATCACCTCTTTTTCGAGGAGCAGGGCAATATCGGCTCAGCGGGCCGACACCGAGGCTGCAGACCCTGTGGCCCCCCGAGGGGCGACGGCTCGAAAGGGTGGAGCCTGCTCGAACTCCAGAGGCAAGCCCTTTCCTACCACCTCCAACATCCAGCGGTCCATGGTGATAGCGGACCAGGCAGATAGGAAGTGGCAGAGCCGTCCCCACACGGGGGGAACTCAGGGGGGAGTGATGAGGCTGGGGGCGACACCCCTCAACCCGTCACTGGGCAGGCTTGGAGGAGGGACCTCCTGGGCCTTTACCTCCCTGCTTCCTGTTGGAGGGGGTTTGGGATGCCAAGTGCAAGCCTGCTGGCCCTGGTGCTGTTGGGCCGGATGTGCCGCAGGACGATGAAAGGGCTTGTGCTGCTGCTGTCGGCGGCCTTTGTCCTTCTGGGCGGAGGTGACAGAGTCCAGAGTGGCATTGGACTTTTCAGTCCGCTGGAGGTTACCTTCCACTCCAGGGCCGAAGAGGTCGGTCCCCAAGAAGGGGATGTCTGCCAACTTGTGTTGGGTATCCGCCGTGAATGTGGATATCCTCAGTCATGTTCTGCGGCGCATGGCCACCGCGGCCGCAACCGATCTGGCACAGGAGTCCCCTATGTCCAGAGCTGTTTGGAGCTGCTGCTTTGCCACCGCCCTACCCTTGTCCCAAACCTGCCGGACCGCGGTCTGCAGGTCAGCCGGGAGATGAGGGATCACCTCATCCAGGGAGCCCATGAGGGCGTGGGAGAAGTGTGCCATCAGCACGGCAGAGCTGGCCTGGCGGAGGCCAAGAGAGGACGCAGCGTACACCTTGCACCCGATGTAGTCCAGCTTTTTGGACTCCTTGTTGGGGGGGGCTTGTCCACGTCCCTAGCATTCCCGGAATGCCAGAAAACGCTGTCGGTGACCAACCCCTCGGCAGAGGGGTGCTCAGAAAACCCTGGCAAAGAGCCAGTAGGGACCGCATACTTCCTGGTCTGGGATAAATGCAGTGACCGAGGAGGAGGATGATCCGGCCTGGGCTGTCTCCTCCTCGAGGGCGATCATCTGCTCGAGCTGCTCAGCCGAACCAGCTGCCGCAGTAATCTCCCAACGGGCCTCTTTTGACTTTACCGGCGGATAGCGCTTCTCGGGGTGCCCAAGCTTCAACCGGGCAGCGCAGCTCCAAGACGTCGGCCGAGAACAACAGCATGACCTCGCAGGGCTCAGCGGTCGTGTTCTAGGCCGAGGCAGTAGACTCACGTGGAGTGCGGATCCGTCCTGGACATCTTCTGCCAACAAGGACACAGCCGTAAACCGGGAGTCGATTTGTCCATCGCAGCCGCGAGGTAAAAGGAAGACTGAAGTCTTGAAATTTTTAAAACGAGTTCTGGACGAACCGAAGAGTTAGGATCCAGTCTATCATGCAGAGCGTTAAGGAGGGAACCTGAGCTTCCAAGTGGTAAGGAAGATCTGGAGTCATGGGGCGGAGCAGAGAGTTTTACCAGCCGGGTGGGTGAAGGAGCCAGCTTGAAGACCTTCTGGCAAGATTTAAAGCGGCAAGAAACCTGCCAGACAATGTGGATGAACAACATATCCATGTTCCTAGAATATCACTTTCCCTGCTGCTGCAGAGGAACCGGTTCTATCGCCCTTTTTCACAAGAGGGCCTGAATCTCTCCTTCTATGAGAGGTATGTGAGAAGGAGGATATTTTGAGGACCTTGGTGGAGTATCTGGAGGAATTTTGGTGAACTCCAGTGTATGTCCCCTCCTTATAATGTGTAGGACCTACTGGTGCACTGTTAGAGAGCTCCAGCCCTTCAGGTGAAGGAAGAAGTGACCCCCTACTGCCTCCCCGGGTACCTCCTCCTCCGGAGGCGGGGGTCAGGAGGGAGTCATTGGGTGGAATCAGGAGTGGGCAGAGAGACTTGGGGCCATGAAAAGGAGTGCCTCCAGGTTGCTGGCTCTCCTTTTGAAGCCACCCCTCTGGCCCTGTTGGTTACCATGGGCTTGAGCACCTGAGGGCTTCCGAAATGGCCATCATCTCGCTTGTTTCTAGTCCCTCTGTACATTTGCCGGGCAGACCAGATAAATTTGCCCAACTCCTGGAGACGAGAGATAAGAGACTCGGTCTCCTGCCCAAACAGGACAGAACCCTGGAACGGGAGGTCCCAGATTCCGGACTGCAAATCCTGGTGAAAACCTGAGACTCTCAACCAGGCATGGTGCCAGAGGCAGACACCCGACGCTGACGATCTGGCTGCCGTATCTTCGGTGTTGTATGAGGCATGGAGAACATGTGTGCCTACGTCTGAGCCCGATTTTAAAATGTCCAGGAGCTCCGTCTTTTGTGCGGAGTCTGACAAGGCAGTAGCTAACTCCTGCCCTCTCTCCCATAACACATTCTGGTACTGGACCATATGTGTGATAAAGCTGAAGGACCTAATGGAGCAGGTGGAGGAAGAGTAGACTTTCTTGCCCACCTGGTCCAAGTAGCGGGATTCTGGGTCAGAAAGCTGGAAGCTTAGGTGCTTAAGCTGCTTGGACTTGTCGTGGGCAGTCATAATTACCGATGAGTCCGCCTGAGGGGAATCCGCTCTGAAAGGCTTATTCCTCAGGGCACTATACAGCCTGTCTGACTTTTTTGGAACAGCTGGGACTGAAGCTGGATGCTTCCAAGTTACCCTGGTGAGATCTTGGAAGGTATCCACTAAAGGAGGCGCCACTAGATGCTTGGGCTCCTTCTGCCTCATGTATTTGGCCAGTCTGCAGCATTCCAGATCCAGGTCTTCTGTCTCCCATGCACTGGGAGCCTGGATGTGCCTCATGACATCCATGAAGGTCGGATCGTCAGGAGGCGAGCGGGGATGGTCCTCCTCTCCCGGGAGCCCCGAGGAGGGATGAGGAAGTAGAAAGGGTGAGCGATCTGCTACTGGACCTTGAGCGGCCTGAGCGTGTCGCGGACCCCGAGGCATCGGTAGCTGCGGCTGCAGGACCGGCGTCAGGAGTGGGCCCACCTAGGAGAGCAGGAACGGCTCCTGAACTGGGACAGATGACTGCTGCCCAATCAGGAGGGGTACCAATGACTATTCTCAGACCGGGAACGAACCTTAGAGGGCGGGTGCGGCAGTGGCCGCTCAGGGGTCTTCTGCGGGGAAGAAGCGAGGCCCTCCGGTTCAACGCTGTCCGGCCGGCCAGTATCCGGTGTCCGTTTCAGCGGAGGCTGATCTGTCTTTACCCGACTCCACCAGAAGGTAAACAGTTCCTCCTTATTGAAGACCGTGGCTGCAGAACCAGGAAAGGTACCCGGGGAAGCCAGAGAATCCAGTAGGGCATGGGTGGGTGAAGCCCCTGCAAAGCCCTGCGAAGTGGAAGACCTGGGAATTGCTGAGGTCACCCCTGCTATGGGGGTGTCGTCCACTAAGGAAGCCTCCATCGGCGTCGGTACTGGGTCCGGTGTTGGTTTAGCAGGAGGAGGAGGAAACTTCTTGGCGGGGTCACAGCTTGCTTGAAAGTCTTGGGGGGTGTAACCACATGTGGCGGAGCCACCTTTGATTTGGGTTTTCCCTGAAGTTTCCGCCTTGGCTGGCGTCTGCTTTTTGGCAGGAGGGCCCGGCACTGTAGAGCTATCTGGGCGCTTGTGATGGTCCCCTGCGCCAGAGGAGAAAGAAACCTTCTTGAGGGAGGAACGGGACTGAGACTGACACCAGGAGCAGTGATGGGACCGGCTATGGTCCTTGTCATGGGAGCGTTTGCTCTTGTCCCTCTTCCCTGAGGTGTGCAGGACTTCTATCTGTTGCTCCATGAGGTAAGCCTTTAGGGCCTTCAGGTGTCGTATCCTTGTCCTACTTGTGAAGCCATTGCAAATCCTGCAGGTCGCGCTGTTGTGGTCTAGGCCCAGGCAGAAAACGCACTTGGCGTGACCGTCGTTTGATGGGATTTGGCGGCCACAGTCACATTTATTCCTCTTGGGGCCAGAGGAGACAGACGACTGCAACGACATGCATCTGACTTAAGTAGGAGAGGAAAACAAGGAGAAAACACGTCGAAAACGACGAAGAAGGAACAATGTCTTCCAAACCTTCTTGATATTTTTGCTGAGATAGCCAAGAACTTCCCCAACGTGAGCGGGTCACGGCGGGAAAAGAACTGGGTTGGAGCTGGGTCTGCCCCCTTTTGTACGCGGATCAAGTCGGGTGAGCGACGTCATGGTGTTTGCTAGGTATTGCTAGCTAAGATTTTTTCCGGTGGGTCCTAAGGCCTGCAGCGTTAGTCCTAATGGTTATAGCCTGCTGCAAGATCTCCTGCATGAATTAAGATCCTCAGACACTTTCTGTGGCTGGGTCAGATTGGGATATGAAAATCTGCGTCCTTGAGGTTCTAGGATGCCAGCCAGTCTCCCTGCTGGAGAGTGGGTATAATCATAGCCAGGGTTACCATTCTGAACTTTGACTTTGTCACATGCTTGTTCAAGAGTCTGAGATCTAATATTGGTTGCCAGTCCCCATTTTTCTTTTGTGTTAGGAAGTTTTTGGAGTAGAACCCCTTGCCGCTCAGAGACAGAGGGCCAGGTCCCACTGCTCTGATTTGCAATAGGTTGGCAACTTCTGTTTTCAGAAGCACCCTCTCTGATGGGGTTACTGGGGGAAAACTTTTGCTTCTTAGCTTGAGAAGTGTTTTGAAGCTTAGGGCAAGACCCTGGCTCACCACCTCCAGGATCCACTTGTCTGTGGTGATGGACTGCCAAGAGTGGAGAAGTGAGCCAGCCTGCAGCCTACTGGTAAGGGGGAGGTGACCTGCACCAACACGTCAGGGGTTCTGTTTAGGTTGAGCCTCGGCCTGAGGGTCTGGCCCTGTCTGTCTAGCTGCTCTTCTGCCCCTACCTCTGAAGTACCCCCTGGTCTGCTGGAAGTCTGGCATTGTTTGGGCTTGGAAAAAAGGCCTGGAGTAGGAGCCCCCATCCCTGCCTCCCTTTGTCAGGGACCTATAGGAAGCAGAGACCCTATCCTTGGCCACATTACTTTGGTAGGTGGCCTTGTAGTTCTTTTTTTTTTTTTTTTTTTAAATGTAGGCCTCTAGTTTTGTCCCCAAAAATGAAAATTCTGTTCTTACTGTAATTCTTGATCTTCTTGGAAAAGTCTTCACCATTTATTCACATTTCTGGGTTCTGGCCGAAGGCGCTAGGACCCTATGGGAGCCAAAAATCTTCAGGAGGGCTGGTACAGAGATAGAACCGCGCATGCGCGGCACCGCAAGACTGCTTCACACCGTATAGGTTATCTCAGCATCAACCGTCTCAGTAACTTTTTGACTGAGGAGGTGCAGCATACACCAACTAGAGGAAGGGCATAAGATAGTCCTTCCAACCTGTATAAGAAGGGTCAACTCAAACAGTGTCTTCACAGCTCAAACCAACTGAGGGAGTGAAGACCAAAACAGGTTGAGAGAGCCTGGGGGATGGTGGGTGGGCATGTGAATAAATGGTGAAGACTTGTCCAAGAAGATCAAGAATTATGGCAAGAGCATAATTTTCATATCTTCCTGGACTGTAAAACTTCACCATTTATTCATACTTCTGGGTTAGAGTACCAAGCTAATCAATCCCCCGAGCAGGGCGGTACGAGACGGAGCTCACTCAGGAGAGAAGTCAGTTCAGAATTGTCCTGCCAAAGGAGTCATGCTGCCTGGCATGGACATCCAGAGCATAGTGCTTTACAAAAGTGTGCACTGAGCTCCATGTTGCTGCTTTGCAGATGTCAGCAATGGGGACCGAACGCCTCTCCGCCAAGGATGCTGCGACTGTTCTGGTAGACTGGGCGCGCACCTGGCCTTCCAGCTTACCCTGCAGCATAGAATAGCAATGGCGTAGGCATGCCACTACCCAAGCAGAGATGCATCTGATGGATACTAGCTGACCAATCCCTCCACGCTGAAGGACACAAAGAGCTACTTGTCCTTGCGTACATCCCTAGTTCTGTTTGTATAAGCGGAGAGTCCTTTTGACGTCCAGGGAATGAAGGGTACATTCCCCTTCATTTTGGAAGTTAGCAAAATAGGTGGGGAGGACCAAGGGCTGGTTGAGATGGAAATCCAAAATCACCTTTGGTAAGAACAGAGGACCACTTTGTCCGTGTGAAAGACAGTATACGGAGAGTTCGTGACCGAGGCATGTATTTCAGAGATCCTACAAGCGGAAGTGACGGCCACCAGGGAGGCTGTCTTCAAATCACAGGTAGCTAGAGGCTCAAAGGGTTTCCGAGTGAGCATATCTAGCACATGACTGACATCCCATGCGGCCATCAGTTTCCCAATCGGAGGCCTTAAGTGTAAAATGCCTTTAAGGAATCTTTTGAACATAGGCAACTGAACCAGGGACATGTTTTGGACTGGCTCATAAGCGGAGTGCGCGCAGATGTGTACTTTGACCAATGAGTGTTGCAATCCTGCATCTGAGAGGTCCAATAAGTACTCCAATAGTTTGTCTGGGGGCAATGAAAAGTATCTAAATAGACCTTACCACACCACTCCGTCTTGGTGGAAGGCTTACACGCTGCCAAAAGGATGTCTGCAATATCTCTAAGATGCTTTAAACCTGCTCAACTATCTCCTCAGGAGCCAGGCATGGAGGTGAAGGGAGCGCAGGTTGGGGTCCCTGGTGAAAAGGGTCCCTGAGTTAGGAAGTCTGTCCACAGAGGTAGCTGTCTATGGGGGGACCTCCGACAACCTGTTGAGCAAGAGAAACCACATCTGTCGAGGTCAATAAGAAGCATCTTGACCCCTTGTGCTTCCAGCTAGAGTAGCACCCTCTGAATTAACAGTAAAGGAGGAAATGCACACAGAAAGCATCTTGTCTAACACAGTCTGAATGCATCCTGACAGAAAACAGGTACTGGATTTCTGGAGCAGAATAGAGGCAGTTTTGCATCGAGTGGGGACGCAAAAAGATCCAGATCTGGACTGCCCCACTCATCGAAGCATGACTGCACGATGTTTGGTGCAAGTGACCTCCCGTAAGGATCCACTTCTGAGCGTGTCTGCTAAGTCGTTCTGGGTTCCTGGCAGGTAAACTGCTTGGAACAGAACCTTGTGCTCGAGACACCATTCCCATACCCTCATGTCTTCCCTGCATAGAGGGTAGGAATGTGCTCTGCCTTGTTTGTTGATGTAGTACATCACTGCTTTGTCTGTCTGAAGAAGGATTACCTTCAGACGACATCCTCCAGGAATCTGAGGGTGTACAGGACTGCTTTCATCTCTAGTACATTTATGTGGAGATGAGACTCCTCTTGGGTCCACACTCCTTGAGTGTGGAGATCCTGTCAGTGAGCGCCCCAGCTAAGCAAGGATGCATCCGTGGTGACAGTGATCTGAAATTCTGGTGGGGCAAAGGGCAGTCCTCGTAGTAAGTTGTCCTCTTGCATCCACCATCCAAGTGACCTCCGCAGTGGCTGTAATACCTTGATGGAATAAGACCACGGATGTGTTACCAGGTCCCATTGCATGCTGAGCATCCACTGAGTGGTCCTCATGTGCAATTGAGCTAGAGGCACTGTGAAGATGGAAGAGGCCATGAGGCCTAACATACATTGCATGGAGTGAGCTCATACAGGGTTGGATTCCCTGATGAAACGAGCCATCTGAAGAACGTCGTTCCTCTTGTTTTTCAGGAGAAAAGCACTTGCTTTCACCATATCTATGAGGGCTCCTATGAAGAGGAGTTGCTGGGAGGGATGAAGCTGTGATTTTTCCAGATTCAGGAAGACCCCACACGGACAAGAGGAACTGAGATGCTGTGGATACAGCATCTTGCATCTCCTGCTTGACAGGCTTGCCAAAAGCCAGTCATCTAGGTAGGGGAACACCTAAATGCCGAGCTTTTGAAGGTGTGTAGAGAGGACTGCAAAACACTTAGTAAAGACTTGAGGCTCAGAGGAGCAAACAAAGGGCAGGACTCTGAACTGGTAATGTTGACCCAAGGCCACAAAGTGAAGGTACTTGTGGTAACTTGGGTGTATTGGAATGTGCTGGTAGGCATCTTGCATATCTAGGGATGCTAGCCAGTCATACTGTTGGAGGAGTGGTAGTAGTGTCCCTAGGGTGATCTTGAACTTCTCTAAAAAACAAGACTCAGTTAGCATGAAACCGGTTGGGAGTTTGCCTTGCTGTGCATCCTGTAGCCGTTTGGCTTTGAATTGCGTTCTGTTTATTAAATGATGCTCGTTTTATACGCCAACTTTTGAGTGCTGAGTCTTGTGTTTTTAGAGTGTTCGGTGTGGACTCGAGCACCTTGGTTTCATGGAGGAGCTGTTTTTGTTGCAAATGATCTTGAACTTCTCCCTGAACAAGAACTTCTTTCTGAGGTCGAGAATGGGGTGCATGCTGCCTGTCTTCTTTGGAACCAGAAAGTAATGGGAGTACAAAAGTACAGGTATGTTAGAACTTACCGTAACTGTAGATCTTGGAGAGGAGCTCTTGCAGCAGGTTACACCATGAGGACTGAAACTGGCAGGCGCCAGGACCTCATGGAAAACTTCTAGCTAGCAGTCTATAGCGGGGGACTGCGTCCTGACGTCGGCCTGCCCCTGATGTCCCTTGTGGTTTAAAAGGAGTGGTCACCCAGTACCACCTCAGTTTTCCCGCCGGAGACCCCGTTAAGAAAAGAAAAATGGAGAACCAAGGCATTCCTCTAAAACCGAGGAAAAAAGATGGAGAAGCAGTCACCAGGGGAATGGAGGAAGGGGAAGCAGCACCCTGCTGGAAGTGCTCCTCTCGAAGATCTACTGTTATGGTAAGTTCTTACATAACTGTACTATCTCACTTTGAGGGGGCTCTTGCAGCAGGTTACACCATAAAGACCCAGCCCCAAGCAGTGAGAGGACTGACCCCGGTCAGCTGGGAGGAGGTAGAGGTCAGAGTAAAGATCTTAGAGCAGGCTCTGAAGGATAGCCAGTCCAAAACCTGCCCTACGCCTAGAGGCAATGTCCAGACTGTAATGTCAGGTGAAGGTGTGGACAGAACTCCAAGTGGCCACTGCACAGATGTCAGCAATGGACACATTTCTGAAAGATGCAAATGAGGTAGCTACCTCCCTGGTAGAACGGCCTTTAATCAGGCCCAGTAAAGGCTTGTTGTATTTGCAGTAGCAGTAAACAATGCAATTAACCAACCATTAGGACAAACTGTTTAGAAACTGAAGCCCCTTCTTTTCTCAGGGCAAAGGCAACAAACAACTGATCAGATTTTCTGATGGTCAGAGTGTGGTCCAAATAACAACGAAGCACCCAGTGAACATCCAGAATAAAGTATAGCCCAGGCTATTAAAGGCAACAAGACACACATAAATGGATGACTAAAGCAATACCAATAGTGGTAGAGCGGAGCTCTATAGTCCTTAATATATATCAATTAGAAAATATGACAGCGGCTCTTCATAAGTCAACGGCTAGTCGAACTAAATGGCAGAGGTGGATCCTATATTTGGCAGAGGTTGATCGAGAGTTCATCCCCTAGGGGGGCCCTTGGGGGAGGGAATTCTGCTTTCTACAAAAGTAAAAAGAGATCCCCGCTTACAGTAGGTGATATACTATGGGCCTTTGTGGAACTAAATGGTGATTTCTGCGAAGATATTTATTTTTCCATGCTACCAGATATGTAACTTGGGTACTGTCTAGATATTTTTTAGTTAACATTTTTTTTAAGAGCCAGCCACAACTCCTAGGCTTACCTTCATGTCCTTATGCTATTGTACATTATAAATCTGTAAAGCCGACTGTGATGCTTCATAATTCAATAAAAATCATATTTAAAGACCTTCTTTAGATACATTAGTGAGAGGAAAAAGACCAGAAATGGGATTGTTATGCTGAAGACAGAAGGAGAAGAAAGAGTGGAGGATGACCTAGAAAAGGCTGAGATACTGAACAAGTACTTTTGCTCAGTATTCACCAGGGAAGGTGAGGAACTGAGACTTAGTAAGAGAGGTATATTCAGGGAGGAGGTAGACACCAGCCCATTCATGGTGGAAAGAATCCTAGAAGAACTCGGGGAGAGAATAAAAGCAGGTAATGCAATGAAGCCAGATGGGATCCACCCAGAGTACTAAAGGAACTCAGGGAAGTGCTGGCGGAACCACTGGTTGCCCTTTTCAATGCATGACTAGAGACAGGGGAGGTATCGTAGGACTGAAGATGTGGTCCCTCTCCACAAGAGTGGAAGCAGAGATGAGGCAGGCAATTACTGGCCTGTAAACCTGACCTCAGTAGTGGGGAAACTATTGGGAGTCCTTACTTAAGGAGAGGATTATGAAGTTTCTAGAGGATAGCAGGACACAGGATCCAAAGCAGCATGGATTCTCAGCGGGAAGCTCCTGTCAAACGAATCTTATAGATTTCTTTAACTGCGTAACCAGGGTGGTACAGTAGATCAGGGAGGGGTGGTGGATGTAGCCTACCTGGATTTCAGCAAGGACTTTGACACCATCCCACACGAGGGATTGGTAAACAAACTGGGGAGCCTGGGAGTGGGTCCTACAGTGGTAAAGTGGGTTGGGAACTGCTTAAAGGACAGGACTCAGGCCCTGTCCACACTCACCTGTGTGTACTGTTACCACGGGTCGCAACCGTTACGGACCATGTAAAAAATGGTTTGCATCCATACTGGTAACAGTACCTGATGCGTTTTGGCAACCGATCTCAAGACCAGTTGGAAGGTAGTCTTGAGATCGGTAGCACAAACGGTCCGTAGTTAAATCCTTCTTCAAAATGGAATACTCACCAGTGCGGACGGGAGAGCATTCCGTACTGTACCCGCTGGTCCTCCATGCCCCCACCAGGCATCCCAGGAGGGAGCGCAGCATGTGTACATGCGTGTTAAGAGCGCATCACGAAGTGCACCGAGGCGGGCCATTTAAATGCCCGGTGTTTACCACTGCTAGCCAGCCTGTCAGATGCTTAGAAAGTATATCAGGCAATTGTCTTTTGGTGTTGCCACTGCTAGTTTGGCTGCATACAGCTGGGACATATAGGGAAGTGATTCACAGCATTCTGGGATTGTGTGCATTACTTTGCTCTGATCCAATCATGGCGGGCATCATTACTGCAGTATGGAGAACTACAGTATGGACACGAGACCAACGTTTTCAAAACTGGTCACCACACAGGCTGGATAGTGTGGACCGGCTATAACGGTAAGCACTAAACTGTTTTTGAAAGCGTTATGCTCCCACGAATGTGGACAGGTCCTCAGGTGGTTAATTACATGAAATCTGAGGAGAGGGAGGTGACCAGCGGGGTGCCACAGGGGTCAGTGCTGGGGTCAATCCTATTCAATGTCTTCATTAGCGACATTGCAGAGCATCTGGAGGGAAAGGTGTGCCTCTTCGCAGATGACACCAAGATATGAGAATTACGTACCTACCGTAATTCTTGATCTTCACCATTCATTACTGCTTGGGTTGTGCCGGAGGCGCGCACCCACTACAGATTTTTAATTTTTTTTGGGGACTCTGCACCAGCGCCGCCGCCCCGAGAGACATGCTGGTCATCGCATATGGCAGCCGTAGGTGCCACAGACTCCTCCTCCATCTCAGTTCTGGTAGCCGGAGAGGCGAAAACAAAGGGTGAGAAAAAAGGAGGGAGGCAAGAGAGCCGAGGGACAGAAAAAGGAAATGATATAAACTGAAAATGCAATAAGCCGATAGAGGAGAGAGGATAAGAAGATGCCTACCCTAAGGGATCGAAGGGCCTCACCCCTGGGGCGGCTCCAAAGATGGAACAGAGAAAGGAGAGAGAGGAGGAGAAGAAGAGGAGAAAGAGGATGCGGGAGGAGAGCTCTGCGATTGGAGATTGTTTAAGGCTGATAAGCTCGGAACCAAAAACAAGGGAGCAAGGAGTGCATTTTATAAAATGAGGAAAAGTTTAACTGAACCACTTGTCCAGTTTGGACACAAGGCAGATTTCTCTACAGCTCCCGCCATCTCCAGCCCTTTAAATCCTAGCTGAAAGCTCACAGACTGCCAAGGCAGAAATCTGTTCTGAATAGGAGCGCCCAAATAGGGAGGGAGAGGAAGCCCACTAGCACTTTGTTAAGTGCTAACACAGATGTGAGCGGGAAGGGGGGTGATAAGGGTTTAAGACCCTACAAAGGACACCCCTTAAATAGAAAAAGGGTGGAAAATCAATCAGACTCCAAGAAGGCAAGGCAAATATCATCAGCTCAGGGTAATATAGTGTCAGGACAGCTTAAATTAGCAAAAACTGACACAAGGTGATCGAGACATGCCAGAGGGGACCTAGCAAAGGAGACTGAGCCATTTAAGGGATAGTCTCCTTAACTGTAAATTGAATAGCATGGCTAAGAAGAGCCAAAAGGTCACCCGCAGTGGAAATCGGAAAAAGTTCCCTCAGGATAAAAATAAAGCTACTCGTTCCTTGATTCCCTCAGGAAATGGGATCTGTCCAAAGGGACGGAAAAACTAAGATTTTTATGCTTTTTTTTTTAAATAAAGAAGAGCGGAGGAACGAGCAGGGAGGGGAAGGTGGGCGGGTATCAGTAATGAATGGTGAAGATACAAGAGAAGATCAAGAATTACGGTAGGTACGTCATTTTCATATTTTCCCTTGTCAATCTTCACCATTCATTACTGCTTGGGTGAGTGCCGAGCCCCCCCACCGGGGGAGAGGGGAGAGAGAGACAAGAGAAAACCCTGAGGGGACAAAACCGTCAGTTTCCTGCTAGTGGGAAACAGAAGGGAGAGACCCTGGGCTAATCAGATGAGAATCCTAAGGCTGAGGAGAGCTAGGAGGTGTCTCCCGGAGACGAGGAGATGGGGGAAGCCCCTACAGAAACCTCCTAGCACTGGTGGAGAAAAGACAGGTCCCCTGGAAAGCGGAGCGAATCACTCTACGACGGGCCAGGGGTGACAATCTTGATAGACGAAGCCATGCTGTCTATCTAATACAGATCGCTGTTCCTGCAAGCCTGGAAGCCACCTCACTGGCGTCATAAGATGCCCTTGCTTAGTGTCTTTCCAGCTCCAGGCCTATAGCAGACAGGACAATGGCCTGTCTAGATTGCTCTGCATCAGGCATTGATGTTAGAAGCTGGGATTGCATGGATCATAAGTGCCTGTTGCAGGCAGCATGGTGTGCCTGATGAGATGCAATGCACAGCATCGCATGAGAAGAAGAGAACACTCTTTTCCCCCACCAGTGAAACTGTAGAGAATCTGAATCTGGTGGACAGTCGTGCGCCAGGCGGCGGCACCCGGAGGGAGTTTCTAGGAATGCCAAACCCGAAGGTGGGTTGGGGAGAGAACCTAGAGATTCAGATGGGGCACAATACCTTCTCCTGCAGTCTGCCAGGGCGGGAATAGGGACGGCTGGCGACTGCCAGGAACGGATAAATGCCTCCTGGAAGGGAATAGGCCAGGATGGTACCACCAAATGCTGGGCACTGAATTCACTGAGGAATGCATGCTTCTCCCGCTTGCTATGGTCTCGCATAATGAAGGAGATGCGAAGATCCCTCACCATCCTCGAAAGGAATCGCTGATATTCAGTGAAATCAGCGTCAGAAGAGAGAGATGAGCAGGGGGTTCCTCTCCTTCCGAGGAGGGAGACGAGTATGATGGGGAGCTTGAATGTCCAGAGGACTCCTGCGGCGATGGGGATAGGCGAAACACCTGCTCATGCATACATCTAACGTATGAGGGGAAGGCCGCAGCAGTGGCTCTGAATGTCTCCAGGATAACGGGCCCATAAGACCGACAAGGCCTGGGAGATAGGGGGGTGGCTGCAGAGGAATGGGAGGGGGACACCTACGAAGAGGCAGCTGTCCTCTGCTGAGGCTCTGAAATCTGGAAAACTGAGCCCGAGCTGGCGGGGTCCCGGACGGCAAACCAGGTTGCAGAACGGAACCCAGGGGATGCGAAGCCTGGAAGAGCCTAGTAGGTGATCCTCCCCTGTGACGAACCTGAGGCTGCATGGGTCCAGAAGGCAGCCCACAGCAATGCCACCAGAGGGTCCCTGGGGCCCGAGAGGGAAACACGGGGTCCAGCGCTACGGCTCCTACCTGCAGCCCGAGGGGTGGCAGGTGAAGACCGATGCACCTCACCTCGATCTCTCAACTCCTTGGACTCCAAGAACGCCCTCCTCCTTCTCGACCTCAGCGACAACCCACCACGAGCAGGTGCAGCAGCACTGGGAGTGGCAGCTACTGCAACCCCCTCAGGAGGATTAGCCTCTTCCCCCATCTCCATGCCATCTCCCTCCAGAGAACCCAGGCCACCCCCAGCCTGGGAGGCCTCAGGAGAGGACAGCAGAGGAGACTGAGGAATGGGCATGCTTGACCGCCTAGCACCTTGTCTCACTGGAGATCCAGACCCCGAAGAGTCGGGGTGCCAGGATGGGTCCACGTCAGAGTCATCCTCCTCCTCCGCGGAAGAAGAGACCAGCTGGACCGCAATACTGGCCACCCCAGGAGCCTCCAGAGAAGCGGTGCTGCAAACGATGCTGGTGCCACCTATGGCGCTGGATGGCTTCGGCGCAGCCGAGACACCCGAACCCCCAACGGCACCGGTCAGACCTGTGGCACTGCCCGCTGCTAGATGAGTCAACTGGGCCCACGCGCAGCGCCGAGAGCCAACACAGTGCTGCCTCAATCACTGGCGCTGCGAATGGCACTGGGATCTGGAGCGGCGCCGGAAGGCGGCATTGATGGTCCACTGATGCCAGGCCCAGAAGTCCTGGGCCACGACACTGGGGGAGCCTGCACCTCTGAAGAAGTGACTGCCGAGGCGGTGTCTCCACCGCGGCCCGGGAGGGACACGGCGTTCCCCCAACACCACGAAAGAGGCCTCCTCCTTGGCAAGACCAGAAGATAAGGAGGCCCCCTCCTCTCCAGACCGTATAGGCCTGGGAGAGGACCCCGAGGAAGGGTCTAGAGATCTTACCTGAGAAGCCCGAGTGCGACGCCGTCCCCCGAAAGTCAGCAGGGCCTTGCCGATCTTAAACGTGCGGACTTCGAGGACAAGAAACAGGCGTTGCACGACTCTATATTATGGTTGGATCCCAGGCAGCGAAGGCAAACATCATGCCGGTCCGTTACGGAAAAATGCTGGCCACAGGAGCACCGACGCATAGGGGCACGGCACGCTTGCGATTTACGTTTGGCTCCCGAACCCGACATGATGCTGAAAACAATTTAAAAACACAGAAAAAGGCTCCCAGTGCCGTAGAAATAAGGAACGGTCTTACCGGACTGAAAACGGTTCAACTGTATTGGGAGGAACTGGAGAAGGAGTTGCAGGAAGGCCTATGACGCAGGTTCAAAGAAATTCTCACACACAGTAGTAGGTGCAGCTTCGACGGCAGGAGAAACAGAACTGAGATAGAGGAGTCTGCAGCACCTAACGGCCACCCCTCGTGCATGACGCAGTGTACTGCTCTCAGGGGTGGCGCCACTGGTGTCGACTCCCAAAAAAATAAATCTCTGTTTAGCTCCTGATTGACAGGAGCTAAACACAGGGTATAGTAAGAGGTGTGAAGTAGGAGGGGCATAAGGGGGAAGAAGACCACCCTCAGCACGACAAGTGTTTTGACTCATTTATTTATTTATTGGTTTCTTTTTCCTTAAAAAAATATATATCTGAGGATCAGTTACAGGATTTTTAGTACTGTAAATAAATAAAAGAGAACTAAGAGAGCTTCAGTAGCAGATAAGTAGTGGAATTGCAGTATAATGTGGGAGTGGTGCAATGCAGTGGCTGTGGGGCAGCCTATTCAGGCAGACCTTCTGGACACTGAGGTGCTGCCCCATCTGCATGCATCTTCGGACTCAGGATGAGGTAGCCAGACTCAGAGCGGAAGCAAACTGGGTCAGGAGTACCATCACCCTGTCCAGGAACCACCCAGTCCAATGCAGCTGCCTCAAAGGATGCCGAGAACGAGGAGCACTTGGATGACAGTGGGCTCAGGGAGGGTTAGAGCAGTCAGGCAGAGGCACATCCCAGATCCTATTCCTCTCAAGAACTCATATGCCACACTGGCAAATGAGGACAACCAAATAGAGGTACCCAGGGAAGTGGAAGAAAAGGATGTGGAGGTTAGGCAAGGAGGTGACCTCAGTGGGGAAAGCAGTGGACCCCAGAGGAGGAGGAAGCGAATCCTGGTGGGGGACTCCATCATAAGAGGGATCCAGCTAGGAACACAGGAGGGGGAGGACAGGGAGGTGAGGTGCCTACCAGGTGCCACGGCATGGAGGGATGGAAGGAAGATACTGGGATCACTGGGAAGGCAAGACAGGAGGGTGAGCTGGATGTCATTATCCACCTAGGTACTAATGACTTGGCAAATGGGGGCCAAAGGAAGTTCAGGAAGAGTTTAGGAAACTGGGAGGGTCTCAAGCAAGTAGCTACTTCTGTCACTTTCTCAGAAGTACTACCTGTGAGAGGCAAGGAGAGCATAGGAGTGCATGCACCAGGAACTTTAACTCATGGTTGAAGAACTGGTGCTGTGAGGAAGGGTTTGGATTCATTGGTGACTGGGGACCCATCTGGAGGGATGGAGGTTTATTCAAGCCTGACGGCCTGCATCCATCCTGGAGGGAATCAAGCACTCAATGATAAGTTTAAATGCACATTGACAAGCATTTAAACTAGCTAAGGGGGTGGCAGGCCAGCAAGGACGGTACCACTTGCTCACCCCCACAGCTAGTAATGGAACCAGTGAACCAGAGGAGGCTATCTCTGCAAAGCAGTGTGCAAAAGATGGAGATTAGTGTCCAAAGGTGGATAAGCAGAAAACGGCAAAATTCAGCAGAAGGCAGACAGCAAGGAGAACCAGGGATAAATGACAACCAAGGAAGGGGCTGGAGTAGAACAGTGAAGCAGTCTAGGGAGGTCAAATCATGGAAAGCCATGTGTGCAAATGCCAGGAGCCTTAGCAACAAGATGAAGATCTGGAGGCTGTCATGGTACAGTCAGACCTGGACATTGTGGCCATCACTGAAACCTGGTGTAATGATAACCATGACTGGGAGATGGCCATACCTGGCAACAACATATTCAGAAGAGACAGAGCAGGCAGGAAGGAGGAGGAGTGGCACTGTATGTGAAAAATGACATAAGGGCCACAGAGATCCAGGAGGAACAAAATGGGGAGAGATACTGTGGGTTAGCTGGAAAGGAAAATGGGGCCAGCCATCCGCACAGGTGTGGTCCTAGACCACCAGCCCAGGAGGAAGAAACAGATAGGAGTTGATGCTAGCCATCCAAAGGATGGCAGACAAGGTGAGGTAGTACTGGTTGGAGACTTCAATATACCAGACGTGGACTGGAGCATCCCAGCAGCAGCATCAACTAGAGCAGATTTATCCTGGACTCCTTCAGGGTGCCTTCTCAAGCAACTGGTCATGGAACCAACGCGCAGAAGTCAATACTGGACCTTGTAGCTCACAAACAGGGACAGTGTGATAGGGGTAACATGGGGGAGCACCGGGTAACAGTGACCACCAGTCATTGTGGTTTGAAATCACAGAAAGAGCAGAACCAAACCACACAAAAACACGTATCCTGGATTTTAGGGGCAGACTTTGGGAAAATGGGGAGATGCTTGAAAGAGGCATTAAGGGAATGGGACAGGAATCAGGGATTGAGGAACAGTGGGCAGTATTTAAATGGGGATTATAAGAACAACAGAATTATGCATTAAGCAGGTTAGCAAGAGGAAAAGAAAGAGGAGACCATTATGGTTTTCCAAAGAGGTAGCAAGAAAGGAAAGCCAAAAGATTGCATTCAGGCAATACAAAAAGACACAGGCAGAAGGGGATAGAGAAGCACCAGGAGAAACAAAGGAGGCAGGGAAGTCAGTAAGGAAGCCAAAGCTCAGACAGAAGAACACATTGCAAAATCAGTGGTTAAAGGGACAAAACCTTTTACAGGTACATAAGTGAAAAAGAAGGACAAAGGGAGGGATAGTGAGACTGAAGGGGAGGATGGGAGCGTGGAGGATGACAACAGTAAAGCTGACATATTGAACAGGTATTTCTGCTCAGTCTTTACTAAGGAAGAGGGGGTAATGGGTCTGAAGGGGTACAAGGGTGAGAATGGTGCAGAAATGGACACAAGTCCTTTACACGCGAAAGGGTCCTGAAGGAACTGGAAGTAATAAGAGCTGATAAAGCAATGGGGCCAGATGGAGTGCACCCCAGGGTCCTTAAAGAACTAAGAGGTGGTGGCTGAACCTCTGGCTATCCTGTTCAGCCAATCACTGGAAACAGGGGAGGTACCCAAAGACTGGAGGACAGCAGATGTAGTCCCCTTATACAAAAGTGGGAACAAAGAGGAAGCAGGGAACTACAGACCAGTCAGCCTCACCTCGGTAGTGGGAAAGATCATGGAAGCACTACTGAAGGAGAGATTGGTGGAACATCTGGTTGTCAATGGACTACAGGACCCAAGGCAGCATGGTTTCACCAGGGGAGGCCGTGTCAGACCAACCTCATTGAATTTTTGACTGGGTGACTAGGGAGGTGGATCAGGGAGGGCAGTGGACATGGCCTATCTGGACTTCAGCAAGGCCTTTGACACTGTGCCACATAGAAGACTATTACACAAACTGGGAATATGGGTGTGGGCAGGACAGTAGTGGTGGTGGTAGGTAACTGGCTGGGTGGCAAGACACAGAGGGTGGTGGTAAATGGCTGTCACTCACAGAGGGAAGAGTGACCAGTGGGGTACCACAGGGATCAGTGCTGGGACCGGTCCTATTCAACATCTTCATCAGTGACATTGCACAGGATCTAGAAGGCAGAATTTCACTGTTCGCTGATGACACAAGCTCTGTAACAGAGTAGACACACCAGAGGTGTAGACAGAATGAGAAGGACCTGCAGAAACTTGAAGAATGGTCAAGGGTTTGGCAGTTGAAATTCAATGCAAAGAAGTGCAAGATAATGCATATGGGCACAAAACCTGGCACAATATATCAGTTGGGGGTGAGGATATAGCATGCACCAAGCAGGAAAGGGATCTTGGGGTTGTCATCTCTGATGACCTCAAGGTAGGAAACAGTGTGACAAGGCATCAGGTAAAGCAAATAGGATGCTGGGATGTATAGGCAGGGGCATCACCAGCAGGAAAAGGAGGTCATAATTCGCTATACAAGACACTAGTGAGGCCCCACCTGGAGTACAGTGTACAGTTCTGGAGACCATACCTACGTAAGGACATAGACAGGGTAGAGAAGGTTCAGAGGAGGACAACAAAGATTGTGCATGGGTTGCATCACAAGTCCTATGAAGACAGGTTGAAGGAACTGAACATGTACTCCCTGGAGAGAGGAGGGAGAGGGATATGATAGAGACATACAGTATCTTACAGGGAGGAACAGGGTGCAGGAAAACACTATTTTAAGCGAAAAAGATGTTTCAGGACTAGAGGCATGGGATGAAGTTGGAGGAGGGACGATTCAGAGGAAACATGAGAAAAGAATTTCTTCACAGAGCGGGTGGTGGACAAGTGGAACACCCTGCCGAGAAGTGGTGGGAGCTGAAACAATCACGGGATTTAAGAATGCATGGGATAGACATAAAGGAATTCTAGAGGTCAGGGGTAAGGGGAAATAGACTTCTAGGAAAACAAACTGAACTTACAAGCTCAAATGGGCAGACTAGGTGGGCCATAGGCCCTTATCTGCCGACACTGTCTATGTATATATGTATCTACGTAGCGGGTGCACGCCCCCGGCACAACCCAACCAGTAATGAAGGGTGAAGACTGACAAGGGAAGATCTGCAACAGAGTGGACACACCAGACGGGGTGGAAAGAATGAGAAAGGATCTAAGCCTGTTAGAGTGGTCGGGTGTCTGACAGGAGTTTCTTTTTTTGAAACTCAGCTTTATTGAGCAATTATCACCACAGCATTATGAATTTTACATTTAGACGTCGACATTCTTGATCAAGAGATAATCATCTTAGATGTCAATACTTTGTTACCTTTGACAATTTATGAAACTTGTAATAGCTGTGTACTGTCACTTGCCTGAATAAAATTTAACATTACATCATTTTAAGCACAGGTGACACAATGTTAAAGTAAAACTATACCCTACCTAATGAGGCCTCAACATTTGTGCCTCAGCCCCCCCCCCCCACTAAAATTTGTTCAAAGGTAAAAATAAAGCGGTAGTAACCAGTTGGATAATCCTATATAATCATACTCCTTGTGGTCTCTGAATGTCTAAGCGCCATCATCGGAGTGTAGTGTTATTAATGTTAAAGACAAAAAGGGGAGGAAGAAAACAAATTATTTCATGTGTTCCCCGCCAGTCAAGCAGATCTGTCCCCCTTCATCAGGCCCAGAGTCTTATAGTTTCTTGTGTGGCTACATCTTCTGAGTCACCCTGTCTGTAACAACAAGGATTCCCATCCCTGCCAACGCTGGACATGTCGGTCTTGCTTAAGTCTTAATCTGGTCGTCAGTGATTCCATCGCAATTACTTCTTTTACTCTGCCCATCTATTCCTGCAGTGTTGATGGTTCTTGACCAAGCCATTTAGCTGTGATACATTTCAGTTCTACCACTAGAAATGTCAATACCACCTTGCGGGAATCTCCCTTCAGGTGTACTGCTCTGGGAAATCCCAGAACCCACTCTTCAAAAGTGACGGGGATGTGAATCCCCGTAACACCATAGGCAGCTTTCTGTATCGCTCCTCAAAAGGCTGAGTGTGCAGGGCAGGCCCAGAAAATGTGCAAGTGATTCCCCACATCACTTCCAACAGGCCGCAGTGCCAGCTGAATAGTGCGATGTAACAGTTGGGACATGAAAATGGCGAACAAGAATTTTCCAAAAGAACTCTCGCCACCCTGGGGCTGAGGTGACCTTCCATCCAAATTTTAATCTGTGGTTCCAGTCTGCTTCCTGAATGACCACATTTGCCTCTTGTTCCCAGGCCACTTTGTGCACGTGCAACGAGTCACCCTCTGCCTCCAGTAACATCTTATAAAGATTTGTCACATGCCTGACCTTAGATGTTACCATCACCAGCCCATGCAGGAAGTTTTCCGGCCCCAAATAGGGCCTAGTCAGACTTTCCAAATGATTTGAAGTATGAAGCGTCTAACCCACATGTATCTAAGGAACTCTTGAGTTTTCCCATCCAAACTTTTCTTTTGCTCTCTGGAAGGAAATACACCTCCCATTTTCTATTAACTGAATGAACTGTGACACTCCCTGTGCCTCCTACCTAGTACCCTGGGTCTAGTCTTGGGAAAGTCTCATATCTGATGAGTGACAAGGTCCAACCCCATTGGGAGTGGCTGTCAGTTTTCTGACCTACGAGAGGATATTCAATCCATGCTTTACCCATCTGTTCCTTACCTGTCTGACTTAATCTGGAGCCACCAAGGTGAGAGCCAGAGTGTACATGGGGTTCCCACCAGCTAATTCAATTTCTAACTCTTACCATCTTGACTCTGCCCTCTGTTTGGCCCAGGACAGTACCAGTCCCATATGAGCGGCTATGTAGTATTGCTGAAAGTTGGGTGAAGCTAACCCCCTGCTTCTCTAGGCAGGTATAAAAAGCGTCTAGCTATCCTGGGTTTCTTGTGTTCCCAGATAAATCTTTGGACACCCCTTGTCAGCTTATTCCAGAAAGACAAAGGGAGCCTCAGTGGAAGACACTGAAATAAGAAGAGAAGTCTGGGTAGGATGTTCATTTTTACCACTGCTATTCGTCCCACCAAGGTGAGTGGCAGGTAGCACCATCTGGCTATATCTTGCTCAATGGATTCCCCCAGTTTCCCATAATTTATTACAAAAAGCTTGGATAAATCTGTGGATATTTGTATGCCCAAGTATCTGACCTGACCTCTTGGGGCCCACTGAAAGGGGAATTCTTCCCTAAATCTCTGGGGTATGACCCCACTTAACACCAGGGCCTCTGACTTAGAACAAGCATTTGTCAATGCTGAATGTTGATTGCTTTGGTGTGTTGAGCTCACTCACTGCCCCTCTGTCACTGGCTCAGTCTGTGTCTCCCAGTGCTGCAGGCTGCTCTTTTGTACTGGGCTCCTGCCTGCATTAGCACCTTTGTTCTGCCCACTAAGAAATCCGCAGCTGTCCCGACAGAGCTCTGTTGAGGTGGCTCACTCCCCCTCACTCGCTCATTCTGGTTCTCCTGGCGCTGCAGGCTGGCCTTTTGTACTGGGCTCCTGCCTCTGTTGGTGGCTTTTTCTGCCCACAAAGAAATCTGCAGCAGTCCCGACACAGGTCTGTTGAGCCTGCTTACTCCCCCTCTCTCACTCGCTCATTCTGCTTCTGCCGCGCTGCAGGCTGCCCTTTCACTATTGGGCTCCTGCCTGTTGCTGCCTTTGTCTGCCCACAAAGAAATTTGCAGCAGTTACAATGGAAGCTCGCTCACTCCCCTCTCTCACTCGCTCATTCTGGTTTCCTGCCACTGTAGGCTGCCCTATTGTACTGGGCCCCTGCGTGCACTGCTGCCTTTTTCTGCCCACAAACAAATCTGCAGCAGTCCCAACAGAGCTCCGTTGAGCTCACTCACTCGCTTGTTCTGTGTCTCCTGCCGCTGAAGGCTGCCCTTTTGTACTGGGCTCCTGCCTGCATTGGCGGCTTGTTCTGGCCAGAAAGAAATCTGAAGCAGTCACAGTACTGCATAGATAGCATAAGGACTTCTATTGTGTATACCTCTTGTATATATTTTTTCTTTGTTCTACATTTTATATCTCTTGTCTATGTAATTGCGAACTGTATGTGTATGTGCCTCAGGACCTCCTTGTGAATGAGCTTGCTCAACGGAGTCTTTCCTGCCATAAAAAACTTGAACAATACAGCTCCATTGAGCTCACTCACTACCGCGCTGTCACTCACTCGTTCCGTTTCTCTTGGTGCTGCAGGCTGTGCTTGTGTACAGGGCTCCTGGCTGCGTTGGCACCTCTGTCAGTCCACAAAGAAATCCGCAGCTGTCCTGACAGAGCTCTGTTGAGGTCGCTCAGTCTCCCTCTGTCACGCGGTCATTCTGTTTGTCCTGGCGCTGTAAGCGGCCCTTTTGTACAGAGCTCCTGCCTTTTTCTACCCACACAGAAATCCGCAACAGTCCTGACAGCGTCTGTTGAGTTCACTCACTCCCTCTCCCTCACTTGCTCTCTCGTTCTGTTTCTCCCAGTGCTGCAGGTTGCCCTTTTGTACTGGGCTCTTGCGTTGGGGCCTTTTTCTGCCCAAAAACAAATCTGCAGCAGTCCCGACAGAGCTCAGTTGAGCTCGGTCACTCCCCCCTCTCACTTGTTCGATCTTAATCTGTCCCAAACACTGATTTCCCACAGCGACCATGCTGTTCTCCGGCAGGAATGCAAAAACATTTTAACCAGGATGTGAAAAATGACAACTGTACTGTTCATAAGGAGGTGTGAAAAACTGCCATTGTTGAAAATGTGGCGTGAAAATATTACAAATTTGCAAAGTTACAAGGGTGCATGGAAACAGTTCAACGCACGCTTGTAACAGTGTCATATTATGGAGTTTTGTCACCAAATTTTCAACATAGGGCTTTTAGGACCTCTGCTCATGAACAGTGCCACTGTCATTTTCTTAATTTGTCCCGAACACTGATTTCCTACAGTGACCACGTTATTCTGTGCCACAACTGTGAAACCACATTTCAGTCAGGATGTGAAAAATAACAGCTGTACTGCTCATAAAGAGGTGTGAAAAAATGCCACTGTTGAAAATCTGGCATGACATTATCACAACTCTGCGAAGTTACAAGGGTGTGTGGAAAGTGTGCAACGTACGCTTGATGGGCTATCATCACCAAATTTTCCAACATGGGCATTTTAGGACCTCTGCTCATGAACAGTATCACTGTCATTTTCTTAATCTGTCCCGGACAGTGATTTCCCACAGTGACCGCTCTATTCTGCGCCGGAAGTGCGAAAACACATTTCGGCCAGGACGGGAAAAATGACAGCTGCACTTTTCATAAGTAGGTGTGGGAAAATGGCAATGTTGAAAATCTGGAGTGAAAATATTATAAATTCGCAAAGTTACGAGTGTGCGTAGCAACTGCGCATGCTCATAAAACAGTAATTTTTTGGATTTTTTTCACCAAATTTGTAACATAGGCTTTTTGAGAGCTCACCTCATGAACACTGGCACTGTCGTTTCATTAATCGGCCCCAAAAGGTGATTCTGCGCAGTAACTGCAAAATCACCTTTCAGGGCCGATTAAAGCCATGACAGTTCAAGAATTCACGAGAAGGGGTCCCAAAAACCCCATGTAGAAAATTTGGTGCAAAAATTCCCAAAAATGCCCGGGATATGCACTAAAGTTTTAAAACCCTATTTATTCCATTATATAGCTTACCGGCATTTCCTCAGTTCGCGGTCGGCTTTGAAGAGTGCAAGTGTCGTGCCCATCCTGAATAAATCGCACAGAGCTCGGAGACAAGTATGGGGTGGGGGATGTGGGAGGCAGGGTGTGCACAGTGGGTGGGTGTGGGTTTGGGCAGGGAGACTATGAGGGACCGTTTCCTTTTTGCAGGGAGAGGGCGTTGGGACCGTTTTCCTTTACAGGGGCATGTAGCGCGCTAGGGTGGGCTCCCAGCGTGCACCAGATGCTTTCTTTGGGGACCAGCAGTAGCCAACGGGGATTGGGCACCCTGTCCAGCACACAAGGGGGGTTACCATTATGCCGATGGGGACTGGGCATCCGTAGGCAGGAATAAAAGCGGGGTGTGACAGAATGCCGACGGGATTGGGGCCCCGTCGGCAAATAAACACGGTAGGGGGTTATACTGTTTCTGATATCAGTCTTTCTAGATCCCGCCCTGCAACGACGGGTGGCTCCCTCATTGCAGCGGCGAAATTGTCACAAGTTGGTGCCAAGGTTCCAAACTTGTGTCAGCAGCAGCGTGCAAGGGGATTGGGGGACATGGGACAAGCCTTTGCAGGCTGTGGGGGCACTGGCCACAACAGTGCCGCGCCTCCACAGCATGCTTCTGAGAAAGCTGCCGCAATATGATTCTTGCGCTGCATGCAACCAACATAGAAATTAATCTTATACCCTGAAATTTCCCCAAAGGATTGAAGTTCCTCGCACAGGGATGGTACCGAGCTCTCTGGGGGAAAAAAAAAAAAAAAAAAGTCATCTGCATACAGCGAAAGTTTTTGTTTAGATCCCCCCGCCGTGATGCCCGTTATCTCTCGATTTTGTCTTATTTTAGTTGCTAAAGGCTCCAAACATAGGGCAAACAACAATGGGGAGAGGGGGCAGCCCTGTCGCGGTCCCCTGGTCAGAGAAAAATGGTGCGCTCATCCCATTCACCCTCACCAATGCCTTGGTGCTCTTGTAAAGTTGGGAAATATGTAAAATTTTGGGGCCAAGTTTCATTTTTTCCATGGAAGCTTTTAAAAACTGCCAATTTACACTATCAAATGCCTCTTCTGTGTCCATGGAAATAGCCAATTGAACTAGTTTTGGGGAATTTTGAGAGGAAATGATATTGAGCAGTCGACGAATGTTATCAAATAGCTATCTCCCAGAGATAAATCCTGTGAATAGTTTCAAATCAACGTTCAATAAAGAGATGGGTCTATACGACCCACACTCAGAGGGGTCTTTTCCCTCCTTGTGAATAACCGAGATGTTGGCCAGCTACCACGAATCGGGGGTCTCCCCACCTTCCATAATCTCTTGGCAAACTGGCAATAAAAGTGGCAGGAAAGAATCCATGAAGGGCTTAATGAATTCCGAAGGGAACCAGTCTGGTCCTGGGGACTTGCCATTTTTCAAACGGGTTATCTGGGACTGTAGCTCTTGCTGGGTTACCCCACCCTCCCACTGGTCTGCTGCCAATTGAGATAGAGACTTTATTTCTAGGCCCTCAAAGAAAGATTAAACTTTCTCTTCAAAATTAGAGATCAGATCTTGGGTGTACAGGGATTCATAATATTTAGCAAAAAGTTTAGTAATTTCCTCAGGATGGCTAACTCCGGTGTCTCCTTTTGTAGGATCCCTTACTTGCAAGACTACCCTACTAGATTGCTGTTGTCGCAAGGTAGCAGCCAGCAGCTTTCCCGACCAATTACCATTTTCATAGTAATTCTGTCTTATTCTTCTATAATTGGCCTCAATCTGAGATGAGAGTGTCACAAACGCACTCCGCAGGTCAGGCCCTCTGCTCCCACAGTGCAATAGTGTGAAAATGTAACAGACAGGGTAACCCTCCTGTCTGCTTTGGGTCTGAATCATCTTTAGCCTCAAGTTCTGGAAGGATTCAAACTGTGAGCTGCATGCTAGCATACCCAATTACAGGCTCAGATATTTACCCTCTTTGGGACTGCAGTACAATCTTTCACCAGGGGCACACAGACAGGTCTCCAAAATGAACCCTTAAAACTCTAAGAGAACCTAGGTATATTCTTACCTTTTTAAGCAAACTCAGTAACACAATCAAGCTCCCCCTAACAGCTATCAGACTTAAATACAGGTACTTCACACGCAAAACGAAACTGAGAAGACACCCAGGCAGTCGTTCAAAGAATTGGTTGTTTACTAAAATACGATAAAATAGGTAAAATAAAATACAGCACAAATAGCATGAGTTCACAGTCATAAAAGAAAATAGGAAAATTACAGAACAAAACTTACCACAATACTTAAGATCTTTGCTATCCAAGTATTACCTTTTTAAGGTGCATTTAAGTTAGAGAGAACTTTCTGCCTCAGAGCCCAAGATGATATGACCCATTCCCCAGATAAAATGTTTCATTTCAGGGGCCATCTCCCCTGCCCTTCTGTGATGTCAGTTAGACTACCTCCCTTGGATTTAATTCATAACAAAATTATCTACAAGGATGTATTTTAAATAATGCGATCAGCAAAAACCCTTTCCCACATGACATCCTTTGCTCAAGCATATCTCTTTGATGTTCCTCTGCTGATTTCCTGTTGCTAGTGTGATCTCAGGTTTTATGACTTATGACAAAGTTCTGTGATCAAATTGGCTTTTTCCTGCAGGAACCATATAAGTTTACGAGGCTTATATCCTGGCAGCTGGTCCGAAAGTTCTAATTAAAACAAAAACAGGAAACCTTTAATCAGGTTTCTCTGGTCTGTTTAATGACATCCTCACTGACACTTTGAAAGTTAAAGGCCAAACTTCACATACTGCTGACGGGGAGAGGGGGCGGGGTAGGATTTCATACACAGACTATTTATTTTACAGCTATCGTACAGTAATCATAAGCAAGGGGGAAGGCGTCACAGTGAGCAGGACCTCCAATGCCAGCCTCCTCGGTTCTTTTTGTACAAGGCTGTTTCAAACAGATTTTGTACTGGAATTCAAGATCCGCTATCTCAGCTTCCAATTCTGGTCTCTTGTTATCTACATTTCTTGTCTAGGGAGGAAAATCCAGTGATAGCCCCCCTATGTACTGCCTTTAAAGCATCCCATGGTACTGCGTGGGAAGTAACTCCTTCAGGGTTGTCCAGCACATAGGTGGTTTTTTTTTTTTTTTTAATATAGTTTTTATAGATGTTTTCACATATTTCGGGGGGGAGGAAGGCAGTCACAAGTACATCATGTTATATTTTGTTTTACATAGATTTAAAAACAAGTAGTTTCAGTTTATACATTGTACATGGGCTATAGCATTTTAGCATTTCATGCCCATTTGAGATTTTCTTAATGGGTATAGGACCATACATTAATGATACACTTCTCCCCCTGATCAGCCCCAACCAATTAATCCACTCTGATTCTCTTCTTTGTCTTAGAAGTGGCCCCTATTGTAGTTTAAATTAATTGTGCGATGGTTCTTTTTTAGGGTACAAATCCAGGATCCCTTGCCATTATGTAAATTATCCATTTAGTCCATTTCAACAAGCCCAGGTCTGTGCAGTCACTCAAAGAGAATGATGTCCTTTCTTTGTATATTTGTGTTATTTCCCTCCATTCAGGTATTGTAGGTAGCTGGGATGAAAGCCAGTGTCTAGTCAGTGCTTTATTTGCAGCTAGCAGGGTTATCCCCAGTAAATAAAGTGTGTGGGAGTCCCATAGATCATGTGGGAAGATCTGCAGTATAAATAACTCTGGTGTTACGGTAATAGGGGATCCTATGAGTTCTATTAATTCTGCCTGAAGGGAAGTCAGGAAGGGTTGTATAATGGGGTAAGACCAGAAAATATGGGTATGATGTGCCTGAGGTTCATTACATTGGCGCCAAAATTCTGATGTGCTTTTCATTGAATAATGAGCAGTTATTGCTGGGGTTTGGAAGTATCTTACTATTAACTGCCAAGAGAAGAGACGCCAGCTGTGTGAGAACGTGAGTTTAGTGGCTAGGAGGTGGCCTCTTTCTCATTTTTGTGAGGTAATCTCTGTGTCCATTTCCTGGTTCCATTTCCTCATTATTTCAAGTGTATCTGCTCCTACGGTCTTGCTAAGAGCCTTATATGTATATGAAATAATGTGTGGGGTTTCAGTAGTGGTAATGGTATTCTGGAGGAAGGTTATTAAGGGGGGGAAGGTCCTCTAGCATTCGCACTCTCGGTAGTAGAGAGAGTAAAAAAAAATTTCTCAATTGCAAGTACTTGAAGTCATCTTGCCTCAGGCTATATGACCTCCTTATTTCTTGGAATGTAACAAAATCATTCTCATTTAGTAATTGTGAAATAAAGGTAAGATGGAGGCGGTCCCACTGACTGAATGTGTGGTTCATCTGAGATGGAGGAAAGTGCTCTAATAAATATAGAGGACATAGATAGATTAAATGCGGGGGTCAAAGCGAGCTGTTTACAGACCAATTTCCAAACTTTGACCTGGTATGAAATCTACGGGCCTGGATTCAACTGCAGATTGACATGCTGTGTCTGGCGGAAAATGGCCCTGTTCAGGTCCATAAATGGGAGCAGTCCCTCTTCAATCTCTCTCTCCAGATTGCTGGGTAAGTACGTTTAAGTCGCTGAACCATAAATAAAAGGTGTGAGGCCCAGTTATACAGTTTGAGATTCGGGAGGGCGAGGCCCTTATTCTGGGGTGTTTACCTGCCCATATAAAGCTCATTATGGCTTTGTTCCATGCTTGGAATGTTTTAATTGGAATATATATACACTGTAGGTACTTTCTGAAAAAGGTATAGTGCCCGAGGGAGGACCACCATCCGAATTACCTCTACCCTCTGGAGCAGATTAAGTGGGATAACACTCCACCTGCCTAGGTCAGTTTGGAGTTGGGAGAAGAATGGGGCACAGTTTTGCACTATCTTCCTTACATCATGCGATAGGTATATACCCAAATATTTTAGCTTTTCTAGGTCCCATCGGAAAGGATAGGTCTGTTTAAACTGTAAGAGTGGGTTAAAATTAAATATTAATGCATCCGTTTTGAGGTGTTTAATTTGTATCCTGAACATTGCCCATAGTCTTCCAATATTTTAAATATAGCTGGTACTGAATGTGTGGGATCTGAGATGAAGAGCAGGATATCGTCTGCATAAAGCTCAATGCGGTGTTCTCTGCCCTCCAAACTGATCCCTTTGATTCGTGTGGACTGCCTAATGGCCTGGGCCAATGGTTTAATAAAAATAGCAAAAAGTCCCGGAGATAAAGGGCAGCCCTGGTGGGTGTCCCTGTGTAGGGGGAAATAGGCTGAGTGGTGTCCAGAAACTTTTACACAGGCTTGGGGTGAAGCATACAGAGTTCTAATCAGGGAAACTAAGGGGGTCCCATCTTTGACATAGCCGAGAATAGGAAAGGCCAAGAGACCCTGTCAAAGGCCTTCTCAGCATCTAGGCTGAGGAGGACTGAGGGAGCTTTAGATGTTTGCATCCTCTGGACCAAATGCAGGGCTCTCCTAGTATTATCTGTTGTGGATCTAGAGCTAACAAAGCCCATCTGATCTAAGCCAATCAGGGAGGGGAGAATCGCATCTATTCTCTTGGCCATTAGAGACAAATATTTTATAATCTACATTTAGTACTGATATGGGGCGGTAAGAGGAACATATTTGAGGGTCTTTGTCAGGTTTGGGAATGACTGAGATCACTGCGTAGGACCAGTTTGGAGGAGGTCCATCTATGCCCTGCAGTACCCCCTCATTGACCCGTTCTAGTAAAGGGCTGAGTAAGGACTCTGTATGCTTATAGAACTCCGTACCATACCCATCCGGGCCTGGGGCCTTCATTGTTTTTAAATGTGAAATGGCTGCACGCAGTTTTATCTGGGTTATGGGGGGGATCAATCCCTCTTGTTGGTCTCTACTGAGCTTAGGCAGGATAGGAAGGTTGCTATGTTATGATCTGACAGATGATCGGGGGTATATAATTTCCTATAGTAATCACTAAAAACTTGTGTGATGCCTCTCACCTTTATTATTTGGGCTTTGGTTGCTGGGTCCCTAATGCAAGCTATAGTGGCTAGTCGTCTGTTTCCGGAGGTGGAAGGCCAATAGGCGTGATGCCCGGGGTCCTATTTCTCCATAGCACTGCCTCAAAAAAGCCAGGGCTATTTCTGTTTGCTGTAAACACAGCCTGTCGAGTTCTTGTTTGGTCTGTTTTAGCTGTGTCAGCATTGACTGATCTCCTTGTTGGTGGGCCATTTGGAGGAAACCCAGGATCTGCTCTAGGTGCAATTGTTTTTCCCTGCGTTGTCTCACTTAATAGACAGCATGTTGTACTAAGTAGCCCCTAAGGATCGCCTTCAATGTATCCCATCCAATTGCTGGGGATGTCTCCCCTTCAGGATTGTATTTGAGAATATCCTGTATTTTATCTTTTAAAAATTCCCTAAATTGTTCACTTTTAAGGTAAATTGGGTCGAGTCTCCACAGGGTGTCTTGCTTCTCAAGCCCCATTCCCCATGTAGTTATTGGGGCGTGATCAGATTCTGCAATATCCCCTATAGTGACTTCCTGAAGGAGTCCTAAGCTTTTTTTTGTGTATAACAGTGATCTATTCTAGTGTACGTTCCATGGACTGCTGAATAAAAAGTGCATCTCCTGTCTCTAGGGTGGAGGGTGCGCCATACCTCCAACCAGCCAACTTCTTGTGTAAATCTTTTAAAAAACTTAAGTGGGGAGGGTTGTTTACCCCTAGTGACACTTGTGGAGTCCAAATGAGGACTTGGAGCAATATTAAAGTCTCTCACGAGGATTCAGAGACGATGTGCACAGACCCTTCCAAATCTGAGGCTGGGTGAGGCAGAGGTGACATACCAGAGGTTGTGACCTTGCCTGCACCCAAGTGATGGCCCCTGTCAGGAAAGGGAGGTCTCTGTGTCCAATGGAGGGGCAGCCCTCTGCGGGGGAGAAACTGGCACCGACTGTGGAGCAAGGTTCAATTTTTGAGCAGATACCCACCAAGTATTCAGAAGGTGCTACAGTCTGCTGACATCCGGCAAAGAAGCGTCGGATGAAAGGAACAGCCTAGCACCAGGTAGCGCATCAGAAACCCGTAAACAGGGCCTGAAGGCACCCCGGACAAGCTGTTGAGCGCCCAGCAGGTGCATACTGAAGGTCCAAACCAGTGACCAAGGGCTCTGAAGGGTGAGCAGAAGAAAGCACTGGCTGTTGTACCAGATTGGGTAATATCCTAGAGAGTGCCAAAACAGGAACTGACTCCTGGTGAATCATGGAGGGCACCAGTGAAGGTGGGGCTTGGGACGCCGCCGGAGACAGAGGATCTTCTGTATCAGACAGAGGATGACCGAGCGTTGGATACACCGAGGGAAGCTCGAAGGAGGAAGGCCCTGCCAGCGTCAGGCGGGGAGAGGTCTGAGAGACGACCACTAGCGGCGGCTGAGGAGCTGAGGACCCCGTAGGTTGAGGCTCTGCCGAAGTAGGCTGCAGCCAAGGGCGACAGCAGGTGTCAGTCTGGTAGACCGTTGTCGGGCCTCAGGGCGGGGTCCGGTGAAGACACAGGCTGAGAGGGTGGAAACAGCTGTAGCCTCACCCAAGGAACCGGCCTGGCTACGCCTGTGTCAGGATTTTTCTGAAAGACTGGCCTGAGCAACAGGGACGACGGGGCGGAGGAGGGATCCTCTGGGCCTTCACAAGCACTACCCACCATGGAAGTTAAGGTGGGTGGCTGGTCCAGAGGCAGCCTGGAAGAAAGGAGGGCTGGAGTAGAGAAGGAGACCAACTTCCCGCGGGAGGGACCCCCGCTCTCTTGCGGTCCCAGTGGGCAACTGACTCTGAAGTGGACCGATCCTGGTCCCGATGCTTCTTGTGCTTTTTCTTGAAGGATAAGAACTCCCCAAAAGACCATGCCGGGGTCCGGTTCTGCAGCTCTTTCCAGGGCCGCCAATTTCTGCTGCAGGAGATGGGTTTCCAGAACTTTCTGGTGCCTTTTCCACGTGATGTGATTGAATTTTTGGCCGGCTGGCACCCTTCGGTGTCATGGTTCGGGCCTAGGCAAATGATGCAGGTAGTGTGGCTGTCCTTTTTGGGGAGCTGCTTTCCACAGGCACACTGACTTGTGGGAGTCCGCTGATGAAGTTGGCAACAGCACAGAGTGTAAAATAAACAAGTACTTGGAAAAAGGAAACAAGTAAAAAGGCAAATGGCGGTTGACTGTAGCAACGTTTTACATGGAATCCGGCGAGCGCAGGTTGACGGCAGGAAAAGAACTGAGGTGGATGTGGGGGACCGCCTTTTTTTTTTTCATTTATTTACAATTTTTTTTTATTTTGTCCCCATTTTCTCCCCAACTACGGGACCCCGGCAGAGATGTGCATGTGTGCAGAGGCTGACGATGCTGGGTACCGCTCAGCCCCTCTTCGAATTCACCCCCGCAATAGCCTGCTGCCCTCCGCTTACACTACCCATTGGACCTCCACTGATGGGGAGCGGAACTATGGAGGGGTAAGCAACCTCCCCAGGAAAGGAGAGCTACTAGAACGGATGTCGATGTGCCAATGTCAGGGGCGGTCTGCTAGCTAGAAATTTTCTGTGTGGTTCTTGTGCCTGGCGTCTTAGTCCTAACGGTGTTACCTACTGCAAGAGCCCCCTCGAAGTAAGATGTAGCCTCTCTCTTAAATGCACCCCTGGGCTGCTGACCTCTAGGCTGTTGCTTGGAGTTGCGAAGAAAAGGCTGCCACTGGGAGGAGTTAGGCTGAGACCACAGGTGGCAGAGGAGTAGATCTTTTTGCCGAAATAGTCTATCTACCTAAAGTCCTTATCAGGAGGCTGAGTACTGAGGTGTCGGGATTGTTTTGAACGGTCATGGGCTGCATTTTTAACAACTGAATCAGCCTCCAGGTGCTCCCCATAAAAGGGTTCATCCCTTGGGGCATTATACAAGGGATCCGCCTTTTTGGATGTCGCCAGGGTACAGGATGGGTGTTTCCAAGCTGCCCTGTTGACATCCTTGAAGGAGTCAGAGGGTGAACCACTAGAGGCAAGGTCTCCTCCTTACGACGGAAAGTGGCTAACTGACATCACCTAGGTTCACCTCCTCAGTGTCCCAGCCCAAGAGAGCCTGAATGTGCCTCATCACATCCAGAAACAGAGTTGTCTGGGGAGACCATGGGGTGTCCTTGGGCTTCTCCCGCTCTTAAGGAATGTCCGAATTTCCAGAGTCATCGTGCAAGAGAGAGGAAAAGTATCCCCCTGACTCACCTGAATCTGGGACGGGAGAGGGTGAACGCCAAGGCTTAGACTTGAGGCCTAGAATGACCAGTATCTGGCTGTGGCATAGGCTCCATAGGGGTCGGCATCTGAGCTTTCTTAGAAGGGGCCTGAGGAGTTGAGGTCTCCTTTGGGGCTTCCTTGTCTTTAAAATATGCCCTCCAGGCTGCAAAAAGGAACATTAATCTCTTTGGGTGGGAACAGGGGCGAGGTTGGTGTAATTGGCATCTGTGAGGTAGGCTTATAAGGCCCCAAAATTAGTTTGTCCGGTAGTGGTAACCCTGGCATCGGCTCCACTGGTGTCTGGTCCTGAGGTAAAGAACCCCCAGTGTCGGTGTGACTTGGGTGGAAAGGTCAGGCATCGGCTGGGTGAGGTCAGGGGACGACGGGTGGGGCGTTGCCGGAGTTGGCACCTGGTGTCGACGGGACAGGCATCAGCTGATGCCTGTCTGGGGAGGCAGCCGGTGTCGACCTGGAGGGAGAAGCTCGAATAGGAGAAGTGACTCCCAAGCGGGGCAGAGGTGTCACCCTCCCAGGGGAAGAAAGTGCATGCCCTGGGTGTCGTGAGGTGATGTCGGTCCACGACTTCGGAACAGACTTACCAGATGCCTTGACTGGGAAGGTGACGGACAAGGACCCACCACCTTAAGCAGAAGGCCCAGTTGAGCCACCTGGCTGAGTACCCGTGTTCAGAATGGGACTGAGCTTCAGGGGCTGAAAAACTGAGATTGGAGACCCGAGTCCCACAGAACCACCGCTCGCAACAGAAACCAGAGTGGGTGGTTAGACCACTGGCAGCCCAGAAGGAGAGAGGGCTGATGGAGTGGAGGGGGACGACCGCCGGCAGGAGGAAGAGCAATGGTTCGTGCCAGGCTTGCACAGGGACCTGGAGTGGAAAGAGGACTTCAGAAGAAATTTCTCTCTGTGCTTCTCCCGGTGTTTGTGCTTTCCTGAAGACTTCTTCGACTCCATCGTTGAAGAGAAGGCCGTGGAGACCAGGGAAGAGCAGGTACTCTGGTGAAGCTCCTTCTCCATCAAAAAGTTTCTGCTTCAGCAGGAAGGATTCCAATGTCTTCTGGTGGCGAAGCCGGGTGCGTTGATTAAAGACTTGGCAGTGTTGGCAGGCCTGAATGTCATATTTCAGGACTAGGCAAAATAAGCACGCCGAATGGCCGTCCTTGTGGGGCAGCTGCTTTCCCTGCGTGCACTTCATTGCCGCAGTTCGACAGAAAGGAGAAGACGACATGCACAAAAATACTAAAAATAAGAAAGTGCAGATAAAATGGCAGTCTACTTGCGCAGAAGGCATCCGTGGAGGTCCGACTTGTGCGGGGTGACGGTGGGAAAAGAACTGAGGTGGTGCTGTGGGACCGCCCCTTTTATACCACAAAGGACATCGAGGGTGGGACGTCGGCAGTATAGAATGCCAACTAGAAATTTTCTGTGGGGTGCTGGCGCCTGCTGGCTTCAGTCCTTATGGTGTAACCTGCTGCATGAGCCCCCTCAAAGTAAGATCCTGTGTGTTCCTCTCTGCCCAGGGAACTAAGTCTATTGCCCTGTTTCTCAGAAGTGAGAAGGTCTGACTGAGCGACTGACAGACTGTGCTGTCATTTTGGTGGACGATCCGGGGAATCTCTGCAAAGTTGAGAGTACTTCTCCCAAATAATTCTTAAGACTCATTTGTCAGTGGTGATTGACTTCCACTGGTTATAAAACTGAGTCAGGTGACCTCCCACTGCCACAGAATTGTCCACCTCTGGCAGCTGAGATGAGATTGGGGCCGGATCTTCAGAGGGTGGCACTGGGCGCTTTCAGGCTCTGTGCTTTATGCTGCATTTTCTTTTGCAGCTCAGGAGACTGGTTCATTTGAGGGCCTCCAAGGCCTCTTCCCCGAAAAGGCTACTTGTTACGAAAAAAACTGATGGTTCCTGCCTCTCTGAGGAGCTGAAGGAGGCAACCCGACGATTTTAATGGCAGGCCTAGTCTTCTGAGAGGCCTCCAGTGTTTGTTCTACCTGCAGAACAAACAGATAAGCGCCAGAGGGGACATTCATGACACCCTGCTGAGCATCGGAGGAGAACCCCGCTGTCTGAAGCCTGGAGTGTCTCCTGGTACAGATTCCAACAGCAGCTGCTCTAGAAGCTGTGTCATAAGCGTCCATAGAAACTTTAAGTTGATGACTATATGAATATGTATAGCCTCGAGGAAAGAAGGGAGAGGGGGGGACATGATAGAAACTTTCAAGTACCTCAAGGGAATCAACAAAGTCCAAGAGGGTAGCATCTTTCAAAAAAAGAGGTGTGCAAGAACAAGGGGGCACAATTTGAAGATAGAGGGGGGGGAGGCTCAGAGGTAATTTAAGGAAGTATTTTTTCACAGAGAGGGTTGTGGATGCATGGAATGGCCTTCCGGAGGAGGTTGTGGAGTCAAAAACAGTGGTGGAATTCAAGCATGCATGGGACAGTCATAAGGCAATTCTACGGGGTGGGGGTAGGAAGAAGTAGGCTGCTGGTTAACTAGGATCTGCAGCTTATCCATTAGGTAGGGAAATGGGCAGACTGGGTGGGCCAAGTGGTCCTTATCTGCTGTCAAATTTTGTGTTTCTATGACTATTGCACTCAGTTCCCCGGATAACAGTCTGTAGCATCTCCACTTTGGAGTCAGACTTCGGGAGATCTTCTATGAACGCCTTGAGAGTGTTCCAAACACACACACTCTTACTTAGAGAAGTGCTGTTGCTAGCTGGCAATATGCATGCCCTGTGTTGCGGCTGCGAATGCCCTTTACCCAAGGTTATCTATCTTACAAGATTCTTTATTGACAGGACGTGCTGACACTTCCTGCGGAAGAACAGCTTTGTCATTCTCAGCAAGGACAACCAGAGCATCCAAAATGGGCTATGATGCTAAAATGGGTCTCTCCTTAGGAGGGACATATTTCTGTCTATGGACTTGCAGAGAGTTGTAATAAGGGCTGGCCGTGCCCACATTTCCTCGAACAAGGTCTCGAAGGATAGGGAGTTGAGGCATAAAGGTCACTGGAATGTTAGGAACATGAAGCCATTCCAGATGTAAAAGCCTACCTGGGTCCACAGCAGAGGTCTGCAGATCCAGGGTTGCCCTCGTATTCCTGAGGAGAGTCTGAAAGAAAAGGTCCTCTATTGGGCTTTCAGGTGGAAGTGAGGGCTTAGTGTCTAAACTACAGAATGAGTCTTCATCACCATCTTTAGAAACTACAAGGTCCGGATCGGACTCATTCTGCTCCTCATAGTCTTCAAAGGAAGAGGGAGCTATTCAAATAGGCCCTTGCCTGGCCAAAGGAAATACAGGAGACACTGGAACCAGTGTTGTGTGGATGCCAGACAGAGGATGGCACCGCACAAGGCACCGAGGACAGTGATGTACAAACAAGAGAAAAATGTGGTACCTGTGCTGACCCCTGCAAAGAAACAGAATGAGGGGTATGGGCACGTGGTACAGGCATTGGCGGCATAGGCACTGGTGAGGGGGGAAAGAGTCAGTTGCTGGACCCGGATGCTCAACTTGCCCCGGAGGTCCACACTGCAGCTCAGAGGTCTCTAGGTCCGAAGGCCCTGGAACCGGATCCAACAGAAGGGGCAAACGAGACAGATGCTGTAGGCACTGTTCCATAACAGTGGCCCACTGGAAGCTCCATCAGGGGACAGAGAAGGGATCCAGTGTTGAGTCTCCGAGCAGCCAAATTCGGAGGCCTTCAGAGAACCGGAGATGGCTTACCACGCCCAGCCACTGAAGACCTCTTGGCAGACATATCAGAGGGCGACCTCGAGTGCTACCTTTTCTTTCTCTTCTGACGGAGTGAGGAAGAGCTCAAGGCTGAGTGGTGCCAGGACCCCAACCTGGATTGGGAACGGGCCCGCTTCTTTTTTGTGTTTATGGGATGACTGTCCTCCCTCCCGAACAACGGACTGTCCGTAGTCAGACACCCCCCTCCAAAGAGGGCAGTGGACCTTACACAGCTTGACTGCCAGAGCAGCATTCCAACGGAGAATCCCTACTGTCACCATCCATGGTGGACTCCCTTGAACGGTAGGGCTGAGGAAATGTTCGAAAATTTCTTTTCTTTTTTAAAACTAAATAAACAAAATCTGAACGCTGTTGTCATATAGACGTGAAGATTTGACTCCTGGCGAGCGATGTCATCACTGAACTGCACTTGACAGTGGGAAGAATGAACTGAGGCGGTTGGAGGGTCGATGCGGAGATGGCCTATATGGCGCAAGGTAGTATCACATTGCCGTGCATGCATGGTCCTATCTCTGTGCCGGTCCTCCTAAAGATTTTTGGCTCCCACAGGGTTCTAGCATCTCCGGCTAGAACTCAGAAGTGTGAATAAATGGTGAAGAATTAGAGTCCAGAAGACAGACTTATTCTCAGGAAATCCATAGCCTTAGCTTGTGTATCCTGAGAGAAGTTTGTGGCCCCAAGCCAGGCAAAGCTCCTCATGGAGACTGAAAGGGCCACGAGCCTGACAGCAGTTACTGGCATCTGCTGCCATATGGAACTGGTATTTTGTGGCATCTAGTGCTGACCTGGCAGTCTCCGCCAGGTCCACTGCCATCTCCCCCTGTATTTTATCTGACATTGCCAGAACTGTGGTCCATAGGGCTTTTGGATATTGAACTGCATAAGCCATGTAATTGGCTTGCCTGACAAGGAGTGAAGCTGCCATGTATCCTTTTTTCCCCATGGCATCAATTTTACTAGAATCCATGTCAGGCGGATGGGATGCCAAGGGCACTCTAGCCCTGTCACAGGCACCCACCTGTACAACTCCCTCATGATCAGGGTGAGTGAATAAAAAGCCAGCATTGGATCTAACTGGTACTTTTTAGCCACCTTTCTGTCCACCCCGGCACAGATTTTGGGGCTTGCAGAATTTTTAATACTGCCTTCCTGAGGGATTTATGGATGGGTAGTAGCAACCTTTTTCTGGGGGGTGAGACCCATCATGTCTAGGAAGTCAGCTTCCTCCTCGTCCTCTATGGACTCCTGTATGGAGAGGTTGAGGCTATCTACCATCTACCATACAAAAGAGTTGTTAGAAGAATAGTCTTCTGGACCCCTGGGTGAAGAACCCAAGTCCTGCTGTGGACAGACTTCTGGCTCTATGGGTTCTCCCTCATCCCTGATCCTTTTCTTCCTCTTACAGATAAACCAGTTCTAGAGAAGTTGGAACTGGTGGAAGAACCAAGGGACTGGCAGCCTGGAGGGCCTGCAATTTCCTCAGCAGAGGGCATAGACGGTGTACTCACTGAGAGCTCCTTTGCTTTTTCAGCAGGAGGTGCAGCGGTATGCTTTTCTTTATGTTATTTCTTAACTGGGATTGGTTCTGAGGCCGGTTCCACTGGTGTTTTTGCTTTAGCAGTTTTGTTGGTAGATTTTTCCACCAGTTCCTTGCTCTTTTTTTTAAAAGAGGAGGGCTCCTCATAATACTGCGATGGAGATGCTGGGGTAGCCATCTCCCCCAACTTTTTGGCCCTTTTCCTGAGTGTTTTGGGGCAGAAAGTTTTGCACATATCACAGTTAAAAATATGATTAGTTTACAGACAGAAAATACACAAATCATGGCCATCTGCTTTGGCTACTATTTGCCCACAACCAGTATAGTTTTTAAACCCAGTTGGTCCTTCCGTTTCTTTTTTGTAGGTGTTTCTGACATTAGTGTCAGTAACAGCAAATATATATTCAAAAAGAAAGTACGGTTCCCAAGTGCGATAGACCCATTTACTTTTTTTTTTTTTTTTTTAGAAGTGGTCAGTTCCCTAAGGAGGAAATACAGAGGGAACCAACTGAAGTGCACCGTTCCTGACAGGAAAGGAACTGGGCGGCCGTAAGTAAACGACAAAAAAGCACAAAATGCAACGGTCCCAAAAAGGAACAGAGTAACAAGTAAATAAACAAAAGGTGGTAAAATTTACCACAGAAACAGCAGTTCACTGTGGTTCCATGAAACCATGAAGTAATGCTGTAACTAGAGAAAAAGCCACTAAACTTAGCTAAATATCTGAAATAGGGGCAGCAATCTTAAAATAAAAGTAAAAGATCGAACTTCTTCAAATATAAAAGTTTTATCAAAGGAGTTGAGGAGAGCTCTCCGAGGCATCTGAACTGGCAGGAGAAATGAATATGAGCACTTGAGTGCAGCAGTTACTAGGGGCAGCAGTAAATTTGCACGAGCCAGTGAGAGTTCTATCATTTATATACATTCCATTCTCTCCAGGGCAGTTCAACACTGAAGGCTGACTGCATTAGTTAAGCAGACAGTGATTCCTGGGGTTTGAACACCTGGTGGCAGCTGCACAGATGTCAGTAGCAGACACTTCTAAAGCAAGCTGTAGAGGCAGCCATACCTCTGGTGGAATGGCCCTCGACTACCCCCTAGAAGGGGCTTGTTGTACTTATGGTAGAAATAAACAATGCAATTAGCTAACCACTTAGACGAATACTGTTTGAAAACAGGGGCACCCTCTTTCTCTCTCTCTCTTGGGGGTGAATGAAGCAAACAACTGGTCAGTCTTCCTCAAAGACTTGGTGTGGTTTGTATAATACTGCAACATCCCATGAACATCCAAAGTATGGAGCAAGGCTTCCCCCTGATTGGAAAACTCAGGAAAATAAACTGGAAGGTGGCTGGACTGATTCAAAGTAAACTCAGACACCACCTTAGGTAAAAATATAGGACTAGTATGCAAAGACACCCTGTCTTTATGAAAAAAACAAATAAGGCTCTTTACACATCAGAGCCTGGAGCACGGACATTCTTCGAGCAGAAGTAACAGCAACTGAGGGCTTTCCGTGACAGAAAGTGCAGCTCGCAACTCACGGACAGTTCAAAGGGAGGTAAAGTGTGTTTCTCCAACATAAAGTTGAGGTCCCATGGGGAGACCGGGTCCCAAATGGGAGGTTTCAGATGCAGAATGCCCCACAGAAATGTGCAAGATACCTCAAGTTGGGCAACAGCTTTGCCCTCAACAGGTGCATGGTAAGCAGAGATGGTGGAAAGGTGCACCTTAAGAGACGAGTACCCCAGGCCTTAATCTGAAAGGGAAAAAGAGGTACTCCAATACCTAACTGGGTAGGTGAACTGATCCAAATGGCGAGCAGCGACCCAAATGGAAGAGTGCTTCCATTTCCTACTGTAAGTGGCCCAGGTGGAGGGCTTTCTGGCTGCCACCAGGACATCTGCGACCCGAGCAGAAACCCCAAAGCAGTAAATAGCTAGGTCTGCAGGAGCCACACATGTAGAAGCAAGGACTTGAGGTCTGGATGGACCAGAGTGCCCTGGTCCTGGGAAAGCAAGCCTTGGCATAGAGGTAGAAGCACTTTATGTTTTCCCAGTCAACTGTTACAGCAGAGGAAACCAGATCTGGTGTGGCCAGAAGGGAGCTATAAAGATAATCTCCGTTCCCTCCAACTGAAGCTTGAGCAGAACCCTCTGCAAGAGAGGGAAGGGAGGAAATGCGTACAGAAACCTCCCCTTCCAAGACAGACAAAATGCATCTCACTAAACTTCAGGCCCAGGATCAAGCGAGCAAAAAAAGCAGTTTTGCACTGAGTGGGATGCAAAGAGTTCCAACTGTGGGTGACCCCACCTATTGAAGAGATCTTTGAACACCGAGGTGAGAAGTTCACACTTGTGAGCCAGAGACCTGGAGTGGCTGAGATCATCAGACAACACGTTTTGGATGCCTGGAACATGAACGGCTGAGAGCTTCAGATTGTGCTCGCTGGCCCAATATCAGACTCTCATCACCTCCCAACACAGGGGGTAAGAGTGAGTTCCCCCCTGCTTGTTGATGTAGTAGACGACACACATCTCAGTCTGAACCAGTAGTGGGCCTGGGAGGAGATGGAATTGGAAGGCCTGCAGGGGGTATAGAACCGCCCGCATCTCCAGGGCATTGATATGAAGAGCTTGCTCTATGTCTGACCAGGTACCCTGGGGCTGATGGACAGCCAAATGGGCGTCCCATCCCATGCCGGAGGCATCTGTGGTCAGAACCTGCCAAGGAGTTGAGATCTGGAAAGGTCCCCCCGAGCAGATTGGCAGAGTCCATCCACCAGGCAAGAACCTGCCGGACTGGGTTGGATACCAGGACTAACTGATCGAGGTTGTCTATGCGTTGATCCTACTGGACTTGTAGGGTCCACTGTGGCACCCGCATATGCAGCCGGGCCAAAGGCACTGTGGCAACTGATGCCACGATATGACCCAGGAGGCGCAGAACGACTCGGGCAGGAACCAGACGGCTCGTGGAAATTAGACAGCCCTGCTCCATCAGATGGGCCGCCCTGTCCTCTGGCAGAAAGGCCTTGCCGTGGTTATCCAGAACCGCACCCATGTATTGGAGGTACTGGCAAGGGGACAGGCAGGACTTTGGGAGATTCACCATGACTCCCAATTGCTGGAAAAGACAGGAAGTGCATTCCAGGGTCTGAACCAAACGCTCCCTGGAAGGGGCTGCTAGCAGCCAGTCGTCCAGGTAGGGGAAGACATAAAAGCCTCGTCTCAGCAATGCTGCTGCCACTACAGTCAGGCATTTGGTAAATACCTGGATGGGGGGGCAAGGAAAGGCCAAAGGCGAGGGCCCTGAATTGGAAGTGGGCACCCTGAAAATGGAAGCAGAGGAAATGGCAGTGAATGGGAAAAACCTGGATGTGTAGGTAAGTGTTCTGCATGTCCGGAGAACACAGCCATTCCCCCTGGTGCAGCAATCCTTGGAGGGTCACCATCCTGAAGCGTTTGTACTCTGTAGAGATTTAGATTGCTCAAGTGTAAGATGGGCCAAAGATCCTCATTTTTTGGGGGGGATGAGGAAGAAGTGGGAATAAAATCTCCTTCCCCACTGAGCTTGGACGGGATCCATGGCTCTTTTTTGCAGAAGCGCTTGAATTTCCTCCGAAACCAGAGGCAGATGCGCAGGAGGGTAGGTAAACTGGATGGGAAGAGTCTCGGGCGGCCACTCCACCAGCTCCAGAGTATGACCCTGAGCTATGATCTGGAGCACCCAGTTATCTGGTCATTGCTCACCACCCTTCCAAGTGGAGAGAGAGAACTGACCCCTTCCCCATGACCCTCGATCGGGTGGGGGGGGGTTGGGAGTTAGGTGGCAGTGAGAGTGGGCTGGGGAGCCATAGGACCCAAAGGGGATCAAGCGGTAGCGGCCCTTGTGGGAGTGTTGACAGTCTTATGGCGTTGCTGGACCTTGGTAGGTAGACCTCGAGCTTGCTTACGGGATGACGACGAAAGGGTTGGCGTTGGTTTGCTCTAAGCTAGGTATGGTAGAGCAAATGGACCGACCTAAGGGCTTTGCCAGTCTCCTACAAATTACAGAGGTGGTCTTGGACATCACCCCCAAAAAGGACTGAGCCCCTGAAAGGAGCATCCAAAATGCTGGCCTAAACATCCAGGTCAAAACCAGAAACCCGGATCCAGGAATGGCGCCGAAGGCAAACACCAGCCGCAGCCACTTCCACAAAGGTGAGTTCAGCCCGTAGCCCGTAGCACATGGCTGCCCACATCTAAGCCCGATTTCATGAGTTGGGCAAGCATAGTTTTTGTGGGATCCTCCGGTAGAGTCTGGACCAGGTCCCTGATGGCATTTTGGTACTGTACCATGTGGGTCATAACTGATGGCCCGAATGGCCAAGTAGTCGAAGTAAAGACTCACATGCCAATCTGGTCTAGCTGCTGGGATTCACGGTCTGGGGGGAGAGCACTAAGATGCTTGGGCTTCTTGGAGCGGTCATGGGCTGCGTTAATTACCACCAAATCCACCTTAGGATGACTCCCAGAAAGGGTTTGCCCACTGACACATGATAAAGCCATTCTGCATTTTTGAGGAGGGGAGGAATAGTGGAGGGGTGAGCCCAAACCACCTTGGTGACATCCTTATATGACTGACAAGGGTGGCACCACTACTGGCAAGGCATCTTTCTGCTAAAGAAAAAGGGCTAGACGGTGTCTCTGAGTCTTGCTCCTCCATCTCTCAACCCATAATTGAATGAATATGGTGCATTACGTCCATGATGGATGGATCATCGGGGGCGGACTTAGGGCACCTCCTTGGGCATTTCCTGCCCACCAGAAAACTCCCCTCGGGAAGAAGACGACCTCGAGGATTCTGAGTAATCCTCAGATTACTCGCTGTCTGGTACCAGCGTCAGAGGCCAGCGCTCGTCCTGCCTAAGGCCTGTACCAACATCAGGTCTGGTTCCGGAGGATCCCGACATATCGGGATCAGCAGGTCCAGCACCACCCATGTCCGTGAGCTGTGGATCCCAGGGAGGGGAGAAACAGAAGGTCGACTGAGGTGCGGCGGTCTGTTTTTTGCATGAATGCCCACCAAACTGAGAAAAGGGCCTTGTAATCCACATGTGGGGCAATATTCTACACAGGCAAGAAGGGCAACCCTGGCGCTGGGTTAGGGAATAACTGCTAGGCAGGGTCTCTCTAGGTCTTGCTCCTCAGTCTCCAAACCCATAACTGACTGAATGTGGTGCATTACGTCCATGAAGGACGGATCACTGGGTGCGGACTTAGGCACCTCCTTGGGTATATCCTCCCCACCTGAAAACTCCCCTGGGGAAGAAGATGACCCAAGGATTCTGAGTAATCCTCAAAGTACTCACTGTCTGGTACTGGCGTCAGAGCCTGGCGCTCGTCCCGCCTAAAGCCTGTACCAACATCAGGTCTGGTTCCGGAGTATCCCAATGTACTGGGGTCAGCAGGTCCAGCCCAGCCCATGTCCCTGAGCTGTGGATCTCAGGGAGTGGAAAAAGCAGAAGATGGACTCCGAGGTGCAGGGGTCTGTTTTTGCATGAACACCCACCACGCTGAGAAAAGAGCCTTGTAATCCATATGTGGAGCAATATTATACACAGGCAAGAAGGGCAACCCAGGCGCCCGGGTTAGGGAATGGCTGCTGCGGGGCCGGAGACTGGTAACCTGGCATAGGTCCAGATGGCACCAGCAAATGATCTGGCAACAGCCCAGCCGGCATCTCTTGTGGCAAAGGCTCCAAAGGCAACATCATGGTAGACTGTTAGCTAGAAGTTTTCCGCGTGGTCCTAGTGCCAGGTGGCATAGTCCTACTGGTGTGGCCTGCTGCAAGAGCATTCCTCGAAGTAAGATCTATAAATACCTCACGGGGTTAAACAAGATACAGGAAGGGAGTAATTTTCAGAGGACAAGATACACGAAAACAAGTCGGCATGCAATGAAGCTGGAAGGGGGGAAATTCAGGAGTGATGTGAAGCAGTACATCTCCACTGGAAGAGTGGTGGATGCCTGGAACAGTTTTCTAGTGGAGGCGAAAACAGTGGTGGGCTTCAAGCATGCATGGGATAATCATAAGAATCTTGGTTAGGAAGTTGGGGGGGGGTCAGAACAGGTACGATTTGTGGTGACAGGATTGGATACGCAGGGACAAATAGGCAGTCGGGGTGGGCCAAGTGGTCCTTATCTGCAGTCAAAATTCTATATTTCTATGCTTCTATTTCTGTACTGTTTGAATCTCACTGTACACTGAATATGACACCAACATCATCCCCTCCTCATGGACTGTAAAACACTTAGAGGCAAAGTCTGTATGGAAGTGTTATACAGAATCAAATTCCCCCCTCCTTTCCAGTGGGTGTTACTCCAAGTACAGAGATGGGAGGGGCTTATAACCAGTACTGAAAGGACACATTATCAGTGAATGCCATACCAGGAACAGAGGGAAGAAGGGTAAGTACTAGTACTGGACTAAGTCATCAGCACTTGGTACCAGGTTAAGTGTTTGGGGACAGACAAGATAAGTACCCAGTACCAGGCCAGTGCTACATCAACACCACCTGGTACAAGATCAGTGGTTTGGGGACAGAAAGGGTAAGTACTCAGTACTGGGCCATTGCTACGTCATCAGCATTTGGTACCAGGTTAGGGGTTTGCTGATAGAAAGGGTAAGTCCCAAGTACAGGGCCAGTGCTACATCATCAGCACTTGGTACCAGGTCAAGGGTTTGGGAATATAAAAGGTAAGTCCACAGTACTGGGCTGGTGCTACATCAGCACCTGGTACTAGGAGGCATCAGGTCAGGGGTTTGGGGATATACGGGTATGTCCTCAGTACTGGGCCGGTGCTACATCAGCACTTGGTACAAAGTTCTGGGACATAAAGGGTACATTCCCAGTACTGGGCAAGTGCATCAGTACTCAGTACCAAGTCTGGTGTTTGGGGAAAATAAAGGGCAAGTCTCCTGTACTGGTCGGGTGCTACATCATTAGCACTTGGTACCAGGTCAGTTGTTTGGGGATAAAAAGGGTACATCCCCAGTACTGGGCCAGTGCCACATCAGCAGCAATTGGTACCAGGTTATGGGGTTTGGGGGTCAGGAGAACAATAGGTGAAGATTGAAGAGAATAAAGTTCAATCAGTTAAGAGAGGGGATAAAACCTTTACTGTACCAGTATACAGTGAAAAGAGGAAGACAAAGGTGGGATAGTTGCTAAGGGTGGGGGGATCAGGAGAAGGCAGATATCTTGAACAGTTACTTTTGCTCTGTGTTTACGGTGGAGGAGAAAGGAGGACAGATCAGGGAGGGGGGAAAAGCTGGAGAGCAGGTGGATACCAGCCTATTCAATGTGGAGGAGCTCCTAAAGGAACTAGCAGAACTAAAAGTTGACAGACATGGGACTTGATGGGATTCACCATGGAATACTGAGAGAGGTGCTAGTGAAGCCGTTAACGGACCTGTTCAATAAATCATTACAGACGGGTGGTTCCAGACGACTGGAAAAGAGCGGACATGGTCCCTCTCCACAAGGGAGGAAGCAAGGAAGAGGCAAGTAACTACAGGCCAGCCAGCCTGACATCAGTGGTAGAGAAGTTGATGGAGAAATTACTGAAAGAACAAATCATCAAGTATCTTGATTCATACTAAATACTAAAATGCCAGCAGAATAGGCCCAAAGGTCTTTCGAGTCTGCTCGATTGGTCAGCCCCCACACTGGGTCCTGACCTTGCTGCCCCCCTCGCCTTCTCTGGCTTCTTTCCCAGTTCCGGATATTCTTGCTGCATTGGATTTTGCTTCCAGAAGCCTTCCCCTGTACCTGTCCCAGCCCCTCTTGAACCCCTCCACTGTCTCTGCCTCCACCAGCCCCCTAGGCAGTGCATTCCATGGCTCCACTACCCTCTCAGTGAAGTAGCACCTCCTCCTTTCTCCCTGAATCTTCCCCTCCAGCTTCCACCCATGCCCCTAGTGGCCCCTCCTCCTTCCTTCAAGCACCCTGACTGTTCTTCCCCATTTACCCTCTTCATGTACTTGAAGACCTCTATCATGTCCCCCGTCCCTTCTCTTCCAATGTGTACATATTTAGCTCTTGAGCCCCTCCTCATAGGTCCTGTCCCCAAGCCCCAAATCATTTTGGTTGCCCTCCTGGACCCTCTCTAGGAGTTTAATGTCCTTCTTAAGTGTGGCCTCCAAAACTGCACATAGTACTCAAGGTGTGGCCTCACCAAGCAGTTATACAGAGGGAGTATCACTTCCCTCCTTCTGGAGGTGATCCCCCTAGCGATGCATCCCAGCATCCTGTTGGCCTTGGCTGCTGCCCTCCTACAAGTCTCCAAGTTGTTCATCTTGACATCCACCACCCCCAGGTCCCTCTCAGCCATCGAGACTTTTACAGTGCCAGTACACTTGGCCCGGGTTTCTGGCCCCCAGGTGGAGTACCTTGCATTTCCCTGCATTGAATCTGAGCTTACCTCTAGACCATCTTTCCAGAGCCTCCAGGTCCCCCTGTAGGGCCACCTCCCTCCTCCCCATCCACCACCGCCTCAGTTTTGAGTCATCCGCAAAGAGACTCATCTCACTCCTGATTCCTGTCCTGATGTCAGAGACATAGGCGTTGAACAGGAGGGGCCCCAAGGACTGATCCCTGTGGGACCCCACTAATGATTCTCTTTGGGGATGAGACTATCCCGCCAACTACGACCCTCTGGGTCCGGTCCTGGAGCCAATTGCCTATCCATCTGATCATCTGGTTCCCCACCCCCATTTCTCCCAGCTTATCCAACAGGCCCACGTGAGGGACAGAGTCAAATGCCTTGCTGAAGTCTAGAAAGAGGATGTCCACTGGTCTACCCAGGTCCAAGGCACTCGTCACCCAGTCATAGAACTCCACAAGGTTTGTCTGACACGATTTCCCCGGGACAAATCCATGCTGTCCATCGTCCAGGCACCCTAGCCTCTCCTTGACAATGCCCTCCATCACCTTGCCCACCACCGATGTCAGGCTGACAGGCCTGTAGTTCCCTGCCACCTCCCTTGATCCCCCCTTGTGGATAGGCATTATATGCGCCACCTTCCAGTCCTGGGGCACCCACCCTGTCCTCAGAGAGATGGTGAAAGCTCCAGGGTTTCGCGCAGGACATCCACAGTCCTTCAGCACCTGGGATGTAATTTATCCGCCCCGGTGCTTTCTCCGTCTTAAGGAGCGAGGCTTCCTCACTCTCTGCTGTGATTTCCACTTCCAGTACCTCTTCTCCTTGCTTGGCCCTCCCTCCTGCCAGTGATGTCTCCCCGTCTCCTCAGACCCACCGATCAGTAAGGCCCCCTCCTCAGTATCTCTGTCTCCTCCCATGTATGATGCAGCACCCCCATTTTCCTTGGTGAAAACTGAGGTGAAGTACTCATTTAGTACCTCAGCCTGCTCCCTCTGTCTTGTGCCCATCTCTCCCCTGATTTAATCCTGCTAATCTGCCCCTTTACCCTTCGTTTTTCCCCAATGTATCTAAAGAACCCCTTGTTCCCTCTCCTAATTTCCCTGGCCAGGTTCTGCTCCTTCCTTGCCTTAGCCGCCCTCACCACCCTAGTGGCCCTTCTAGCCATCAGCTCATACTCCTCATCCCTTTCACTCCTTAAGCACTTGAATTGCCTATAGGCTGCCTTCTTTCCCCGCAGACCACGTCCCTGGACCTCCTTGGTCCACCAGCAGGTTTTCGGCCCTACCAGCATTTTGTCTTACTCTTGCACAGGTGCTGGTGCAGCATCTTGCACCCTCTCCTGATGATTTCCCACCTACTATCAGCGTCCATGTCTGACCCAATCCCATCCAAATGCTCCTTAAGGATCCTTCCCATTTCCTTAAAATCCGTTCTCCTGAAATCAGTTACCTCCGTCTTTGTGCAGCCTTCTAGCCCTCCTAGTTCCAGGCAGAACCAGACCGTGGCATGGTCACTCCCCACCAACGGGTCCCTTACCTCCAGGCCCCTAATCTGGTCACTGTCTGCCAGGGCCACATCCAGTACCCGTGCCTCCCTGGTCGGTTCCCCCACCTGCTGAGTTAGGAACGTGTCTTGAAAGACATCCAACAACCTCTGTTCCCTGGTCACGGAAGATGTCATAGTCTCCCAGTCTGTTCCTGACATGTTTAAGTCCCCCAACACCACCACGTTCCTCTGCCCAGTCTGCACGCTCCCAACATCTGCCACCAGACTCTCCTCCAGCTCCTCCGCCAGGCAGGGTCTATACACCACTCCTATTTTTACCTCTTGCCCCCTTGTTATCAAGGTGACCCAAATCGCTCCACGGTTCCCTCTGCCTCCTCTACTCCCCATGCCAATGCAGTTTTGACTATCATTGTTACCCTCCTCCCTTCCTCCCCCTGTCCTTCCTGAACATAGTGTAACCCTCCAGGTTCAGGTCCCAGTCGTGTTCTGCAGTGGCCCAGGTCTCAGTGACCGCTGCCACATCCACTGCTCCCTCAGTTAGCATCGCCTGGAGCTCAGGCATTTTATTTCCCAAGCTCCTGGCATTTAGCAGGACTACCTTCCACCCTTTCCCTATACTTCCATTTCTCCTGCTCGTGTTCCCATGGGGATTCTGTTTTCCCCTGGTCTGCACTTTACCAGTCGGCCTTTTCCCGCAATCCTCCAGCTCCCCAGGGAGGTGGAGACAGAGTCCCTCCTTTATCGGCACCCCTTGACAGCCTTTTCTCCCATCCCTCCCCCCTTCACAAGTTTGAACCCCACTTTTCACCAATGAACCCTCTATTTTCAGCTTAAGATTCCTCCCTCCAAATTGGAGATGGAGTCTATCTCTAGCATACAGCTCCTTATCCTCCCAGGTTTCCCCAATCCCCATCAACTCTATACCCTCTGGCCTCACACCACTCCCTGAGCCACTGGTTTATCTCCCTAATCTTCCCTTTGTGCTCCCCACTAGCCCTTGGCACTGGCAGGATTTCTGAGAAGGAAACTGTGCATCCTATGTCATGACAGACCCTGGCAAGCTCCCTGAATCTTGCCTGCATCTCTAGCTTGCTATTTCCCTCAATGTCATTTGTACCCAGGTGGACCAGTATGTCCGGGGAACCCCCACAATCCTTTGCCAGCTGATGCACCTTGTGCTTAGCCCTGTGCACCGTTAGTCCAGGGAAGCATTTTGTTCTAACTGGCCAGGCTTCTACCTCCCTATCCCATTTGATACCCCTGATCATAGAATCCCCCAACAGGAGCACTCTGACTGCTCCTTTTCCTCCATTTCCCCCTCATCCTTTCTACCGGCTCCTCCACCCAGTCGGCTCCTTGTTCCTCCCCCTATCTGGGTGCCACATGCTACCCCCATCCTTATTTACCCTGGCCACCCCCTCCCTTCCAATCCTATGCTTCTCCTCCTCCTGAGTATCCTTCTGTACCTTGCTAACTCCCCCCTCACTGCTCACAGCTGGTCCTTCTCCCCCATCTGCTAAACTAGCCTGGCTCGTCCTCCCTTCCTTGCTGCCTCCATTTAGACCCTCCTTGCTTGTTGTGCTCCCCTGGCCTAAACCCTCAGCTCCCTTTACTGAATCCTCCTTGTACTTCTGGTCCTTCTTTACCTTTCCTCCCAAATGGTCCTTCTCCTTGCGCTTTCCTCCCTCTTTCCCGGCCCCTCCTGCTCCCCCAATTTTTCTGCATTCCAGGTTCACCCTATTCTTCCTGCTATCTGGCCCCTGCCTCCTGCCCCGACTCCCTTTCCGTCTCTAACCACCCCTGTCATGGCTACATCACCCCCTCATCCTCGAGCAGAAGAAGAGAATTAAGCGGTTACTGAGTGTAAGGTCTGATCCACCTCCCGCCTTGCTTCTTCTGTCCAGCCCTGGCCATCTGCCTACTTCCCTGAGAATGTTGTCCCTCTGTCCCTCCTTTGTGAGAGTCCCCAGTTACCTGCCTGCTTCCTTGGTAGTGTCCTTTTGGACCCCCTCTGCCAGGGTCCCTATGTGACCCCTGAGTATTCTCCTGCACTCCTTTCCCTATGCCGCTGCCCCCAGCGCTTGGTGAAACCCTGTGGGAGATCCCCTGCCCCCCTTCCCCAACCATACCTCCCCTTCCCCAGCTGTCTCCTAATCCCCGCAACCTCCTCCCTAAGCTGTGCCAGCTGGTAGCACGCTGGGCAACCACCAAACTTCCAAGCCCAGTCCAGTATCATGGCTGCTCCACACCCTGTGCACCCCACCACCCTCCCGAAGATGCCGGCCCTAATGCCGTGTGGTTCCATCCCCTTCCAAGTAGGTTTCCTTGGGTGAGCCACCAGGATCCCCCAGTCCAAGATACACCCCTACTGCCTAATCATGTCACCCACTAATCTTAGATACAGTCCCACAGTACACCGGTAACCCTGTTACTAGGTGCAGTACAACTCAGTAAACTTATAAAGGGAAATGAACAACTCCCTAAGCTCCTCTCTCCCAGCCTTTAAATCCAATTTCTATGTATGCAAGTATATAAAGGGTATGTCTTCAGTACTGTGCTGGTGCTACATCATCAGTACTTGGTACCAGGTTATGTGTTTTGGGATATAAAGGGTACATCCTCAGTATTGGGCTGGTGCTACATCATCAGTGCTTGGTACTGGGTTATGCATTGATTCAAATGACCTGTTTGACCCCTCAGCTAGTGGTCAAACAGTAATTCAGCATGTTTGCCGTTCATTTGCATCACCAGTTAAGAAAAAAGGTTTGTCTCCCCATACGACGCAAAGGGGTAATGCCAAACTTCACCCAACAACTAACACACCAAAATCTGGCCAATGGAAAATCATGTACACAAATGCTCACAGCCTGGGAAATAAGATCCCAGACCTGCAGGCAATAATGTCAGAGGCTAAACTGGACATAGTAGCAATTAGTGAGACGTGGTTTACAGTAACCACACTTGGGAGACTTCAGTACCTGGCTATGTATTGTTCGAAGAAGAGACCCGAGGTGCAAAGGTGGCCCTGTATGTTAATGAAAATATCAAAGCTACAGAAATTCAGGAATACACATAAGGAGCCAGAAGAACTGTGGGTCACCTAGGAAACAGGAAATGGGACAGCCATAAGAACTGGGGTTGTCTACAGGCCCCAGACCAGAGGGAGGACACAGACACATTACTGTTAGAAGATATACAAAACATGACAGCTAAAGGGAGGTTCTGATAATGGGAGACTTCAACATGCGGATACAGATTGGTCAATACCAGCAGGAATATCTGCAGAACTAGACTCATAGTGGATTCCTGCGGAGGGCCTCAAACAACTGGTACAGCAACCCACAAGAGACAGGGCTATCCTAGATCTAGTACTGACTAACAAAGAAGGGATCACAGATCTCCAGGTAGAAGGTCACCTGGGGGCCAGTGACCATCACATGGTATGGTTCAATTTGGCTACTACATCTAAATCATCCCATTCCAAGGCAAAAATATGGGACTTCAGAGGAGCTGACTTTGATAAGATGGCCAACAGAGTTAAGCTAGCCCTGGCAAAAGAAACACAGGTGAGCTGGTACAGGCAAAGTGGGCAAGCATTAAGATGCAATACTTGAAGCAACATCCCATTGTGTTAGACAGAAAAGGAAGTGCAAAGAAGAAGGAAACCACTTTGGTTCTCAAATACAGTAGCAGAAAAGGTCAGAGCCAAAGGCTGGCCTTCAGGAAATATAAGGGAACACAGCGGGATGAAGATAGGAGGCATACCAAACTGCCCTAAGGGAAGCAGGTAAGGCAGTAAGGCAAAGTCCCAAACTGAGGAAACACTAGCACCTAACAGTAAAAGAAGGTGACAAGACTTTCTATAGATACATTAGTGAAAGGAGAAAGTCCAGAGGGGGTATTGCTAAGCTTAATGGAGAAAAGGGAGCATGTGAGGAGGAGGACCCTGTAAAGGTATCTATCCTAAATAGATACTTTTGCTCAGTATTTACTGAAGAGAAGGTAGGGCGGGGCCCACAGCTCAGCATCATGGACACAGGGGGAGGGAGGTGAGCACTACTCCCTTCACAAAGAAAGGTCCTAAGAGCTTGCTAAGCTCAGGGGTGGATAAGGCAATGGGACCTGATGGCATACATCCCAGGGTACTTAAGGAGCTAAGGGAGGAACTAGCAGAGCCATTAGCAGAATTGTTTAGTGAGGCTCTGAGCATAGAGAGGTCCCAGAAGACTGGAAGGGCTCATGTGATCCCGCTCCACAAGAGTGGTAGCAGGGAGGAGGCGGGAACTACAGACCGGTCAGTCTTACCTCAGTAGTGGGCAAGATTATGGAGGCACTCCTTAAGGAAAGGACAGTGCAACACCTGGAATCCATAGGGCACAGGATCCAAGACAGCATGGGTTTACAAAGGAAGGTCCTGTCAAACTAATCTCATAGATTTCTTTGACTGGGTAACCAGAGTGGTGGACCAAGGGGAGCAGTTGATGTCGCTACCTTGACTTCAGCAAAGCTTTTGACACTGTTCCACATAGAAGATTGATTAATAAGCTGGGTAGGCTCGGTGGGTCAGAAGTTGGTCAACTGGGTGGCAAACTGGTTGACGGGCAGAAAACAGAGAGTGGTGGTAAATGGTATACAGTCAGAAGAGATGCAAGTCACAAGTGGGTACCTCAGGGATCAGTCCTGGGGCCAGTCCTCTTCAACATCTTCATTAGTGACCTTGCAGATGGACTAGAGGGTAAGGCTTGTCTGTTTGCAGATGACACCAAGATCTGCAACAGAGTAGATGATCCAGATGAGGTGGGCAGAATGAGAAGAGATCTGGATAAACTAACAGAATGGTCAGAAGAGTGGCAACTGGGATTTAATGCAAAGAAGTGCAAAATCATGCACATAGGGAAGAGAAACCTGGAAGCCACCTATAGGCTGGGAGGGAGTTGCTAGCAGTCACAAAGGAAGAAAGAGACTTGGGCATCATCATCACTGATGACCTAAAATCATCAAGCAGACCTCTAAAGCAGTAGGTAAGGCTAGGGGTGTTAGGGTGTATTAGTAGGGGTATCACAAGTCGTAAGAGGAGGTAATAATCCTCTGTACAAGACACTGGTTAGGCCCATCTGAGTACTGCGTGCAGTATTGGAGACCACACCTTCTCAAGGACATTAACCAAATTGAGGCAGTCCAGAGAAGGGCAACCAAAATGGTGCAGGGACTGCATCAGAAGACATATGAGGACAGATTAACGGAGCTCAATATGTATACCCTTGAGCAAAGGAGGAGAGAGGTGATATGATCGAGGCATTCAAACACCTTAAGGGCATAAACAAGGTGAAAGAGTCTAACATGTTTAAATATAAGAAAAATAGCAGGACAAGAGGACACAGCATGAGATTGAGGGAGGCTGATTAAGGGGAATGTGGAGGAAATTCTTTTTCACAGAAAGGGTGGTGGATGCATGGAATGGCTTACCACAAGAAGTGGTGGCTATGAATACAGTGCAGGGCTTCAAACAGGCATGGGATAGGCATAAGGGAGCAATACAAATGACTATGAATAGATAGGCCACTGACAGAGCAAAGGCCGATGGCACATTTATAAGGTAGAAAAAGAAATGGGCAGACTGGATGGGCCTTGCTGTCCTTATCTGCCGTCAACTTCTATGTTTCTATGATTACAGGCAACACGGTTTTATGGGAGCAAGGTCATGTCAAATGAACTTAATTGAATTCTTTGACTGGGTGACCAGATTGAAAGATCAGGGCGAGGCTGTGGATGGGATTTTCCTAGACTTCAGTAAAGCATTTGACACTGTGCTGCACAGAAGGCTTCTGCAGAGCCCTGGGCGTGGGGCCAGAGGTGTCGAGATGGGTGGAAACTTGGCTGGAGGGAAGAAGGCAAAGGGTGATCGTTAATGGAATTCCATCAGGGAAGGGAAGGGTGACTAGTAGGGCACCACAGGGTTTGGTACTGAGACCGATCATGTTTAACATTTTCACAGGAGACATTGCGGAAGGGGTTGAGGGGAGGAATTGTCTATTCCCAGACTATACAAAGCTTTGCAACAGTAGACACAGCAGATGGGGTAGAAAACATTAGAAGGAATTTGCACAAATTTGAGGAGTGGTCAAAAGTGTGGCAGTTGAGCTTTAATACAAAAAAGTGCAAAATAATGCACTTGGGGAGTAAAAATCAAAAAGCAGAGCACAGGATGGGTGGGTTGGGTACTGGAAGTGATAGAGCAGGAAAGGGACCTTTTTATAATCATATCTAATGATTATAAGGTGGCTAAGCAACACGAGACGGCAGTAGTGAGGCCAGTAGAATGCTAGGATGCATAGGCAGGGGTTCATGAGCAGAAGGAGGGAGGTGGTGATGTACTTTGTACAAACAGCTGTTGAGGCCACACCTTGAATACAGTGCCTAATTCTGGAGACCATACCTCAGTAGGAACGTGAAGAGGGTGGAGAGGGTCCAGAGGAGGGCAATGGAAATGGTGCGAGGACTCAGCCATGTGACATACAAGGAAAGGCTAAAGGACCTTAACATGTATACACTGGAGCAAAGAAGGGAAAAAAGGGGGGGGGCATGATAGAGATCTCCAAGTACCAAAGGGGTATTAACAGGGTCCCAGATAGCAGTATTTTCCAGAATAAGAGGCTCTCAAAAACAAGGGGTCATGACATGAAGCTGCAAGGGTGAAGATTCAAGGGAAACATTAGGAAACACTGCTTCACAGAAAGGGTGGTGGATGGTTGGAATGCACTCCCTGAGGACATGGTGGGGACCAAAACTGTGACGTGATTCAAGGCTGCTTGGGATAGGTACAAGGGAATTCTGGAGACTGGGCAGGGGTGGAAATTACCCGGGTCACCTAGGGTCCTTGGGTAACATGGAGATAGTACACTTGGGCAGACTCTGTGGGCCTGGAAGTCCTTATCTGCTGACAATTTCTATGTATGCAAGTATATAAAGGGTACGTCTTCAGTACTGTGCTGGTGCTACATCATCAGTACTTGGTACCGGGTTATGTGTTTTGGGATATAAAGGGTACGTCCTCAGTACTGGGCTGGTGCTACATCATCAGTGCTTGGTACTAGGTTATGCATTTTTGAATATAAAGGGTACATCCCGAGTACTGGGTTGGTGCTACATCATCAGCACTTGGTACTAGGTTATGGGTTTGGGGACATAAAGGTTACGTCTCCAGTACTTGGTGGGTGCTGTATCAGCAGCACTTGGTACAAAGTCAGGGATTTGTAGCCATAAAGGGTGAGATGGTGTTTGCCTAGTTGCAAGAGCACTGATATGTCAACCAGGAGGTCCCAGATTCAAATCCCATGTAATTAGCTTCCTAACTGTGACCTTAAGCAAATTACTTTACTGTCCTGTGATTCAGTCCTTCCGTGACTACTCTGGACAGACTAAAAGCTCAACTGCACAGCCTCTGGTTAAATAAAAATATACGAGGAACATAAATGGGAATAGAGGATTTTGAATAGTCAAAATATTCAGGAGCGACTTTGGGCCATCCGGGGCTGGCCGGGAGGATAGATGTTGTTACTATCACATTGCCACCTGGGTGACCACAGGTGGTAGTGGAGTGGCCATACAAGTGGGAGGGCGGATATTGTCTGGGGTCCGCTTGAAGCATGCTCTGCTTGTGACAGCATGGACCTCCTAGTGCACCAACTTCCTAGGGGGTTGGACAGTAAACAAGAACAGAGTAAAAGGCAACTTGCCTCGAGCAGGATGAGCACAGTTGCTCTTGGGCCCTAACCATTACCCACTGGACTGGAACCTTGCAAACTCATGCCTCTATGCTCAAGGGGAAGCGGGAGGTTGGATCTAGGGCTTGGCAGGGGATAACAAGTAAATTAAAAATATCTACCTATACGTGCAAATGTACATACACACAGCTGAGATATTAGGGAATGTGTGATGTTTAATACATGAAACATAGTTGGTTACACACATTCTAACTGGACCTGCAGCTAAAACCCCTAGCCCTCATTTCCTAAACAGTCCCACAGTGCCATGCAGTGCCAGTCTTTGCTCAGATACTTACGTGGTTTTACATTTTGTGCACTGGTATGTGAATTTGTAATTAATTTCGTAGGTGTGGCAGCGTGTAACCATCGGTAGCTCTGGGTGAAGAGCTGTTGCCCTTCTGGCATACAGTCTCCAAAACTGACCATGTCCATCCCGGACTCCATGGATCAGCCAGGTGGCTGCGTGGCAGAGCTCGTGAATGAGGGTATCCCGTAGTCTGTCTAAAAACAAAAACAGAGAAAGATGCTTTATAAGGAGAAGTGTTAACCTTGATAAACCAGCCTGGAAGGAGCGCTCCAGTTGCGCGCCCCCCATTCTTTTATTCCTTATTATAAGTGGCATTACATCCAACCTATCATAAAGTCCTCGCAAATAATGATCTCTCAGCTGAAAGATTCACAGTACCTCTCTTTCAAGGAGTAAAGCCTCCAAGTCTCCACCCTACTTCCCCAATACTGCCTTCTTAATGCTGCCGTCGAGGCACAGGTCAGGAAGCATAGGAAGAAACCAGGAGCAGTTGCAGAATTCACAAAAAGTGTTTATTAGTACTAGTAGTAACAAAAAAAAATTGTTCAGAATAACCGTTCACAGAGGCAGAATACACAGAGAAGATCCATCTGAGTTTTCATTCAATCTCTGTGTGTCTCAAACATTGCAGCTCTCTCTAAGTCTTTGCAACCCCCCTCCTTAACAAGCATCCTGTTTGTTTTCTAAAATGTTCTTATAAATTTCAGACAGGTGCAGCAAGAAGACAATGTCCCAGAACTGATGCCCCTTCTCCACAGCTTCTGAGGAAGGGCTTAAAAACTGCTCTCAGGTTAACCCCGTGAGTTTCCAATAGCTTTCTTCAGTCATCTCAAACTATAATTAATGTACACTTCAACAGTAACTATATATTTTCTAAACAAAGGAATCCCAGTATCAGTTACATTTCCACATAATGGTTTGCATATATTTTTATATCAGCAGATATGCAAAGGAGGGAAAAGACAAACAGCAAGGGAAGGTTGAGACACAGTGTGAGGAAGAGAACTGCAAGACTGTTGGGGTGATCAAGTCCTAGGTCTCACGAGAAAATTTGGTTGTGCAGACAGACAAGAGACAGGAAAGGACAGAACAGATCCCTGCATTCAAACTCTCCATAACAACTGGGACAGGGTCCATTCAGCCTTGGCACATACACCCTCCTCCAGGAAACCTGTTTTATCAAACAGGTTTCCAAACCTTTCTATTAATTCTCTACTAACATTACCTTCTAATTTTCAGAAATTAAGCACATGTGCAATATCCTTTTTTCTATAATAGTACAGAAACAGTAAAGTTTAAACTCATACATTTGTTTTTCAACCTTCAAAACTCTCAATTCCTGATCTATATCTTGACAGAAAATCAGCATTGCTATTCTTGTTACCAGATTGGTGTATCACCTTGAAATGAAATAGCTGTAATGCCAGGTGCCACCTTGTAATTCTAGAAATGTTATCTTTCATTTGGTTAAGCCAACAGAGAGGACTGATCTGTTATAAGTACAAAGTCAGTTCCTAGCAAATAAAACATAAGGGGCTCCATGGCCCACTTTACTGCTAAACATTCCTTTTCAATGGTGGAGTACCTTTTTTCTGTCATGCAACTCCCTACTTATGTACAGAATAGATGTTCTTTCCCATCTATATTGTGACTCAGAACTGCACCAAGGCCCAACTCTGATGCATCTGTTTGTCACACAAATGGGTTCTCAAAGTCTGGGCTTCTTAAAACGGGCTGAGCATAATGCACCCATAATGGCTTGAAAAGCTTCATCACACTCTGGAGTCCATTTCACATCATTTGGGTACAGTTTTTTTGTGAGTTCAGTTAGGGGAGTAGCCAACTCTGCAAAGTTGGGAACAAATCTCTAATACCCAGCCAGCCCTAAAAATGACCTGACATGTTTCTTTGTTTTGGGGAAAGGGCGGTTAGCTACAGCTTCTATTTCAGACATTTCTGGCGTAACTTCTCCATTTTCCAACACATAGCCCAAATATCCAGTTTCTTGCATGCCCAATGCACATTTGGTAGGATTAATAGTCAGACATGCCTTTTTGAAAGCTTGGATAACTGCTCGCAGGTGTTCGAGGTGGCTTTTCCTGTCTGGACTGTACACCAAGACATCATCCAGGTACACAGCACAATAACCAGTGTGAAGTGATAAAATGACATCCATGTACAGCTGGAATGTAGCTGGCGCACCATGTAAATCAAATGGCATGGTGGTGAACGGATAAAATCCAACAGTAGTGGCAAATGCAGTTTTGTCTCTGGATTCTTTAGCTAGAGAATTTGCCAGTAACCCTTGGTGAGATCGAGGGTACCGATATACTTTGCACTCCCCAGCCTGTCCAGCAAATCATCTATTCTGGGCACAGGATAACTGTCAAATTCTGACACAAAGCAGCAGTGCAAGATCAATCATACCTCAGTTGCTGGCTTTGTGTTGTGGGTCCCTGTCCCTGAATCACTGTACTGTGCTTATTTTTTTCCAGTAGGCTCATTTTAGTATTTAAATTAAAATGTATTATTCCAGGTTTGTTTATCAGTGTCGCGTTTGCCAGTCATTTGTCTCTGTCGCAAACACAGGGAGCAGCACTGTGGGTGGTACACGGCCAGTCCAGTTCCCTCCTCTTCTGGTTTTCCCGTAAGCCTAACAATCAACTCCGATACGGCAAATATCGAACCAAACAGTAGTTACTTGCCACCGGAGAAAATAATTCCTATGGAAACAGTGCCATATCCAGAGCCGAGAAAAAAATCAATCAGCAGGCTGCACTATGCTGAGTGGAAGTGCTCAACAATGGGAGTGGACGGAAGTAAAGACTGCATGTCCAAGCTGATGTACACAAGGAAAAATTGAATGGCAGCTGCCATCTTTCCTGTAGCGTTACAAGAATGGTAAACTTATTTTTTATTCAAAAAATAAAAAAGCTGGGACAAAAAAAAAAAAAAAAAAAACATTCTGGAACCACACCAGACCAAATCCAGAATTTCTATTACCACTTCCTGGTTATCCAGCACTGCTGCTTTAAGTTGCCTAAAATCAAGGCAAATTCTAACACCCCCTTTTTTGTTTACAATTACCACTGGAGATGACCAAGCACTCCTTGGCTCTTCTATGATACCAAAGTCTTTCATTTTTTGTATTTTCTTAACCACGTCAGCTCTTAACCGCTCTGGTAACCTGTATGTCTTTTGCCTAATAGGGCAAGCATTCCTTGGCACTATTACGTGCTCGACGCCTTTTGCTCGGTCTGGAACTGCAGTAAAAAATACTGTTAAATGTCTTTAGCAAGTTACAAATTTCTGCAGTTTGTTCTGAGGTTAACGAAACAGTCACCTTTACAGCATCAGCAGTTACAGTTTGTTCCAGTCTATCATAAGCTGTATCAATATCTTTATCAGTTTCGGGCAAAGCAGCTTTTGTTTTTTCAACCCATTTCTTGAGGAGGTTAGCATGGTACATCTTAGTATGATTTTTCCTGTCAGGGGTCTCAATCTCGTAGTTAACGGTGCTAGTACGTCTAAGCACTTTATAGGGCCCTTGCCACTTCATTAACAGTTTTTTTCTGTTGTGGGCAACAGTAGCAAAACCCTTTCACCTGGCTCAGAAACTTTTTCTTTTACCCCATAGTCATAATGTACCTTCTACTGGTTTTGGGCCTCTTCCCGATTACAATGGGCAATTTCAACATTTTGACAGTTTCTTTCTTAGGGCACACATATAAGACGTTATAGTTTGTTTCTGAGTGGGGTTATCTTCCCACGTTTCTTTTATCATATCCAGTGGCCCTCTTGGCTGCCTACCATACAGCATTTCAAATGGTGAAAACACTGTTGATGCCTGTGGTACTTCTCTGTAAGCAAAACGTAGTTAAGGCAAGTATTGGTCCCAATCTTTCCCTTCCCCTTTTACAAACCTTTTTAACATGCGTTTTACGGTTTGGTTAAAATGCATCTGTCTGAGGGTGGTAGGGGGAGGTTCTTATGGCATCAATACCTAGTAGTTTGTACAGATCCTTAAGTAATGCAGCACCAAAATTACTACCTGATCAGTAATAGTTTCTTTAGGTATGGCCACTCTGCTGAAAATTTTTGCAAGCTCTGCTGCCACTTTTGAAGCTGTGACAGTACGCATTGAAGCTGCTTCTGGGTATCGATTAACAGTCTCATACTACCAGGATAAATCTATTATCCTTTTTACTTTTGTCTAAAGGACCAACCACATCCATTGCAATTCTCTTAAAAGGCACATCTATCAAGGGTAGGGGCACCTTGTCTTTTCTAGTGACTGGGGCTGCTTTCTGACAATCAGCACATGAATTACAATAGGTAGCAACATCTTCATTAATTCCAGGCCAGTAAAATCTGTACAGCAATCTGGCAAGGGTGTGATCCCTCCCTGAGTGACCAGCCATAGGATTATCATGTGCCATCTGTAACAACTCTGTTCTATACTTCTGTGGTATAACCAATTGTTCTATCTGTTCCTATGTCTAAGGTTTAACCCAAACTCTGTACATTAACCCATTACATTTTTTTAAACATTGGTTCACCCTGTTTTGGTTTAACCCCTAGCTGCTTAAAATAACCCTGGAGAGAAACATTGTCAGTGTGCTCCAAAACAAAATCACGATCAGTTATCAGTTTAGCTTCAGCATTTTCATATTTTAACCCTTTATGTACACCAGTGTTTTTTTTTTTTTCAATTACATTGTAACCTCCTTCCAGTCTCTCCAGCCCCCACACCTTCAGGAGCCCCAGTGAAGTCTCCCCCCACTTCTGCCACCTGCCTTGGCCATCCCAGAATCCCCCATGGAGCCACGGTTCTACGCCTCAGACAGGGTTGAGGTGGGGCTGCTACACCCCTGAACAGTTTTTGTCTCATCGGGCTCCAGGACCGACCAGGCAGGTGGGAGCCATGAGGGGTCTGCTCCAGAGCCTGGAGTTTTTTTCCCCCCTCCTGTTTCTGACGTAGTGGCATGACCACCGTCAGTCACGCCTACTCCCCCTTACTTCCAACTCAGTGCTTTCTGTACCCCAGGCCTCTGCCCGGGGTCAGACAGGCACCGGTCCGCTGGACCCCCTCCCTCCCACAGAAGAAAAGCAGTCCTTAGGACGCTCAGTCTTCTCCCTCTGGCCAGCCCTCTGACTCCCCAGGCTCGTTCCCAAACCCGGGTTGACGGCGTTGCAAGCAGTAGCGCTACCGCTGCGCCGGTGGGCCAGCCTGTCCATCAGTTTTTTGTTGCCACTGTTTCAGACGTCCTCTTTCTTTCCTGGACCTCTGGATCTTGGAGCTGTTCTCAAGTCCGAATCAAAATCACTGAAAGGAAAAGTGTCCCCAACGTTTGAGATTTTCTTTGCCTAAGCTCTTGTTACCACTGCTGCTGAAACTGCAGGGTTCAGTTCCTCTGATGTTAACTCAGTAAATCCTGGATAGTCATTTCCAATAATCACGGGTACAGGCAACTTAGGTACTACCCCCACTTTCATTTGGTGCGACACACCCTTAATTGTCAGTCACTTGGGTGGTGGGACAGTGTCGAGTGTCCCCACGGATGCAGATGACACCAGTACCTGGTCCTTTTGCACAGTGTTTTCCCAGCACTTCAACATGCATTAGGATCTGTTTGCGTCCCGAATCAATGAGTCCCTTTACAGTCTTATCCCCCACCTTCACATCTATTAAGTACTTGCCCCAATTTGCTAAGGACAAATCTGCTCCAGTGCCACTCTCCTTACTACAGCAGTTTCCTACAATATGGCCTGACTTGTTACAATTATAACAAATAAAGTCTTTGGGGGCAGATTTGTTACCCTCGCCAGAGTTCTTATCAGACTGAGTTTAAATGGGAAAAAGAATGTCTTAAGAGTGCTTGGCTGTTACCTCGCTGCTGTGGCATCTGTCTGGCCATCCGATAGTCCTTGGCCAAAGAAACAGCCTTTTTCCCACTTTCTGGTCGATGTTCTTTCACCCAAAGCTGCACATCTGTAGGCAGGATGTAGATGAATTGCTCCGTTGCAAATGTGTAGATGATCTGTGGGACTGTTTTGCCCTCTGGTTGAAGCCATTTAATAACGAGCTCTCACAGTCGGGTGAAGGCTTCTTGAGGATTGTTGAATGCGTTGTACTTCAGTGACCAGAATCTTTGCCTGTAGGTCTCTCCTGAGATGCATCTTTTCAGGATTCCTTTTTTCACGAGGTCATAGTTTTCTGACTGTGCAGTGTCCATACTGCTGTAGGCAAGTTGGGCTTTACCTGTCTGATAGGGTACCCAGTCTGATTGTCCACTGCTGCTTTGGCCATGGCAACTCAAAAGTTGTCAGGTATGCCTCAATATCATTAGAGGAACACAACTTTGTAAGTTTAATGTCTTGTAAGTTGCTTGTACCTTGTCGCGCAGCTGGACCAGTGCCAGATCCTTCTGCGCTGATAGCTTGCAAGGCAACCAGCCAGCGCTGATCCTGTCGCTGCATCTCTTTTCTTCTTTGTTGCTCCTGTCGCTGCATCTCTTCTCTGCTTCTGTCTCTTTTTGCTGTATAGCCCACCATTTGAAAAGGTCCATCAGGCGTTCAGTTCAGTCACTGCCTGTTCTTTTTCTACAACTTGTGCTGGCTGTACAATCTCAGCTTGGACTTCTGTCTCTACTAGTTTGGCTGCCACTCTCCTGGTAACCACTCATGGACTTGCTGCTGCAGAATCCATACCTTTCTCTATGCTTCCCTGGTACTAGGTCCAGTACCCACGTACAAAATGCCTGGCTTAGAGTATGCACGACATAATTCCCACTTAGGCTGACACCATCTGTCATCGAGGCACAGGTCAGGAAGCATAGGAAAGAAACAGAAGCAGATGTAGAATTCGCAAAAAGTGTTTACTAGCAGTAACATAAAAAATAACATTGTTCAGAATAACTTTACAAAGGCAGAACAAACATAGAAGATCCATCTGAGTTTTCCTTCAGCCTGTGTGTCTAAACATTGCAGCTCTCTCTCTTACAAGTCTCTACAACCCCACTACTTAACAAGCATCCTGTTTTTTTTTTCTAAAATGTTCTTGTAAATTTCAGGCAGTTGCAGCAAGAACACAATGTCCCAGAACATGAGGCCCCTTTTCTACAGCTTCTGAAAAAGGGCTTAAAAACTGCTCTCAGGTTAACCCCTTGAATTCCCAACAGCTTTCTGCAATCATCTCAATCTATAATTATATACATTTCAACAGTAACACTATATAATTTCTAAACAAAGAAATCCCAATATCAGTTACATTTCCATGTAATGGTTTGCATATATTTTTATATCAGCAGATATGCAAGGGAGGGAAAAGAAACAGCAAGGGAAGGTTGAGACACAGTGAGAGGAAGAGAACTGCGAGACTGTCAGGGTGATCAGTCCTAGGTCTCACGAGAAAATTTGGTTGTGCAACTAGACAGACAAGGAAAGAACAGAACAGATCCCTGCATTCAAACTCTCCATAACAACTGGGACAGGGTCTAATTCATCCCTGTCACAAATGCCACAGAATCTGAAATCATGACACTGTTGAAGGGGATTCTTTTACATGGACAGCCAGGGCATTGGTAATATCACCCTTTGCAATAGCCCTCTTGTGTTCCCCAATCCTAAGTTTCAGCTTCCTGGATATCTTCTCTATGTAGAATATACCACAATTACATCAAGCTAGACACACAACATGTGTGGAGTCACAATTGATAAAACTAATATCAAATACTTTAGTGGCATTGCTGCTGGTGAAGTGTATTGTCTTTTCCATCACTGTACAATATTTAAAGCAGCCACATTTGTAGTTGTCCTTAGGCAAACTAGGTAGCTCCACATGTGAGATTTCTGTGGTGGGTTGAAGGCTGTGTGTTAAGGTGTCAGCTAAATTCTTGGCAGTTTTGTAAGTAAACCCGGGTGGGGTGGAGCCAAGATTTTTAAGAACAAGATCAGAGCCAATGATGCCCCAATTCCGTAAAATGACGTTTTTAATGACTGTGGAATTTCTGCCATAGGTGCTAAAATTTAAACGTGGCTCTGTAACCTGGGTATGCACTCTCTGTGCAAGTAATTCACTTTGGTCCATGGAGTTCTACATCCTCTGCCTGGTCAAGGATTTTTGACTTGTAACCCCTCTGCTGCAATCTTACTCATGTCTATACTCTGTCTCAGATAATCATCCTGACAACTACAGATCTTACTTCGAGTTGGAGCTCTTGTAGCAGGCAACACCATAAGGACTATGCCACCAGGCACTAGGATACCACGAAAAAATGTCTAGCTAGCAGTGTCCCACAGGGACTGCCCCCCTAACATTGGCCTGCCCCCAACGTCGGCCAGTGGTATAAAGGGGGCGGTCCCCAGCCCCACCTCAGTTCTTTTCCCGACCTGTGCACATTGGCTCCATGGATGCCTCCTGCTACCAGTCGACCGCCATTTTCATGTTCCAGTATTTTCTTGTTTTTTCTTAGTTCTCAGTGTATTGCCTGTCTTCACCATTGTCTACTTCAGAGCGGCGGAAGACAAAGTGCACCTGCGGTAATCAGATACCGGCAAAAGACTGCCATTCATGCTGCTTGATCTGTTTGGGCCCCTAACACAACTCTGAAGCCTTCCCGCATTGCTGTAGTTTCAACCGCTGGACCCACATCTGTCATCTGACGACACTCAAGACCCATCTTGTCAAGCAACAGTTAGCCACCATGCAGAGGACCCCATCCAGCTCCTCTTCCTCTTAAGTCTAGAGGCCTTCGCTTTCTTCCCACAGAGACAAGAAGGCCAGTGGGAAGCATCACCATAAGGAGAAGGAGAAACTCAAATCGGAGTCGTGCTCCAGGTCCCCGAATAAGAAGGCAGCTTCTTCGAGTCCCCACTCCCGCGGGAGATTGGACTCAGCCCCTATGGCTGCTCTAACTTCTTCAGGGTTGCTGCTGATGAAGCCCCCGCCCTTGTCCAGATGTCCAGCGGGGGTGCTTCGGGGCAAGGCCCCGTCTTAGGCCTTTTCAGCATTCTGCAATATCTAAGCCAGGGACTCCAGCTGACTCCTCTCCAGACGGCGGGTGGACATCCATCATTCACACAGCTGGAGTGTCATCGGACCGGGCGTCAGGGTCTGGCGACAAAAGCAGGACCTCCAGGCTGGAGTCCGCTCCACTCCACACCAGACGCCGGCTGGTTCCTCGGACAGCCAACGTCAGACTGACACCCTCAACCTCTAGCTCTCCAGGATAGAACTGGGCGACACCTCCCTCAGCATCACCCAAACCTCAGCAGACACCGGCTCCTCTGAGGCCAGCGCCCGTGAAACCATCGTCAGCTGATCTAGTGCTCCCTGACCCGGACAGCCTGACGACAGCAAACCTGATGCCTGATACCCATGAAATACAGGTTACTCACCTGTAACAGGAGTTCTAGGAATGGTATATGTTGTTCATCCACACTGTCTGGCAGGTTCCTTGCCGCTTTAAATCTTGCCGGAAGGTCTTCAAGCTTTCTCCTCCCACCCCCCCGGGTGGTAAAACTCTCGGCTCCACCCCATGACGCCAGATCTAGCCTGCTGGAAGCCAGGTTGTGCATCAAAGCCAGGGAGGCCGGGTGGGTCGTGTGGATGAACATATACCATTCCTAGAACTCCTGTTACAGGTGAGTAACCTGTATTTCTAGGGACATGGATATGTTGTTCATCCACACCATCTGGTAGACTCCTAGCAGTTCTCCGAGAGGAGGAAGGCAAGGCGCACATCCCCTACTTAGGTAATAAAGAATGGAAAACAGAGACCCCAAAACCAGCATCCCGGTGTGACTCAAGGTCGATGTGGTAGTGGGTGATGAAGGTGTGTGCCGACTTCCAAGTAGCAGCCCTGCAGATTTCCTGGATAGGGACGTCCCTGAAAGCAGCCACTGATGCAGCGGTATGGCGGGTAGAATGAGCTCTTATCCCTCTGGGAGGCTCCATGCCCACCAACCTATAGCAGAGATCTATGCAGGAGGTGACCCACCTGCCTATCGTCCACTTGGCTGCAGGTCTACCAGGTGCGGCTTCAGCGTAGGTGACAAACAGCTGGCTAACCTCTCCCCGAACTTCAGCCGTCCGCTACTTATAGTAAGCGAGCACTCTTCTAGGGTCCAAAGTATGGCGCCTATATTCGGCCTCCGAGGTGTGATTGGGGTAGAACACCGGCAGAGTCAACACCTGGTTAAGGTGAAACTCCGACACCACCTTCGGAAGGAATTTCGGGTGGGGGCTCAGGACAACCTTGTCCCTTTGGAAGACCAGATAGGGAGACTATGGAAAGCGCCTGGAGCTCTCCCATCCTTCTGGCTGACGTGAGAGCCACCAAGAAGCGCGGTCTTCCACGATAGGTGAGAGATGTCACACCTGTGCATTGGTTCGAATGGCTTGCCCATGAGCTTAGCTAATACCAGTAGATCCCACGGAGGTGGAATTCATACGGAGGACATGTGGTCAAGGCCTTTGAAAAAGCGCCCGACCACCTTCTCCTGTGCCACTGACTGCTTCCCTGCCCACGCCCGGTAAGCAGAGATGGCTGCCAGGTGCATCTTTAGGTCGTCAACCGAAGCCCTTGCTGAGAAAGGGACTACAGATAGTCCAGAATGCTTGCCAAGGAACAGGAGGAAGGGTCCAGGCCCTTGCCCTGACACCAAATGGAGAATCTCTTCCATTTGAAGGTATAGCATTTTCTAGTCTACTCCTTACGGGACGCCTCAACCACGTTGAGGACCTCGTCGGAAAGACCCAAGGCCTGGAACTCTAGCCGCTCAGGAACCAGGCCGTCAGGTGCAGGGATTGAGGGTCCGGATGGAATACCTTCCCATGATTGAGATCGGGTCCGGGCGGGCTGGAAGCCGCCTCGGGAGCCTGGAGCTGAGACTGAGGAGATCTGGATACCAGACCTGGTGGGGCCAGTCTGGGGATACCAGAATCCCCTGCGCCATGTTCCTCCTCGCCTTGAGAAGCACCTTGTGGATCAAGGGAAATGGGGGAAAGGCGTAGAAGCGGCCAGGGGTCCATGGCCTCGAGAAGGCATCCCCCTGCAGTGAGCCCTGCTGAGGGGGGTGGGCATGAAACAGTCTCAGTTTTGCATTCTCCCTGGAGGCAAACAGGTCCACCTGAGGCATGCCCCAGTGGAAGAACAGATCTTGTACTACCTCCGGCAGGACAGACCACTCGTGGGATGTAGCCCCATCCGGCTTAGGGCATTGGCCAGAATGTTGGAGGCTCCTGCCACATGGATGGCAAGGAGATCAGTCGCCAGGCTGCGCACGAGTGACCAAATGCGGAGAGCTTCCCTGCACAGAGGCATGGAGTGCATCCTGCCCTGGCGGTTTAGGTAGTACATGGTCGAGGTGTTGTCAGTCTGGACCTGAACCACTTGACCCCGTAGAAATGGAGCGAAGGCAGGTTGATGTGGCATCGGGACTCCCGAAGGGACCAGAGGCCGTGCGCTCTGAGCTCCCCCAGATGGGCACCCCAACCCATCAGAGAGGCATCGGTCGATAGAGAGACCGTCGGCTTGGGGCGGACAAACAGGATGCCCTCCTGCAGATGTGCTGGAACGGTCCACCACTGGAGAGTGTTCCACATCCCCTGGGTCACTGTCACTAGCTGATCCAGAGGATCGAAGTGCTGTGAGCATTGGCTGGCCAGCCCCCATTGAAGGGGATGCATGTACCAACGGGCCCAATGGACCACGCTGGTGCAGGCCCCCATGAGGCCCAGGAAGTCCCAGGCAGGGCGCAATTGCCCAACCTGAAATGATTGGGCAAAGGAGGAAAGAACTTCAGCCCTGTCCACCAGGAGCCGTGCTCTGGCTCATAGAGAGTCGAGCTCTGCCCTGATGAATTGTATCACCTGCTTTGGCACGAGTTCCAACTTGGCCTCGTTGATGAGGAGGCCAACTTGATAGCAAACCTGGAGGGCTAGATCTCTGGACCGCTCCACCTCCATTCTGGAGGAGGCTGCGATCAGCCAATCGTCCAGGTAGGGGTACACCCGGACCCTTCGGCGCCACAGGAATGCTGTCACCACTGCCATGCATTTGGTGAAGTCCCTGGGAGCTAGGAAAAGGCCGAAGGGCATGGCCTGAAACTTGTAGAGGGATCCCTCTGCCCTGAAGCAGAGGAACCTCTGGTGGTACTGATGGATTGGGACGTGAAAGAACACATCCTGGAGGTCCAGGGAACAGAACCACATGCTTCGTTCCAAGGATGGGATTATCTGAGCCAGAGTGACCATCCTGAAGGTCCGAGACTTTAGGAACCTGTTCATGTCGTGCAGATCTAGAATGGGGCGCCAACCCCCATCCGTTTTGGGACCAGGAAGTACCTGGACACAAATCCCTGGTCTAGTGGAGGATTCGCCACCTTCCTGATCACCTCTTTTTCGAGGAGCAGGGCGATATCGGCTCGGCGAGCCGACAGAGAGGCTGCAGACCCCGTAGCCCCCTCTGGAGTTCGAGCAGGCTCTTTCCTACCACCTCCAACACCCATGGTCCGTGGTGATAGCGGACCAGGTGGAAAGGAAGTGGTGGGCCGTCCCCATGGGGAACCCGGGGAGTAGCGAGGCTGGGAGACACCTCAACCCGTCACTGGGCAGGCTTGGAGGAGGGACCGGCAGAGGGACCTCCTGGGCCTTTCTCCTGCTTTCTGTTAGAGGAAGCTGCAGGCTTGGCTTCGGGGTGCGAAGCGCGAGCCTGCTGGCCCTGATGCTGGTGCTGTTGGGCCAGACGTGCCGCAGGCGCAGAAGTGCGAAAGGACTTATATTGTTGGCGACAGCCCTTGTCTTTCTGGGTGGAGGTGACAGAGTCCAGAGTGGCATTGGACTTTTCAATCCGCTGGAGGTGACCTTCCACTCCAGGGCCGAAGAGGTCAGTCCCCAGGAAGGGGACATCTGCCAGTTTATGCTGGGAATCCGCTGTGAAGGTGGATATCCTCAGCCATGCTCTGCGGCGCATGGCACTGTGGTCGCAACTGATCTGGCACAGGAGTCTTCAATGTCCAGAGCCGTTTGGAGCTGCTGTTTGCCACCGCCTTTCCCTGGTCCCGTACCTGCTTGACCGTGGTCTGCAGGTCAGCCGGGCGATGAGGGATCACCTCATCCAGGGAGCCCAGGAGGGCGTGGGAGAAGTGTGCCATCAGCACGGCCGAGCTGGCCTGGCGGAGGCCAAGGGAGGACGCAGTGTACACCTTGCGCCTGGCATAGTCCAGCTTTTTGGACTCCTTGTCGGGGGGGGGGCTTATCCACATCCCTAGCGTTCCTGGAACACTGGAAAACGCTATCGGTGACCAACCCCTTGGTGGAGGGGTGTTCCGAAAAACCGGACAAAGAACTGGTAGGGACTGCATACTTCCTGGCCATCCTGGCCGAAGGTGCAGGGCAGGAAGCAGGCCGCTGCCATAGCTCCAAGGCTGGGCCAACAATGGCTTCAGCCATCGGAAAGGCCTCCGTGGGAGAATCCCCTCAGTCCAGTATCTCCGTCAGGGGATACTTGGCCCGCTTGGATACGGGCTCGAGCTGCATCCCGGTGGACCCAGAGATGAGCCGAAGCAGGCCCATAAAGGACGATGGGCTCTCGTACATGGACTGACCCCCAGAGGACTCCAGGTCAATGGGCCTGGAGAACAGGTAAGAGTATTCGGACTCTGAGGAGTCCGCGAAGAGCTGCCTGGGGCCTGAGCCACCCTCCACCTGCTGAGGACGGTCAAGAGTGAAGGTGACCGACAACCTGTGGGGCAGACCCTGACCCGACCGACAGTTCTTGGTCGGTGCCCCCGATTTCGGATGTGGAGGAAGAGGTTCCACCACAAATCGGTGGGGCAGCTGGTTTCGGCCAAACAACTGGCCCAGGCTTGGGCACCTCACTAGTGAAGGGTTGTTTGGCCATTCGGGTAACAGCCATTGATGCATTAGGGAAGGTGAGTCTGGGGTTTGCTTGGTCCCGACAGAAGTAACTGCAGCTTCATTAGGTCCTCGTTGCGTTGGCGCAATTTCGCCTGCAGGTCTCTCTTCAGAGGAGGAGAGACGAGATCGAGCGGTGGCGCCGCTACTTCGTGCAGACCGCTGATGTTGGGGATTGGTTGACTGAGACGAGGTCCAAGATCGAGACCCTCTGTGTTTCCGAGGACAGGTCTGGGAAGGGGCGGGGACACCCGTTCTTCCCTTGGCTCGGAAGCTTTGACCAGGGACTCCGGCACGGGAGGTGCAGGCAAGTCCTCGGTCTCCACCGGGGGGAGCCGGTGAGGAACGGTTGTCTGCTTCACCAGTCGACAGCCGTCCGATGAGTCGAGAAAAATCTTCACCGCGTCGATGGGCGTCTCGGCCGGCTGACCTGACGGGGACACTGTGAAGCCAGTGGCCTTAGCCGCAACCTCGACCGAAGTAGAGTGTCGACTGTCCGGGGAAGGGGACCTCTCCCACGAACGCAGACGGTGGGACTTGCCTTTCGAGTCCTTCTTTTTGGACCGAGAAGAATGTCCCGATGACCCCTCTCCCTTCGTGGAAAGGGATTGGCAAAGCTCCTTAAAAGAAGCTGTATGAGGACCCAAAGAGAGCGGATAAATGCCGCCGACCGAAGAAGAAGATGCGGCCTGGGCCGCCTCCTCAAGGGTGATCATCTGCTCGAAAGCCGTCAAGCCGAGCCAGTCACCGGACAACGCCAACGGGCCTCCTTGACTTTACCCGTGGTAGCGCCTCGGGCACCTAAGCTGTAACCAGGCAGTGCGGTCTTCCAGGACGCGTCGAAAACGAACGGCATAACTCGCAGGCCTGCTGGTCATGGTTATGCTTTACGCAGTAGATGCACGTGGCGCGTGATCCATCCTGACATTTTCTGCCCACATGGGCACCATTAAAACCGGAGTCATTTGTCCATCGCAGCCATGTAGGGAGTAATTTGACCAAAGTCTTGAAAACTTAAGAATGAGTTTCAGCAACCAAGAATTAAGATCCAGTCTATAACGCAGAGCGTTATGAGGGAAAGACAGTTACGTAAGAACTTACCGTAACAGTAGATCTTCAAGAACAGCTCTTGCAGCAGGTTACACCATTAGGACTAAAGCGGCAGGCGCCAGAACCCCACGGAAATCTTCTAGCTAGCAGTTTTCAGCGGGGACCGCCCCCAACGTCAGGCGTAGTGCATAAGGAGGTGGTCCCGGCCAGAATCCCCAGTTCTCCGCTCGGAGACTCCTGGCTGCTGGATGACATCAGAAAGGGAGACCGAGGACCCGCCATCAGATGGCCAAGACTAAGAACGATCTTTCTAAGTTTAGGCTGGAGCTTACCTCCAAGGGGAAGTGGTATGGAAGGTACCTGCTGCAAGAGCTGTTCTTGAAGATCTACTGTTACGGTAAGTTCTTACGTAACTGTACTATCTTCTTCGAGGTACAGCCCTTGCAGCAGGTTACACCATTAGGACTGATCCCCAAGCAATGGCGCCTTGAAAAGCCATTGGAAAGAGGCGATAGGGAGATACCAACACGTCCTGAGCCTAGGACAGGAGGCCCTGCAGGACAGCAAGGCTGAAACCCGCTCTTCGCCGTGAGGCGATATCAAGGCTGTGATGCCTGATGAAAGTGTGCACTGAGCTCCAGGTGGCTGCAGCACATATGGCCGATGTGGATACATTTTTCAGTGCTGCAAAAGAGGTAGCCACTCCCCTTGTCGAATGGCCCTTAACTACACCTGGTAAGGGTTTCTGTCGCTTGTTGTAGCAAAGGGAAATGCACTGGATGAGCCAGCGAGAAAGGGTCTGTTTCGAGACTGGATCTCCCAACATCCTCTCAGCGAAAGAGATGAACAGCTGTTCCGTTTTGCGGTGCTGTTTGGTCCTGGTCAAGTAGTATCTAAGACACCGGTGAACATCCAGGGTGTGAAGCAGTGCTTCTCCTCAATTAGCGTACTTAGGGAAGCACACCGGTAAATCAATGTCCTGGTTAAGCATGAGGGCTGAGACCACCTTAGGCAGGAACTTGGGATTCGTCCTCAGGGACACACTGTCCCGGTGAAAAATTAAATAAGGCTCCTTACACATAAGAGCGTGTAGTTCGGAGATTCTTCTCGCCGAAGTAACAGCAACCAAAAATAACGTTTTCCATGACAGAAAACGCAGATCGCAATCTGCGCCGGGTTCAAAAGGTGGCAGCTAAGCTGCTCCAGGATCTAAAGGTAGGTCCCAAGGAGGACAGGATCCTGATGGGTGGCCTAAGGTGGAGCACCTCTTAAGAAGGCACTGGACGTATCCAACTGTGCCACTATGAGTTTGCCTACCGGGCATGGTAGGCTGAGATTGCCAAGGTGCACTTTGATCGAGGAGTAAGCCAACCCTGATTGAAAAAGGGAGAGCAGGTATTCCAGAACTAATTTCTCTGACAGTCTAAAGGGAGAAGCAGCCTGAGACCACAGGTAAAACCTACGCCATTTCATGGCGATGTAGCGTGGTTCGCCTGGTTTCTTGGGCAGAAAGTACTTCCGCCACCTCTTGCAGACCCCTGTCGAAAATGGCTGTGTCTCTAGGAGCCAAGCTGCAAGTCCAGTGAATGTAGTCCGGTGGACTAGTGAACCCTCCCTGAGACAGCAGATGGGAGCTGATTGGAACAGGAAGCGGAGGTTCCCGGACAGGTGACTCAGAAGGAACCAAATCTGTCTGGGCCAAAAAGGCGCTTATCAAAATCAGCATCGCTGCTCCTGCGTAGTTTGAGAAGGACTCTCTGGATCAATGGGAAGGGAGGAAAGGCATAGAGGAATCTTCCCGCCCAGGAGAGGGACAACATGTCTCGCCAGAAAACACCAGGCCCTGGATCTAGCGAGCAAAAATTGGGCAGTTTTGCGTTGGATAGGAACGCGAACAAATCCAATTCTGGAGTACCCCATCTGTGAAACAGATCCTCTGCCAACTCCTGTAGAAGTTCCCACTCGTGGACTCTGGCCTGGGAATGACTCAGGCTGTCTGCACCAGTATTGTCCACTCTGGGAACGTGAACTGCAATGAGGTTTGCGCCGTGTCGTATTACCCATTCCCACACTCTTATGGCCTCCCTGCAGAGGGGGTAGGAGTGTGTGCCTCCTTGTTTGTTGAGGTAATACATCACCGCTGTATTTTCTGTTTGTAACAGGAGAGTACTCGGTGGAATGTCCGACTGGAAGGCTTGCAGGGCATAAAGGACCGCCCTCATCTCTAATATGTTGATATGGAGATGAGCTTCCTGAGAGTAGTCCATGTTCCTGAGACCTCACCTGCTCAAGTGTGCTCCCCACCCCAGCCCTGAGGCTCTGTGGAGAGTGTTATCACCGGACGATGCTGTGAACGGAACCCCACAGAGAGGGTTCCTGGATCTAGCTACCATTGCCAGTCCCGAACCACGGCCTTCGTGATTCTGACTGACTGCTGCTGATGGTCTTGCCTTTGGTCCCATTGCACTCTGAGCATCCACTGGGTTACCCGCATGTGGAGCCTTGCCATCGGGACTGTTGGAATGGCTGCAGCCATGTGTCCGAGCAAGCGAAGGACCAATTTGGCTGGGACGGTCTTCTTCGCTGATAGGTCCCTTATGAGGGACCGGATGCGTTCTGCCCCGTCTTCAGGAAGAAAAGCTTTCCCTTGTGTGGTGTCCAGAACTGCCCCTATGAATTGCAGTTTCTGGGACGGTACCAGGAGAGACTTCTCGTAGTTGATTAGGATGCCCAGAGACTGAAAAAGGATCTGGGTGTGCTGGATAGCTATCAACAGCGCCTCCTTGGAGGAGGCCATGAGAAGCCAATCGTCGAGGTATGGGAACACATAGTGGCCCCGTCTCCTCAGAGACGCTGCCACGACTGCCATGCACTTGGTAAAGACCCTGGGGGCCGATGACAGCCCGAAAGGGAGCGCTCGGAACTGATAGTGGTGGCCGAGAAACTCGAAGTGCAAGAACCTCCTGTGCACTTGAGCAATGGGGATGTGCAGGTAAGGGTCCTGCATGTCCAGGGACGCCAAGAATGCGTCCTTCTTCAGCATGAGGATTAGGCCCGGGAGGGTCACCATGCGGAAGTGTTTGTAGGCGACTGACATATTGAGGTCGCTTAGGTCCAAGATTGGATGGAGGTTCCCTGTTTTCTTTGGAACCAGGAAGAAGTGGGAATAATATCCTGCTCCTCTCTGGGACGTGCTCCAAAGCTTCTTTCTGCAGCAGCGTGAGCACTTCTTGTCTGATGAGCAGGGTGTGCTGACCCGAGTAACGGGAGAGCCGAGGAGACCTTGTGGGTGGCTTGTCTAAGAATTCTATATAGTGGCCTTTTTTGACCAACTGTAGCACCCACCTGTCGGTGGTGATAGACTGCCACCCTGGCAGGTGGTCTGTGATGCGACCCTGGCAGGTGGTCTGTGATGCGACCCCCGGCCTTTATTTCCTGTTGATCCTGAGAGGCGGGGGCCGGGAAGGAGTCATGCTGTGGCAGTGGAGGGTCCTGCAAGTTGGGCCGACTTGGTAGGACGTTGGGCTCTACCTGAGGACAACTTGCCCTGGGCTTTTGGGTGAAGGAGCCCTCTGTTGCAGGTCGGAACGAAGCTGTTGTCTCCGAGTCCAGTTGGGCGAAATTCACTCTGGTTCCTACTAAAGGAACAGAGTCTAGATCTGTACATGGCCTGACAGATCTAACGGCCTTCCAGCTTCCTGCAGTTTGGTGATGACCTTCTCAGATGCCTCACCAAACAAAACTTCGCCAGAAAGGGACCCAGAACGTTCTTCTGAACGTCTGTAAATCCAGAGACACGGAGCCATGAGTGTCTCCGGAGGCATACACCTGAGGCTGCCACTCTGGCCGAGGAGTCCGCGGAATCATACGCGGCTCGGAGCACCTGGGTCCCCACCTCTGAACCCGTGCGGAGGAGCTGGAGAAGTTCCTCCTTTTGCCCACCGTCTGGCAATTTTTCTACCAGATCTTGTCCCTGTTCCCACAGAGCGTTCTGAAATTGAACCATGTGGGTAAGGTAGTTCAGGGACCTGATGGCGCAGGTCGCAGCTGCGTAAGTGCGCCTACCCAGCGCATCCAGTTGCTTGGACTCCGGGTCCGGTGGCTGTGTGCTCAAATGTTTCGGTCTCTGGGACCGGTCATGAGAGACTGTGATGACCAGGGAGTCGGCCCGAGGATGATTAGCCAAGTACTGGTCCTCCCTTGGGGCCTTGTACAGGCGGTCAGCCTTCTTCGGCATCGCCAGGAGCAAATGTGGACGTTTCCACGCTGCCTTGGTGACGTCCACAAAGGTGTCTACCAAGGGTGGTACCACCACAGGCTTAGGATCTTTCTGCCGAAGATAACGAGCTAGGCGTAGCCTTTCAGGGTCGAGTTCTTCTGCATATGTCTCATGATCTCAGAGAACGAGGGGTCGTCCGGAGGAGACCTAGGAAGTTCACGTGGGTCCGGAGAGGGGACGCTGATGGGAGAAGGAGATCTGGAGCCATCCGAGATGTCCGATCTGGAGTCCTCCGTAGACTGTGAGTAGTGGCATCTTCTGGATCTCTTGGGGCTGGGTGACCCAGAAGAGGATCTGGACGGAGGCCTTCTCTTGTCTGTAGGTCTGCCCCTAGGAGGACCGGCTGGCTCCTGGGGGAAGGTGCTCCACCTGCTGCCTCATTGGGTGAAGGAGGGGGCGCTGGGGCCAGTGGTGCCGCAGGTGCAGGAGGAGGGTGCGTGGTGACCACATCCTTTTTGATGGTGTCCCACCAGAAAGTGAATAACTTTCACTTCCGAAATGTTAAGGCCCGACGACGGACCGGGCGCCGGTGGCCTGTCGTCGGGTCCCGGCGTCGGCTCCCCGGGGGTCTCCGGTTCTGGGGAGGGCTCCCGTGGAAGCGTGACAGGTCCGGGGTTGCCCGCCTGGTCCTCGGGCTGAGTGGATTCCTCCTCCATCAATGCCTCCTGGCCGACGTCGGTAGGCGGCAGTGGGGTTCTTCTAGCTGCTGTGTCAGACGTCGGTCCGCCGGCCGGCGTCCTGGGAGGTGAGTGCCTGACCGGCGATGGGTGTCGGACTGTCGTCGGTTCCCGAGGTCTATGAGGTTTGGCCGACTTCGGGTCCGACATCCTCTTCAGGGAGGTCAGCTCCTTAGTCTTATGTTGAGGGGGAGGCGGCCGGGAAACTGACCAGACATCGGGGGCCGAGTGCCGCTTGTGGTGATCCCCTGACCTAGACGAGGCCTTGGAGGAAGAAGGCGGCCTAGAGGTCTTAGCAGGCCGCAGGGTAGAAGAAACGCTGGCAGACTTGACCACGACTGGGGGAGGCTGAGAGCGGGCCCAAGACGGAGAGCGGTCGGACCTGGAGCTAGAGCTGCGGGAGTCAGAGGCCCTAGAAGGGGATCTAGGTCTCACCTTCTCCCTGTGCTTCTCATGGTGCCTGCGGGATTTTTCCGAGGATTCCCCCTTGGAGGAAGGTTCCATGGCCTTGAGCTTTCTTCTAAAAGGTAAGCCTGAGAGCCTTCTGTCATGGATCCGGTCCGCTGTTGAAGCCCTGACAAAAGAACAAGCCTGGTGTCGAGGTCTGGGCCCAGGCACCGGACGAGGCCGAGTGTGGGTCTTTGAATGGAATCTGTTTCTACAGGCGATTTGATGAATGGCCTCCACGGAAGTTGGGGAGGACATCAGACAGAGGAATAAATTTGGAGAAAGAAATTTTGAAGAAGAAACGGTTTGAACGAATTTCCTGATCAAGGCTAGATACTGACCAAGGGTCAGACATGCAAGTCGATGGCAGGAAGAACTGGGATTCTGGCTGGACCGCCCTATGTACTACGCCTGACGTCGGGGGCGGGACTGACGTCGGAGGCGGTCCCCGCTGAAGACTGGTAGCTAGAAGATTTCTGTGGGGTCCTGACATCTGCCGGCTTCAGTCCTAATGGTGTTACCTGCTGCAAGAGCTGTACCTCGAAGAAGATCCTGAGCTTCCAAGCAGTAAGGAAGATCTGGCGTCATGGGGTAGAGCCGAGAGTTTTACCACCTGAGTGGGTGGGAGGAGCCAGCTTGAAGACCTTCCGGCAAGATTTAAAACGGCAAGAAACCTGCCAGACAGTGTGGATGAACATCATATCCATGTCCCTAGAACCAGTTAATCAGACGCCCACACACTGCTGCCCAAAGGACCTCGGCCGGATGCGCCAGAGTCCCCCAACCTGACGAGAGGACTACGCCAGTCTGGACGACAATGTCACCTGACGCCTAATGCTGGACCCAGCAGGAGTTCCCTCAAGCATAGTGGACATTGGAGCCTCTAATTCACAGTGGAATACTATCAAAGGGAACTTCTTGCCTAAAGACACCACTCCTTTGCCAGCTTTACCTCCTCCGAAAGAGCCTACACTTCCACTCAGGAAGGTTGCCCCTCCTCTGGATTTATTGGGTTGAGTCCCACCGGGGTCGAGGTCGGAGGGTAGCCTGTGATGTGGGCGACTGAATGTCGGAGACTGGTCATAAGGGTGCCTACACAATGGCACCGACAATGTGGGCGCACCTTGGATTTCACTCGAAGTAGGCTTAATCCTCACGCCATCAAATAACATGCTGTTTTTCAGTTGCCCTTGTGGTTGAGTGCCCTTTTGACCAGTCGCTGACATTCAGTCACCCTTGTCACATAGCACCGGTCAGAGACATCACTCCTCATCCAGGTCTTCCTCCAGACGCCAACATCACTCATGCGGTCGCCAGCCTTGGCGCTTGTACTCCCGCTCCCCTTCTTCGGATTCTTCCGAAAGGAGGTCATCCTCATCCTCTAGATCCTTGGCGGGCTTTACCTCTCCCTCTCCTCAGCCTGATTCCACAGAGAATCTCCCTGGTCGCCCCCGGACGACCCCACTTTCATGGATGTAATGCATCACATTCAGTTCCTCAACCAGTGGGATATGGAGGATATGGACCCGAAGAGGCGTAGGCTTGCCCAGTTTCTAGAGATGAGCGACTCCAAACTGTTGGTGGTCCCCCCTTTAGTGGCTCCCTTTCAAGACATCATCAGGCTAGCCTGGAAACACCCTTCTTCAGCCTCTACTGTCCTGAAGAAGGCTGTCTTTATAGAACCCCAAAGAATGAGCCATTCTAGGGAAACAGCCACGGACCAATTCGGTGGTTCCAACTGCGGCCCATGGCAGGTCTAAACAACCTCAACACATGAGCTCCTAGTCAGCAGACAAGGAATCAAACAGGTTGGACTAGTTCGGTCTTAAGATCTACTCCTTAGCCACATGTACCATCAGGTCGCTAAACTTCTTAGCGCACATGATACAGTACCAGAAAAGTCTGTGGAAGAAGGCTCTGGAGTTGGCTTAGGCTCAACCCGATTCCTCACAAAAGACAGAACTCAGATATCCTACAGTCTGGCCTGGATATAGGAAAACACATTTTACAGTCCTCCCACAATTCAGTGGAAACCGCCGCCAGGGCCGCCGCTACTGGCGTCTGTCTGAGGAGATACTCCTGGCTCAGAGTTTCTGGGTTCTGTCAGGATCTCCAGGAGGCTATCATAGATGCCCCTTTCCAAGGGTCTGTTCTTTTCAGGGAGGATACCGAAAAGATCATATCAGGTCTGCAGGACTCTGGCAAAGAAGTCCAGTCAGTCCACAAAATGTATAAATCAGAATCACCTTCTGCTCAGCAAAAACCTTTTCAGCGCCAAACCGGTCAGCAACCCAAGGGGCAGCAGTCAAGAGAACCCTTTAAGCAAAAGGCACCCCCTCATCCATCCGGAGCCTCGGGACCTCAGAACACCAAATCTTCCCAGGTCTTCTTGCCCATTCCAGGAGCCACCGCACGACTCCTTGTCCATTCCCCTCCTCCAGCGGAGTCCTTGGGGGAAATCGGTAGGGGGTCGGTTCTCCCATCTACAGGGATGGGCCAAAATCACTTCAGATGCCTGGGTACTTCAATTGATCAAGAAGGGACATGCCCTGGAGGTCCTACAGATACACATGGACCAACCTCCTGTCTTTTCCATCTACTCTGTCTCACGCTACCCTCATCCATGGAAAGATCCAGGCCCTCCTGTCCAAATGGGCCATACAACCTGTCCCACCATCCCAAAGAGGGACAGGATTCTACTCCCACGTCTTGGTCCCCAAAAAGATGAGGGATCTTCATCTCATACTGGACCTGACCCTCCCGAACACCTTCATCGAGTACAAAAGGTTCCGGATGGTGACTCTGCCAGGCCTTCTCCCAATGCTTCATCAAGGAGATTGGCTCTGTTCTCTTGACATTTAGGATGCCTACCTCCATATTCCAGTGCTTCCTGCTCACTGGAGATTTCTGCGGTTCACCTTTCAGGGGGAACACAGTTCCGGGCCTTGCCCTTCGGCCTTACTTCGGCATTGTGCATGTTCACATTGTGCTTAGCAGTAGTCGCGGCAGCCCTCAGTAGACAGGGCCATTACGTCTATCCCTATCTAGACAATTGGCTTCTAGCAGCCTCGATCAGAGATCAGCTGCTATCCACCCTGTCAGACACCTTTGCGATGTTTGGGGAACTGGGGATCACGCTGAACATCTCCAAATCGTCCCCTTGGCCCAGTGAAAGTCTGCAATATATGGGGGCAGTACTGGACACCACCCTGGGAAAGGCCCTTCTCCCTTCTGACAGGGTGGTCCGTCTTTGGACACTGGCTCAGAGGATCTCCTCTTCCCACCAAATTCTGGCTCAGATGTTCCTTCAACTCCTTGGCCATATGGCGGCTGCCATAATCACGGTTCCCTTGGCACGCCTCTACATGAGAGTTCCTCAGTGGACTCTCAGGGTTCAATGGGAGCAACATTCAGATGATCTCTAACAGCCAGTCCACATTTCCAGTGTGGTATCCCAGAACCTGACCTGGTGGCAGACTCCTCCAAATTTGGAGCTGGGAGCGCCTTTTCAGAAGGATTCCCCTAAGCACAGCCTAACTACAGATGCCTTGGGTCTGGGATGGGGAGCTCGCCTTCAGAATCGCCAAACTCGGGGCACATGGTCTTCCATGGGGTGGGACCACCATAGCAACATCTTGGAGATCAGGGCCATTCTTTACGCTCTACAGGCATTCTGGACAGACCTTCATCCAGGGCCCCTGTTGATTCAAACAGACATGTCCATGGTATTTTATATCAACAAACGGGGGGGCACTCACTCATACCCTCTTTGGAGGGAAGCCATGCGAGTGTGGTTCTGGGCCATTGAACACAGTCTCATTCTCACCGCTGTAAATGTTCCAAGAGTCCAAAACATCTTGGCAGACTGCCTAAGCAGGTCTCAAGTCCAGGGTCCATGAGTGGGAGCTCCTTCAGTCCGTAGTGGAGGATCTCTTCGTAAGGTGGGGACGTCCAGAGCTGGACCTTTTTGTGTCCCCATTCAATGCCAAACTGCCCAGTTTCTGCTCGATTGGATCCAGGGCCTGGTGTTTTCTGGCGAGACGTGTTGACCCTTTGTTGGACAGGGAGGTCTCTTTATGCCTTTCCTCCCTCTCCCCCTCCTCCAGAGTCCTACTCAAGCTCCAGTTGTAAGGAGTGGACATGATTTTGATTGCCCCTCTCTGGCCCTGGCAGATCTGGTTTCCACAACTCCTACAAATGGCAGAGGAGCCTCCGGTTCCCCTACCCCTAACCTCGCACTTGCTGTCTCAAGAGTAGGGCACCCTGGTTCATCCGGATCTCCAGGCCCTGCACCTGTATGTTTGGCTCCTGCAGACCTAGCCAAAACCTGATTTGGGGCTTCCCCTAGGGTTGCCGCCGACGTTTTGGTTGCAGCTAGAAAATCTTCCACTAGGGTTACTTACGCCATGAAGTGGAAACTGCTCTGTCTGTGGGCTTCCACCCATAATCTGGATCCTTTCACTTGTTTGGTGAACTTGGTCCTGGAGTACCTCCTCTCTCTTTCAGATTCCAGTCTCCACTACTCTTCCATTAAGGTACCTCTGTCAGCAGTTTTAGCCTATCATGCAACTGTGGGTGGCAAAGCAGTTGCCCAGTTGGACCTGCCCTGCACCTTCTTGTGCAGCATGGTGCATCTGAAACTGCCCATTAGGGATGCTATCCCTCCATGGGATCCATTATTTATTTTATAGAAACTTACTTTGCCTCCCTTTGAGTCAGCCACAGATTGCAAAGCTGTGCTTTCTGTTGTGGAAAGCGTTATTTTTAGTTGCCGTTACTTCTGCTCGGAGTTTACACTCAAGACATCCACCTGCCAGTGTATTATCTGGAGTATGCTAACTGGGGAGGCCTTTTGCATACACTAGACATCCACAGAGTGCTCCATGATGATGGTGATCGCTCTCATCTCACCACAAAATCTGACCAGTTGTTGGTTTCCTTTGGCCCCAGACTCATGGGGGTGCCAGAGGCCAAACAGACGTTATCCAAGTGGCTAATGAATTGCATCACCTTCTGTTACAACACGTATGGTAAACCCTTATCGGGCTCGGTTAAGGGTCACTCCACCAGGGGGATTGTAGCTTTGATTGCCTCCCTGTGAAACGTCTCTGCTGCAGACATCTATGCTGCTACATGGAGTTCAGTGCATACCTTTGTCAAGCACTCTAACCTGGACATTGCCTCCAGGAGAGCAGGCTTTGGCCTAGCCATCCTTCAGGAACTGCTTTCCTGAGCGATCCCACTGGCGTTTGCCGCCTCCTCCTCCCTTATGACCCGGGTGCTTGCAGTACTACTTGGTACTCAGTCCTTATAGTGTAGCTTGCTGTAAGAGCTCCAACGTGAAGTAAGATAGTATAGTTACGCAAGAACTTACCATAACAGTAGATCTTCGAGAAGAGCTCTTGCAGGAGGTGCTGCTTTCTTCCCCTGGTCTTTTTGCTTCCTATAAGTGGAAAAACTGGAATCTCATTGGTTCTCCATTATGTTTCAGCCGGGTCTCTGGCAGGAGAACTGAGGTGGGGCTGGGGACCACCCCCTTCATACCACTGGCTGACATCAGGGGCGGTCCCTGCTGGACACTGCTAGCTAGAAATGTTTCCATGGGGTCCTAGTGCCTGGTGGCATAGTCCTTATGGTGTAGCCTGCTGCATGAGCTCTTCTCAAAGATCTGTTATGGTAAGTTCTTATGTAACTGTACTTTTCGTTTTCTCTCATGTATTGGGATTTTGGAATATTGTTGATATGCCTGGGGTGACCACTGGTTGCAAACAAGAAGGTGTTTATCTGTGGATTTTCTGTACAAATTCATTTTTATTGTACCACTGCCTTTGTTACTTATGGCCAAATTCAAGAAGCACACCTCTGTAGGGCTTGCATTGCAGTGACCCTCAAATTAGGGTTCGTACTCTCCAGCCAGCCTAAAAATTCATCCAGCTCAGCTCTGTCACCCCTCCTTTTTTTAATTATGTGCCTACTCTGCCGAGTACGAGTATCTGTGGGACAGAAGCCTTAGCTTGATACCATGCACTGCACCTTTGGTTAGCAACTTTATACAATTGGCTACTTGCACTTTAAAATTACCCATGTTTACCTGGAATAGCATCCCTTGATCAAGCCTCCGGATGAAACCAGGTCGGGGGTGTCCTGCTACGGCTTTGTAACGGCCAAGGTTTTGTCATTTCCTTTGGTATGTCTTAATTTCCTTTGTATTAATAAACTTGAATTTTTTTGTACTGAGCCCTGGTGCCAGCATCTTTGTTGGTTGCCTTGTATAGTTTATCCACCTTCCCAGGCATGGCCAGTATGAAGTTCGGGCAATGCCAGGTGGCAATGGTGGCATCCTCAAATGTGTCCATTAATGGGAAAACCACCAGAAGTGAAGAGTCCGGCAGCTTAAGGTAAGTGGATAGCCGACATCGGGAGGGGTAAAGTTCCTCAGTTTTGAACCCCATGACTGACTGGATCTAACACATGACCCCACAAAAGGACACATCATTTGGGGGAGACCAAGGTATGTATTTAGGGGTCTCTTCCATGTCCGAAGACACAGTTGAGGGGAAGGGGAAAAGCCCCTTATCCCAGGAGTTGACCGGGGGCTGAAGGTCTAGGTGATACTCTCCCTTGTCCACCGGGTAAACGTGAGGCATATAAGGTGCTGAGCAACGTGGGGCAGGGAGAATTTTGGGTCAGGACACGCAGGCTTGTGTGGGTCCTATGGAGAGATAAGCCACGCCTGCATAAAATCATAGAGGGATGTCAGCATAGACTGAAAGTCTACTGTCACCGACATCGGGTAACCCAACATTGGATGGGAGACCAGCGCCGGTGGCCAGAGTATAGGTGCTGGCGTAGGTTGAGGAGCTGGCGCCACTGAAGGTTGCGGGGCCAGCGTCTGTGTTAGTTGAGGGGTTGGCTTGGTTGATGCTGGAGAAACTGGCATCATTGGGACAGTGGCATCTGTAACGGGCACCTCTGGAGTGGGAGAAGGGTCCACGGCCAAGAAGACGGTCACCTGCATGGAGGAGGGTGGTGGACGGGTAGCAAGGGAGGAACTGGAGCTCACCGAACCCACGCCGGCCCGAGAGGAACCAGCAGACCCTCCTGACTGTGGCCCTGCCGCTAGAAGGGGCCTGAACAGTAGGATCTGCAGGGACTGGGAGGAGCCAGCACCCGAAGAGCTGTAGCCAGATAGAGAGGTTAGCAGGCGGCACTGCCAAAGGTAACCCTTTTGAAGTTATTGTGTGAGAGGCAAAGAAGCCAGCCCCGAGGAGGCAGCCAACCTCATCACGGTCTTGGACTTGTGCGGGGGTCACAAGCAGAAAGAGGACAGGTGTTTTTCGCAGCGTCTTGTCCCGGTGTTTGTGCTTGCCATCGCATCCCCCGCCCCGGAGGGTTGCAACCCCAAAGACAGGGCCAAAGAAAAAAAAAAAAGAACTTCTGTCCTGCAACTCCTGTTCCATGTTGGCAACCTTCTGCTGCAAGAGGAATTCTTCCAGGGTCTGCTGGTGACAGCATCAAGTGGCCTGCTTGAAGCCTTTAGAAATGCCGCAGGCATGGGTGTTGTGGGTAGGCCCAAGGCATCAGGCGCAGAGTGGTTGGCTTTCTTTGGGAGCTGCTTCCCAGAAGCACACTTCGTCCTGGAGGCCCGACTGGAAGCGAAGACATGTCCAACACACAAAAAGAATCAACAAAGCTTGACAAACTAGGATGAGAAATAAAAGAAAATTCTAAGAAAAAAGGCAGTTGACTGAAGATTGCAGCGATCTCTGGAGGTCCAACATGCGTTTGTTGATGGCGGAAAAACTGAGGAGGGAGTGGGGGCCGCCCACTGTTATAGGGCTGGCCAACGGTTGAGTGGGCGGCCCCCAGCTAGACTGCCAGCGAGAGAAGTGTCCTGCTGGTCCTAGTGCCTGATGGTGGTAGTTCTATAGGTGTGGCCTGCTGCAAAAGATATCCCTGACATCAGATCGACCCTTGGCTCAGTGTGCCTCTCCCAGTTACCAATTTTCAAATAAATAAATCAAAATCAGTAACACTTTTGACACTTTGGACTTTGAGTACCTTGAACCTGAAAAACAGAGTGCAGTTCGCATGTAATGCTGCTACTGCTGTTATCCAGTTTCCCAGGTATTAATTATGCGAAATAAAAATAAACCTGCAACTGTGAGCAAATCGTTTTGAGCAATTTTCTACTGAGAGTGTGGTCCTCTGGATCTGCTGGCAGCAATTAGTGTATCCTACTGTTCTGGTCACAGTGGAGACCCTCTCCAGTCATTCCTGGTGACTGCCTTTATCCCTGGCACTTTCTGGAACTATTCCAGATGACTTGCGGTACAGGCATTAAGCTTAAGCATGTTGTACCTCAAACCTTGCATTCACGCTGAACACAATCATAAGGCGGTGATCAAGGCTAGTGCACATATATTTCTGAGTGGCAGTACCCACTGCAGTTACATCATGGTGCAACACTTCGGGGATTGTAGTGCGTCATGCTGCTACTCTGTACGAGTCATGCACCAGGAGGTCAGAGGGTACACACCCAGTTGGCACAAACATCTAGCTACCTCATTCACATTGCGACTATAATTTTCTTTTCTATATAGTGCAAATGGGAAACACTGCAACAGCTGGACAGTTTAACCCCTTCTGTTTTGCACTGCCACCCACCGCAACTTATACTGGGGCACTTGCTTTTGTTTTTTAATTAATCATTTCTTTATCCTGCGAGATGGACCCCCCCCTCCCCCTTTCTGGTGTGCTTCCATCCAGCCCTGCCCAGTGTCCCCCCATGGCAAGACTCCAAGTGCCCCCATGCTACTGGACTAGGCATGAGAGCAGGATGACCAGAGTGTGCCAACACTTCCATCTTTCTGCCTGTTTTGTCCCCCTCACTGGAACTCTTCCACAGGATACCACCATGCAGTACTCAGACAAACTTGCATGTACACAGCACTCTGCTGGGGAAGAGCAAGCTCCCTGGCATACCACAGGAATCCCTATGGCAACAGAGCTTGGTGTCAGTCCTATCCTGGCTGAAAGCATTGCCGTGCGGCAACATCGCTCTATCCCCCTAGGCCATTCATGCCAACTCCCGAGTCTGCTGCACAACCCAGATAGCTGCTGGACCACTTGGCAGCCTTGGCCCTTAGCTTTTTTGTTTTGGAATTTGTTTTTGCACCCGACTCTGTTCGGCCCCTTGAGGAACTCTCCTCTTCTGGTCTACCCTGACACCACACCTCAGCTAGGTCACCATACAATCTCATAGGGCTCACCACCTATTCCTTGCAGGCTACTGTGGCTTGACTCCCATGGTGGAGGTTGTCATCATGGTTCCCTAAGCCCCTCGGGACACTTCAGCTGACAGCCGACATGGGAGACTCACCTGAGTCAGAGGGTGCAGGCCTCATAGCTGGGCCAGAGTTAGTCATGTTGGCAGTGAGCTGGGATTTACTGCCTTTGCCGGCTACCCCTCCCCCAACCAAACTTCCAGATGTCAGATGAGCTGTTGCACATTATGCAAGCCCACGCGTCGGTGACATCCCCCACCCTCAAACTTACAATCCCAGTGGTACCTCCCTCTGTGTTCAAAGGAAATTCCTTTGGAATATTTGACCTCCTCCTCTGGCCAGCCCTCAGATTATCCACGCTTGTTCCTGAACAGGGGTCACCAGCATCGCAAGCAGTAGCCCTACTGCTGTGCCAGCAGTATCACAAAGGAACAGAGAAAGTATTTTTAGGAGTGGTAATTTTTGCCAGATACTGTTCTTGGACCAATTATAAATTGGAAACATTTTGAATCTCTGATGACATTTCCTGTAGAGCTACAAATTGAAATATTGCTCCACTCTACAGTACCTGCAGAATCGCACACTTTCTCTGACAGTTCAATTCTTGAATAGCGTTGATTCTCCCCACCATGCCTCTGGCCTGTCACACAGTATCCTGCTGTTTTTCGCATCTTCTTATTCCAAGTGATCTCCATTTTCTCAGGAAGCTGAATATCAGAGAACAGACAGTTGAGATTCATATTATTATTACTGGACCTAAACAGCACCGGTTAGAGAAATACACTGACCGTCAGCAGGCACACTGCCAGACTGCTGCCTTTTGGATTAAACTCACCCCCTTTAGACACAGAACTGTTCCTCTTGTGGCAAAAGACATCAGAGTGCAGAAAGAAAAAATTACTCACCATAGTAATGTTGTTTCTTCTAATGGAGTCTTGCTGTATTCTGACATAATGCAGTTAGCCCCAGCACTTGAACTGCCCCAGAGAGGAAAGAGTTAACTATGCAGAAGCATAGAACATTAAGCTCGATTTTCAAACCTCTGACTGTGGTACTTCCCAGTGTAACTGTCAGATTCTTATGAGCAGCTAACTGATTATTAAACTATGGAAATTGTTCAATATGTAAACCAAAAGGCAACAATTTGGGCCCAAAAGACTCAAGTAGAGAACCCAAGATGAAAGGTAGTGGCAATACTAAATATATGTATAACACTAGAAAAAAGAAATGAAAATTATGTACCTACCGTAATTCTTGATCTTCTCTTGTATCTTCACCGTTCATTACTGCTTGGGTTAAGCCGGAGGCGCACACCCGCTACAGGAGTTTTTTTTTTTTGAGTCGGCTCCAACGGCGCCGCCCTCGAGGACAACGCACCGCGTCATGCGCGAGGGGTGGCCATTAGGTGCCGCAGACTCCTCCTCCATCTCAGTTCTGGTAGCCGGAGAGGCGAAAATAAAGTGTAAGAAAAAAGAAAGTGAGGCAAGAGAGCCGAGGGATAGAAAAAGGAAAGGAAATAAACTGAAAAAGGAATAAGCCGTTGGAGAACAGACAGAGGAGAGAGAATTCCTACCCTAAGGGACCGCAGGGCCTCCTTTTCCAGGGCGGCTCTAGGGAAGGAACAGAGAGAGGGAGAGGAAAGTAGAAGAAGAAGAAGAAGAGGAAGGAAAGAAAGAAAGAAAGAGGCATGTTGAGAGGGAGAACAGTGCCCATCGAGCATTGTTGGTTGAGAGGCTTATAGGCTCGAAACTAATAAGGGAGCAAGAAGCCCAGTTGCTAGGACTGAGGAGAGGTTCACCAAACCTCCTGAACAGATCCAAGTGAGGGCAGACTCTCTGAACTCTCAACATGCCAAGTCCCTTCATCCTAGTTGAGGGCTCCTAGACTGTCCGAGCAGAACCTGTTCCGGTAGAGCGCCCATCCAGGGAGAGGACTAAGTTCCTTAGCACCTTGTTAAGTGCCAACACAGAAGAGTATGGGAAAGACTATGCCTTCTCGAAGGCAGTTTGTAAGAAAAGTAGAGAGGAACTCAATCAGACTTGCTAGGACAAGGCAGACAGAAGCTTGAAGCTGACAAGTTTAGTCAGCAGCTGGAAAAGCTTGAATAATACCACCTGCCAGGGGGATTCCAAACTTTGAGGCCAAGACAGGGCATGGCCACCAGGCTGTGAAACTACATGACCTGAAGGAGGTAAGGAATCGCACCATAGGGCAGTCAGAAAGAGTTCCCTCAGAATTAAAGAAATTTGCAACTGTACTCGTTCCCCCCCACCTTGAGGAAAAAAGAGAATCCATTCACAAGAATGGGGAAAAACAGAAAAATTATTATTTTTTTTTGGCATAAAGGCCAAGGGGGGAGAGGAACGAGACGGGAGGGGGAGACGCCACAGAAGGAGGCCACTGAGGGGAAGGTGGGTGGGTATCAGTAATGAATGGTGAAGATACAAGAGAAGATCAAGAATTACGGTAGGTACGTAATTTTCATATCTTCCCTTGTCAAGCTTCACCATTCATTACTGCTTGGGTGAGTACCAAGCCCCCTCCCCCCTTGAAAAAAAGGGGTAGAACCCTGAGGGAACAAGACCCCCAGCCTCCTGTTGGTGAAGAACAGAAAGGGAAGACCCTGGCTAACACAAAGAGAAGCCTAAGTGGGAGAAGAGCTAGGAGGTGCCCCCGAGGACGGGGAGACGGAGGAAGCCCCTGCAAAAGTCTCCTAGCTCTGGAGGAAAAAAGACGGTCCCCCGGAAAGCGGAGCGCATCACCCTACGCCGGGCCAGGGTTGACAACCCTGATAGACGGAGCCATGCCGTTTGCCTAATGCAGATCACTGTCCCCGCAAGCCTGGAAGCCACCTCATTGGCGTCATAAGATGCCCTTGCTTGGTGTCTTGCCAGCTCCAGGCCTATAGCGGAGAGGGCAACAGCCCGTCTGGTTTGCTCCGCATCAGGCATTGATGCTAGGAGCTGGAGAGCACCGACCACAGATGCCGTATGTCAGGCAGCGCAGGAGCCTGATGTGACAATGCAAGCCACCGCACGGTATAGAATCACTCTTCGCCCTACCGCTGAACTGTGGAATCTGGTGTGGCAGTGTCGCACCATGGGGCGGGCGCCCGGAAGGAGTCTTTAGGGTACACAAACCCGAGGACGGGTTGGGAAGGGTACCTAGGGATTCTCGAGGGGCACAATACCTTCGACGACAGTCTGCCGGGCTGGAGAGGGCGGCTGGCGACTGCCAGGAACGGATAGACTCCTGAAGGGATAGGGCCAGGAAGGTACCACCAGGTGCTGGGCACTGAATTCTCCAAGTAATTCACGTGCCTCCGCTCAGTATTGTCTCGCTGAATGTGAGATCTTGAAGATCCTCACCATCTCAATAGGAATCGCTGATATTCTTGAAATCCGCCGAAGAAAGATGAGCAGTTCTCTCCCCAGAGGAGGAAGACAAGGATGATGGAGAGCTCGAATGTCCAGAAGATTCCTGTGTGCGGTGTGGAGAGTCACAAAGACCCGGCTCATGCATGCATCTAACGATGAGGGAAGGCTGCCGGAACCTCTGAACTGCTCCCAGAATAACGGACCCATGACTGACATGGCCTGAAAGGGGGTGGATGCAGAGGTACTGAGAGAAGGGCATCACGAAGAGGCAACTGACCTTCCGCCAGGGCTCTGAACTGGGGAACGGAGCCCCAGCTGGCGGATCCCGGACAACAAAACCAGGTCGCGTAAGACGAGACCTCCTGAGGATGCGATGCTCTGAAGAGCCTGGGACTCCCTGTGACGTAACCCGGGACTGTATGGATCCAGAAGTGCAGTCCACAGCAGCGCACCGAGGGAACCCTAGGCCCAGAGAGAGGGCGGGTTCATGCCACGGCTCCTAGCCATCCCATGAGGGGTGGCCGGTGAGACCGGGATCACCGTCCTGCCCTCACCCTCCGGATTCCGAGAGCCCTCCTCCGACTGCAGTGCTTCCCACCCCTGGAGGAGGCAACAGCACCGGAGGGTAGCTGTCACAGGTCCCCAGGAGGGGGAGCCCTCAGTCCCCACCACATCACCCCCTGGGATCCAGGGCCACCCCAGCCCGAGGGGGTTCTGAGGGAGGGAGTGGGGGATAGTGGAGGGGCCCGCTGTGCCGCCTAGTGACCTCTGTGCCACCGGGGACTCTGACCTCAAGAGTCAGGGTGCCAGGATGGGTCCACATCTGAGTCATTACCTCGAAAAGGAAGAGACCAGCAGACCTCAATGCTGGCAACCCTAGGGTCCCTGAGCAATGGCGCCGACGGCGCCAGTGCCAGGGACGGCGCCGGATGACCCCAGCCCACTGGCGACAGCCAGGCCCGCAGTCCTGGCCCCTGTTGCACCGTTTCAGGTCTCCACGGCGCCGGCCCCGCGCCGGATCTCACCCCGCGCTGCCGAGCACAAACTGGGCGCCGAAGGCCAGGGCAGTGTCCCTATGGCGCCTTGCCTGATCACATCACGCTGCAAGCGGCGTCAAGCTCAAACGGGCGCCGAGGCGGCGCTTAGGTCCACTTGTGCCAGGCCCAGAAATCAGGCCCGACACTGGGGAGCCTGCACCGAGAGGGTTGCCGAGGCAGTGTCCTGCCACGGTCCCGGAGGGACCACGACGCTCCCGACATCGTAGAGAAGAGGAGGAAGTCCTCCGCGACTACATATGGCCTGTGGAAGGACCCGGGAAGGGCCCAGAGACTTACCTGAGAATCCCTGAGCTGGCGTAGTCCCCTCAAGGTCGGCGGGCCTTGCCGAGCTTGAACGCCGACTTCAGGGCACGACGTCCATGGAGAAACAAGCATCGCACGGCCCATGTCGCGGGTTGGGTCCCAGGCAACGGAGATAGACCATGCTGGTCCTGTAGACGGAAATGCCGCCACAGGAGCACCGACGCATAGGGGCGCGGCCCACCTTCGACTTACGCCTTGCTCCCTACCGGACATGATGCAAACTAAACAAGGAGAAAAAAAGGCAATAAAGCACTCAGCGCCACAGTATAGAAAGAAAAAGGAACGGTCTTACCGGTATACGGCGTCGAGTGAATCGTCTGAGAAAACGAGAGTGTGGAGGTTGGAAAACCGAGAACGCTTATTCGCTACCGCAGACAGCAGGGTGCAGCCTCGACGCAAGGGAGAAACAGAACTGAGATGGAGGAGGAGTCGGCACCCATCGCCACCCTTGCGCATGACGCTGCACGCCGCCCTCGAGGGCGCTTCTCGCTAAGCCACCCAAAAAAAAAAAAAACTCCTCGTAGCAGGTGTGCGCCCGCTTAACCCAAGCAGTAATGAATGGTGAAGACCGACAAGGGAAGATCCCATAAAACAGCTAACCCACCCTAAAGAGAGAGGGTGGGAGGTACACCCCTGAGGTGCAACACTACCTGCCAGCCCACTTCCCAAAAACTAGGTTCTGTGAGGGGAGGTCAGAATACAGCAAGACTCCATTAGAAGAAACAGCATTACTATGGTGAGTATTTTTTTCTTCAAACAACATGAAGTCTTGCTGTATTCTGACACAATGCAGACTAGCAAGTGTTCACTATGGAGGAGGAATGCAGAACCTACTTTGGAACAGACTTTCAGTACTGTTGTGTAAACCTAGCATCACTCCTAGCCTGGATATCCAGAGAGTAATGCTTGCTGAATGTAATATGTACTGTTTTCCAGGTGGCTGCCTTTGTGATCTCTGAAGGGTATATCTCCACAGCCAGAGTAGCAGCTGTACCTAGTCAAGGAGCCCTCAGGCCTGAAGTGGGGTGTGTTTTACTCAATTTGTTGTAGCAGAATTGTGTACAAGAGCCAATCCACCTAGTAATAGTTCTTTTAGTGGCAGGCTTACCTTTCCCCACCTCACCATAAGTGAGAAACAATTGAAGACTGTCATTTCTTTGTGCCTTCGTGTGCTCCATGTAGTACGTAAGAGCTCTTTTTGCATCCAAACTGTGTAACCTTCTTTCCCCTGAAGAATGGTCAATGAAAAACACAGGAACAGACAGATTGGTTCAGATGAAAATCTGATACCACTTTGGGCAAGAACCTCCTACTGGTTCCTAGGACAACTTTATCCCTAAGGAAGGATATAGAGTCAGGTTCAACTGACGAGGCCTGTAATTCACTAATCCACCTGGCAGAAGTAATAGCTACTAAGAACAGTTTTCCAGGTCAAGTACAGTATTTCAACCGCTGAAGTCAGGTTCACAGGGTGCTGCTGTTGTGTAATACAGACATTGAGATCCTACAGGGTCGTTTTCTAAAGGGAGTTCATAGAACCAGACCTTTGAAACTTATTGAAAACATGATGATAGTCAGGAACAGCCCTTCCTCGTTGAAAGAAATGGAACAGCTGTTAGTGAACCTCAGAGTTGCAGGCCCAAGGCTCAGACCATTGAGGTGAACCAGATAATCTAAGGCTGTGAGATGCTTATAACTTGTCACAATGCCTTTATGAGAACACCATGCAACTCTTCCATTTGGAGTAAAGTTTTTCTAGTAGATTTCCTAAACTTCAAAATATCCAACTCCCTGAGAAAGATGTATGCCTGCATATTTAACTTCAAGAGCTAGCTCTGAGGTTGAGAGACTGGAGATGGACAGATCCTCCCCTGCGAGGAGGACAGAAGATTGTATCTCCTGGGAAGAGACGTGATGTGACACTGTCAAGGACAGCAGCAGAGGATACCAAGGCTGTCTGGCCCAATCTGAAGCCACTAGTATCACTGTGCAGGGTTGAGTTCTGATTTTGATCAGGACTCTGAACAGCAGGTGGAAGGGAGGGAAGACAGAGAAACCTGTCCTTCCAATCCAAGATAAGAGCACCCTGGAGCACAGTCCCCAGAAGTGGAGGTCTACAACAGAACAGAGGAAGTTTATGATTGTCCAGTGCTGCAAAGAGATCCATCTCTGGAGTGCCCCATCTGGAGAAGATGACCTGCAGGATGAGAGGGTCCAGGTACCATTTGTGATGTCCCTGGGAGATTCTGCTCAGAGCATCTGCCAGTACATTGTCCTTCCCTGGAAGGTGAACTGCTACTAGGGAATTCTGAAGAGAATAGGCCAGAGATACAGGTTACTCACCTGTAACAGCAGTTCTAGGTATGGTATATGTTTTCCATCCACACTGTCTGCAGGTATCCTGTCCGCTTTTAAATCTTGCTGGAAGGTCTTTCTGTTGGTTCCTCCACCCACCGGGTGGTAAATTCGCTCGCCCCCATGACGCCCGATCTGCCCGCTGAAGCTCAGGCTGTGCTGCCGGCCGGAGGTCGGTCAGTGGATGAACATATTTTTTCCTCAGAACTCTGTTACAGGTGAGTAAATACAGGTTACTCACCTGCAGCAGAGTTCTAGGAATGGTATATGTTGTCTCATCCACACTTATTGGCAGGTATCCTGCCGCTTAAATCTTGCCGGAAGGTCTTCAAGCTTGCTCCTCCCACCCACCGGTGGTATAACTCTCGGCTCACTTCATGACGCCAGATCTGGCCCGCCAGCTCAGGGCTGTGCGTCGGCCGGAGGAATGTAGGATGAACAACATATACCATTCCTAGAACTCCTGTTACGGTGAGTAACCTGTATTTGTAGGACATGTGGATATGTTGTTCATCCACACTTATTGGCAGACTCTCAGCAGTTCTCCCGGGAGGAGGGAGGGACGACACCCCAATACTTACTTGGGAAAGAGAGACTGAGAACCGGGCCCTAAACCAGCATCCCGCGTGACTCAGTCGATGTGGTAATGGGTACGACAGTGTTTTGCCGACTCAGGTAGCAGCCCTGCAGATTTCCTGGATAGACGCCCCTAGCAGCCATCACAGCAGCAGTATGGCGGGTAGAATGAGCCTATCCTCTGGGAGGCTCCATGCCCGCCAACTTATAGCAGAGACTATGGTGAGGTTACCCACCTGCTTATCGTCTCGCTTGGCTGCAGGTCTCAGATGCGTTGCTTCAGCGAGAGGTGACAAACAGCTGGGCTAACTTTCTCCTCGATCGCCGCTGCATGGCTTTATAATAGCGAGCGCTCTTCTAGGGTCCAGAGTATGAGCCTATATTCGCCTCCCGAGGTGTGATTGGGGTAGAACACCGCAGAGTCAACACTGGTTAAGGTGAAACCCGCCCCACCTTCGGAAGGAATTGCAAGCAGGGACAACCTTTGTCCCTGTGGAAGACCAGGTAAGTGAGACCCCATGGAAAGCGCCTGGAGCTCTCCCTATCCTTCTGGCTGACGTGGATAGCCACTCAAGAAGGCGTCTCCACGACAGGTGAGAGAGAGCACACTGTGCATAGGGTTCAATGGCTTGCCCATGAGCTTCGGCTAGGCTCAGCAGTAGATCCCACTGAGGTGGGGGTTCCTAGACTGAGGGGATGTGATCAAGGCCTTGTCAAAGCGCCAGACCACCTTCTCCTGCGCCACTGACTGCTTCCGGCCCGCGCCTGCAAGCTGAGAGATGGTCGCCAGGTGCACCAGGTCGTTTACCCTAAGCCTTGACTAGAAAGGAAACCATAAATAGTCCAAGATGCTTGCCATGAACAGGAGGAAGGGTCCAAGCTCTGTTCTCGACACCAAATGGAAACCTTTCCATTTGAAGGCATAGCATTTTCTGGTCGACTTTACGGACGCCTAACTACATTGGAGGACCCCGCTGAGCAGTCCGCTTGGCTGAACCTAGTCGCCAGAAACCAGGTCAGCAGGGATTGAAGGTCCGATGGAACACCTTCCCTGATTGACTGAGAGCAGGTCCGGCGAGCTGAAGCTGCCTTGAGTCCTGGAGCCGAGACTGAGGAGATCTGATTCCAGAACTGGCGAGGCCAGTCTGGGGCTATCAGAATTACCCGCGCCTTGTCCTCCTCGGCTTGAGAAGCACCTTGTGGATCATGTGGGAAATGGGGGAAAGGCGAAGAGGCCCGCTGGGGTCCACTGCCTCGAGAAGGCATCCCCTGCAGCGAGCCCCTGCTGAGGTGGGGCGGGCATGGAACAGACTAGCTGCTCTCCCTGGAGGCAAACAGGTCCACCTGAGGTGCCCCAATGGGAGAACAGATGCTGTACTACCGGGTAGGAGAGACCACTGTGGGATGCAGCCCTATCCGCCCAGGGCATGGCTAGGTGTTGGAGGCCTGCCACGTGAATGGCTAGGGAGATCCGCCCAGGCTGCGCATTTGAGTGACTGCAAAATGCTGAGAGCCTCCCTTGCATAGGAAGCATGGATGCTGCCCCGCCTGGGCGGTTTAGGGATAGCATGGTCGTGGTATTGTCCGCCTGACTCGGACCCACTGACCCCGAGGAACGGAGCAAAGGCGGTGAGAGCTAGGCGGACCCGCCGGAGCCTAGCAGGTTGATGTGGCATCGGGACTCATGAGACCAGAGGCTATGAGCCCGTGTTACCCCAGATGGGCACCCCAACTCATCAGAGAGGCATCGGTCCATAGAGAGACCGGCTTCTCCGGGCGGACGAACGGATGCCTTCCTGCAAATGATCTGAACGGTCCACCACTGGAGAGCTGCCCACATCCCCTGTGTCACCGACACAAGCTGGTCCAGTGGTCGAGCGCAGTTGTGACTTGGCTGGCTAGTCCTCATTGAAGGTGATTATGTTCAGCGGGCCCAACGGACCACGCCTGGTGCAGGGCCGGCCAGGAGACCCAGGAGGCGAGGAAGTCCCGGCAGGGCGCATTGCCCAACCAGAAATGATCGGGCAAAGGAGGAAAGAACTCGCCCTGTCCGCCGGAGCCGCGCTCTGGCTCAAGAGAGTCAGCTGCGCCCGTGAATAGAATCACCTGCTTCGCTCGAAAGTTCACTTGGCCTCATTGATAAGGAGGCCCAGTTGAGAGCAGACCTGGAGGGCCAGATCTCTGGACCACTCCGCTCCTTCCTGGAGGAGCTGCTATCAGCCAGTCGCCCAGGTAAGGTACACCCGACCCCTCGCGGCAGCAAGAGGGAATGCGTCACCACTGCCATGGCATTTGTGAAGACCTGAGCTGGAGACAAAGCCAAGGGCATGGCTTGGAATCAAGAGGGATCCTTCCGCAAGCTAAGGAATCTCTGGTGAGACGGACGGATAGGGACGTGAAAAACGCTGCCCTGCAAGTCCAGAGAGCAGAACCAACGCTGCTCCCAAGGATGGTATGTCTTGAGCCAGAGTGACCATCCTGAAGGTTCGAGACCTAGGAACTTGTTTAGGTCGTAGGTCGAGAATGGGGCGCCAGCCCTCTATCTGGGCTTTAGAACCAGGAAAGGCCTGGACACAAACCCTGAAAGTCTGAAGGAGGATCCACACCCTCTTATCACCTCCTTCCTGGAGGAGGAGAGTGGTGTCGACGAGCCGCCAGTGAGGCTGGGGACTCTGCTTCCGAGGGGCGACGGCCTGAAGGGTGGTGCTGCTCGAATTCCAGAGGCAGGCTCTTCCCACTACCTTCCAAGACCCACCTGTCCGTGGAAACAGCGGACCAGGCGGAACGGAAGTGGCCGAGCTCGTCTCCACGGGGGACCTAGGGTAAGGTGACGTGGAATGGGGGGCGACACCCCTCAGCCCTCCGCCACTGGCAGGCTTGGAGGAGGGACCGGCCGAGGGACCTCCTGGCCTTTCCTCCCTGCCTCCCTGTTAGAGGAAGTCAAGGGTTTGGGTTTGGGATGCCAAGGTCGAGCCTGCTGGCCCTGACGCTGTTGGAGGGTGCCAATGGCCAGAAGGACTCTAAAGGGCTTTAGGCTGTGGTTTGCCTTTTGTCCTTCTGGAGCGGAAGAACGAGTCCAAGGTAGCATTGGACCCCTGATCTTCTGCAGGTAGACCTTCCACCCCAGGGTCAAGAGGTCAGTCCCAAAAAGGGAACATCCGCTAACTTTGTGCTGGGTATCCGGGCAAAGGGATATCTCAGCCAAGCCCGCCGACGCACAGCCACTGCGCCGCCACCCATCTGGCACATGAGTCCTCTATATCCAAAGCAGTCTGGAGCTGCTGTTTGGCCACTGTTCTCCTGGTCCCGCACCTGCTTAACCCCGTAGTCTGCAGATCGGCGGGAAGATGAGGGATGACCTCATCCAGGAGCCCAACAGGGATGAGAAAATGTGCCATGAGGACGGCCGAGAGGACGAGCTGACACTTTCGGGTCCATATAGTCCACTTTCTGACTCTTGTCAGGAGGTTTGTTCATCATCCTCGGCGCGCCGGGCGTACCGAAAAACGCTGTCGGTAACCAACCCCCAGCAGAGAGGGGTGTTCAAACCGACAAGGAACCGGTGGGACCGGTGATACTTCCTGGCCATCCTGGCCGGGGCAGGGCAGCAGGAAGCGTGGCGCTGCCAAAGCTCCAGTGCCGGACCCACTATGGCCTCGCCACCGGAAAGGCCCCGTCGAGAACCGGTCCAGAATCTCCGTGAGGGGATACCTGGTCCGCTTGGAACGGGTTCGAGTTCCATCCCGTGGACTCGGGATGAGCCGAAGAAGTCCTAGGAAGGATTTATGGGCTATCGCCCATTGACTGACCTTCCTGAAGACCCAAGTCCAGTCGCTGGAGAAAAAAGGAGTGAATCATCTTCGACTCGGAAGAGTCTCCTGAAGAGCTGCCTCTGGCCTGAGCCACCTTCACCTGCCGAGGTCGGTCGTGAGTGAGGGTAACTGACAGCCGATGGGTAGACCTTAGCCTGACCGAGAATCTTGGTCGGAGCCCCAATTAGTGGCTGTGGAGGCGGAGGTTCCACCGGAACCGGGTGGGAGCAGCTGGTTTGGCCGAACAACCGCCTGGGTATAGGCCTCGGATAAGTCGAGGGCTGTGTCGGCCGCCCGGTGACAGTGTTAATTTAATGGCCGGGAAGGCGACGGGTCGGCTTACTCCCGGCCAGGAGGAGCGAGCAACATAAGGTCCTCGCATCTGCCGGATGCACTCTACGGCGGGAAGCCTCCTCATCCGGTGAGGAGGATCGAGACGGCGCGGCGCCGCTTACCGCGGTGCCGAGACCGGAGACCGTGATACACGGTGGATCGCTGACCGCTGGCGAGGTCCGAGACCGAAAATCGAGTCCCGGAATTTCCGAGAGTCGGTGCGGGAGGTGTCGGCCGAACCGCACCCTTCGGCTCGGATGGTCCATCCGAGGGCCCGGAACCGGAGGCACAGGCGAGCCCAACGGATCCCTCAACTCCTCCCGGGGAACCTGTAGAGGGAATTGCCAAAGGCGTAGCCTATTCAATGGGTCGAGAAAAATCTCACTTCATCGGTGGGAGTCTCGGTCAACTGACCTGACGGGACACCGTGGAGGCCAGTGGGTCAAGCCGAGCTGGTCAATCAAGCCGACGGTAGACGGCCTGGGAGAGGGACCTTTCCCGCCTCCAAGAGCGACGGAGGGATTCACTCCCTTGTCCCTCTTTTACCGAATAAGGTCCCGCAGACGATGTCGCTCTCCTTTAGTGGAGAGGGATAGACAAAGCTCCCAAAGAAGCCGTGTAAGAAGAGCCCAGGAGAGCGGGATAGCCTAGCGCCGAGGAAGATACGTGCTCCGCGCCGCCTCTTCTTCGAGGGATGGCACTCATCCGCCGAGCTGATCCGCCGATCGGCCAGCAATGACACCGCCGCAACCGGGCCTCTGACTTCACCGAGGGAAACGCTCGGGACGGTTTGAAGGTATCGGCAGCACGTCTTCGGAGACGAAGCGTTGAAAGATGAGCACAGGTCGCAAGCCCGCGCGGTCGTGCTCAAGGCCTACAGTAGACACATCGTGAGTGTGGATCCGGGTTCGAAGACATCTTTCGTTCGCATGGGTATCAAACTGAGTCGATTGGTCCACATCGTCAAGCGAGGGATAGAAGACTGAAGTCTTTTCGCAAAATTTATTTTTTTTTAAATCCAAACTGGAGAAACAGGGAACTAGTCTCAAACGCAAGAGCGTTAAGGCGAGGGAACCTGAGCTCATGCTGTAAGGAAGATCTAAGCGCTATGGGGGCGGAGCCGAGTTATACCACCCGGTGGGTGGGAGGAGCAAGCTTGAAGACCTTCCGCAAGATTTAAAGTTATATGATGTTAAGTGTGGATGAACATATCCATGTCCCTAGAACCTGTATTTTAGGACAGCGATATGTTGTTCATCCACACTGTCTGGCAGACCTCCTCAGTTCTCTGGGAGGAGGGAGGCACACACCCCTTACTAGGTAACAGAGACTGAGAGAACCGAGGCCCCAAACCAGCATCCCGGCGCGACTGAGGCTTCGATGGTAATGGGTGACATGTGTGTGCTGACTTCCAGGTAGCAGCCCTGCAGATTTCTGATAGATGTCCCTGGAAGCAGCTGACTGACTGGCAGCATGGGCAGAATGAGCTCTATCCCTCTGGGAGGCACCATGTCTGCCCAACTTATAGTAGAGATCTCATGCAGGAGGTGACCCACCTGCTCTATCGCCTGCTTGGCTGCAGGTCTGCTAGGTGCGGCTTCAGCATAGGTGAGAAACAGCCGGCTGCACCTCCTCCTGACTTCAGCCGTAGGCCCTTATAGTATGCGAGCGCCCTTCTAGGGTCCAGAGTATGGAGCCTATATTCGCCTCCGAGGTGTGATTGGGGTAGAATACCGCAGAGTCAACACCTGGTTAAGGTGAACCGTCACCACCCCCGGAAGGAATTTCGGGTGGAGGCGCAGGACAACCTTTGTCCCTGTGGAAGACCAGGTAGAGATCGTAGTCAGAGCGCCTGAGCTCTCCTATCCTTTCTGGCTGGACGGATAGCCACCAGGTAGGCGGTTTTCCGTGACAGGTGAGAGTCTCACACTTGCATTGGTCTCGAATGTCGGCCCATGAGCTTTGCCAGTACCAGTAGATCCCACGGAGGTGGAGGTCTCTTGACCGGAGGGGAAATGTGGACGGCCTTTGAAAAAGTGCCAGACCACCTTCTCCTGCACCACCGAGTGGCTTCCCAGGCCCGCGTGTCGTGCAAGCAGATGGGCTGCCAGGTGCACCTTATGGTCGCCGACCCAAGCCCTTGCTGAGAAAGGGACCAGATGTGGTCCAATATGCCTCGCTAAGGAACAGAAGGAAGGGTCCAGGCCTTGTTCTGGCACCAAATGGAAAATCTTCCACTTTGAAGGCGAGTATTTTCTGGTCAACTCTTACGGGATGCCTCAACTACGTTGAGGACCTGTCAGAAAAGACCCAAGCCCTGGAACTCTAGCCACAGGAACCAGGTGCAGTTAGGCAGAGCTGAAGGTCCGGATGGAACACCTTCCTGACTGAGAGCAGGTCCTGGTGAGCTGGAAGCTGCCCTCGGGAGCCTGGAGCTGAGGCTGAGGAGATCTGGGTACCCAGATTGGCGGGCCAGTCTGGGGCTATCAGAATCACCTGCGCCTTGTCCCTTTGCTTTGAGAAGCACCTTGTGCATCAAGGGGAACAGGGAAAGGCGAGAGGAGGCCCGGGGTCCATGGCCTCGAGAAGGCATCCCCTGCAGCCATCTCTGCTGAGTGGGCGGGCATGGAACAGCCTCAGCTCTGCATTCTCCTGAGGCAAACCGTCCACCTGAGGTGTGCCCCAATGGGGAGAATAGATTTTGTACTACCTCCGTGGAGAGACCACTGGGACGCAGCCCCCATCCGGCTTAGGGCATCTCCAGGGTGTTGGAGGCCCGCCACATGAATGGCTAGAGATCCGCCTCCAGGCTGCGCACGTGCGACCAGACGCGGAGAGCTTCCTCGCATGTAGCTACGAGGCCCAGTTCTGGCGGTTTAGATAGTACATGGTTGTGGTGTTGTCCGGCTCGACCTGACCACTTGACTTCGTAGAAACGGAGCAAAGGCGGTGAGGAGCTCGGGCGGACCGCACGGAGCTCCAGCAGGTTGATGTGGCATCTCGACTCCCGCTGGGACCACAGGGGAGGGCTGTGCACTCGGTGTTCCCCAGATGGGCACCCAACCCATCAGAGAGGCATCGGTCGATAGAGAGACCGCTGGCTCAGGGCAGACAAACGGGATGCCCTCCTGCAGATGAACTGGAACGGTCCACCACTGGAAAGCGTTCCACATCCCCTGGGTCACAGGCACTAGCTGGTCCAATGGATCGCAGCGTTGGGACCACTGGCTGGCCAGCCCCCACTGAAGGGGGCGCATGTTCCAGCGGGCTCAACGGACCATGCTGGTACAGGCCACCATGGAGACCCCAGGAGGCGAGGAAGTCCCGGCAGGGTGCACTCTGCCCAACCAGAAATGATTGGGAAAAAGGAGGAAAGAACCTCAACTCCTGTCCGCCGGCCGAGCCGTGCTCTGCTCAAGAGAGCCGAGCTCTGTCCTGCAAAAGAATCACCTGCTTCTGCCTGGAGTTCGACTGGCCTCGCTGATGAGGAGGCTGACCTGAGAGCAAACCTGAGGGCCAGATCTCTGGACCGCCCACCTCCTGTCTGGAGGCGGCTGGCATCAGCCAACTGTCCAGGTAGGAGGTAAAACTCTGGACTTCTAGCGCCAAGAGGGAATGCTGTCACCACTGCCATGCATTTGCGTGAAGACCCTGGGAGCTTGAGATGTCGAAGGGCATGGCTTGAACTCGAAGGGATCCCTCCGCCAAAAAGCGAAGGAACCTCTGATGTGATGGATGGATATGGACGTGTAAGAACGCTGGCCCTGTAGGTCTAGAGAGCAGAACCACGCAAGTCGTGTTCCTGGGATGGTAATATCTGAGCCAGAGTGACCATCCTGAAGGTTCTAGACCTTAGGAACTTGTTTAGGTAGTGTAGATGAGAATGGGCCAGCTCCGACTGCTTCGGAACCAGGAAGTACCTGGACACGAACCCCGGGTTTGAGGGAGGGTCCACCACTTCTCTTATCACCTCTTTTCTCGAGGAGGAGAGCGATGTCGCTCAGCGAGCTGACAGCGAGGCTTCGACCCCGAGGTGCGATGGTTTGAAGGGTGGGGCCTGCTCGAACTCCGGAGGCAGGCCCTTTTCCCACCACTTTCCAACACCCACCGGGTCTGTGGTGATAACGGACCAGGCGGAAAGAAAGTGGCGGAGCTGCCTCTGGCCAGGGGGCACCTGGGTGAGGCGAAGGGGTTGGGGGCGACAGTCTCAACCGCTCACTGGGCAGGCTTGAGGAAGGACTGCCGAGGGACCTCCAGGGCCTTTTACCTCCCTGCTTCCTGAGAAGAAGTCAGCAGGCTTGAGTTTGGGATGCCAGCGAGCCTGCTGGGTCCCTGGGATGCTGCTGGCTGGACGCCGCTGGCGCAGACAGACGAAAGGGCTTGGGTTGCGCTCATGCCCTTGTCCCTCTGAGCGGATGCCGGGAGACCGAGTCCGAAGTGGCCTTTGACTTTTCGATCCTCTGGAGGTGGCCTTCCACCCAGGGCTAGGAGGTCGGTCCCTGGAAGGGGACATCTGCCAATTTGTGCTGGGTATCCGCTGTGAAGGTGGATATCCTCAGCCATGCCCGACGGCGCATAGCCACTGCGGCTGCGACTGACCTGGTGCTTGAGTCTCCAATGTCCAGAGCAGTCTGAAGTAGCTGCTTGGCCACTGCCCTGCCCCTGCCTAACCGTGGTCTGCAGGTCAGCAGGGAGATGAGGGACTACCTCGTCCAGGGAGCCCAACAGGGCATGGGAGAAATGTGCCATAAGCACGGCCTAGCTGGCCTGACGAAGGCCAAGGGAGGATGCAGTGATAGACTTTTCGCCTCGCATAGTCCAATTTCTTGGACCTTGTCGGGAGGTTTGTCCGATGTCCCCAGCGCTTCGCACGCCGGAAAACGCTGTCGGTAACTAACCCCTCGGCTGAGGGATGTTCCGAGAAACGGACAGAGAATCGCAGGACCGGATACTTCCTGGCCATCCTGGCTGAAGGCGCGAGGAAGCTAGAGCGCTGCCAGAGCTCCAAGGCCAGGCCCACAATGGCCTCGCCACAGGAAAGGCTCAGAGGGGGGATCCACTCGTCCAATATCTCGTGAGGGAATACGGGCCCGCTGGATACGGGGTTGAGCTGCATCCCAGTGGACCTTTAGATGAGCCTAAGCAAACCTAGGAAGGATCAGAAGGGCTGTTATCCAGCGACTGACCTCCAGAGGACCCAAGTCTACTCCGCCTGGAGAAAAGGGAGGAATCGCCATCTGACTCGAAGAGTCCGCAAAGAGCTGCCTAGGGCCTGAGCCACCTCCACCCGCCGAGGGCGATCGGGAGTGAGGGAGTGACCGACAGCCCATGGGGCAGACCCTGGAGCCGACCGAGAGTTCTTGGTCGGAGCCCCAAACAACGGCTGTGGAGGCGGAGGTTCCACCGAATCGTGGAGCAGCTGGTTTCGCCAACAACTGGCCTGGGAACAGGCTCCTCGGTAAGACGAGGGGTTGTTTCGCCGGGCCCGTGACAGCCACTTAATGGCCGAAGGCGACAGCCGACTTGTTCCCCGGTCAGAAGGAGCTGTTGCGCACATGATGTCTTTCGTATCGCCGACACCACGCCGAAGCTTCCTCGCCCGAGGAGGACAAGCGTGGCGCTGCTTACCGAGGTGCCGAGACCGCCTATGACGGTGGGATCGGCTGACCACGAAAAAGTCCCAGACCGAGAACCTCGGCCTTTCCGAGGACGGTGCGTGGAGGGGACGGGTGAAACCGGCTTCCCCCTCGGCTTGGAGGGTTCACCCGAGGGCTCCGGAACTGGAGGCACTGGCAAGCCCACGGGATCCTCAACTCCAACCGGTGGAACCGGTGAGAGAGGATTTTCGGCTCCGCCGGTCGACAACCCGTCCAACGGGTCGAGAAAGATCTCGACTGCGCGACGGGAGTCTCGGTCAACTGACCTGACGGGGACACTGTGAGACCAGTGGACGGTTAACGATCGACCGGGTTGATGGCCAACAACTGGGAGAGGGACCTTTCCTCCCAAGAGCATCGACGGAGGGACTTACCCTTGTCTTTCTTCTTGGACCGAGAAGAAGGTCCAGCAGACGTTGGTCCCTCTCCTCTAGTGGAGAGGGACAGACAAAGCTCCTTAAAGGAAGCTGTGTAAGAGGAACCCAGGGAGAGCGGGATAAATGCCGCGGTCGAGGAAGATGCGGCCCGCGCCGCCTCCTCTTCGAGGGCGATCATCTGCTCTAGCTGATCCGCCGAGCCCACCGCCGCGGAAACCGCCGACCGGGCCTCTTTTGACTTCACCGGAGGAAAACGTTTCTCAGGGCGCCCCAGTTGTAAACGGGCAGCACGGTCTTCGAGGACGTAGGCTGAGAAGGAAGAGAAGAGGTCGTAAGCCTGCGGGTCGTGCTCAAGGCCTAAACAGTAGACACACGTGGAGTGCGGATCCGTTCGAGACATCTTCTGCCCGCAAGGGCATCTCCGAAAACCGGGAGTCGATTTGTCCATTGCAGCCATGAGGGATAGAAGACCGAAGTCTATAATGCAAAAACTTTTAAATTCGGAAAACCGAAGAATTAGGAACCAGAGCGTTAAGGAGGGAACCTGAGCTTCCAAGCGGTAAGGAACATCTGGTGTCATGGGGCGGAGCCGAGAGTTTTACCACCCGGGTGGGTGGGAGGAGCCCGCTTGAAGACCTTCCGGCAAGATTTAAAGCGGCAAGGATACCTGCCAGACAGTGTGGATGAACAACATATCCATGTCCCTAGAAACCACAGTTTCATGGCTTCTGTGTACAAGGCCGTGGACAGAGTGCCCCCCTGCTTGCTGATGTACCACATTGTTATCGTGTTGTCTGTTCTGACTTGGACCACCTTGCCCTTGACTGAGTATGACAAGCACTGAAGGGCTAGGAACACTGCCCTGAGTTCCAGGAGGTTGATATGAAGGAGACACTCCTGTGGAGACCAGACACCTTGAACTGTCAGGGCTCCCAGGTGGGCTCCCCAACCTAGGAGAGAAGCGTCTGTAGTTAGAACTACTGAGGGGGCTTAATGAAGAAATGGGACTCCTCGTCTGAGGTTGTCCTGGTCCAGCCACCACTGGAGAGCTTGGAACAGAGTCTGAGTCACTGGAATCAGTTTGGTGAGGGAATCCCTTTTCTGTGACCAAAACGACCTTAGGTGGAACTGAATGTCCCTCATCTGAAATCTGGCTCCCTGTACCACTGCAGTGGAAGCTGCCATGTGGCCCAGGAGTTGGAGGAACTGTCTTGATGGACGAGAGACCTGAGGTTTAAAAGATGAAGCAAGACCTACTAGGGCCTTCACCCATGCCAGAGGAAGGAAAGCTTTTGCTTGGGTAGTGTCAAGTTCTATTCCTATGAAAGTAAGAAGTTGTACTGGTTCAAGGACAGACTTTGGAAGATTGAGACCCCAGGGAACTGAGCAAGTCCTGGGTGGTTTGCAGAGCTGACTTGACCTGGTGTGGTGACTGACCTACAATCAGCCAGTCGTCCAGATATGGGAAAATGGTAATACCCTGTCTTCTGAGGAAGTGACCATCAAACAGTGTGGTTCACGTTAAACTCAGCTACAGAGTCAAGCCATACAAAAGTGAGGGTACTGGACTTTAGGAGGGCTGACTTTGTCAAGATGGGAGAGTGCCTCAGAAAAGCACTAGCAAACAGGCTAGAAGGCGGTGTGGAGCACAATGGTGAATTTTCAAAACTGCCATCACAGAGGCAACAAGCCTTGTGTGAAGCAAATAAATCAAAACGAAAGAAAAGCCACTATGGTTCTCAAGAGAGGTGGCTGTGAAAGTCAGGAAGAAAAGATAGCATTCTGGAAGTATAAGGAAACACAGAAGGAGCAGGACAGAGAGCTGTACCAGTTAAGGCAGAAAGAAGCAGGAGGGAAGTCAGAATAGCAAAGGTCCAAACTGAGGAAAAGATAGCCAACTCAGTAAGAAGGGATAAAACCTTTTATAGGTACATCAGTGAGTAGAAAGACAAAGGGAGGATAGTGAGGCTAAACAGAATGAGCGGTGGGGTGGGCAGAGGGACAGTGAAAAGCAGGAATACTGAACGAATATTTCTGCTCAGTATTCACAAAGAGGAGGAAGTGCCTAATCCATTAACAGAAGCACTCTTGATAGGGGGTCATCCCAGTCCTTTCACAGAAGAAAGGGTTCTGCAAGAACTCCTAAAACTGAAGGTGGACAAAGCAATGGGTCCTGATGGAATTCACCCCAGAATTCTAAAAGAATTAAGGAAGGAACTAGTGAAACCACTGGCTACTCTTTTTAATAAATCATGGGAGGATGGTGTGGTACCCGAGGACTGGAGGAAGGCGGATGTGATTCCCCTTCACAAAAGTGGGACCAAGACAGAGGCAGGAAACTACAGACCTGTCAGTCTGACCTATGTGGTAGGGAATGGAGTCACTTCTGAAGGAAAGAATAGTTGAGTACCTAGGAGGTCAGTGGAGCACAGGATCCAAGGCAGCATGGGTTCACAGCGGGAAGGTCATGTCAGACAGATCTAATAGATTTCTTTGACTGGGTGACCAAAGTAGTAGACCAGGGAGGGGCTGTGGACATGGCCTACCTAGACTTTAGCAAGGCATTTGACACAGTCCACACAAAAGATTATTAGTCAAATTAACCAGCCTGGGAGTGGGTCCCAGGGTGGTAGCCTGGGTAAAACATTGGCTGGACAACAGGACACAGAAGGTAATTGTAAATGGAGTCCACTCTGAAGAAAAGGCGGTTACTAGTGGGGTACCGCAGGGTTCAGTATTGGGTCCAGTCCTTTTTAATGTCTTCATCAGTGACATTGCACAGGGACTGAAGGAAAGTATGCCTTTTGCAGATGACACAAAGATCTGCAACAGGGTTGATACACAAGGAGGTGTGGAAAGGATGAAAAGGGACTTGGCAAGGTTGGAGGAATGGTCAGACGTATGGCAGCTAGGATTCAATGCAAAAAGTGCAAAATAATGCACCTGGGAAACAAGAACCCAGGGAAGAATCACAATGGGTGGGAGGTAGTAACAACAACAAAACAGGAAAGGGACCTGGGGGTAATCATATCAGATGACCATAAGGTTAGCAAACAATGTGAGAAGGCAGTAGGGAGGGCCGGGGGTATACTGGGATGTATAGGGAGAGGCATCAGCAGCAGCAAACAGGAAGTTGTTATCCCTCTGTACAGACAGTTGGTGAGACCCCATCTGGAATACTGTGTCCAGTTCTGGAGACCCCATCTCCGCAAGGACATAGACAGGATAGAGGCAGTCCAGAGGAGGGCAACTAAAATGGTGCAGGGTCTGCAAGAGAAGCCATATGAGGAGAGACTAAAGGAGCTTAATATGTATACCCTTGAGGAAAGAAGGGAGAGGGGACATGATAGAAACTTTCAAGTACCTCACGGGAATCAACAAAGTCCAAGAGGGTAGTATCTTTCAGAAAAAGAGACTTGCAAGAACAAGGGACAATTTAAAGATAGGAGGCGGTTCAGGGGCAATGTGAGGAAGTATTATTTCACAGAGAGGGTAGTGGATGCATGGAACAGCCTTCCTGAGGAAGTTGTGGGGTCTAAAACTGTGGGAGAATTCAAGAATGCATGGGACAGACATAAGGCAATTCTTGTGGGGGGCAGGAAGATATAGGCTGTTGGTTAACTAGGATCTGCGGCCTATCCTGTAGGTAGGGAAATGGGCAGACTAGATGGGCCTAGCGGTCCTTATCTGCCGTCAAAGTCTATGTTTCTAAGCCACCACTACTGCAAGGCACTTTGTGAACACCCTTGGAGCTGATGTTAGGTCGAATGGCATGGCCCTGAATTGGTAATGGCCTGAAGGCAACTCGAATCGGAGGTATTTTCTGTGGGAGCACCTGATAGGGGTATGGAAGTAGGCATCCTTGAGGTCCAGGGATGCTAACCAATCCCCTGGCCTTAGAGAGGGAAGGATTATTCCCAGAGTTACCATTTTGAATCTGGGTTTTGAAATGTGTTTGTTCAAATACCTTAGGTCTAGGATGGGTTGCCACTTTCCTGTTTTCTTTGGGGTAAGGAAGTACCTGGAATACAGTCCTTTTCCCCGGTGCTGAGTGTGACACGTGGACAGCCAGTTCTGAGTACACTGATTTTTTGTAATATAAAAATGTGTTATGGACCGTCTCTCCAGAGATGCTGAGACAACATGTGAAATGACACACACCCAGGTTTTAGATACAAGGTGTTACCTGGAAGGCCAGAAGCTAATTACAGACTAGAACAGGCCTTAATCAAGAATCTCCTGTTTTTTCTAAGTTAAATATAGCTTTAACTGCTAAGAGGAAAATCAGTATCCATTTTATGACATTTTGAGGAGGAAACCAGGTTCGGCACACTGATGCAAAATCATAAATGCTTTGATGTCTGTGTGAGACGGGATACTGCTCATAGATGAAAGGAAATTTACAGACTTGATTGGGGAAGTCACATGGGGAAAGGAGTTTCTGCTGATGTAACCTTAATTAACTTTCCTTCTAAAATGATAAAACTTCCTGGGTGTATGATTTTTAATAAACAGAGGAGGAGCTAGGTGACCTCACACAAAGGGGTTGGCAAATGCAGTTTATTTAAAGAGTATTCTTTTTTCCTTCAGTACACTTTCATCTACACACTGACAAAGAAACATATTTGAGCACCTTAAGCAGGTATTTAGTGAGAGAGACAAATCTAAGTATTGTAGTAGGAATTGCACTATTAAACCCTTGTTCTTTTAAAAGATTGTATGGTTCTTGTGATATATAGTTGTGTATTTTATGTTTTACATATTTATCTACTTTAATAAAACTATTTTTAGAGCCTACTTGGTATGCCTTTGAATTTCTTTTCTTTAACAAGTGAAGTATACGTGGTTAAAGCAGACGCTGTGCATAAGCTTGAATGGTGATACCAAACTGGAAAAAGGTAAGAGTAATCGGAGGTCTTTATTAGAGTTTTTAAGGGTTCATTTTGTACACCTGGTTAGGTGCCCGTAGGCAAAGATATCTGGCCCCCTGAAGACAATTATCTGAGCCTGTGCATTGGGTACGCTAGCAAGAGGTTCACAGTTTGAATCCCTCCAGAACTGATACCAAAGGTTGATTTGAACCCACAAAACAGACAGGAGGGTTACCCTGTTTTTGTTAACTGTTCACAAGACTGCGCTCGGAGGTTGGCACTTTAGGAGTAGAGGGCCTGACCTGCTAAGTGGGTTTGTGACACTGAGTAGAAACCTTCTCTACAGCTCTGAGAGCTAGAAGAGAGGAAACCTCTGCCTCTAGGGCAAGGGTTTCTGAGATTGATGCAGGTGGAAAAGACCTGGCCCTCTTTTTTTGGGAACTTTTTGAAGCTGAGGGCCAGTCCCTGGCTTACTACTTCCAGGACCCACTTGTCTGAGGTCACAGACTTCCAGACCTGAAAGTAGTAAGCCAGCCTGCCTCCTACCGGGATTGGGGAGTCAACCCGGGCTGACATCAGGGTGTCTGGTTGGCAGGAGCCTTAGACTGGAAGGAGGGAGCAGCCCTGCCTGCTCATCTCCCTTCTGCAATTCCCTCGGAAAAACAGTCTCTGTGGGAAGGGAGAGGAGGCCTGGGCTTGGTAAAAAGGCCTGTGAAAGGGCCTGCCCCTTCCCCTAGACTGCTGCTTTTGTGGTCTGGCTTGCCTTTCCTTGGCCTGTGCACTCCTGCAAGTGGTCCTGTATTCATCCATTTTCTTCATGTAACCCTCTGTCTGCTCCCCAAACAGAGAGTTACCCACTACAGGAATATCCATAGCTTTGATCCGGGTATCCTGTGAAAGGCTAGTACAACTGAGCCAAGCATGCCTTCTGAGAGAGACAGATGTCGCCATGACTCTTGATGCCACATCACTGGAGTCCACAGCAGCGTGAAACTGTACTTTAGATGCCTCGATTCCATCCGCAGCCACCTCCTTGGCTAGCTGGGGGAGACCTTAGCCAGTTCCAGAACAGTATCCATCTAGGACTTCTGGTACCTGGCTGTAGCTGGACTATGTAGTTTGCCTGCCTGAGTCCCAAAGAGGATGCCAAATATTTTTTTGTTTGGCCATGGCATCAACTTTCCTGGAGCCCTTGTCCGGGGGTGTGTAAAGCCAAACGAATGTTAGCCCTGTCACAGGCTGCAGCCTGCACTACCCCAATATGGCTGCTATGATTATAAAGGAACTCAGTACCCAAGCCTGATAACATTTACCTCCTTGTCCATTCTTTTGTCCACAGGAGGTAATGAATTAGGGGTTTGTAAAATGTTCTGTGTCTGTTTCCTCAAGGACTTGTGAAGAGGGATAGACAACCTTTTGGACTCTGGGATGTCCATCATTTCCACAAAAAATCAGGCTCTTCTTCCTCCTCAACAGCTTCAACCAAAGGGAGCTGGAGGGTTTCAGCCACCTTCTTGTAGAACAAGAAGTGTGAAGGGGACTCAGAAAGCCTGGGAAGGGAGACATTTGAGGGCCTGTCTGGGGAGATGTCCGGTTCAATGGGCACATCCAGACCCCCTGGTCATCATCATCTGGACAGTCTTAGTCTCCCTCCCACTCTTCATAGAAAGCATCTGGATCGTAATCCGAAGGAGACGGATCCGACCAAACTGACCGCCTAACCGGCGGTACTGGTTCGGAACAGAACCGGGCGAAGCGATTGAACAATGCCAATCACTGACTATTTCGTCCACGGTTGGAGTATGCGTTCCTTGATCCGAACCGGCAGACTTGAGTTTCCTTTTTGACGGAACCGGCCCTTCAGTGTCGGCTCTCCTTCTGCCCGACGAGGCATCTCCTAGGTCAGTAGGCACCTCCCTCAGGTTCGGCCGCAAGTGAACTGGGCTGGCCATCCAGATCTACGGACTTCTCAGCCTCCCTTTCCTTCAGCCTACTCAATCTTTTTTATAGAGTGGATTTAGGAAAGCTTTTATAGATTTGGCAGTCTGACTTGAGGTGGTCCAACCCCAGACAAACAGATGAGGTGGGCAAAGGCCTCCCCATACTCAGTACAGTGCTGAAACCCAGTGGGACTGGTTTTCTTCTTGGGTTTCTCAGATATGGCCAACGTACTAGATTACCCTTTAGCAGCTTTTAAGCCAGGTAATGAAACACCGATCGTTACAAACTGTGTCACGGGTTTTGAAAAAGAACCAGAACCCCCCCCCCCCCCGGTTCTTTTGAAACCGATCGGTACCGGAACACCACTCTAATCCCAGAAATTAGTAAGATGAAAACAAAAGATGTAACAAGGTCAGTTCCAAACTGGACCGACAAAAAAGAAACTGAAGAAAATAATTTCCAAATTTTTTTTTTTTAGAAATAAAACACAGTCACTACCTATCTACACACTACCTGTACCGTAGACAGAGGCTGGAAATCCCAAAATAACAAAGAAATACGATTTAAAACCGAACACTTTTACTTTACCGAACCGAGCAGAGGAAATCTCCGGAGAGACTTCACTGTTAGGCGGAGTAAAGAATCTGACGGTTACACTGGGAAGTACCACAGACAGAGGTTTGAAAACCGAGCTCGAGCTCAACATTCTATGCTTCTGCATAGAGTTAACTCTTTCCTGTCCAGCGCAGTTCAAGTGCTGGGGCCAACTGCATTATGTGAGAATACAGCAAGACTTCATGTTGTCTGAAATGAATTATTTAGGATTTTCCTTTACCTAATATTGGAACATCATGGCTTACTGGAGAAAAAACAGTTATGCAAGAACTTACCGTAACAGCAGATCTTCGAGAGAATCTCTCATCAGCCAAACCTTTTGAACTATACCGCATCAGCGCTAGGACCACATGGAAACTTTTGTAAGGTGTCAGCCAGGGGCTGCCCATGATGATGTCACATCAGTATCTGCATAAACATGGGCGTCCCCTCCTCTCCTCAGTTCCCCACCGGAGATCATTCTCGGAGGCGGGATAGTGCACTGGGAAAAAACAGCAATGGAGACAGCAGTACAAAGATCCATTGTTGCAACCTCAAAGGTGGAAGGAGGGTGGGACATCATGACCTGAAGAGATTCTCTCCAAGATCTACTGTTGCAGTAAGCTCTTAAGTAACTGTTCTAACTTCTTTGAGGATACCTCTTATCAGGCCACACCTTTGAAATGAGTCCCCAAGCAGTACCAAAAGCTAACAGTCTGGGAGGCTGAAGCATATAGGCTTATGATAACAGACCTTGTAACACAGCCAGGCCAAACCCAGCAAGTCTACGAGAGACGGTACCCAGATTATAATGTTTAGTGAAGGAATGGACAGCACTCCATGTGGCAGCTGCACAGATTTCTGCAGTGGAAACATCCTGAAAACAAGCTACAGAAGTGGCCATGCCTCTAGTGGAATGACCATGAACCACATCCTGCAGTTCCTTTCTGTACTTCCTGCAACACAACTTAGTATAGTGTGCAAGCCATTTGGATAAGCACCGTTTCGAAACTGGGGTGCCCCTTCTCCCAGGGGCAAATGAAACAAAAAGCTGCAAGGACTTTCTGCTGTCCTTTGTATGGTGCGTATAGCACTTGAGTATGCTAAGCAGATTTAAGGTATGGAGCAATGCTTCCCCTGTATTAGTATGCTCCAGGTAATACACTGGCAGGTAGATTTAATTTAAAGTAAACTCAGACACCACCTTTGATAGAAACTTAGGGTCAGTATGTAAAGACACCCTGTCTTTGTGGAAAATCAAAATAGGAAGGCTCACACATTAGAGCTTGCAGCTCTATTTATTGAAATGTTTCACCAGGAAGGCACGCTGAGCAACAAGTTGCTCGTCTCTCGGTGCGACCTGGTGGGGTAGGGAACAATGGAATAGAATACAGAGAAATGTTACAATGTTGGAATACAATTTGCTTACTTGCATAAAATGAGAACAGGAGGGATTACAGGTGGATAACATTGGCTAACAATGCAACAATTAAGTATAGTAGATATTAAGAAACAAAGAGCAAATTGGCAACAGTTGGTAACACTGGAACACATATAATAACTTGGCATCAGTATGTAGCACTAGATGGTAAGGTGACTCACTAGTAACTGGTAGCCATTAGTGTAACATGGATATACAAGACTTAGTGATTGGAGTAAAGAGAGGAAGAATGGAAGGAGGGAGAGATAAATTGCAGATGGAGGAAGGGAAAGAAAATTTACGGAGAGACGCAGACAGAGCATGATTTTCTAGGCAAACAGACGACAGGGTGGACTAAAATGCATATAAGAGGGGTATGGGGTAGGTTATAAGTGCTTAATTGAGTGTAGGAGTAGGCCAGTGTTATGCTATGTTAACCAGAATGGGGGTAAGGAGGAGGAGAGGTGCAGTGTGCGGGGTGATAAGGAGAGAGGTATTGTAGGTGGGGTATCCAAGGCGGGGGTGGGAGTTGAAATTCAACAGTGTCCTGTTATCCCTATCTGGGCAGGGGCGGTGGACAGCCCTACTAGTAGGACACCGGTTACAGGCGATGAGAGTTATTTATATGTAGTGATGCGAGAAAGGGGGGTGTTGGGGAAGGGGGTAGCAGAGGTCAACTAAAGTGGGTTGGGGTAATACCCCACCAGTGTGCTGGGTGACTGCCTGCACAAGGCAGTGATCTAGCAGTAACCGAGAGGGTGCAGCAAAAAAAGAAATAGGGGAAAGGTGGGAAAGTTGTTGCCCACCATGAGCTATGGATCCTGCCTGCACAAGGCAGTGATTGAGGTCACAGGAGGGAAATAGATTAAGGGTAGAGAAAGAAGGTGGAGGAACACTTCAGAAGGAGGGAAAGTAGGGGACAAGGAGGAGCACTAAATTCTTCGAGCAGAAGTAAATGCAACTAAAAATAACACTTTCCAAGAAATAAAGCGTATGCCACAACTCACGACTGGCTCAAAAGGAGCCGAAGTCAGCTTTTCCAAAATAAAATTCAGATCCCAAGCCGGGGATGGATTTCAAATGGGAGGCTTTATGTGTAAAATGCCTCTGAGAAATGTAAGGCAACCTTCAAAAGAACAATCTTATGGCCATCCACAGGAATGTGGAAAGCTCATACAGCAGCCAAGAGCCATCTGGCTGAGGAATACTGCAGGCACTAATCTAATAAGGACAGCAGTTATTCTAGCACTCGATTGCCTGGGCAGGTAAATAGATACGTTACACAAAGTAGACCACAAAGCAAACTGCTTCTATTTCATGGAGTAGAGGTGTCTGGCGGATGGTTTTCTAGCAGCCACCAGAACATCTGCCACTTTCTGTGATACACCAGAAAGAGCTAGGTCTTCAGGAGCCACACATGCAGACGTAGAGACTTCGGGTCTAGATGGACCAGGGTTCCCTGTTCCTGCAACAGAATACTCTTGTGCAAGGGCAGAGATAATGGAGCTCCACTACCAGCTATTGCAGCAGATCTACCATAACTGCTGAGGCCATAGGGGAGCAGCGAGTATTAGAGTTTCCCCCCACCATCTTCAGCTTGGGTAGTTCTCTCTGAATTAACGGAAACAGAGGGAAGACGTACCGAAACCTCCCTTTCCAAGAGAGGGACAACACATCTCACCAAAAACTCCAGGCCCTGGAGTTAGTGAGCAAAAAATGCAGCAGTTGTGCGTTATGTAGGGATACAAAAAGGTCCAACTTCAGACGACCCCAATTTGCAAATAGGTCATTGACCACCGAGGTCAGCAGTTCCCACTCGTACATCCTGGATTGTGACCTGCTTAGTTTGTCTACCAAGACATTTTGGATGCCTGGAATATGTACTGCTGATAGCTCTAGACTGTGTTCCAGAGGCCAATACCAAACTTGCGTTGCTTCCTGCACAGCAAGTAAGACTAAGTCCCCACCTTGTATGTTGATGTAATGCATCACACAGACATTGTCCATCTGGAGGACCTGGGAAGAACTGGTTACTCACCAGTAACAGTTGTTCTAGGAGTGGTATACGTTGTTCATCTACATTTATAGGCATGTCTCTTTCCCTTTAATTCTTGCCAAAAGGTCTAAAAGCTGGCTCCTCCTATCCACCCAGGTGGTATATCTCTCGGCTCCGCCCCTTGACACCAGATCCTGCCTGTTGGAAGCAGAGGGTTGTGCGTCGTAGTTGGGTGGGTTGGTGTGTATGAACAACATATACCACTCCTAGAACTACTGTTACAGGTGAGTAACCTGTTCTTCTAGAATCGTGGATATGTTGTTCTACCCATACTTGTTGGCAGACTCCTAGCAGTTTTCTGGGAGGAGGGAGGCAAGGCGCACACCCCCTTAATACTTACTTGGCGAACAGAGATTGGATAACTGAGGCCCCAAAACCAGCATCCTAGCGTGACTCAAGGTTGAAGTGGTAGTAGGAAATGAAGGTGTTTGCTGACTTCCAGGTAGCAGCCCTGCAGAAATCCTGGATAGGGACATCCCTAGAAGCAGCCACTTACAGCGGTATGGCGGGTGGAATGAGCTCTTATCCCTATGGGTGGCTCCTTGCTCACCAACTGGTAGCAGAGATCGAAGCAGAATGTTATCCATCTGCCAACTGTCCGCTTTACTGCAGGTCTGCCAGGTGCGGCTTCAGCATAGGTGACAAACAGCTGGCGAACCTCTCCCCGAACTTCAGCCATATGCTCCCTGTAATGAGAGAGCGCTCATCTCAGGTTCAAAATATGCAGCCTGTACTCTGCCTCTGAGGTGCAACTGGGGTAGTACACTGGCAGAATCAACACCTAGTTCAGGTGAAACTCAAACACCTTCGGAAGGAATTTCGGGCATGGGCGCAGGACAACCTTGTCCCTGTGGAAGACCAGGTAGGGAGAATCAACAGAGAGCACCTGGAGCTCCCCAATCCTTCTGGCTGACGTGATAGCCACCAAGAAGGTGGTCTTCCACGACAGGTGTGACATCTCACACCTGTGCATCGGTTCAAATGGCTCGCCCATGAGCTTTGCCAGTACCAGCAGTAGATCCCACAGTGGTGGTGGTTCACACACCGGAGGGGAAATACAGGTTACTCACCTGTAACAGGAGTTCTAGGAATGGTATATGTTGTTCATCCACACTGTCTGGCAGGTTCCTTGCCGCTTTAAATCTTGCGGAAGGTCTTCAAGCTGGCTCCTCCCACCCACCGGGTGGTAAAACTCTCGGCTCAGCCCATGACACCAGATCTCGCCGCAGAAAGCCAGGTTATGCGTCGAGCCGGGGAGGTTGGGTGGGTCGTGTGGATGAACCCATTCCTAGAACTCCTTTTACAGGTGAGTAACCTGTATTTCTAGGACATGGATATATTGTTCATCCACACTGTCTGGCAGACTCCTAGCAGTTCTCCGGGAGGAGGGAGGCAAGGCGCACACCCCCTACTTAGGGAATAATGACTGGAGAACCGAGACCCCAAAACCAGCATCCCGGCGTGACTCAAGGTCGATGTGGTAGTGGGTGATGAAGGTGTGTGCTGACTTCCAGGCAGCAGCCCTGCAGATTTCCTGGATAGGGACATCCCTGGAAGCAGCCACCGATGCAGTGGTATGGCGGGTAGAATGAGCTCTCATCCTTCTGGGAGGCTCCATGCCCGCCAACCTATAGCAAAGATCTATGCAGGAGGTGACCCACCTGCCTGTCGTCCGCTTGGCTGCAGGTCTGCCAGGTGCGGCTTCAGCGTAGGTGACAAACAGCTGGCGAACCTCTCCCGGAACTTCAGCCGTCCGCTCCTTATAATAAGCGAGCGCTCTTCTGGGGCCCAAAGTATGGAGCCTATATTTGACCTCCGAGGTGTGATTGGGGTAGAACAATGGCAGAGTCAACACACCTGGTTAAGGTGAAACTCCAACACCACCTTCGGAAAGAATTTCGGGTGGGGGCGCAGGACAACCTTGTCCCTGTGGAAGACCAGATAAGGAGACTCGATGGAAAGCACCTGGAGCTCTCCCATCCTTCTGGTTGACGTGATAGCCACCAAGAAGGTGGTCTTCCACGACAGGTGAGAGATGTCACACCTGTGCATCAGTTCGAATGGCTTGCCTATGAACTTAGCCAATACCAGCAGTAGATCCCATGGAGGTGGAGGTTCTCGCACCGGAGGGGATATGTGATCAAGGCCTTCCAAAAAGTGCCCGACCACCTTCTCCTGCACCACCGACTGCTTCCCAGCCCGGTAAGCAGAGATGGCTGCCAGGTGCACCTTAAGGGTCGTCGACCGAAGCCCTTGCTGAGAAAGGGACCACAGGTAGTCCAGAATGCTTGCCAAGAAACAGGAGGAAGGGTCCAGGCCCTTGCCCTGACACCAAATGGAGAATCTCTTCCATTTGAAGGTGTAGCATTTTCTGGTCGACTCCTTACGGGATGCCTCAACGATGTTGAGGACCTCGTCGGAAAGACTCAAGGCCTGGAACTAGCTGCTCAGGAACCAGGCCGTCAGGTGCAAGGACTGAAGGTCCAGATGGAATACCTTCCCCTAACTGACTGAGATCAGGTCCGGGCAGGCTGGAAGCCACCTCAGGAGCCTAGAGCCGAGACTGAGGAGATCTGGATACCAGAACTGGCGGGGCCAGTCTGGGGCTACCAGCATCGCCTGCGCCTTGTCCCTCCTCGCCTCGAGAAGCGGGGTCCACGACCTTGAGAAGGCATCCCCTGCAGCGAGCTCTGCTGAGGGAGGTGGGCATGAAACAGTCTCAGCTTCACATTCTCCCTGGAGGCAAACAGGTCCGCCCGAGGCGTGCCCCAGTGGGAGAAGAGATCTTGTACTACCTCCGGCAGGAGAGACCACTCGTGAGACGCAGCCCCCTATCCGGCTTAAGGCATCGGCCAGGGTGTTGGATGCTCCTGCCACGTGAATGGCGAGGAGATCCGCCTCCAGGCTGCGCACGAGAGACCAAATGCGGAGAGCTTCCCTGCACAGAGGCATGGAGCGCGTCCCATCCTGGCGGTTTAGGTAGTACATGGTGGTGGTATTGTCTGTCTGGACCTCAACCACTTGACCCCAAAGAAACGGAGCGAAGGCGGTGAGGACTAGACAAACCGCTCGAAGCTCCAGCAGGTTGATATGGCATCGGGACTCCCGAAAGGACCAGAGGCCGTGAGCTCTGTGCGCCCCCAGATGGGCGCCCCAACCCATCAGAGGCGCATCGGTCGATAGACAGACCGTCGGCTCGGGGCGGACAAATGGGATGCTTTCCTGCAGATGTGCTGGAACAGTCCACCATTGGAGAAAGTTCCACATCCCCTGGGTCACTGTCACTAGCTGATCCAGCGGATCGAAGTGCTGTAACCATTGGCTGGCCAGTCCCCATTGAAGGGGACGCATGTACCAGCGGGCCCAACGGACCACGCTGGTGCAGGCTGCCATGAGGCCCAGAAGCGCAGGAAGTCCCGGGCAGGGTGCGATTGCCCAACCTGAAATGATTGGGCAAAGGAGGAAAGAACCTTGGCCCTGTCCGGGAGCTGTGCTCTGGCTCGTAGAGTCTCGAGCTCTGCCCCGATGAATTGTATCGCCTGCTTTGGCACGAGTTCCGACTTGGCCTCGTTGATGAGGAGGCCAACCTGAGAGCAAACCTGGAGGGCTAGATCTCTGGACCGCTCCACCTCCGCTATGGAGGGGGCTGCAATCAGTCAGTCATCCAGGTAGGGGTACACCTGGACCCTTCGGCGCCGCAGGAATGCTGTCACCACTGTCACGCATTTGGTGAAGACCCTGGGAGCTAGGGAAAGGCCGAAGGGCATGGCCCGGAACTCGTAAAGGGATTCCTCTGCCCTGAAGTGGAGGAATCTCTGGTGGGACGGACGGATTGGGACGTGAAAGAACGCGTTCTGAAGGTCAAGAGAACAGAACCACATGCCTCGTTCCAAGGATGGGATTATTTGAGCCAGAGTGAGCATCCTGAAGGTCCAAGACCTTAGGAACCTGTTCAGGTTGTGCAGGTTGAGAATGGGGCACCAGCCCCCATCCGTTTGGGGACCAGGAAGTACCTGGACACAAACCCCGGGTCTGGAGGAGGAGGATCCGCCACCTTCCTGATCACCTCTTTTTCGAGGAGCAGGACAATATCAGCTTGGCGGGCCGACAGAGGCTGCGGACACCATAGCCCCCCCGAGGGGCGACGGCTCGGAAGGGTGGGGCCTGCTTGAACTCCAGAGGCAGGCCATTTCCTACCACCTCCAACACCCACCGGTCCGTGGTGATAGCGGACCAGGCGGAAAGGAAGTGGCAGAGCCATCCCCCCACGGGGAACCCAGGGGGGGAGTGACGAGGCTGGGAGCACCCTCAACCCATCACTCCCCTGGCTTAGAGGAGGGACCTCCTGGGCCTTTACCTCCCTGCTTCCTGTTGGAGGAAGCCGTGGGCTTGGGTTTGGGATGCCAAGCGTGAGCCTACTGGCCCTAGTGCTGTTGGGCCGGACGTGCCGCAGGCACAGAAGGATGAAAGGACTTGTGATGCTGCTGTCGGCAGCCTTTGTCCTTCTGGGCGGAGGTGATAGTCCAGAGTGGCATTGGACTTTTTGATCCGCTGGAGGTGACCTTCCACTCCAGGGCTGAAGAGGTCGGTCCCCAGGAAGGGGACATCCGCCAATTTGTGCTGGGTATCCGCCGTGAGGGTTGATATCCTCAGCCATGCTCTGCAGCTCATGGCCACCGCGGCCACAACCGATCTGGCACAGGAGTCTCCTATGTCCAGAGCCATTTGGAGCTGCTGCTTAGCCACTGCCCTACCCTGGTCCCGCACCTGCCGGACCGTGGTCTGCAGGTCGGCCGGGAGATAAGGGATCACCTCATCCAGGGAGCCTATGAGGGCGTGGGAGAAGTGTGCCATCAGCACAGCCGAGCTGGCCTGGCGGAGGCCAAGGGGGGATGCAGCGTACACCTTGCGCCCAGCGTAGTCCAGCTTTTTGAACTCCTTTTTGGGGGGCTTGTCCATGTCCCTAGCGTTCCCGGAATGCCGCAAAACGCTGTCGGTGACCAACCTCTCGGCAGAGGGGTGTCCTGAAAACCTGGGCAAAGAGCCGGTAGGGACCGCATACTTCCTGGCCATCCTGGCCGAAGGCGCAGAACAGGAAGCAGGCCGCTGCCAGAGCTCCAAGGCTGGGCCAACAATGGCTTCAGCCACCGGAAAGGCCTCCGTGGGTGAATCCCCTCGGTCCAGTATCTCCGTCAGGGGATACTTGGCCCACTTGGATATGGGCTCGAGCTGCATCCCGGTGGATGAAGATGAGCCGAAGCAAACCCATGAAGGACGATGGGCTTTCGTCCATTGACTGGCCCCCAGAGGACTCCAAGTCAATAGGCCTGGAGAACAGGGAGGAGTCGTCAGACTCTGAGGAGTCCGCGAAGAGCTGCCTGGGGCCTGAGCCACCCTCCACCTGCAGAGGACGGTCGGGAGTGAGGGTGACCAACAAACTGTGGGGCAGGCCTTGACCCGACCGAGAGTCCTTGGTCGGCGCCTCCGATTTCAGTTGTGGAGGTGGAGGTTCCACCACAATCGGTGGGGCAGCTGGTTTCGGCCGAACAACCGGCCCAGGCTTGGGCACCTCGACTACAGCGAGGGGTTGTTTCGGCCGCTTGGGTGACAGCCACTTGATGGCCAGGGAAGGCGACGGCCGCACTTGCTCCCCGGACAGAAGTAACTGCTGCCACATCAGGTCCTCGTAGTGTTGACGCAATTTGCGCCGAAGCCTCTCCTCTTCTGAGGAGGAAGACGAGGACGACGGCAGTGCCGCTACCTCTGTGCCGGAGCCGATGGCGGGATCAGCTGGACCGAGACGATGTCCGAGACCGAGATCCTCAGTGTTTCCGAGGACGGGTCTGGGAAGGAGCGAGGGATACCCGCTCTTCCCTCGGCTTGGAAGCCTTGACCGGGGACTGCTGCACCGGGGGGCGCAGGCACATCCTCGGTCTCCACCGGAGGAACCAGTGAAGAAGGGTTGTTAGCCTCACCAGTCGACAGCCCGTCTGACAGGTCGAGAAAAATCTCGAACGCATTGACGGGTGTCTCAGCCGGCTGGCCTGACAAGGACACCATGAAGCCAGCGGCCTTAGCCGCAGCCACGACCGAAGTCGACAGTCTGCTGTCTGGGGAAGGAGACCTCTCCCGCTCCCATGATCGCGGACGATGGGACTTACCCTTTGAGTCCTCCTTTTTGGATCGAGAGGAATGTCCTGATGGCCCCGCTCTCTTCGTGGAAAGGGATTGGCAAAGCTCCTTGAACGAAGCTGAATATGAGGTACCCAGTGACAGCGGGAAAAATGCCGCGACCGAGGAAGAGGATGATGCAGCCTGGGCCACCTCCTCCTTGAGGGCGATCATCTGCTCGAGTTGCTCAGCCGAGCCAGCCGCCACGGTAACCGCCCAACAGGCCTCCTTCACTTAACTGGCGGGTAGCTTCAGGTGCTCCAAGCTGTAACCGGGCAGCTGTCCTCCAGGATGTTGGCTGTCAAAACGAACGGCATGACTCGCAAATGGGTTGTGTCTCTAGGCTGAGGCAGCAGACGCACAGTGGAGTGCGGGTCCGTCCTGGACATCATCTGCCCACAAGGGCACCGCCGAAAACCGGGAGTCGATTTGTCCATCGCAGCCGTGAGGGAGAAAGATGACCGAAGTCTTGAAAATTTTAAGATGAGTTTCAGGCGAACCGAAGAATTAGGATCCAGTCCATCACGCAGAGCGTTAAGGAGGGAACCTGTGCTTCCAAGCAGTATGGAAGATCTGGCATCATGGGGCGGAGCCAAGAGTTTTACCACCTGGGTGGGTGGGAGGAGCCAGCTTGAAGACCTTCCAGCAAGATTTAAAGCGGCAAGGAACCTGCTGGACAGTGTAGATGAACAACATATCCATGTCCCTAGAAATGTAGTCAAGGCCTTTAAAGAAGCGCCAGACCACCTTCTCTTGAGTCACTGTCTGCTGACCGGCCCGCGCCCGGTAAGCAGAGATGGCTGCCAGGTGCACCTTAAGGGTCGTAGACTGAAGACCCCCCTCTGGAGAGAAACCAAAGGTAGCTGAGGGTGCTAGCCACTGGAAAGGACAAAGAGTCCAGGCCCTTGCCCCGACACCAAATGGAGAATCTCTTCCATTTGAAAGCATAGCACCTCTTGGTCGACTCCTTCCTAGATGCCCTCAACTACACTGAGTACATAGGTCAGAGAAATCCAAAGCCTGGAACTCTAGCCGCTCAGCAACCAGGCAGTCAGGTGCAGGGATTGAAGGTCCGGATGGAATATCTTCCTCTGACTGATTAAGAGCAGGTCTGGATGTGTTGGAAGGGGGCCTGGTGCTGAGGAGATCTGGATACCAGAACTGGCAGGGCCAGTCTGTGGCTACCAGGATCACCTTTGTCTTGTCTTGCCTGACCTTGAGGAACACCTTGTGAACCAAGGGAAGTGGAGGGAAGGCATAGAAGAGGCTTGGGGTCCAAGGCCTTGAGAAGGCATCCCCCTGCAGTGAGTCCTGCTTTGGGGAGGTGGGGGCGTGGACATGGAAAAGCCTCAGCTTTGTGTTCTCTCTGGAGGCGAACAGGTACACCTGAGGTTTGTCCCAGTGGGAGAACAAGCTGTGTACTCTGGATGGAGAGACCACTCGGACACCTAACCCACATGGTTGACAGCGTCCGCCAGCCGATTCGGGGCTTCTGCCACATCAATGGCTAGGATATCCACCTCCAGTTGGCTCATGAGGGTCTAGATGCGGAGAGCTTCCCTGCACAGAGGTGGGGAGCGCGTGCCACCCTGTTTGTTGAGATAGTACATGGTCATGGTGTTATCCGTCTGGACCTGAACCACCTGACCCCGAAGGAATGGAGCAAATACAGTCAGTGCCAGCTGAACTGCTTGGAGCTCCAGCAGGTTGGTGTGACATCAGGATTCCTCGGGGGTCCAGAGTCCATGGACTCTGTGGTCCTCCATGTGGGCACCCCAGCCCGTGAGAGAGGGGTCAGTTGTAAGCATGGCCATCAGCTCGAGGCAGACAAATGGGATCCCCTCCTGTAGATGTTCTAGGACGGACCACCAATGGAGTGTCCCACATCTTCTGGGTTACGGTGACCAGCTGGTGGAAGTGACCATGTCACTAAGTCCACTGACTGGCCAGCTCCTTGATGGGAGCGCATGTGCCACCGGGCCCATCGGACCACGGAGGTGCAGGCCACCATGTAACCCAGAAGGCATAGGAAGGACTTCTGGTTCCGCCACAGACCTACTGGCACGGTAAACGAGTGGCTCTTAATTTCGTTAAATAATCTCATCGGATCGGTCAAACTACAAGAACTCCTGCAAGTATGCCTGGAAACGGAGCTAAATGCAGATAGGGGCCAAAAATAACACCTACAAAAGATGCTAGGATCGAAGATGCAGACTGAATCAGGAAAGGGAAGAGTCAGAGGCTCCAAGGGCTTGAAGCCTAGTCAGTAGTAGCGGGTTGTGGACCATATCGAACGCTTTAGAGAGGTCTATGAACATGGCTCCTGTGAGTAAGCCCTTATCCATATTACCTTTGACATCACTGGTAAGCTGGGTCAGGGCAGTGGTAGTGCTGTGCCACGCCCTAAAGCCATGTTGAAAAGGGGATTGAAGATTAAACTTAAGAAGGTACTCAGAGACTTGACAATGGGACTAGTTTCTCAAGTAGCTTGCTGAGTGTGTGGAGAAGTGAGATGGGGTGGTAGTTCGACAGAAGTTTAGCATCTCCCTTCTTAAAAACAAGTATAGTTCTAGCTGTTTTCTAGACAAAGGGGATAGAGGCAGTGCAGATAGAGAGGTTAAAAAGTCTGGTTATGGGCCCTGCAAACCAGGCAGCAAACTGCCTAAGGATCCCAGGATGAATACCATCAGGGCCTGGGCTAACACTAGTCGGTACAGTTTTGAGTAGGTTTAGAACTTCATGGTATGTGACCGGGGCCAGCTCCAGAGCAGGGGGAGTGGGGGGGCTCTGGGAGATGAGGCAGGCCAAGCTTTGGGGAGGAAGGAGGCAGTAGGCATAAGTAGAGTGGAAATGAGGGAACTGAAAGCATTAGCAATGGTGAGTGGGTGGTTACAGTGGACATCATTTATGTATATATCTGTTGGAGACAGAGGCTTGTTTTTACCAACAATTTCCTTGATTTGGGACCAATACCATTTAGGGTTGGAGGCAGAACTTAGGAGATTCCTGTAATAAGTACTTTTAGCCAGGCGAATTTCCTTTTTACAGTTTATTGCAGACGCATTTAAAGATTTTTATACCCAGCTATATGCAGCTGCCCCCCTCCCCTCGGAACAGTCAGTAGAGGATTTCCTGGGAAGATTAACTTTTCCCAAACTCACAAAGCAACAAATAGAAAACCTAACCAGACCCCTCATACACCAAGAACTAAAAATGGAAATAGGGAGGATGAAAACTGGGAAATGCCCAGGTCATGACAGCCTAGCGGCTGAATTTTACAAGACATTCACTGAGATGGTACAACCACTTCTTTAAAACAATGCAGGAAGTATTTACAGGAAGGACCCCCACCCCAGTGAACAGGTGGTGATCCTCTGATTCCCAAACCTGGAAGGGACCCTTCCAAATGCCCAGCATACCGCCCTATCTCCTTATTAAATAATGACTACAAACTATATAGCTCTATACTAGCCTGAAGACTGCAAGAGACCCTACTGAGCCTAGTACATCTAGACCAAATGGGTTTTATCTCTGGCCCAGGACAACCTCTGAAGAATTCTACATATTCTAGATCATATAAAATCATACTAAAACCCCTTCTTTGTTAATGGCCTTGACCCAGAGAAGGCATTTGAAAAAAGTTTCATGGCCTTTTCTGAGGCGGGTCCTTTCCGGGTTTGGAATCCAAGGAGATTTCATTACCAATATGTTTAAATTATATAATGAACCAAGGGGATATGTTACGGCTAAAGGCCATATTTCAACAGAGTTCACCTTGGAGAGGGGCACAAGGCAGGGCTGCCTCCTCTCTCTGCTTTTATTTGCATTGTATATTGAACCACTTGCAGACAGTATCCGTCAAAACCCTCGAATACAAGGCATTAACATGAGAGACAGAGAAAATAAACTAGCTTTATATGCAGACATCTTGGTGTATATGTCCTCACCAGAGGAATCCCTAACAGAGTTGATGGAACAGTTAAATACATTTTCCATGATCTCAGGATACACACTTAAAAATAAGAGAGATACTGTGTCTAAACTACACACCTACCCCCTCTGTTAAGGAAAAATACCTAATGAAATGGAAGTTTCCTAAGATGTGCTATTTAGGAATTTCTATAAGTACCAGATCAGCGGAATTATATGAGCTTGACTATCCTCCATTAATAACCCAATTAAAGAAAGATATTCAAAGATGGAAACTCTTGTCCTTGACATTCAGGGAGAGGGTGCAGGCATTAAAAATTAATGCACTACCTCGCCTATTGTATTTATTTCTGTGTGTCCCTTGTGAGGTTCCACAGCCCATGTTGGCGAATTGGCAGCAACTGTTTCTCTCCTTTGCTTGGGGGAAATTACGACATAGGATAAATAAAGTTCTATATCTGTCAAAGAGGGAGGGGAGAAATAGCATTTCCTGATCTAGCAGAGTACTGGATTGCATCACAAAATACTTCTCTGGGGAAATGGACAATATGATGCACTATGGAAGAGGATAGACCATATGGACCAGCTAGATCCCCCGCTGGCAGCCTTAATTTTTCAATCCAAATCTCGATACACCTGTCAAACATATTTTTCTGGAATTAAAACGGTGTTAGAGGGGTGGAGAAGAGGCACTCCAGGAGACAAACTGCAAAAGAACTTATGGATATTTAGGTGATGGGCATAGGAATCAAAATTTGGACCAACAGCTCAAGATGGATGGTTTAAAAATTAGGCACAGAGAGGGATTACTTCCCCATATCAGCTAAGACAGGGAGCAGATAATTACGTTTGAACAAGCCCAGGCCACCTTTAGCTGGACACACAGACTTATTGAAATTTTACCAGATCAGTACATACATTAGGGAACTACAAAAACAGGGGGAGAAAATGGATGAGAGATGGGACGAGTATATACCCTTGCGAAAAATTCGGAACGCTATCCATGGGGCAAAACTGTCACCTTACTATACAATGCTTACGTAAGAAATGGATATATATATCTACCCTGCCTATATTGAGGAAATGGGAAGGAGAGCTAGACATAATTCTTACTAATGGGGATTGAGAAAAAGTGTGGGAACATACATGGACAGCCACCTCCTCCTCCACAAGGCGGAGGCAGTTTTTCTGGAAGGTAAGAACTAGATTCTTCCTAACACCACTGCAAGTGGCACACTGGGACACAAATTCTAGTGGGTCATGTTGGAGGGGTTGTGGGGAGGATAGAGCCACACAGGCACATATATTTTGGAGCTGTCCCGTGCTAGATTTATTCTGGAACCAGGTGCAAAACAACTTACACAAGATCTTTATGTCACAAATCAACCTGGCACCAGCAAGTACAGTTACATAAGAACTTACCGTAACAGTAGATCTTCGAGAGAGGCTCTTGCAGTAGGTAATTACATATAGGACTGACACCGGTAGGCGTCAGGACATCACGGAAACATTTCTAGCTAGTAGTCTCTGGCGGAGGACCGCCCCCACGTCAGGTGACCAACGTCGTACGATGTCAGTATAAAGGGGCGATCCCCCACGCCCGCCTTCCAGTTCTTTCCTGCCAAAGGCTCAAAAGGGCGAGACAAGAGAGAAGCAGATAGTTCTCAACCTGGAAAAGGAGCTAAAAAAGCTTAGGGGGTTGGAGGGCGGTAAGGTATTACCTACTGCAAGAGCCTCTCTCGAAGATTTACTGTTATGGTAAGTTCTTGCGGACTGTACCATCTACCTAGAGAGGACTCTGCAGAAGGTAATTACATATAGGACTGAGTCCCAAGCAGTCTGGAACAACAAGAAGCAAGCGAAAGGAGGAAAGCTACTCAAAGTAGATCCCCTAGCTGTGAATGCCTTATGAAAGGAGGCCTTGCAAAACAGCAAGTCCGAAGCCTGCTCTACGGAGAGAGGCAATATCCAAACTGTAATGTTTTGTAAAGGTATGGACGGAAGTCCAAGTGGTGGCAGCACAGATGTCCGCCGCTGACACATTCTTGAAACAAGCCGCTGAGGCAGCGACTCCTCTGGTGGAGTGGCCTCTCACTTGGACCCGAAGGGTCTTGTTGTACTTGTCATAACAGAAAGTGATGCAATGAGCCAACCATTTGGACAGGCATTGCTTAGAAACAGCATTGCCTTCTTTTTTGTGGGCAAAAGAGACAAACAGTTGATCAGTCTTTCTGAGATCTTTTGTTCTGTTAGTGTAGTATCTCAGAATTCAGTGAACGCCCAGAGTGTGTGAGAGATATTCCCCTTGATTGGAGTGTTGCGTAAAGAAAGCAGGTAACTCTATGGACTGGTTCAATGTAGATTCCGCTATCACCTTGGGGAAAAACTTAGGGTTGGTGCACAGAGCCACGCGTTCCTTGTGAAAAATCAACTACGGGATTTTACACTTCAGGGCCTGGAGCTCAGAAATCCTCCGAGCAGAAGTAATGGCCACTAGGAAGAGTGTCTTCCATGAGAGGAACTTCAAGTCTGCTGAGGCTGCCAGTTCGAAAGGAGGCAGAGTAAGCTTCTTGAGGATGAAATTCAAATCCCAAGGAGGGGCAGGAACCCGAATAAGGGGTCTCAAGTGGAGAACCCTTCTAAGGAAAGTCTTAGATACCTCCAGCTGAGCAAACATCCTGTCTGCAAAAGGGACATGGCAGGCCAAAATGGCTGCCATGTGTACCGTCAAGGACGAGTGACTGAGACCCAGCTCAAAGAGGTGGCGCAGGTAATCCAGCAGCCACCCAACAGAGCACGAGAAAGGCTTGAAATCTTTTGAAGCGGTCCAGATTGTGAACAGTTTCCATTTCATGGCATAGGTAGACCTAGTGTAGAGTTTTCTAGCCTCCACCAGAATCTCAGCCACTTGGGGTGAAACCCCAAATCGGGCTTGAGCTAAGTTGGCAGGAGCCATGCATGCAGTTGAAGGGACTTGAGACCAGGATGGACCAGGGTCCCCTGATCCTGGGTCAGTAAAAGTTGCGACAGAGGAAGAGGAGGTTCCTCTGAGTATTGCTGCAGAAGAGAACACCAAACTTGCCTGGGCCAGAAATGAGCGATCAGTATCATTCGTGCTCCTTCTGAACTGAGTTTCTGTAAGACTCTTGGAATCAAAGGGATCGAGGGGGAAAGCATAGATGAATCTGTCCTTCCATTCTAGAGACAGAACGTCTCCCCAAAAAATGCCGTGCTCTGGAGTGAGCGAGCATAAGTCGGGAAGCTTTGCGTTTAGAGGTGAGATGAACAGGTCCACCTGTGGTGTTCTCCAATGCAGGAATATATCATCTAAGACCCCCTGATCCAGTTCCCACTCGTGAGCATGAGCAGACCAGCGACTGAGTTAGTCTCCTAAAGTGTTCTCGATCGCTGGGACGTGAACTGCCGTGAGGTGGAGGTTGTGCTGTACTGCCCAATCCCAAACTCGCAAAGAGTGTAGGAATGAGTCCTTTCCTGTTTGTCGATGTACCATACCACACACATATTGTCAGTCTGTACGGCTAAGCGGCTGGGAAGGAGATGCAGACGCAGAGCTTGAAGAGCATAAAGCACTTGCTCGAAGCTCGAGCACATTGATGTGAAGTGTTTTCTCGAGCTTTGACCAGGAGCCCTAGGTCCTGTGATGTCCGAGATGGCTCTCAACCTCGCCCGAGGCGCCTGTGCAGAGTCTGGGAGGGGGGAGAAAGACAGAAGGGACCTTCCCGACACAGGTTCTCCTGAATCATCCACCACTGCAAGTCCCGAACCATTGGGGAGGAGACTAGGACAAGCTGGTCCAGGTCATCCACCAACTGATTCCACTGAGACCGAAGCGTCCACTGAGAGATCCTCATGTGGAGCCGAGCGTGAGGGACTGTTGGGATTGCAGCCGCCATAAGCCCGAGGAGGCGAAGGAGCGACCTGGCACTGACCCGCCAGCAGCTGGACAACAGGCTGACCTGAGCCTGGAGTGTGGCCGCCCTGTCCGGTGGCAGGAAGGCCCTACCAGAGGTGGTGACCAGGATCGCCTGATAAACTGGAGCCCTGGGATGGACTGGCGGGACTTGGAGTGATTGATGGTGATGCCTAGGGAGAAAAACACCCTGCAAGGGAAAGGAAGCGAGGAGAGCCTCCCTGATGGGGGCCGCCAGAGCCAATCGTCCAGGTACGAGAAAACCTGCACCCCTTGGGTACGCAGGTAGGCCGCTACCACCGAAAGGCATTTGGTGAACACCCGGGGTGCCGAGGAAAGACCAAATGGGAGGGCCTTCAACTGGTAGTGGTCCCCCTGGAAAGCAAAACGGAGGTATTTGCGGTGAGAAGGGTGGATAGAGATATGCAGGTAAGCATCATGCATATCCAGATCGCACAGCCACTGTCCCGGCTGAAGGAGGGGCAGGAGGCCCTGCAGGGAGAGCATCCTGAACCTCTTGTACTCCATGAATAAGTTCAGGGAACTGAGGTCGAGAATCGGCCTTACATCTGTCTTCTTCGGGACCAGGAAGAAGTGGGAATAGTAACCCGTTCCCTGAAGAGAAAGGGGGACGGGCTGTATCGCCTCCTTCAGCAAAAGTGCTGAAATCTCTTCCTGGACCAGGTGTTCCCGAGAGCACGACAACCTTGGGGAGGGTGACGAGGTGGTTTCTGGAGAAACTCTATTGAGCGTCCTTCTGTGATCAGCTGGAGCACCCAGGAATCTGAAATTATCCTCTCCCAGCCGAGGAGGTGGAGGGAAAACCTCCCTCCTACCGGTTCCTCCGGAAGGCCCAGGTGCTGTGGGAGAAGAAAGGAGTCAGGTGGTGTGGGGCAGCGTCGCAGCTGAAGCACCTGCTGCTTTTTTGGGGCGGAGGGGGCTTGGCAGCTGGAGGGGACCGGCTTTTAGCGGCCCGCTTTCCCTGGGGTTTCGCCTTTGGTCGATTCCATCTGCGAAAGGGACGGCGCTGCGTTTGATGGGGATGATACATGGAGTCCACAGACTTCAGTGCAGTCCCCTTCTCCTGTAGATCAGTGATAATGTCCTCGACATCAGCACCGAACTCAGAAAGGGCGCTTCCTGAATAGTGGACTGCACTTCCGGGACCAACCCTGACACACGGAGCCAGGCATGACGCTGTAAGCCTACGGCAAAAGCGGAGCTCCTACCAGCAGTGTCCACTGCATCGTAAGTAGCACAAAGCATGTGTCGACTGGCCGAACTTGCAGAGCGGACGAGGTCAGCCACTTCCTGTTTGACTTGAGAGTCCGGAAAGGAGTCCAATTTGGATTCCACCTCACTAAGAATCGCCTTCTGGTAATCCCCCATGTGACCGACATAATTTAGGGCCCTAATACCAAGAGTGGAAGAAGCATAGATCTTTCCATACTGGTCCAGAAGACGGGATTCTTTGTCAGGTGGAGACAAGCTCAGATGTTTCGGGTTAGCTGTCCAGCCATGAGCGGCGCTAATCATGACTGAATCAGCTCGAGGGTGAGAATCTGAAAAGTCAACACCCCCGGGAGCCTGATATAGCCTGCTCGACTTCTGAGGAAGTGGGGTTAAAGCCGACGGCTGCTTCCAAATAGTGGAAAAAAAGATCGGCATGAGGCTCAATCCAGGGTGGCACCAAGGTGGGAGCTGTCACGGGCAGATCCAGATGCTCAGCGAGTTTCTTACGCTGGGAATCCGGCTCCAAGGACTGCCACTTATGAACCTCTTGGATTTTGCGCAGCAACTCCGTAAAAGAAGGATCCTCCAGAAGGGACTTTGGAGGAGTCCTTGGCATGGGCTTAGACGGAGAGCGTGGCTCATTGTCCGGCTCAGAACAACCATCGGAGTCACCCGAGGTGTCCCAGGAGGAAGATGATGATGACGAGGAAGACTCCCTCTCCCGGTGTGGGGGAGGAATGGACCCCTTGGGAAGCCCTCGGGGAAGCGTGTCCTGCCCCGCCTTGGAACCAGAGGGTTTGGCTCTGGTGTCCGGAGGTGGGGAGGGAATCCGTCGTCGCGGACATACGGAACTGGAACCATTGTCGGGAGACTACTCTCCACCTCTCTGGTGAGCTGAGCCTTGGCCTCAGCCCACCAAGAGGCCAGAGTCTCCTTCAAGTCCACCGCCGGCTGAGGGGGCAGTGGAGGGGGTTATGGGTATGGATTATACCCGTAAGGCGCGTATCCATAACCCGACGGCGGGAAGCCTGGCATCGGGTATTGAGGCAACGGGTACTGCGTCGTCTGATAGGCCGGCGTCAGGTACTGGGGCGTCGGATACTGCATAGCCGGGTAAGATGGCGGATATGATGGGGTCGGACACCCAGGAACCGAGGGGTCTGCCGGAGCAGACAACCTGGCCAGAGGGCCCTCGGATGGGTCTGGAGCAGAAGGCCCGGTGGGCGAAGGGCCCAGCGTTGGAGCGGCATCCGAGAGCGGGATGTCGCCCCGGGGTCGGCAAGACCGGCGTTGGGGCCACTTGTCGGGGAACCGATGTCAGGTCGGTCAGCCCAGCAGGCGGACGGTCTGACGGGGGCGCAGCAGGAACCTCTGCATCATCCGGGGATGGAGAGGAAAAATCCCCGGGGTCAGGCTGAGGAGACCGAGGGTCCTCGGAGGGCAGCGAAGGCTGCGGGAAGCGAGGAACTGCGGACGTGGTAGGGTCCAGCATCGCTCAGCCGCTGTGAGGAAGTCAGGCAAGCAGACGCATACTTATATCAGTGGGGTTCGGGTGACGCCAGGAGGAGCCGGCTGTCCAACTTAGTGGGACTCTGCCGCCCGAGGCAGGTCAGCGAAGGAGGCTGGCCTGGTCGGGTGTGAAAGAGGCCGTGCGCCGACCGAGGGGTCGGGCGACTTATTGACCGCCTCCATGTGGGCGAAGGCGCCGACGCCTGGCTTACCAGAGCCGCCGAACCAGTACGACGCACAGTGGCGCTTTGCCGGGAGCGGAGGCCTCCAGTAGCCCGGGAGGTGCCCGAGCCAGACTGGTGAGACGCCTTTGAAAACCTAAGGTGGCCATCAGGATCGGTCCCCGTGGAGAGTTACCTGAAGCACGGGCGACTCCTGAAGACGACGCGGTGGATGAGAAGCCCTTGTCCCGGTGATTCTCCTCGCCTTTTTTCTTGCGATGGCCTTTGGGGGAAGTGGATGCCTGCCGGAGGTTTTTTATCTCCTTTTCCATGGAGGACATTTTCTTCTTTAAAATATGGGTCTCCAGGGACTGCTGCCGCCATCTGCGGGCAGCCGCATTGAATTTAAGGCAGTGATGGCACTTCTCCACCTGATAATCTGGGCCTAGGCAGAAAAGGCACTGGGAATGGCCATCCTTGTGTGGGAGTTGGGTGCTGCACGAGTCGCACTTGTTCTTGTGCTCGGAGGGTTAAGGGATGACATACACCGACGAATACCTGACAAAAATTAGGAAAAAATCGAAAATAATTCTGTAAAAACTACTGACGACTGAGGCTGACTAGCGTTGAACTTTACCGCAAGGCGCTGACATGAGCCAACGGCGGGAAAGAACTGGAAGGCAGGCGTGGGGGACTGCCCCTTTATGACGAAGTCAGGGCGATCCCCCGCCAGAGATTGCTAGCTAGAAATTTTTCCATGGGGTCCTGACGCCTGCTAGCGTCAGTCCTATATGTAATTACCTACTGCAAGAGCCCTCTCGAAGTAAGATCATCTGATTCTGGGCTTACCTCCTACGGACATGAAAGGGAAGGAGAAGAAATCCATCTGGAATGTCCTAGTGGCTGCTGCCCTAAAATCCATAACTAGGAAACTGATGCAAAATGCGCCACCGGCCATATCAGACTGGCTAGATATAAGTCAAATACAAGCATCAGAGAGAATTACATATAATATTAATCAAAGGCAAGATAAATATAGCAGCATCTGGAATGGGTGGGATCTAAGCTCCATTACTGAAGGACAGATCTCAGGACAGAACATATAATAAAGGATAAAGTTAACCCCAATAGTAGAAAATGGAACATGGAGAGGCCTACTCTTACAAGATGGTGCCACCCATATTTATGTAGACACTAATACATGATGTAGTCATATGCGGCCCCTGGCTGACTGTTTGCAAAAGTTTCCATGTGGTCCCAGCACTGACATGGGTATAGTTCCAACGGTGTGGCCTGATAAGAGACATCCTTGAGGAAGATCTGTGCAGAAAATAGTTATGCAAGAACTTACCATTACAGTAGATCTTCAAGAGAGGATCTTGCAGAAGATACTAACAGGTAGGACTAAGCCGCCAGACACTAGGACCACATGGAAAACTTTTAGCTAGCAGTGTCTGGTGGTTGACTGCCCCCCATCCCCATCATGTGACCGATGTCAGTGTGCTGCTATATAGGGTGCGGTCCGCACGCCGGCATTCCAGTTCTCCTGCCGGAGACCTAGAAAGGTGCAACAGGAGGAGTGGGCTCCTGGAGCTGAAGAGCTATGACAGGAGAAAGAGCAGAAGAAAACCCAGAGGGAAAGCAGTACCTACTGCAAGAGTCTCTCTCAAAGATCTACTGTCATGGTAAGTTTTTACGTAACTGTACTATCTTACTTCGAGAGGGCTCTTGCAGTAGGTACTAACAGGAGAGACTGAGTCCCAAGCAGTCAAAGTCAGACAAGTCTGAGACATGGGAAGTAGGAACAAGTCAGCAGTTAACAGGGATCTTAAGACAAGAGTCCCTGTAGAACTGCTAGGCCGAAGCCTGCATTTCGCCTAGAAGCAATGTCCAAACTGTAGTGCCTATTGAAGGTGCAGACAGAACTCCAAGTGGCAGCTGCGCAGATATCTGCGGCGGAGACGTTCCTGAAGCAAGCAGTAGAAGCAGCCATACCTCTGGCTGAATGCCCTTTAACCTTCCCCCGGAAGGGATTAGTTATACTTCTGATAAAAGGTGATACAGTTTGCCAACCATTTGGAAACGCACTGTTTTGAAACTGCAGCGCCCTCTCTTTTGGGTGCAAAGAAAACAGACAACTGATCAGTTTTACGGACTGGCTTCGTCCTGTTCCTGTAATAACGAAGAATTCTATGTACATCCAGCGTATGCAGAATTGCTTCACCCCGATTAGAATGTTCAGGGTAATACACTGGCAACTGAAGAGACTGATTTAAGGTGGATTCTGAAACCACCTTAGGCAGAAACTTAGGATATGTACAAAGAGCCACCTGTAAAAAATCTGCAAAAAATCAAATAAGGCTCCTTACTCGTCAGGGCCTGAAACTCGGAAATCCTTCTAGCCGAAGTAATGGCAACCAAAAAGAGCACTTTCCATGAAAGGTAATGCATGTCACAACAATGCTGGTTCGAATGGGGGCAGCGTGAGTTTCTCCAAAATGAAATTCAGATCCCAGGGAGGAGAAGGACTCCTAACTGGGGGTTTCAAATGAAGGATCCCCCTCAAAAAAGTCTTGTATACTTCCAGCTGAGCCAAAGTTTTGCCACCCACAGGGATGTGGTAGGCAGAAATAGCAGACAAAAGGACCTTTAGAGAGGTACAGGAGGTAGTCTAGGACCTGAGGAACCACACAGGAAAAGGGTTCCAACTCCTTAGGCGTGGCCCATATTGGAAATCTTTTCCATTTCATAGAGTATGTGGCCCTAGTGGACAGCTTCCAGACCTCCACTAGGATCTGTGTCACCCTAGGGGAGACCCCAAAGTGGGCAGCAGCTATGTCAGTAGGTGCTACGCATGACGGTGAAAGGACCGCAGGCCTGGATGGACCAGAGTTCCATGTTCCAGTGTCAGTAGATCTTGGCAGATTGGTAGTGGAACTAGAGGGTCCACCGACAGCTGCTGAAGCAGAAAACAAGATTTGTCTGGGCCAGAAGCGAGCGATCAAAATCATTTGTGCCCCTTCTCCCTGAAGTTTCATAAGAACTCTCTGTATCAGTGAAAGTGGAGGAAAGACGTACATAAACCTCCCCTTCCAACACAGAGACACAGCATCTCGCCAGAAAACACCATGCCCTGGATCGAGCGAGCAGAAAGTTGGTAGTTTTGCGTTGGATGGGGATGTGAACAGATCTAGGGCTGGTCTTCCCCACCTTTTGAAGATGTTGTCTACCACTGACTGTCTCAGTTCCCACTCGTGAAATCTGGCTTGAGGGTGACAGAGCGTCCTCTAGGATATTTGGAACGCCTGGAACGTGAACTGCTGTCAGAAGGCGGCTGTGACAGACTGCCCAATAACGTACTCTCATTGCTTCGTGACAGAGGGGGTATGAGCGCGTTCAGCCCTGTTTGTGTACCAGATGACGGACATGTCTGTCTGGATTATAAGCTGCCCCGGTTATATTAAATGCTGGAAAGCTTGTAAAGCATTCAGTACCGCCCTCATCTCCAACACACTGATGTGGAGAGGGAGTTCACTGTCGGACCAAGAGCCTCGAGTCCTGTGAGCACCCAGGTGGGCCCCTTATCCTGATCTGGAGGCATCCGTCATTAGGAGCAGGGAAGGAGGGTCCGTACAGAACACCCTGAAGGAGGTTGTCCAGGTCCTGCCACTACAACAGATCACAGAACAGAACAGGGAGGGCAGTGGACATAGCCTATCTGGACTTCAGCAAGGCCTTTGACACTGTGCCACATAGAAGACTATTACACAAACTGGGGAATATGGGTGTGGGCAGGACAGTAGTGTGGTGGGTAGGTAACTGGCTGGGTGGCAGGACACAGAGGATGGTGGTAAATGGCTGTCACTCCACAGAGGGAAGAGTGACCAGTGGAGTACCACAGGGATCAGTGCTGGGACCGTCCTATTCAACATCTCATCAGTGACATTAGCGAGGACCTAGAAGGCAGAATTTCACTGTTCGCTGAGGACACAAAGCTCTGTAATAGAGTAGACACACCAGAGGGTGTAGACAGAATGAGAAGCTACCTGCAGAAACTTGAATAATGGTCAGGGTTTGGAGTTGAATTCAATGCAAAGAATTGCAAGATAATGCTATAGGGCACAAAAACCCTGGCACAATATATCAGTTGGGGGTGAGGATATAGCTTGCACCAAGCAGGAAAGGGATCTTGGGGTTATCATCTCTGATGACCCCAAGGTAGGGAAACAGTGTGACAAGGCAGCAGGTAAAGCAATAGGATGCTGGGATGTATAGGCAGGGCATCACCAGCAGGAAAAGGGAGGTCATAATTCCGCTATACAAGACACTAGTGAGGCCCCACCTGGAGTACAGTGTACAGTTCTGGAGACCATACCTACGTAAGGACATAGACAGGGTAGAGAAGGTTCAGAGGAGGGCAACAAAGATGGTTCATGGATTGCATCACAAGTCCTATGAAGACAGGTTGAAGGAACTGAATATGTACTCCCTGGAGGAGAGGAGGGAGAGAGGGGATATGATAGAGACATACAAGTACCTTACAGGGAGGAACAGGGTGCAGGAAAACACTATTTTTGAGCGAAAAAGATGTTCCAGGACTAGAGGGCATGGGATAAAGTTGGAGGGAGGATGATTCAGAGGAACATGAGAAAGAATTTCCTCATAGAACGGGTGGTGGACAAGTGGAACACCCTGCCAGAGGAAGTGGTGGGGGCCGAAACAATCATTGGATAGACATAAAGGAATTCTGGAGGTCAGGGGTAAGGGGCAACAGACTTCTAGGAAAACAAACTGAACTTACAAGCTCAAATGGGCAGACTGGGTGGGCCATAGGCCCCTATCTGCCGACACGGTCTATGTATCTATCTATGTATGTATGTATGCCGAACCATTGTATCGGAGACCAAGATCTTGTGGTTCAGATCGTCGGATCTCTGGTCCCATTGTACCCTGAGAGTCCATTGTGCGAATCTCATATGAAGTCTGGCTAGGGGTACCGTAGGGATTGCTGCAGCCCTGAAACAGAGCGAAGAATCGTCCTGGCTGAAGTCCTCCTCTGTGAGGCCACAAAGTGCGCCTGTTTGTGCAGGGTTTCCAGCCTGTCTAGTGGCAGGAAAGCTCTGCCCTAGACAGTATTCAACACCGCCCCAATAAATTGGAGTTGTTGTGTAGGAAAAAGGTGGAATTTGTAATGGTTGACAGTAATGCCCACCTTCTGGAAAAGATCCAGAGTAATGGCCAGGGAACTGGCCACACTGTCCCTTGACAGGGTCAAAAGAAGCCAATTATCGAGGCACGGAAAAACCTGTCTACGCAAGGCCACTGCTACCACTGATAGGCATTTCATGAGCACTCTTGGTGCCAATCAAAGGCCGAAGGGAAGAGCTTTGAACTGAAAATGCTCTCCCAGAAAACAGAATCTGAAGAATCTGCGGTGTGGCGGAAAAACTGGAATGTGCAGGTAAGCATCCTGCATGTCCAGCGCACATAGCCAATGGTCCTTCTGTAAGAGAGGAATCCAGCTTGGCAGAGACATTTGGAACCTCTTATATTCCACATAAAGGTTCAGGAAACTCGGGTCCAGAATGGGTCTGAGATCGCCAGTCTTCTTGGGCACCAGGAAGAAGTGTGAATAGAACCCTTTCCCTTGATGCTTTGTAGGAACCGGCTCTATTGCTGTTTTTTTGCTAGCAGGGAGCTTATTTCCTCTCTTACTAAGGGATTGTGGCTTTGCGGGTAAGATGAGTGACCTGGAGGATTTTCTGGAGGTTTCTCTGTGAACACTACTGTGTGGCCTTGAGCCACCAGCTGGAGTACCCACGAGTCCATGATTATAGTCTCCCATCCCAGTAGGTGTCTTGCAAATCTTCCTCCTACCGGTTCCTCTGACATGCTCCAGAGGAGGAAGGGGGTCCAGTGAATCAGGAGGCAATGAGTAGTGTGGAAGCGGCGGCTCCCGAGGCCCTGTGGGATTTTGCTGGGTGCGCCATGTCTGCTGAAGGGGCCCAATGTTTATTCTAACGTCTGTTCTGGGGCTACCTTTGCTGGTGATGTTTCTGCTGCCGAAATGGCTGCTTAGGTTTCTGAGGGTGTTTATACATTAACTGGATGGAGTGCAGGGATTTGCTCTTGTCCTGCAAGTCTGTAATGATGTCTTTGACATTCCCTCCGAACAAGACTGGACCTCGGAAAGGTGAGTCTTGAATGGCTGTCTGGACATCTGGTGCCAGACCTGAAATCCTGAGCCATGCATGCCTCTGCAGGCTAACGGCAGTGGCTGTGCCCCTAGCTGATGCATCCACAGCATCATAGGTGGCCCTCAGGGTGTGTCTGCTAGCTCATCTAGCCAACCTGACCATGCCCGCCATTTCCTCTTTCAACTGGGAGTCTTGGAGAGAGTCAATCTTACCAAGTCCAGTTGTCCCAAAATGGATTTTTGGTTGACTACCATATGAGCCACGTAATTCAGGGCTCTGATAGCCAAAGCGGAAGACGAATACATTTTCTTTTCATACTGGTCAATTACCTTAGATTCCTTGTCCAGTGGAGAGGTACCAAGGTGTTTTGGTTTGGCTGACCTATCATGGGCAGCACTAACGACCACTGAGTCGGCCTTGGGGTGAACGCTCAAGAGATCCTTGCCCTCAGGTGTCTGATATATTCTGTCCGCCTTTCTGCCGCAGGTGCCAGTGAGGCGGGCTGCTTCCAAATAGTGGTAGTCAGGTCCTCATATGGTCCCATCCACGGCGGGATGAGGGTAGGTGACAGATCAGCTAGTTATAGATGCTCTGCCAGCCTCTGGAGTTGGGGATATTCGGTCTCAGTGTGCCAGTCATGGTTATCTGGATTTTTCTGAGAAGTTCCGTAAAGGAAGGATCCTCCAGTGGAGACTAGGGCGACTCCTTGGGCTTTGAATCCTCCGGTGTGGGTGACTCATAGTACCAGAGTGAGCAGAGTTGCTTTCTGAACCTGACGGGCTCTCTTCGGGTTAGCCAAGTCTTGGCAGTGGAATGCCTGGAAAGGTCCTAAAGCCAGTGAATTCGGTGTGAAGCGGTGTTGGCGGGAAATGTTCCACCGTCCTACCTGACGTCGAAGGCCTGGGGCCAGACGGCGGGATTTGTTTAGGCAACGGAGGCTGCCTCTTCTCAAGCTCTGACATGAGCAGCGATTTTGCCTCATTCCAACAAGATCGCAGCATTACTTGAAAGTCCACCTGAGGTTGAGGAGGAGGCAGAGGAGGTGGGCTGGGGTGTGCAAATCTGGGTAACCTGTATAGAGCAGGGGTAGTTAAATCCCGGCGATGGATACCCCAGCATCAGGAACCCTGGCAAAGGTTACCTGGCACTGGACATTGCGGCGCCGGATACCCTAGCGTGGGATAATGCGGCACTGTGTGACCTGGAGGGTTGCCCGAAGAGTCCGGCGTCTGCCCAGATGGCTCGGGTGTCAGGCCAGATGGCGGGGCCACAGGCTCCGGAACAAGCCCTGACAGGGGAGCAGAAGGCCCCAACGGAGGTTCCGGGGGGGGGCGGATGCCCTGAAGGTCCAAATGGGGTTGGCGCCCCCGACAGGCCTTGAGGAACTGGCGTGGCCTTTATCAGCCCAGCAGTGCCTCAGGCGTTGGTAGCTCTGGCGTCAGATTGGACCCGGATGGCGGGCTTTCTCCCTTCTCCATGTCCCCTGGGATTGGGGAAGCCGGAGGGACCACCTCTACCGGTGGAGGGGGAGAAACTGGAGGAGACTCCAGTGTCAGCGGTGGTTCAGACATCAGCTGATCCTGCTCCTCAGTGACAGGCCTGTTGTCGGGGCCCAACGGAGGGGCCAGTGCTGTGCAGCTGATGGGAGTCATACCAGCCAAATCCACGCAAGTGTCGGTGGGTCTGGCACTCTACTTACAGGTCCCATTTTTGCCACTAGACCTCTTAATCTTGAGAGACTTAGTGGGAGTGGGTGCCTCCTTTCCCCTCGTCGGGTCCGAGCCTGATGAAGGGGCCAACGGCTGCTCCATAGCCACAGAGGCAGCCGTGGATGAAGGCTTCTTCCCTGGAGTGAAGGTTACCTCCTGGGCCGCGGCGCCAGACAGGGCCCATGGCTTGGAAGGGAACTCTTCCTGGTCAAGTTGCCTCTCCTTGTCCTCCTTCTTGTGATGGCCTTGTGGGGAAGAAGAGCTCCTGAGTTTCTTCAGCTCCTTCTCCATGGAAGCCATTTTCTGTTTTAGAAGGTGGACTTCCAGTGACTGTTGACTATGTTTTCATGTGGCCTGGTTAAACCCCTGGCAAATCTCACACTCCTTGGTCCAGTGGTCTGGGCCAAGACAGAAAAAGCAGTGGGAATGGCCCTCTTTGTGGGGGAATGGAGTCCCGCAGAAGTCGCACTTATTTTTATGCGATTTGTATGACGTCTGAGATGACATGCACGACCTATATACTAACACCCTTTACGAGAAAAATGTAATATTTAAGGTTAAAGTCAAGAAATGTAAGTGAGAGATACTCATCCAAGATGACGCTGACAGAAGCAAAGTTCTCCGCAAGGTCCGAAATGCATAGGTCGACAGCGGTAAAGAACTGGAGGGCGGACATGGGGACCGTTCCATACATAGCATCACGCTGACGTCGGGGGCAGTCTCCTGCCAGACACTGCTAGCTAACAGTTTTTCGTGTGGTCCTAGCGCTTGGCGGCTTAGTCCTACCTGTTAGTACCTACTGCAAGAGCCCCCTCGAAGTAAGATCCTGTAATCCATTTTTTCCAGTAGAAGCTGTTTTAAGTGCTTGTTAATTCTGGTACTGTTGCATCTCTACAGGCTTTTTACTAATCATGGGGCTGTTTCTGGCTTGCACTCAGATGGCAAGTACCATTTTAGAACTGTAGAATGTAGTTTTCATGTCTTATCTTGTATCTCAAAGCTCTCATATGATTTTCTTACTAGGCAGATTCTGGGGATACATTCACTACATCTATTTTTGCCTATAAAAAGGGAAAAGGAAAATGCTTTATATTGCTAGCAAAGGTTTTGAGTCTTTGTTACTGACTTGATAAAACAAAGTAACAGAATTTATTTATTAGTTTTATTTGTATTTTGGTAACCGGGTAAGCCCACTGAGACCAGGGGTCCCTTTTTCAGGGGCGACCCGGAATTAGTTACAGGGAGAGACACACAAAAGCATTCTTTACAGAAAAGGACACATACTAAAATTCTATACAGTAGTTACAATAATTAACACAAATGTACATTAGCAAGGGGTGGCACAGATATGTTACAGAGTAAGACAACAGTATTAAAACAGCACAGGAATATAAATAGATTAGTAATGTTTATGTTTTCAGTATGTTATACATACATACCATCTAGCCTATGTTAAAAGTAATCATAAGCAAACACAATTTGTGCACTTATGATTGATGATTTAAAACTCAACATTCTTTGACAAAAAATGTTTATACTCTCTCAACCACAAAATGCTGCTATGAGGCCCCACCTCCACAAGGCCACTGAAGGGGTGGAAGTGATACAGAGATGGGCAACCAAAATGGTGAGGGGGTTGCATGAGAAGCCATACGAGGAAAAGCAACAGGAACTCAACATGTACTCTTTGGAAGAGAGGAGACATGAATGAAACCCATAAGTACCTCACAAGAGTGAACAAGGTACAAGGTCTATTTCAGAGAAAGGAAGGCAGTAGAACAAGGGGGCATTTAATTAAGCTAAATGAGGAAAGCTTAGGAGAGATGCAGAAATACTTTTTCACTGAAAGGGTAGTGGATAACTGGAACAGCCTGCCAGAAGAGGTAGTGGGGGCAAAGACTGTAGGGAGCTTCAAGCATGCATAGAACAAGCAAAGGGGCATATTGGGTAGAGGAACGGATGGAGTGAGTGACACCTATGACTAACTAGGATCAGTAGTGACAGAATAGGCAGGGGCAAGGTCCAGACTGGATGGGCCTAAAGTTTCTTTTCTGCTGACAAAATCTCTTTTCATGTTTCTAGAACACAGATTTATTGCATCAATGAAGAACTTGGCAAGGACATAAACCAGATAATACAGCTCTAAAAATAACGGTTACTCACCTGTAACAGGAGTTCTAAGAATGGTATATGTTGTTCATCCACACTGTCTGGCAGGTATCCTTGCCGCTTTAAATCTTGCCGGAAGGTCTTCAAGCTGGCTCCTCCCACCCACCCGGGTGGTAAAACTCTCGGCTCCGCCCCATGACGCCAGATCTGCCCGCTGGAAGCTCAGGTTGCCAGCGTCAAGCCGGGGAGGTCGTAGGAAATGGTGGATGAACATATACCATTCCTAGAACCCTGTTACAGGTGAGTAACCTGTATTTCTAGGGTCATGAATATGTTGTTCATCCACACTGTCTGGCAGACTCCTAGCAGTTCTCCGGGAGGAGGGAGGCAAGGCACCCCCCGATACTTACTTGGGAAAGAGAGACTGGAGAACCGAGGCCCCAAAACCAGCATCCCGGAGTGACTCAAGGTCGATGTGGTAATGGGTGATGAAGGTGTGTGCTGACTTCCAGGTAGCAGCCCTGCAGATTTCCTGGATAGGGACGTCCCTGGAAGCAGCCACCGATGCAGCAGTATGGAGGGTAGAATGAGCTCTTATCCCTCTGGGAGGCTCCATGCCCGCCAACTTATAGCAGAGATCTATGCAGGAGGTGACCCACCTGCCTATCGTCCGCTTGGCTGCAGGCCTGCCAGATGCAGCTTCAGCGTAGGTGACAAACAGCTGGCGAACCTCTCCCCGAATTTCAGCCGTGCGCTCCTTATAGTAAGTGAGCGCCCTTCTAGGGTCCAAAGTATGGAGCCTATATTTGGCCTCCGAGATGCGACTGGGGTAGAACACCGGCAGAGTCAACACCTGGTTAAGGTGAAACTCCGACACCATCTTCGGAAGGAATTTCGGTTGGGGGCGCAGGACAACCTTGTCCCTGTGGAAGACCAGGTAAGGAGACTCTATGTAGAGTGCCTGGAGTTCTCCCATCCTTCTGGCTGACGTGATAGCCACCAAGAAGGCGGTCTTTCACAACAGGTGAGAGAGTTCACACCTGTGCATTGGTTCGAATGGCTTGCCCATGAGCTTTGCCAGTACCAGCAGTAGATCCCACGGAGGTGGAGGTTCTCGCACCGGAGGGGAAATGTGATCAAGGCCTTTGAAAAAGTGCCAGACCACCTTCTCCTGTGCCACCGACTGCTTCCCGGCCCGCGCCCGGTAAGCAGAGATGGCTGCCAGGTGCACCTTAAGGGTCGTTGACCTAAGCCCTTGCTGAGAAAGGGACCACAGGTAGTCCAATATGCTCGCCAAGGAGCAGGAGGAAGGGTCCAGGCCCTTGCCCTGACACCAAATGGAAAACCTTTTCCATTTGAAGGCATAGCATTTTCTGGACGACTTACGGGACGCCTAACCACGCTGAGGACCTCGCCGGAAAGACCCAAGGCCTGGAACTCTAGCCGCCAGGAACCAGGCCGTCAGGTGCAGGGATTGAAGGTCCGGATGGAATACCTTCCCTGATTGACTGAGAGCAGGTCCGGTGAGCTGGAAGCTGCCTCGAAGCCTGGAGCTGAGGCTGAGGAGATCTGGTACCAGCATTGGCGGGCCAGTCTGGGGCTATCAGAATCACCTGCACCTTGTCCCTCCTTGCTTTGAGCAGCACCTTGTGCATCAAGGGAACGGGGGAAAGGTGTAGAAGAGGGCCAGGGTCCACGGCCTTGAGAAGCCATCCCCCTGCAGAGAGCCCTGCTGAGGGGGCCGGGCATGGAACAGCCTCAACTTCACATTCTCCCTGGAGGCAAACAGGTCCACCTGAGATGTGCCCCAATGGGAGAATAGATCTTGTACTACCTCCAGCAGGAGAGACCACTCATGGGACGCAGCCCTTATCCGGCTTAGGGCATCGGCCAGGGTGTTGGAGGCTCCTGCCACATGAATGGCTAGGAGATCCGCCTCCAGGCTACGCACAAGTGACCAGATGCGGAGAGCTTCCTTGCATAGGAGCATGGAGCGCGTCCCGCCCTGGCGGTTTAGATAGTACATGGTCAAGGTATTGTCCGTCTGGACCCGGACCACTTGACCCCGAAGAAACGGAGCAAAGGCGGTGAGAGCAAGGCAGACCGCTCGGAGCTCCAGCAGGTTGATGTGGCATCGGGACTCCTGCGGAGACCAGAGGCCGGGCACTCTTTGTTCCCCCAGATGGGCACCCCAACCCATCAGAGAGGCATCGGTCGATAGAGAGACCGTCGACTCGGACAAACGGGATGCCCTCCTACAGATGAACTGGAACAGTCCACCACTGGAGAGCGTTCCACATCCCCTGGGTCACCGTCACTAGCTGGTCCAATGGATCGCAGTGTTGGGACCACTGGCCGGCCAGCCCCCACTGAAGAGGGCGCATGTTCCAGCGGGCCCAACGGACCATGCTGGTACAGGCCGCCATGAGACCCAGGAGGCGAGGAAGTCCCGGCAGGGTGCAATTGCCCAACCAGAAATGATTGGGCAAGGAGGAAAGAACCTCGGCCCTGTCCACGGGAGCCGTGCTCTGGCTCGGAGAGAGTCGAGCCTGCCCCAATGAAAGAATCACCTGCTTCGTCGAGTTCTGACTTGGCCCTCGCTGGATGAGGAGGCCAACAGGAGAGCAAACCTGGAGGGCCAGATCTCTGGACCGCTTCCACCTCCTGACTGGAGGGGCTGCTATCAGCCAATCGTCCAGGTAAGGGTAAACCCGGACCCCTCGGCGCCACAGGAATGCTGTCACCACTGCCATGCATTTGGTGAAGACCCAGGGAGCTGGAGATAAGCCAAAGGGCATGGCTTGGAACTCGAAAAGGGAACCCTCCGCTCGAAAGTGAAGGAACCTTTGATGGGACGGACGGATAGGGACGTGAAAGAACACGTCCTGAAGGTCCACAGAGCAGAACCACATGCCGTGTTCTAAGGATGGTATTATATGAGCCAGAGTGACCATCCTGAAGGTTCGAGACCTTAGGAACTTGTTTAGGTCGTGTAGGTCGAGAATGGGGTGCAGCCCCCTGTCCATTTTGGAACCAGGAAGTACCTGGACACGAACCTCGGGTTTGAGGGAGGGTCCGCCACCTCTCTTATCACCTCCTTCTCGAGGAGGAGAGCAATGTCAGCTCGGCGAGCTGACAGTGAGGCTTTGGACCCTGAGGTCCCCCGAGGTGAGACGGCTCTGAAGGGTGGGGCCTGCTCGAACTCCAAAGGTAGGCCCTTTCCTACCACCTCCAACACCCACCTGTCTGTGGTAATAGCAGACCAGGCGGAAAGGAAGTACCAGAGCTGTCCCCCCACGGGGGGAACCTGGGGTGAGGTGACGAGGTTGGGGGCGACACCCCTCAACCCATCACTGTGCAGGCTTGGAGGAGGGACTGGCCGAGGGACCACCTGGGCCTTTACCTCCCTGCTTCCTGGAGGAGGAAGCCGCAGGCTTGGGTTTGGGATGCCAAGCGCGAGCCTGCTGGCCCTGGTGTTGCTGGGCCGGGCGTGCCGGGGGCGCAGACGGACAAAAGGGCTTGGGTTGAGGTCTGCGGCCCTTGTCCCTCTGAGCGGACGAGACCGAGTCCAAGGTGGCATTGACTTTGATCCTCTGAGGTGGCCTTCCACCCAGGGCCGAAGAGGTTGGTCCCCAGGAAGGGACATTGCCAGTTTGCAGGGTATCCACTGTGAAGGTGGATATCCTCAGCCATGCCCGATGACGATAGCCACTGCAGCCGCTACTGACCTGGCGATGAATCACCGGCGTCCAAAGCAGTCTGAAGTTGCTGCTTGGCCACTGCCCTGCCCTGGTCCCGCACCTGCTTAACCGTGGTCTGCAGGTCAGCCGAGATGAGGAACCACCGCCCAGGAGCCCAACAGGGCGTGAGAAAATGTGCCATCAGTACGGCGAGCTGGCCTGACGGGGCCAAGGGAGGACGCAGCATAGACTTTTTCGCCTCGGCATAGTCCAATTTCTGACTCCTTGTCGGGAGGTTTGTCCACGTCCCTAGCGTTTCCGGCACGCCAGAAAACGCTGTCAGTAACTAACCCCTTGGCCGAGGGATGTTCCGAGAAACCGGACAGGGAACCAGTAGGGACCGCATACTTCCTGGCCATCCTGGCCGAAGGCGCAGGGCAGGAAGTAGGGCGCTGCCAGAGCTCCAAGGCCGGGCCCACAATGGCCTCAGCCACAGGGAATGCCTCCGTAGGGGAATTCCCTCGGTCCAATATCTCCGTGAGGGGATACTTGGCCCCCTTGGATACGGGCTCGAGCTGCATCCCGGTGGATTCCGAGATGAGTCTAAGCAACCCCAGGAAGGACGAAGGGCTGTCGTCCAGCGACTGACCTCCAGAGGACTCCAAGTCCACTCACTTGGAGAAAAAGGAGGAATCGTTGTCGGACTCAGAAGAGTCCGCATAGAGCTGCCTCGGGCCTGAGCCACCCTCCACCTGCCGAGGGCGACAGACAGCCTATGGGGCAGATCCTGAGCCGACCGAGAATTCTTGGTCGGAGCCCCAAACCGTGGCTGTGGAGGAGGAGGTTCCACCGGAATCGGTGGGGCAGCTGGTTTTGGCCGAACAACCAGCCTGATAACAGGCTCCTCGGGTAAACAGGGGTTGTTTTGGCCGCCCGGTGACAGCGTCGGCTTGTTCCCGGTCAGAAGGACTGTTGCCACATGAAGTCCTCGTATCGTCCGAGCAATCTTATGCTGGCCTCATCCGAGGAGGAGAGGACGAGCGGCTACGCCGCTTACCGCTGGTGAAGCCAGACCGCCTATGATGGCGGATCTGCTGGACCGCGAAGAAGTCTGAGACCGAAAACCTCGGCTTTTCCGAGGACAGTGCTCGGCTCAGAGGGAACACCCAAGGGCTCTGGAACCGGAGGCACTGGCAAGCCCACAGGATCCTCAACTCCCACCGGGGGAACCAGGGAGAGGGAATTTTCGGCTTCGCCGGTCGACAACTTGTCCAACGGGTCGAGAAAGATCTCGACTGCGTCGATGGGAGTCTCGGTCAACTGACCTGACGGGGACACCGTGAGACCAGTCAAGCCGAACGATCGACCGGAGTTGATAGCCGACAACTCGGGGAGAGGGACCTTTCCCGCTCCCAAGAGCGTCGACGAAGAGACTTACCCTTGTCTTTCTTCTTGGACCGAGAAGAAGGTCCAGCAGATGTTGGTCACTCTCCCCTAGTGGAGAGGGACAGACAAAGCTCCTTAAAGGAAGCTGTGTAAGAGGAACCCAGGGAGAGCGGAATAAATGCCGCGGTCGAGGAAGATGCGGCCCGCGCCGTCTCCTCTTCGAGGGCGATCATCTGCTCTAGCTGATCCACCGAGCCTGCCGCCGGAGACCACCGACCGGGCCTCTTTTGACTTTACCGGAGGAAAACGTTACTCGGGGCGCCCTAGTTGTAAACGGGCGGCACGGTCTTCGAGGACGTAGGCTGAGAAGGAAGAGCACAGGTCACAAGCCTGCGGGTCATGCTCAGGGCCTAAACAGTACACACACGTGGAGTGCGGATCCGTCCGAGACATCTTCTGCCCACAAGGGCACTGCCGAAAACCGGGAGTCTATTTGTCCATCGCAGCCGCGAGGGATAGAAGACCGAAGTCTTTTAAGCAAAAACTTTAAATTGGAAAATCAAGAATTAGGAACCAGTCTTATACGAGAGCTGCTAAGGAGGGAACCTGAGCTCCAAGTGTAAGGAAGATCATGCATGGGGCGGAGCCGAGAGTTTTACCACCCGGGTGGATGGGAGGAGCCAGCTTGAAGACCTTCGGGCAAGATTTAAAGCGGCAAGGATACCTGCCAGACAGTGTGGATGAACAACATATCCATGTCCCTAGAAATGAAAATTATGTATTTTTACATACGTATTTTACTGTAATTCATGATCTTCTAGGAATATCTTCACCATTAACTCACACTAATGGGTCTGGGCCAGAGGCACTAGGATCCTGTGGGAGCCAGAACTTTTCAAGAGGGCTGGCGCCGAGGCAAGCTGTGTGCACGCATGGTGCCGCCAGAATGGCTCGCGGCACCAGGTTTACCTCAGCACCAGCCCCCAACCACCTCAGTTTCTTTTTTACTGAGAAGGTGCAGTATAACCTAACTAGTGGTCATGCATCTATGCTAAGGACATAAGAAACCCTGATGACCTGTGCAAGAGTGGTCAGTATGTGATTAATATAGTGTCTTCACAGTTCAAGCCCTGAACAAGGAAGATCAAGAAGATACTGGAGTGAGCTTGGGGGAAGGCGGGTGGGCGTGTGAATTATGGAGAAGATATTCCTAGAAGATCAAGAATTATGGGTTTCCCCCCCCACCTCCTTACGTGCTCCACGGCAGCCACTCCTTCGGGCTAACCAAGGCTGGACTCCGACCTATCTGTCCTCCGAGCCTCTGACTCAGATCGCAGCCGGGGGGGCGTAGACCAGCGCGACACTTAGCCCCGGGGGTGCTGCTGAAATTGAGAGCTCTGACGGATTTGGATGGCCTCGGAGAGCCGGGCAGCAGTCATCTGGTTGCCTTGAAGGGGTATTTCCGCATTTTCTTGGTGATCCCTCCTGCGTGCATCAGCAGTGCTCCTGGTCTCCACCAGAGGTCACTGTGACAGCCCGCTACCCACCCCAGGAAAGGAGAGCAGTCCTGTGGGCGCTCGATTCTCTCCCACCCCTGCCAGCCCCCGGCATCCCGAGTCTGTTCCCGAACCCGGGTCGCCAGTGTGGGTTGAGGTAAGGCGCAAGCACCTCAACCCTCTACGCCACCGGGCCAGCTATGTTTTTGTTTTAATTTTATTTTAGTCTTTGGTAACTGGGTAAGGCCCACTAGGCATAAGTGCCTGTTTTCGGGGCGATCTGGGAGCACTGGGCGGTTAAGTCACTTGCTCAGAGTCGCACATTATGCAAGTGGAGGTTGTGAGACTCAAACCCAGGTCTGGTCTGCTGGATATACCAAGGTCGTTTACCACTCGTTACTCCAACCTCTAGGCTATACTGGCAAGAAGAACAGGTTACTCACCTGTAACAGTAGTTCTAGGAGAGGTATATATTGTTCATCCACACACTCTGGCATGTCCCTTTCCCCTTTAAATCTGGTCGGAAGTCTTCAAGCTGGCTCCTCCCACCCACCTGGGTGGTAAATACCTCGGCTCCGCCTCATGACGCCAGATCTTAGCCCGCTGGAAGCAAGGTTGTGCGCCTAAAGCCGGGGAGGTCAGGTGGGTGTATGTGAATGAACATATACCACTCCTAGAACTACTGTTACAGGCGAGTAACCTGTTTTTCTAGGAGCGTGGATATGTTGTTCATCCACACTCCCTGGCAGACTCCAAGCAGTTCTCTGGGAAGAGGGAGGCAAGGCGCACATCCCCTACTTGGGAAATAAAGATTGGAGAACTGAGGCCCCGAAATCAGCATCCCGGCATGACTCAAGGCCGATGTGGTAGTGGGTAATAAAGGTGTTTACTGACTTCTGGGTAGCAGCCAGACAGACTTCCTGGATAGGGATGTCCCTGAAAGCAGCCACCGATGCAGCAGTATGGCGGGCAGAATGAGCTCTTATCCCACCAACTCATAGCACAGACCTATGCATGATGTAATCCACCTTGCAATGGTCCATTTGGCTGCAGGTCTGCCAGAAGCAGCTTCAGCGTAGGTGACAAACAGCTGGCGAACCTCTCCTTGAATTTTCTCCCGGAATTTCCACCGTTCTCTCCTTATAATAGGAGAGAGCATGTCTCAGGTCCAAAGTATGGAGCCTGTACTCTGCGTCCAAGGTGTAATCAAGGTAGTATACTGGCAGAGTCAGCACCTGGTTAAGGTGAAACTCTGATACCACCTTTGGAAGGAATTTCTGGTGGGGGCGCAGGACAACTTTATCCCTGTAAAAGACCAGATAAGGGGAGTCCACCGAAAGCACCTGGAGTTCCCCTGTCCTTCTGACTGACGTGATAGCCACCAGGAAGGCAGTCTTCCACAAGTGTGAGAACGCACACTTGTGCATGGGTTCGAATGGCTTGCCCATGAGCTTTGCCAAAACCAGCAACAGATCCCACGGAGGTGGAGGTTCATGCACCAGAGGGGATACGTGATTCAGGCCTTTGAAGAAGCGCCCGACCACTGTCTCCTGCGCCATTGTCGGCTGACCGGCTCGTGCCTGGTAAGCAGAGATGACTGCCAGGTGCACATTAAAGGTCGATGACCGTAGACCTCCCTTTGGAGAGAGACCAATGGTAGTCAAGAATCTTAGCCACAGAGCAGGATATGGGGTCAAGACTCTTACTCTGACACCAAATGGAAAATCTCTTCCATTTGAAGGCGTAACATTTCCTGATCGATTCCTTACAAGATGCCTCCACCACGTTGTAAACACCCTCAGAAAGACCCAGAGCCTGGAACTCTAGCTGCTCAGGTACCAGGCTGTGAGGTGCAGGGATTGAAGGTCTGGATGGAATACCTTCCCCGGTTCAGAGATATCAGGTCTGGCAGAGTACAGAGCCGCTCCAGGGGCCTGCAGCTGAGGCTACCAGAATCACCTTCACCTTGTCCCTCCTCACCTTGAGTAACACCTTGTGGATCAAGGGAAATGGAGGGAAGGCACAGAGGAGGCCTGGGGTCCACGGCCTCGAGAAGGCATCCCCTGCAGCGAGCCCTGCTGAGGGGGGTGGGCATGGAACAGCCTTAGTTTGGTGTTTTCCCTGGAGGCAAACAGGTACACCAATGGTTTGCCCCAGTGGGAGAACAAGATGTGAGCTACCTCTGGAAGGAGACACCACTCATGGGATGTCTGGCCTCTACAGGTGAGAGCATCCGCCAGCTGGTTCAAGACTCCTGCCACATGAATGGCTAGGAGATCCACCTCCAACCAGCTGACGAGGGTCCAGATGCGGAGTGCCTCCTTGCAAAGCAGACGGGAGTGCGTGCCGCCCTGTTTGTTGAGGTAGTACATGGTCGTGGTATTGTCCGTCTGGACTTGAACCACTTGACCCCGGAGCTGAGCAGCGAAAGCTGACAGTGCCAGTCTGACTGCTCTGAGTTCCAATAGGTTGACGTGGCATCGGGACTCCTCGGGGGTCCAGAACCTGTGGGCTCTGTTGTCCCATGTTGGCTCTCCGGCCCATTAGAGAGGCATCGGTCGTGAGAATGACAGTCGGCTCTGGGCGGACAAACGGGATCCCTTCCTGCAACCGGTCTGGGGCGGTCCACCATTGGACAGCGTCCCACATTTTCTGGGTCAGTGATCAGCTGGTCGAAATGACCATGACTGAGTCCACTAAGTGGCTAGCTCCCATTGAAGGGGGCGCGGTGCCATATAGCCCAATGGACCACTGAGGTGCACGCTGCCATGTAACCCAGAAGTCGCAGGAAGTCCCGGACTGGGCGCAAGTGCCCAACCAGAAATTATGGGGCAAAGGATGAAAGAACCTCCGCCCTGTCCGCAGGGAGCTGAGCTCTGGCTTGACGAGAGTAGAGCTCTGCCCCGATGAAGCCCATCACCTGAGAGTTCACAAGTTCCGACTTGGCCTCATTGATCAGGAGGCCTAGTTGGGAGCAGGTTCGAAGAACCAGATCCCTGGATCTCTCCACCTCCTGGAGGGAGGAACCTGCCAAATGCCAGTTGTCGAGATGAGGGTAAATTCGAACTCCGACGCCGGAGATGGAGTGCCACCACTGTGATATACACTTGGTGAAGACCCTCTGAGCCAATGACAGGCTGAATGGCATGGCTCGGAACTTTTACACAGTCCCCTCGACCCTGAAGCGGAGAAACCGCTGATGGGACAGACGGATTAGGACGTGAAAGAACGCGTCCTGCAGATCCAGTGAACAGAACCACATGTTTCGCTCCAGGGATGGTACGATCTGGTTCAGAGTTGACAGACTTGAGATATTGATTCAGGGCATGGAGCTCTAGGATGCGGCGCCAACCCCGTGTCCGCTTGGGCACCAGGAAATACCTGGACACGAAGCCTGGGTCTGTAGGAGGATCCAGCACTGGAGCTACCACATCCTTGCGGAGGAGCTGAGCAATGCTGTCTCCAAGAGCTGACCGAGTGCAAGCTGAGATCCTTTCCTCCCGAGGAGCACGGGCTCGGCTGGGAGGGTACTGCTTGAACTCCAGAGGCAGATCCTGGCCGACCACTTCTAGAACCCACCTGTCCAAGGTGATATCGGACCAGGCGGAAAGTTAGTGGCGGAGCCAGCCCCCCACGGGAGGACCCAGAGCTGGAGTGACAGGTGTAGGGGTGGCAACCCCCAACCCGTCACTAAGCAGGCTTAGAGGAGGAGGTGGTCCTGGACCAGCACCTCAGCCTTCTTTACGGGGCTGTTGAGGACCCTGCTTGGGCCTGGGGCGCCAAGTTTCAGCCTGCTGTTGCTGCTGACCTCCTTGATAGGAGGGCTGCCTAACCACAGGGGAAGAGTGCCGAAAAGGCTTCTTCTTGCACTTCTGCTGGTTCTTGCCTGAAGAACCCTTCGTAGCGGTAGCATCCAAGGTGGCACTGGACTGCTCTATGCGCTGGAGGTGACCAGCCACTCCTGGACCGAAGAGGTCAGTGCCTAGGCAGGGCACGTCAGCCAACTTGAGCTGGGTATCCGCCGGGAAGGAGGATAGCCTCAGCCAAGCCCTGCGGTGAGTGGCCAATGCAGCTGCCAAAGAACAGGCACAGGAATCTCCAATGTCCAGGGCCCTCTGGAGCTGCTGTTTTGCAACAGCATGGCCCTGATCACAGACCTGCTTCACTGTGGTTTGCATGTCCACCGGGAGATGAGGGAGGACTTCGTCCAATGACCCTAGAAGGGCATGAGAGAAGTGTGACATGATAACAGCCAAGCTGGCCTGACGAAGGCCTAAGGAGGAGGCCGTATAGACCTTACAGGCAGAATGGTCCATATTCTTGGACTCCTTGTCTGGGGGTCGGTCAGTGTCGGCCGAGCTACCAGTACATCTGAACTCAGAAGCAGTCAATAGGCTTTCGGCTGAAGGATGCTCTGTGAACCACGCCAGGGACCCCATGGGCACTGTATAATTGTAGGCCATGTGGGCAGATGGAGCTGGGCAGGAAGCAGGACGCTGCCAAAGCTCAAGGGTCGGGCCAATGATGACCTCGGCCACTGGGAAGGCCTCTGTCAGGGTATCCCCCTTTTTAGGATATCTGTAAGGGGGTACTCCACCTTTTTCTGGATGGGCTCCAGGGGCATTCTGGTGGATTCGGAGATCAGACGGAGAATGCCCTGAAAGGGGGAAGGGCCTTCCTCCAGTCCTGCCACGGATGACTCATCATCCCCCGGATGAGAGTGCAATCCAGTGTCGTCGGAGTCCGAAGAGTCTGGGTACAGTGGTCTCCCGCCTACGTCCCCTTCGATCCACTGGGGGCTGTCGGGGATAACCGTAATGGACAGACGTTGGGGAAGCCCGGTGTCTGAATGGTCCTCTTTCGAGGGAGCCCTTCCCTGAAGCTGCTTAGGCAGTGGCTCCACCAAAATCGGTAGACACCAGAATGGGCCAAGCAGGGATGCGAGCCGGCCCCACGGGTGGTGGAACCGAGGCCTTCAGTTCTGGAGGAGTCGGCCTAGGAGGCGGAAGCCAATTGATGGCCGGCTTCTGCCTGGTCAAAATCAGCTGTTGCCACATCAAATCCTCATAGCATCGGAGTTTCCGTCAAAGCCTCTCCTCGTCTGAGGAGGATGAGGAACGGTGGCAGCGCCTCTTTTGAGTGTTTGTGGCCCTTTTTTGGCCATTCGACCAAAGGGCTCGGTTCGGTCGATCGGGAGACACCGGAGTTAGTGAAAACTGAGGATCCGGCACCTTTTCCTCGATTGGAACACCCGAGGGCAGTGTCTCCTCATCGTGAAATGAAAGGACAGGCGTCCTAAGGAATTGTCAACTGGAGTCTGCGATAAAGGCTCGATCAGGTCGAGAGTAATCTCTGCCAGTTCAGCTGTTTCCTCGGTCTCGGTGCCCTGGCCAGACGGAAGGGCCGTAAAGCCGGCGGCCAAGGAAGCGATCTCGACCAAAGTCGAGACTGCGGGTTCCTGGGACTCTGACCTCTCTCGGTCCCAGGAACGTTTTCTTTTAGAGGAAGAAGACTTGGGGTCCTTGTCCCTTTTCCGAGGCCGGGAGGAGTGCGAGCCCAAGGGCACCTCACCCCTGGTGAGGAGAGACTGGCACAACTCCCTAAAGGAGCCTGTAAAAGTAGAGCCAAGGCTGAGAGGAACAAAAAAACTTCGACTGGCCAAAGCTTGAGCTGCTTCCTCCTCGAAAGCCTTCATCGTCTCCTCCAGCTCCTCGGCGGATCCTGTGACCATGGAAACTGCCCACCTTGCCTCTTTCGATTTCACCGGTGGGTTTCTAAGCTCCGGTCTCCCCAATTCTAGGTGCTCCTTGTGGTCATCCAGAACATTGGGATGGAAGGCCAAACAAAAGGTACAAGACTTGGTGTCCTGTACGACACCTAGGCAATAGACACACGAGAGGTGGGGGATCGCTGCGCGACATCTTCTGGCCACAGGTACACCGGCGAAATCCGGGGGACGATTTGTCCTCCATGTCTGATGCGCTGTAATCGGAGTCGTGAACTCTGACGAGTTTAAGTGAAATTTGCGGTGAAAACTGACATTACGAATCCAGGGCCTACGAATTGCTAAAGTAGCACGAGGGAACCCGAATCTTCCAGCGGAAAGGAAGATCTGACATGTGGCGGAGCTGAGGTATTTACCACCCGGGTGGGTGGGAGGAGCCAGCTTGAAGACTTAGGGCCAGATTTAAAGGGGAAAGGGACATGCCAGAGAGTGTGGATGAACAACATATCCACGCTCCTAGAACATAATTTTCATAGCTTCACCATTAATTCCCATTCATGGGTCAGAGTACCAAGCTTAGGTAAAATTCACCGGCTAGGGAGGTAGGAGCGAAGAGTCCACTCAAGACTGGAGTCTATCCAGGGCAGGCTTGAAAAAGATGGCATACTGCTTGGCATGGACATCCAAGGCAGAGAGTGTAACAAGTGCATACTGTGGTGTAAGTTACAGCTTCATAAGGTATCACTATTCTAGCCTACAGGCTCCTCACCTCCCTCGGTTACCATATAGTTGCACTGGACTATGTATGCATTGTATTATGTATAAGACAAGGCCTCCCTGAGGCGGCTTACTACCAAGTCATATCATGCATTGCTTTAGCTACCAATTGTGTAGGTCTTAACCGCTCATTAAGTAAATATGTCGATAGCTCTGCCCTGTTTTAGCTACCAAATGTATAGGCATTAACCAGTGCTCATTGTACTTGTACTCTGCATGACTGATCACCCACATTTATGTATGTATGTATTTATGTACAGTATGTACTGTATGAATGTCTTATTCTGACGTGCAGCCTTTGGGAAGAGTCTGTGACTCAAAGGGTTGTAATTCTGATTTCTTAAATAAATAACTAAAAAACTATCACCAAATGGCACAAGAGAACCTATGTGAAGGAGATAACTGCAGGGGTGAAATGGATGCATAGCTGACCTTTCAGCATGAGCTGAGCCATGGCATAGCAGATGGCTCATCTAGGCAGAAATGCGCCTGATTGAAAGAGGCTGGTTTCTAAAAATGGAGTGAAGGAGACCAAACGCTATCTGTATAGCTTGAAATCCTGGATCTGTTCAGGTAAAGCAGCTCCCCCAGCATAGAGAGAATGGAGAGGGGAGCAAGAGAGAGAGGTCTCCGTCATCCTGGAAGCAGGCAAGAAAGTAGGCATAACAGTGGCTGATGTGGAGGAACCTCCGGGGCCACTTGGGAAGGAACTTATTGTGTGCGGAACTCTATGGAACACAGTATACGGGGATCTGCAATCAAAGCACTAATACAGATACTCTGCGAGCAGAGGAGATAGCTACTGGAAAGATGCCTTCCAAGTAATCATCCTAGCACACATGTTGCAAGAGGTCGACGGGTTGCTGGAGATGATGGGCAACACAAGGTTGATATTGCAGACAAGCAGCTTCCAGAAGAGAGACCTTGTGAGAATAGGGGGAGGCAGTATAGCGCAATGGTTTAAGGCTCTGAGCTGCAAATCTGGTGACATCCAGCAGATCAGACATGGGTTTGAATCCCACAGCTTCCACTGGCCTACTGTGTGACCCTGAACAAGTCACTTAAATTCTCTGTGCTCCCAGGTCGCACCTGTAAAAAAGTTTTCAGCTTAGTGTGCTACTCCTGGTTAAACAACTAAAGAAAAAAAAGAACAGATGCCCTAAAGGAGCCTCAAAAGAGGTAATAGAGTTAGACAGAGGGACCAAGGGTTCAAGATATAGCACTTAAGCAGAGTGTGAATTCCTGCAATCCAGCATCAAAAAAGGGGCCCAGCAAGAGCACCAGAACACAGTTGAAAGGGGTCTGAGTTTTAGAGCGCAGATGGAAACACTCTGGAGGAAACACTGTTCCATGTGGCTGAGAAAGTTTTCCTAGTGGAAGAATACAGGCAGTAGAAGTACTTTAGAGACATACTGATAAACCATGCACCTATTCCCTTTCTTCTCTTCAGCAGCCAGGCCTGAAGGTGAAGGGAGCACAGGCTGGGATGAACTAGGAGACTGAGCCAACTGTCCAACCTGGGAAGAAAGATCCTCTGTTAAGTAAAGGACTCCGGATTCCCAAATACAGATGGTAGAGGAACTGTTACAACAAGTTAGGCAGAAACCTACAGGTATTGTCAGGAAAGCTACGTCCCTCCTTTGTCTCCAGTGGTCAGATATGACAGACAAAACGAAACACTTATGGGACAGAGACCTAGGAGTTGTGCTTTGTGAGGAGAAGTGGGCTTTAATGAAAGGGACGCATCAGGGACTATTATTTTGTAATAAGCACAAGGAGGTAGTATACAAATTTGTTCATAGATTGTATACCCCAGCTGTGGCTTGTGAATAGGTACAACCCAACAATCTCAGCTATATGTCAGGAGGTGGGTTGGCTCTGGGTATCTACCTACAATTTTTTGGGCTTGCCCAATACTACAAGTTTTCTGGGCTGATGTATGAGGGAATTGACAATATGAAAGGGCAGCGGATTAAAGTAGAACCGCCTTACAATGCTGTTTGGAGTAGATGACACATACCAGGAGGAATGGGGTTGTTGGAAAGATGGGTGAGAATACCTTGGTTTTGGCAAACAATGTATTCTAAACACTTGGTTTCTGGGGATAAGCCTCACAATAAGGCAGTGGAGAAAGTTGGCATGGGATGTGCTACAATTAGAAAGCTTGACGATAAGGCGAGGGAAGAGAAAACCAGTTTGAGAATATATGGGCACCCTTACCTAGACTCTATGCAGCCATTGGAGCAAGAGATAATAAGATGTGGATAAAGATAAGAGGTATGAAAAAATTACTCACCTTAGTAATGTTGTTTCTTCTAATGGAGTCTTGCTATATTATGACAATTGCAGTTTGTCCTACCATTAGAACTGCTCCGGAGGTGAAAGAGTTAACTCCTATTCAAAGAATGGAACTTGGAGCGCGAGCTCGGTTAGAGAAGCTCTGTCTGGGGTATTTCAAACTCCAACCTGTCAGATCTTTACGAGCAAAACTCATTAAGGTCTGTGTGGAAGCTGTAACTCACACTCAGCCAACTGGCTACCTGACTATTAAGACATACTCCTGGTCCCAACACAAAGACTCAAGTCAGGGGACCAGAAGTAATAATATAATATAAGTAATAATATGACATAAAATAAAAACATCACACCCCAAGAAGGGGTGGAAAACATAATGGGCATAACTAGCACCCACACTAGGCTGCCCACCCCATACCCAAGTAGAAGTTCTGAGAGGGGCAGGCTGGGGGGGAGGTTATAATATAGCAAGACTCCATTAGAAGAAACAACATTACTAAGGTGAGTAATTTTTCTTCAAACTACATGAAGTCTTGCATATTATGACAATTGCAGAATACACAGCAGTACCTCCATGGAGGAGGGACAGAACCTACTTAGGAATAGGCTCTGAAGCACAGCTGTGTCAAACCGAGCATCCCTCCTGGCCTGGACATCCAGGGAGTAATGCTTGGTGAAAGTATGTACCGTTTTCCAGGTAGCTGCTTGACACATCTATAAGATAGGGATGTCTCTGGCAGCAGCTAGAGACGCAGCTGTACCTCTGGTAGAATGAGCCCTCAGGCCTGAAGGGGGAACTTTCCCCAGTTTTTGATAACAAAATTGATACAAGAGACAATCCACCTGGCAATGGATCTCTTAGTGGCAAGTTTCCTTTCCGACCTCACCATAAGTGAGAAAAAGTTGAGGGATTCAACCTGTGACCCTTGGCACGCTCTATATAGTAACTTAGGGCCCTCTTAACATCTAAACTGTGCAATCTCCTCTCACCAGAGGAAGAATGGTCAGTGAAAACATTGAAGGAAGATAGATTGATTAAGATGGAAATCTGAAACCACCTTAGGCAAAACTTCCTGTTAGTCCTGAGGACTACCTTATCCCTGTGGAAAGAAATAAAGTCAGTTTCTACTGACAGGGCTTGCAACTCACTTATGCGCCTGGCAGAAGTGATAGCCACCAGGAAAACAGTTTCAAGTTAGTACTTAAGCTCTGCAGAAGACAGAGGTTCAAAAGGAGGTTGCATTAACTGGGCAATGCAAACATTAAGTCAGGCAGGGGTGGATCCCTAAAATGTGGATTAGAATGAAGTAATCCTTTAAAAACTTGAAAATACAGGGTGAGCGGAAAGAGAGGAGGGCTTTCCTGTTGAAACAAAAGCAGAGACAGCTGCCAAATGTACTTTCAGGGTAGCTGGTCTCAGTCCCAAGGAATTAAGGTGGACCATATAGTCCAAAACAATGGGCAAATCAGCAGATTCCGGGGAAATATGTTTCCCAGAACACCAAATGGAAAACCTTTTCCACTTAGAATTGTAAGTAGCCTTATTGGAAGGCTTCCTAGAAGCCTTTAGGATTTCAAGAACACCCTGAGAAAGGTGCAGGCCAGCAAATTCTAACTCAAGAGCCAGGCCTTGAGGTTGAGGGATTTGAGGTTCGGATACCAAACTCTCCCCTGTGCACAGGTTAACAGGTTGTGATTCCTGGGAGGCACAGGGAAGATGGACTGCTAGTGACAGAAGGAGTGGTACCAGGGCTGCCTGGCCCAGTCTGGGGCAATCAGAATCATCCTGCAAGGCTGGGATCTGATTTTGACTAGCACCTTGAATAGGAGAGGAGGGGAAAGGCATAAAGAAACTTCCTTCCCAATCTAGGAGAAAGGCATCCAGGGGATTGAGCCCAACACTGGGGGCCTGCAACAGAACAGTGGAAGTTGGTGATTGTCTGGGGCTGAAAAAGATCTATCTGAGGGGTGCCCCATCTGGCAAAACTATCCCTAGTATTTGAGGATCCAGAGACCACCTGTGATGGCCCTGGGAAATCTTGCTGAGAGCATCTGCTAAGACATTGTCCTTTCCTGGAAGGTGAACTGCTATGGGGAAGTGTTCAGGAATAGGCCAGAGACCACAACTTCATTGCCTCGGTGCAAGGTCAAGACAGAGTGCCCCTGCTTGTTGATGTACCACATTGTTGTGGTGTTGTCTGTTCTGACTTGCACCACTTTGTTCTGAACAGACACAGAAAACACTTGAAGTGCTAAAAAGACAGCTCTGAGTTCCAGCAAATTGATGTGGAGCAGAGATTCCTGAGGGGACCACACTCCTGAGTGGAGAGGTCTCATGGGCTCCCCACCCCAGGAAGGAAGCATCCGTGAGGAGGGTCAAGGAGGAGACAGAGGAATGAAGGGGACCCCAGTCTTAAATTGCTCTGATCCTGCCACCACTGGAGGGCCTGGATCAGGTTCGGGTCACTGGGACCAACTTGGAAAGGGGGTCTCTCTCTGAGACCAAAAGGCTCTCAAGTGAAACTGAATGTCCCTCATCTGAAATCTTGCTCCTTGCACCACGGCTGTGGACGCAGCCATGTGCCCCAGGAGCTGCAAAAGTGTCTTGCTGGTCGAGAGACCTGCAGAGTGAAGGAGGAGGCCAGAGCTAAGTTCCCACCTCTCTAAGGGTAGAAGGCTCTGGCCTGCTTTGTGTCCAATTCTGCACCTATGAAGGTGAGCACCTGAACTGGTTCCAGAACTGATTTTGGAAGATTGAGCAAGAAGCCCAGGGAGGAGAGCTGCTGGGTAACTTGCAGGTGAGATTCACTTGTTCTGGGACTGGCCTACAATGAGCCAGTCGTCCAGATAGGGAAAGACAGCAATCCTTTGCCTTCTTAAATGAGCCACTGCTACTGCTAGACATTTTGTGAATACCTTGGGGCAGAGGTGAGGCCGAAGGGCATTGCTCTGAACTGGTAGTGACCTGAGGGCAGTTCGAATCTGAGGTACTTTCGGTGGCAGCTTCTGATTAGGACGTGAAAATAGGCATCCTTGAGGTCCAGGGAGGCTAGCCAGTCCCCTGGCCTTAGAGAGGGTAAAATCATTGCCAGAGTTACCATTTTGAACTTTGGTTTCAAAAGGTGTTTGTTCAGATATCTCAGGTCTAAAATGGGCCGCCATTCTCCTGTCTTTTTTGGGGTAAGGAAATATCTGGAGTACAGACCCTTGCCCTGGTGTAGGGAGAAACCCTTTCTACAGCTCTGAGAGCCAGGAGGGTTGAGACCTCTGTTTCTAAAGTAAAGGTCTCTAAAGAGTTTGCAGGTGGGAAAGACCCGATTCTCATCTTTGGGAACTTTTTGAAGCTGAGAACCAGACCCTGGCTTACTACTTCCAGGACCCACTTGTCTGAAGTTAGAGACACCCAGTTCTGAACGAAGTAAGCCAACCTGCCCCCTACAGGTAAAGGAGAATCGGCCCTGGACACCCCATCAGGGTGTCTGTTTGGCAGGTGCTTTAGGCTGAGGGGTGGGAGCAGGCCTGCCCACACCCCGTCTGCCTCTCCCTCTGAGCATAAGCAGAGGAGGCCTGGGTTTGGTAAAAAGGCCTGTGAAAAGGCCTACCTCTACCCCTGGAGGCCTGCCTCTGAGGAGTGGCTTGCCGCTCCTTAGCCTGAGCACTCTTATAGGTAATCCTATATTCATCCATTTTCTTCATATAATTCTCTGTCTGCTCCCCAAACAGAGAATTTCCAACCACAGGAAAATCCATAGCCTTAGTCTGGGTATCCTGTGACAAGCTAGTACACCTGAGCCAGGCCAACCTGCGAAAAGCTACAGACGTAGCCATGACTCTAGAGGATACATCATTAAAATCCACAGCAGCATGAAACTGCACCTTAGATGCCTCAATGCCATCAGCAGCCACCTGTTCCAGCTCACTAGCAAGCTGGCCAGAGGCCTGTTTGGCCAAGGCCATGACAGTGTCCCATCTAGATTTCTGATACCTTGCTACATAAGCCATGTAATTTGCTTGCCTGAGTCCCAAGGACGCTGCCATGTATTGTTTTTTAGCCATGGCATCAATCTTCCTGGAATCCTTGTCAGGAGGATGTGAAGCCAAAGGAATATTAGCTTTATCACAGGCTGCAGCCTGAACCACACCAACGTGGCTGCACTGCTGTGAAAGGAATTCTGTATCAGGACCTGACAGAGTGTACCTCCTGTCCATCTTTTTGTCCACAGGAGGCACAGAATTAGGAGTTTTTAAAATCTTTATTGTCTGTTTCCTAAATGATTTATGCAAGGGAATAGACAATCTCCTAGACTCTGGAATATCCATCATTTCTACAAAATCAGGTTCCTCTTGTTCATCCACAGCTTCCTCCAATGGAAGTTGGAGGGTTTCAGCAACTTTTTTGTAAAACATAAAGTGAGAGGGGACTGAAGCAAGGGAGATTCTAAAGGTCTGTCTGGGAGATGTCCGTTCAGTGGGCACCCAGACCCTCACAGTCACATTCATACTGTTCATAATCATCCTCCCTCCTCTGGTTCATAAAATTCTTCAACAACATATTCCTGAACCGATGGAACCGACCAACCGACCTTTTATCAGACAGTGGCGGTTCGGACGGAACCGGAGAAAGTGACTGGACAATCTGAATAGCTTTATATCTCTGCAGCAGTTGGAGAAGGAATTTTGGGCCCACACCTGCTGATTTTCTTGTTTTCTTACTGGAACTGGCCTCCGAGCCAGCTTTACGCTTGACCGAGGAAGTCTCGCCTCGGTCAGAGGGCATCTCGTTCGGGTTGGCACCAACCGGCTGGCCATCCGGTCAGCTGGACTTTTGCTTCTCGCTCTTGAGCCTGCCAACTCTCTTATCCAGGGTGGCTGCAGGAAATTTTACAAATCTGGCAGTCTGAATTGAGGTGGTCAAACCCCAGACAATATAAACATGTGGTGTGGGTCAGCCTGGCAAAGACTTCCCCACAGGCATCACAGTGTTGAAACCCAGTGGGCGGTTTTCTTTTGGTTTTCAGACATAATGCCAGCCTAACCAAAACTTGCCCTTTTAAATGGCAGTGCCAGGCAAGACACTTTATCGGTTCCAACCGTGTCACTGGTCTTGGAAAACGTAATGAAATCAGTTTTTTTTAGAACCGATAAGAACCGGGAACCGCACTCTAAAACCTTCAATTCAAGTTTTAAAACAAGCTGATCGGTTCAAAACCGAACTGATAACATTTACAAGTTCCACACAGAAAATAAATTACTTACGATACCACAGACAGAGCTTGAACCGAACGGTTTTGCGGTTAAAATAATAATATTCTCGGTTGATTTGAACCGAGAAGACACTGTTTAAACCGAGAAATGAACCGAGCAGTAGGAGAAATTCCGGAGCGATCTGTTCAGTGAGGGGAGTAAAGAATCTGACAGTTTAGGTTTGAAATAACCCAGACAGAGCTTCTCTAACCGAGCTCGCGCTCCAAGTTCCATTCTTTGAATGGGAGTTAACTCTTTCACCTCCGGAGCAGTTCTAATGGTGGACAAACTGTAATTGTCATAATATAGCAAGACTTCATGTTTGAAAGATATATATGGAATGAAGTGAATACTGATTAGCTGGGGGTGGGGAAGGAACGGTGGGATGGGAGGGGGAAGGAAGAGGGTGGGGGTGGGGGAATGGGGGAGGATCTTTAATTTCTTTTATTTCTATCTTACAGATTCTCTCTTTCTCTCTTACCTATGTCTCTTCCTTTACCATAGCACCATTAGGACCTATTCCCTAAGTATAAAATACAGAGATATACACTTAATGTGTATTAGGTTTATAAGAAAGGTACTTAAATTAACTGACGATGTTAGGTTGATGAAGTGGGAAAAGTTTGTAAAGTATGCACAAGACTAGTATATGCTGATGGTGATGTATACTTTTTTATTTGCTGTAATATGAAAAGAGAAACTAATAAAAAGATTATGCAAAAAAAAGAAAGATTCTCTGTTTACTGATTGACAGTTCGTTCAACAGAGGAAACCATAATTGTCGATCAGAATGATCTCACTCCATGTGCCTGAGAGCATCTTTCCCAATCATTTAGACATTCATGCATAAATTTCCCCTTCTTGCATCGATTCTTGTTTTGCACTTCTGTAATGTCCTCTGCAGTTAGTTTTTGCATTTTGAGCTGCTAAAAAGTACAGGGTGTGCCAGAGTTTCTACAGCAAGCCTGGTGTTGCTATAAACCTGGGGCTGCGCTGCTGTCACTATATGGAATAGGAATGAATCACACTGTGCTGTACAATGAGTTTGCATCAGTTTTGGTAGGGAAAACTTCCATAACTTGGGGTACGTACTGTGCTCAGCGTTGTCCCTCTTCCCCAAGGCACCCTTGTTAATGCAGTATGCCGACACTGAATGCCTCATCTGTATGTCATTTTCTAATAGCAGCAAAGCATGGGGAATGAGAGACTAGAGAGAGTTGTCCGCTGAGACAGCTCACTGTCAGTTTATTCATCAGTGTTAGTAGTGCCTTTGTAATCTGAACACAGTAATGCCTCCTTCTCAGTGCGAGAGAGGTGCCTTACACTTCTTTTAGTATTAAAAAGCCTTTTGGTCACCCTGACCGAAATTCTCCATTTGCTCCCCTGTCCTGCACCTCCCCATCAAAATGGCACTGCAGGACACTGAACTCGGATTTTGGTGGCATGTAAAACAAACATTGTGTTTAAATGTACTATGTTTCCCTAAGTCCACTACAGATGTGGTTTTGAAAACTGAGGGTTATTTCCTAGAGAAATTTTTGTTTGAAAAGTGAAGGGGCCAAAAAAACAGGAATCTACTGATGAAAAACTAAATGAATGCACTTTTTCTTCCTTCAGATATGGTTAGAGACGGTGCACCACTCTGAACCCGTGAGGTGTGGAAAGGGGAATCACTCTCTATTGCTCATCGGATGCGCAGTCTGCCCTAGATATCTTCCTGACCACATTCTTGGCACTACAAGAAAACCACAGTCACCTCATGACCAGACGTGTAAGAAATAGGCAGACCCACTGGCTGAAAGCTGACCTTCTCTCTAAATTACGTTTGAGGGACAAATGCTGGCTTCGGTATAAGAAATATGGTCTACTAGAAGATTTTCATACCTACAGGGAACTTAGAAATACATGAAAGAAAGAATCAAGCAAGCAAAAGGCTCCTACTGTAAGGATCTACAGACTCCCAGGGGAACCCGGAAAAATTTTGGTCCCATATTAAACACTTCCTTGGCTCAAATCAGTCCGCCACACCTAATAACACGACTCCAAAAGGCATCCACTGTAACCATCCCCTTACTATTGCAAACTTCTTTAACGTGCAGTTTGCTGATCTCACTCAATACACCTCCACTTTCCTTCCTCCATCAAATCCTGACATACAAGTTAACCCCACAAGAGCCACCTTCCACTTCAAATCCGTGCATAGGGATGAGGTTCTCAGACTTCTACGAAACATCTCAGAGTATGCAGCTGTGGGGTCTGATAACTTGGAACCTAAGCTCCTAAAATTAGCTGCCCCACACATAGCAGCCCCCCCTAGCAAAGATTTTCACTCTCTCTCTGTCAAGGCTCTGTCCCAGACATCTGGAAAATAGCCAGAGTTACCCCTGTACTCAAGAAGGGTGACCCACTTGACCCAACAAACTACAGACCTATTGCCATCCTGTCTGCACTCAGCAAAATTCTTGAGAAACTGGTTGCCCTAACTACTGACTTTCTTCTGAAAAATTACCTAACTGATGCTCAACATGGTTTCTGCAAGGGACACAGTACCACCACTGCCCTGCTCAAACTCACGTCTGACACCCTAGTGGCCATGGACTCTGGCTGGCTCACGGGGGCCATTTTCATAGCTATGACCAAGGCATTTGATCTTGTAGACCATTCCATCCTCACTGCCACTCTCAACTCTCTAGGTTTCTCATCAAACATTACAAACTGGTTTAATAGCTATCTGACTGATAGGTCTCAATACGTGAAATTCAACTCCACCCTCTCTGACAAGGTTGCCATCAATATTGGTGTACCTCAAGGGTCTATCTTGGGTCCTCTGCTTTTCTCAATTTTTATAAACAGCATCACCGCCAATCTCCTTAAAACTTCCTCTCTATTATATGCAGATGACATTATATTGTATACCAGTTCCAACAGTATAGAGGACATAAACTCTCGACTTTCAGCTTATCCAACAGTGGCCTGCAAATCACAAAACTTAATTCTAAATAACACCAAGACCCAAGCTATGCTATTTGACTCTAGGCTCAAACTCAAACACTCCCAGGCAAACTTCAATGTCTCCTCCCTGGATGGCTCATCAGTTGGGGTGGTAAACTCCTTCAAATATTTAGGAGTCACTCTTGACCCATCACTGAGTTTCAACCTCCATATTCAATCTACCTGTAAGAATGTAAACTCTAAACTTGGTATCGCCTACCGTATGAGCTATGCGCTCACCCCCTCAGCCAGGCTTGCTACTGCCCATGGGATATTACTCCCCTCTCTCACCTATGGGGTTGCCACTTACTTCTCTGCCAGCAACTCAAGTCTATGAAAGTGGGGTGAACACCTATAATAATAATAATAATAATGATAATAATAATAATAATATCTGCTGCTTCGCATCCTTCTCCCCCCGGCTGAAAATCATTGTCTTCTCTACTCAGATTTGGGATCGCAGCCTCCCCAAGAGCTTCGGTATTATGCTCTTGGATCTATTACTGATAACATCAGATCCCGTTCAGCTAAACCCCTCGCCAGTCTCTTTCTCTACCAGAAAAAGTAGTTATGTAGGAACTTACCGTAACAGTAGATCTTCCAGAACAGCTCTTGCAGCAGTTACACCATTAGACTGAAGCCGGGCAGGCGCCAGGACCTCACGGAAATTTTGTAGCTAGCAGAGCGTAGGACCGCTCTGCCTGTCCCAATTCCCGACGCCAGGCGTAGTACATAGGAGGCGTCCCCATAATCCCCAGTTCTCCGCCCAGAGACTCTCAGCCGCTGGATGACATCAGAAGAGGAGACTGAGGATCCGCCATCAAATGGCAATCAGAAAGAGGCTGTGAACGCCTTATCCTAGGAGAAGGATGTTGGAACTAGAATCTACCTCCAGCGGGGATGGTGGGAGGTAAAGTAACTGCGGCAAGAGCTGTTCTCGAAGATCTACTGTTACGGTAAGTTCTTACGTAACTGTACTATCTTACTTTGAGAAACAGCTCTTGCAGGTTACACCATTAGGACCGATTCCTAAGCAATCCTGGAAATCACACACCAACGGGAGGAGGGAAGGTAGAAATCCTTGAATGACATCGAGCCTAGGACAGAAGTCCTTGAAGGACTGCTAGACTAAAACCTGCTCTTCACCTCGATGCAATATCCAGGCTGTAATGCCTGATGAAAGTGTGTATGGAGCTCCAAGTAGCTGCAGCACAAATAGCTGAGGTGGAAACGTTCTTTAAAGCTGCAAAAAAGGTAGCCACCCCTCTGGTGGAATGATCCTTAACTGTGCCCGGTAGGGGTTTGTTGCGCTTCTGGTAACAGAACATAATACACTGGATGAGCCACCTGGACAGTGACCGTTTTGAGACAGGAGTTCCCATCATCCTGTGGGCAAAGGAGACAAAAAGCTGGTCCAATTTTCGGTGGTGATGGTTCTGGTCAGGTAGTATCTGAGACACCTATGCACATCTAGAGCATGCAGGCAGAAGGGCTTCTCCTCGATTAGAGTACCTAGGGAAATACACTGGTAAATCGATATCCTGATTAAGGGTGAGTGCTGAGACCACCTTAGGCAGAAATTTAGGATTAGTCCATAGGGATACCCTGTCTTGGTGGAAAACCAAATAAGGTTCTTTGCACATAAGTGCATGGAGTTCAGAAATTCTTCTGGCCGAGGTAACGGCAACTAAAAACAGCGTCTTCCAAGAGAGAAGACGTAGCTCGCAATCTGCGGCTGGTTCAAAGGGTGGCAGAGTAAGCTGTTCCAGGACAAAGGGTAGATCCCATGGTGGAATCGGATCCTTAATCGGGGGCCTAAAGTGGAGGACACCCCTCAGGAAGGCACGTGTCGTGTCCAATTGAGCTACAGTGCATTGGCCTACAGGGATGCGATAAGCTGAAATGGCACAGAGATGTACCTTGATCGAGGAGTAAGCCAAGCCTGACTGGAAAAGGGACAGCAGGTAGTCCAATACCAACTTCTCTGGACAGTCCAAAGGTGACAAGCCGCGCGCTTGAACCCGTAAACAAAACCTGCGCCACTTCATGGCGTTGGTCGCATGGGTAGCTGGTTTCCTGGCAGCAGTGAGAATGTCTGCTACCTCTTGCGAGACCCCGTGTCACATCATGGCTATGTCTCTAGGAGCCAAGCATGCAGGTTCAGGGAATGTAGGTCCGGATGGACCAAGGAACCCGCCTCCTGAGAACAAATGGGAGCTGACTGGCAATGGCATTGGAGGTTCCCGGGACAGCTGATGCAAGAAAGGGAACCAGATCTGCCTGGGCCAAAAGGGCGCGATTAGTATCAGTGTCGCTTGCTCTCTGCGAAGTTTCAGAAGAACCCTCTGGATCAACGGGAAAGAGGGAAAAGCATAAAGGAATCTGACCGCCCAGGAGAGGGACAACACGTCTCACCAGAAAACACCAGGCCCTGGATCTAGCGAGCAAAAATTGGGCAGTTTTGCGTTGGATGGGGACGCGAAAAGGTCTAGTTCTGGAGTACCCCATCTGCAAAACATCCTCTGCTACCTCCTGTAGTAGTTCCCATTCGTGGACTCTGGCCTGAGAGCGGCTCAGGCCATCTGCAATGATGTTGTCCACTCCCGGAACATGAACGGCAATGAGATTTGCGCCATGTTGCAAGATCCAATCCCACACTCTCATGGCCTCACTGCAAAGCGGGTAGGAATGGGTGCCTCCTTGTTTGTTGAGGCAATACATCACCATGGAATTGTCTGTTTGTGACAGAAGTGTACCTGGTGGGATCTTTGACTGGAAGGCCTGCAGGGCATAAAGAACTGCCCTCATTTCCAGGATATTTATGTGGATATGAGACTCTTGGTCTGTCCACAGGCCCTGAGACCAGACACAGTCGAGGTGTGCTCCCCAGCTGAGCCCTGAGGCGTCTGTGGACAGTGTCTCAGTCTGGGACGGCGCAATGAAGGGGACTCCTGCTGAGAGATTCCTCAGATCTAGCCACCATTGCCAATCTCAGACTACGGTCTTCCTGATCCGGATTGGATGCTGCAGATGGTCTTGCTTTTGGTCCCATTGGACCCTTAACATCCACTGGGTTACCCGCATGTGGAGACAGGCTAGCGGAACTGTTGCAATGGCTGCAGCCATGTGTCTGAGCAGGCAAAGGACCAATCTGGCAGGAACGGTCTTCACCGAAATGTCCCTGATGAGGGATCTGATGTGTTCCACTCTGTCCGGGGGAGGAAAGCTTTCCCTTGGACGGTGTCCAGAACTGCACCTATGAATTGCAGAGTCTGGGACGGAACCAGGCGTGACTTCTCGTGATTGATGATAATGCCCAACGTCTCAAACAGAGTGAGTGCAGTAAATGGCAGACATCAGGGTCTCCTGGGAGGGTGCCATGAGAAGCCAATCGTCCAGGTAGGGGAACACGTAGTGGCCTTGTCTCCTCAGAGATGCGGCTACGACCGCCATGCACTTCGTGAACACCCGAGGTGCCGAGGACAGCCCGAAGGGGAGAGCTCAGAATGGATAGTAGCGACCCTGAAACTCGAAGCGCAGAAACTTCCTGTGCGCCTGAGCAATAGGTATATGCAGGTAGGCATCCTGCATGTCTAGAGACGCTAGGAAAGCATCCTGCTTGAGCATGGGAATCAGACCTGGGAGGGTCACATTGCGGAAGCGTTTGTACAGGACCGGGTCGCTGAGGTCCAGTATCAGATGGAGGTCCCCCGTCTTCTCTGGAACCAGGAAGAAGAGAGAATATCATCCTAGGCCCCTCTGGTTCAGTTATACGTGCTCTATGGCTTTCTTTTCCAGAATCGCGAGCACCTCCGGCTGTATGAGCAGGGCATGCTGACCCGAGTAACGGGAGAGCAGGGGAGGTCTTGCCAGTTGGTGGTCGAGAAATTCTATGAAATGGCCTTTCTTGACCAATTGAAGAACCCACCTGTCGGTGGTGATCGACTGCCACCCTAAAAAGTAGTGAGCGATGCAACCCCCCACCTTTCTTGCCCGTTGATCCAGAGGAGGAGCAGGGGCCGGGAAGGAGTCATGCTGTGGCAGCACTGGTCACAGCGGGCTGGGCCGGTTTTGTGTAACGGCCTCTGCCTGGGGACGGACTTGGCCTGGGCTTTACGCTGAAAATTGCCCCTTTGCTGCTGGCTGGAACGTGGCTGCTGCCTTTGTTGCCAGCTGCGAAAGTGGCTCTGCTTCCTATGAAAGGAACTAGGCCTGGATCTGTACATGACCTGTACAGATTGGACTGCCTTCCCTGCGTCCTGGAGTTTGGGGATGACCTTCTCCGTGGATTCACCAAAGAGTACCTCACCGTTGTACGGGATGTCTAGAATATTCTTCTGTGTGTCTGGGGTGAAGCTGGACATACGGAGCCAGGAGATTCGCCGGAGACAAACGCCTGAAGCTGCAGCTCTGGCACAAGAGTCTGCAGAATCGTATGCGGCTCTAAGCACTTGGGTCCCCACACCTGACCCTGTGTGGAGAAGGCTGAGGAGCTCCGCCTTTTGATCGCCATCGGGAAGCTTGTTGACCAGGTCCTGGCCCTGTTCCCACATGGTGTTCTGAAACTGTACCATGTGAGTAAGGTAGTTCAGAGACCTGATGGTGCATGTAGCAGCTGCATACGTGCGCCTCCCCAGGGCATCCAATTGCTTGGATTCCTGGTCCGGTGGCTGAGTGCTCATATGTTGGGGTCTTTGAGACCGGTCATGCGAGGCCGTGATGACCAGGGAGTCTGCCAGAGGTTGTTTCGCCAGGTACTGGTCGTCTCTTGGAGCCTTGTACAGGCGGTCAGCCTTCTTCAGCACTGCGGGATTGGAGTGCGGATGCTTCCACGCAGCCTTGGTGACGTCCGCAAAGGTGTCCACCAAGGGTGGTACTACCACAGGCTTTGGGTCTTTCTGCCGAAGACAGCGGGCAAGGCGTTGTCGTTCGGGGTCAGGGTCTTCAGCATCCCACCCCATGTTGTCCTGGATGTGCCTCATGATCTCCGCAAAAGAGGGATCATCCGGAGAACTGGGGAGGTCATGTGGGTCAGGAGAGGAGATGCTGAGTGGAGAAGGAGATCTGGAGTAGTCCAAAGTGTCCGATCTGGAGTCCTCCCCCGATGGAGTATACCAACACCGTCTGGGTCGCTTAGGGCTGGAAAACCTGATGGAGATCTGGAGTGAGACCTTCTCTTGTCTTTAGATCTGCCCCTAGGAGGTGGTGTCTATTCCTTGGAAGGTTGGTGGTCGTCCTGCTGGCCCTTAGGTAGAGGAGGGGGCGTAGGAGACGAAGGAGGAGGAGTAGGAGGTTTAACAGGGACCACATCCTTTTGGATGGTGTCCCACCAAAAAGTAGAGAGTTCATTTTCTTCTTCAATATTCATGCCCAACAACGGGCCTGGCGCCGGTGGTCTGTCACCAGGGTTGGGCGTCAGGTGTCTCCTGGTTCAGGGAAGGTTCCCGTGGGAGCCCGGCATCCTCAGTGTCGCCCGCCTGGTCTTCGGGCAGTGGGGTGTCCTCCTCAGTCAATTCCCTGTGACCGGCGCCCACCGTGACGGGGTGAGGCGGCCCTCCGCTTCTGAGTGCGATGAAGATCGGAAAGTCTCCTGGCAGATGCCTCGATCCGCGAACGCCCGGCCGGCGACTGGCATCTGGCTGGTGTAGTTGGTTCCTGTGACCGCCTGGCCAACTTCGGGTATTTAGCCGATGTTGGGTCCGATGTCCTTTTCAGGGACGTCAGGTCCTTAGTTTTTCTGGGCCCTGGATCAGGACCTCTGGGCGGTTGAGAGACCAACCTGGAGTCTGTGTCCCGACGTCGGGTGGAGGAAGAGGATTTATGGTGCTCTGAAGACTTAAAAGAGGCCTTGGATGGAGTGGAGGAAGCCGAGGGCCTCAAAGTCTTAATTGGCTGGAGCGAAGAACAACCGCCTGAAAGTCCAGACCTTAACTGGGGGGGGGGGGGTTGTGACCGAGCGGAGGGAGAGTGGTCCGATCTGGAGCCTGAGCTGCGGGAATCCGAGGCCAGAGTCAGGGATCTGGACCTCACCTTCTCCTGGTGCTTATGGGCCTTTGAAGAAGACTCCCCTGGAGGAAGGTTCTTGGTCCACCCTTTTTAATTTCTCTTCAAAGAGATATGCCGGTAGTGCCTTCTGACGGCGAATCCTGGTGCGGCTATTGAACCCTTGGCAAAAGGTGCAGGCCTTGGTATCATGGTCTGGGCCTAGGCAATGCACGCAGGAAGAGTGAGGATCCTTGAAAGGGATCTGTTTTCCACAGGCACACTTAGAAAGGTGACCCTCAAGCGAAGGAGTTGGAGAGGACATCAGTTGGCAAAAATACACAGGAAGTTCTGTAGTCGTCGTACGCTAGGTAGAGACAGAGAGGCCAATGCTGGCGGGAAAATAACTGGGGATTCTGGGGGACTGCCTCCTTATGTACTAAGCCTGACATCAGGGGCGGGACCGACGTCAGAGGTGGTCCCCGCTGAATACTGCTAGCTAGAAAATTTCTGTGGTGTCCTGGTGCCTGCCGGCTTCAGTCCTAATGATGTAACCTGCTGCAAGAGCCGTTTCTCGAAGTAAGATCCAACTATGCCTTGTGCTCTGCAGACCATGCCCCGTTCTTATTCTAAGACATCGCACTTCCAAAGGTGGTCATGCTTTTGCCTGTCATGCACCCCTTTTCTGGAACACACTCCCACTAACCTTATGTCAAACCGCATCCCACATCTCCTTCAAGAGAGAATTACGCCACTATCTCTTTTCCTCCTGTGTCTGCTCCTGTTTCAAACCATCCTAGCCCTCATTTCCTAATCCAACCCCTCTCTCTATTTGTCCACTGGGATCCTAGGGTCCACTCCAACAGGGAGCACTTTTCCTTCCAATTCTCACTGCCTAACTTTCTCTTACTTTATTACTACTTGCTCTCTCAGAGCTCTATTCCCCATTGTTTGTATACTGCACAGTTCACGCTAAAAAATGACCCGATTTTATGTTACATGTAAACCTAAATGATGTATTTTTTTGTCATTTTTACCACTGTTAATTACTCAAACACTTACATGTCACTTGTATTATGTACAAAAATGTTTCTCCTGAAGTTTGTCTCTGTACCCTCCCAGGTCATGCCTGAAAATAGTCTTGTTGGCTAGTGCACCTACCCGGTAAACAAAAACTAAATAAAAAATAAATAAATTTCTGAGCAGGTTGCACCTTTACCCTTTATCTTTTTATTAAATTTTGGTGACCGGGTAAGCCCACTGGGCCCTGGAGGTCCCTTTTTCAGGGGCAACCCGGGATTACATAGCATTGCTAAATATCACAGTATGATTGAAAATTATACAGTATGATACAAGTTATATAGTATTGTACAGTCAGCTGGTTACATGTGCTGAGAACAGCATGCATTCGTGGTGGGTACAGGAGTTTAGCAGAGTATGTGACTAGACAAAGAATGAGAGAGGAGGGTGTGAGCCACATTACATAATACGATTTACTCACTGAGGGTAATACTGGACTGTGGGATTCAGTTGACCGTGAGGTGGTCCCAGGAGCCTAGCAGCGGCATCTGGAAGTTGCAATCATGTGAGCCTTAAGTCTAGTGCAGAAACTTTTGATTGACAGTGCTTCCTGCACCCTGGGAGGGAGGGAGTTCCACAGGGTGGGTGCAGTGTGAGCGAAGGACTTGCCTCCCGCCTTGGTTCTTACTCTGGGGACAGCTAGGAGAGTGCGATCTGTTATGCGGAGGAGCCGGGGATTAGCCTTTAGCGCAATGAGTCCAGATAGACTGGGAGGGGGAGTTTGGTTAATTAATTTGAAGGTTTGGCATAACAGAGGGTACTGGAGACGGGCGTCCAAAGAGGGCCAATTTGCTGTGATTGCGTGTCACAGTGGTGATTCCTGGGGTTTGATTGGGCGGCGAACTGGGCCACCTTATTGTACAGGGCTGGAGTCTATTCATCTCAGTCCTTGCTACTCCATGGACTACTGGGGCCGCATAGGTGATTGTCGGAAGGAGGACGCGGGTGGCAATGGAGACCCTTGCTTCTGGTATCAACTGTTTTTTCAGTCTCTAGAGGGTGCCCAGTTTCTCATGTAAGGTTTTAGTAACTTGGTCCACATGGTTCTTGAGGGTGAAGCCCTGGTTCAGGGTGAGGCCAAGGTGTTTTAGTGACACCACTACCTCTAGGTTAGTGCCAGACATGGAGGTGAAGTGTAGGTGTTGTTTTCTATCATGTCCCAGGGATCTTGGACCAAACAGCATGGCCTTGGTCTTATCCGTGTTAAGGACCTTGCTATTGTTAACAAGCCAGTTCTCGAGGGAACACAGGTCACCTTGGAGCAAGGGGCTGAGGTCTCCCAGATAAGTGGAGGGTCTATAGATAATGGCATTATCCGCATATTGGACCACTGAGCTCCCCCCACTGTGGAGGCTCAGTTCATTGGTGAAAAGGGAAAAGAGGAGGGGACCGAGTATCAACCCCTGCGGCACTCCCTCTTTTAGTGGGAGCGGCTCTGAAATGGAGCCTTTCCATTTTACCCTCTGTGTGCGACCAGTTAAGTAGCTTCCGAACCACCTTAGAAAAATGCTGTCAAGACCTACTTTGCCCAACTTAGTCAAAAGCAGATTGTGATTGACCAGGTCGAAGGCCTTAGGTCAATGAAGACTGCACCAGTAGGGTTCCCCTTATCCAGATTATGGAGTACGTCTGCCGAAAATTTGATAAAGGCAGAGTCCGTCCCATGCTGGGTTCTGAAGCCGTGCTGGGAGGGTGCCAGAAGTTAATGGTATTCCAGGTAATCACGGAGTTGCCCATAGATCAGCCTCTCCTGTAACTTTGCCAGGATGCAGAGCAGGGAGATTGGCCTGTAATTGCTGATGGACACCCGCTGGCCTCCCTTGTGGATGGGGATCACATGGGCCTGCTTCCACTTTTCAGGGACTTCACCCTCTTTTAGGAATCAATTAAAGAGCCAGGTCAGGGATCTGACCAGGGACTGGGCCCCTTCCTTCAGCAGCCTGGGGTGAATCCCATCGGGTCCCCCAGCACTGGATGTTTTAAGTGTCATTAAAAGTGAGAGTACTTCTTTTGGTTTGACCAGTCTGAGATGGAAGGTTGGGCGGTCGAGGTTAGGAAGTGACCTCGTGTTAGGGTCAGAGTAGAGGGGCGGTAGTCCAGCCTTGTAAGAGTCTAAGTTAGTGAAGTGGTAGTTAAGTGACATGGCGATATGGGGGTTGTCATGTATTAGTTGTCCGTTGACCTCGATGGGGCCAAGTTCGGACTTGCCGCTCCCTTTTAGTAACCCATTAATGTGGGCCCAAAATAATCTAGGGTGCCCCCTAGATTCTTTTTCTGAAGTTGCGGGACGTATTCTCTTTTTGCCATTTTGATGGCCAGCTTACACCCGTTTGAGAGTTCTGTAGCTCACCAGGTTGGAAGGAGAGCTTGTATTTTTTCCAGGCCTTATCACGGTTTTTCATTAGGGCCTTCAATGGGGGAGGTGATCCACTTATAGCAACTTCCCTTAGTACAGAGTTTCTTCATAGGGGCGAGTAGGTTGGCTGCGGTATTGAGTGTTCTCTGGAAGAATGCAACCGCCTCATCCAGAGAGGGGAGGAGTTTGATTGGGCTCCAGTCTATGCTGCTAAGGTAGTTGGAGAGTTGTTCGGGTGATAGGTGGGTGTAGTCCCGTGCTGTCAGGATTCCCGGACGGAATCTGGGAGCCCTAATTTTTCCAGATACTGAATTTGGGGGAGTGGTCACTTAGGGCATCCACTAGGGTGCCTGCAGCCTGGATATTACAGGGGTTGGTCACCAGCGCCCAGTCGAGGGTGGAGTGATTCCCTGTTTTGTGGTTCAGTCTTGTAGGTCCTGAGATAACCTGTGCAAGATTTGCTTCTTGTATCATTCCTTTAAGCTACTGGTTTGTATTCGGGGCCCAATTCAGATTAAAGTCCCCCAGTATGAGTAGCTCAGAGGAGACCTCCTCGCCAGTGTCCTTTAGGACAGACTCAAGGGATAAGAAAGCATTCTTAGGTGGGTTGTATAGACACCCAATGGTGAGGTGCTTGCAAAGACCAAGGGTGATGTGTACAAAGACCGTTTCACTGTCAGTGCTGGTAATGTGCTGCAGATTGACCTGCACTGAGTTCAGGGTGTCTTTTGCATAGATTAAGACCCTTCCCCCTCTTTTGTTTGCTCTGTCTTTGCGGAAGGAGTGGTATCCAAGGGCAGCGACCTCATGTGGGAGTACTTGAGGCATGAGCCAGGTCTCCGATACAGCCAGGACATCTGGGTTGTACAGATCCAACCAGGCTTGTACTTTCTGCACCTTGCGTTGCAGACTGCATATGTTCATATGTGTACTCCGCATGCCCTTCGAGGACACCCACTGAGGGTCCGGTGGTGAGGAAATCAGTAGGTTGTCAGGAGGGGTCCAGGGTTTGGTTGAATATCTCCTGTGATGAGCAGGAGGGTAGCAATGAGGCAAAGTAAGGAGGGGCAGGGAGAGGAGTAGCTCAGTTCTGTGTTCGCTGCGAGGAGGAAAGTATGGTACCAAATGCCTTTCCTGTAAAATTTGTGGGCCGACAAGAGTGATAAGAGTCTGTTTTTTTTTGGGGGAGATGGCATATCCGATGATAGTATGGAGGGGTGTGGGGGTTCCCTGCAGCCTGGGTCGCTTGTGCTAATAAGCCTGTCAACCTAGAGGAGGGACAGGATATAAATGACGGCCAGGAGTAGCCCACTGTTGGGCCAATAATGGTGGGGTAACCCTTGCTTTATAGACATTCTTAATCAGTAGGGGTCCTTTCAGCTGGAGTGGGAGTATATTAAGGTAGGCCTTGTTTCTACCGTTGCAACCCTGGGTCCGGTATGATCAGATTCTCAACAGTCTCCCTAACCCTTCAGAACTCTACTTCCCCTATGAAAGAAGTCTTTAGAAATAGGAGTGGCTAGTGGCTTCTATACTACCGCCTTTTTGTCCAAAAGTGGATGCTGCTCATTCCCTGTGACCAAGTAGGGAGCAACAGGTTAGGTCAGCATTACAATATATGGTGCTGGATACTAACAGTTGTTTTAATACAGCCAGAATACTAGCGTATCAACAGGATCAATACCACCTATAACTAGCTGATCAAACCAATGGCCTTGTATGGCAACCATATGATGCAGGGGGGGTTAGAGGTGAGCAGAGCTATAACTACAGAACAGTATATGGATGCGCTTTGGAGGGAAAGAGGTTTACCAGCTGGCAGAGAAAAGCGAGTGGGACAAATTAGGGGAAGAATTCTAGGTAATATTCAGCAATCATTGAGTTACACACCAGGTGGTGTGAGAGGAGCATTTAAGTAGTTATAGCAGCCTCTAGTGATGGGTACAGATAACCTGCAGATGGAGAAATGGCCCAATTGGTTTTTAACGTCACGTGATATGCAGTATAAGACACAGAGTTGACCATGGATGGTGGTGTTAACACTGTACCGGAAACTGCCTGTATATTATTGATATACTGCTGATTTGCTGATCCTTCTCCCCGATCTTTTCTTATATGGCAGATTCTCACAGTAATACCTTCACATTTACCCTGTCTTTAGGCTCAATTACTATGATGTCTCAGCACTGCTGCCACCTGCTGAGCACTCCTTAATACTGCAGCCTCAAAATATATATATGTGAAAACAGAGGAATTTTCTTAATAGAAACATACACTTGCCCTGAGTCTGTCCTGACAAGGCCCCTCGGCTGCCTGACCCTATACACCTATGCCTTCCCCTACCCTCAGCCCTCTCACCTTCTTGCCCTCTTCCTCCTATTGTTTCTTGAGTTGCTCATCGCTCAGTCTGATTTTGTCAAGCAAAGTTACTGTCTAAAACCATGTACCTGTAACTGTTTTATGTTTTAGTGTCTGTTACCCTGTAACCAGCATGACGTGGAACCTTTGTAAGAAAGCCTTGGCTCAAAGGTACTTTGTAATCCTAGACACAAATAAATAAAATAAATAAAATACACCAACATGCATCATTACAGCAATGTACCAGATCTAGCAAAGAACAAGGTGGTACCTTCTCCAGATCAGGTACTCCATGCAGCAACATGTAACCCAGCTCGGGCGGCATATCTATGGGAAGCAGTCCCACTCTCGAAAGCCCTCGAAAAAATAACAGCACCCAACTCACTGAGTACCTACTTGCTCATAACCTACTTTGCAGGGAGCAGCATGGCTTCAGATCTGGGCATAGTACAAGTACGGCTCTCACCAAGTTCACTAATTTTATTCACTCTGCCCTGGATAGAAAACACCTAACTGGAGCTGCCTTCATCGACCTGTCAAAGGCCTTTGATACAGTCTCCCACCCCTTACTCTTAAGCACACTCTGCCATATAGGTCTGTCACAAGGACCCGTCTCCTGATTTACCAGTTACCTCACAGTTAGATCACAATGTGTCAAAATAAACAACACTCTCTCAACCACCCAGCCAGTCTGCTCTGGGGTTCCCCAGGGCTCCATACTCAGCCCTCTGTTATTCAGCATCTACCTAAACACCTTGCCCAATTCCTGCTCCGGCAATCCTACTACTCTATGCGGACGATCCAGTTCTTTTTGCCTCACACCCAGATCCCACAGTATTGCAGTCCTCCCTCCAACACGCATTTAACCAGATTGAAAACTAGTTCATAGACCAAAGACTTGTGGTCAATGTAAAAAAGACAAAGACTATGCTCTTGGTCCATTGACAGACTAAGGCCAAGAATGTGTAGCTAACAATCCTCTCCCACTCTCTCCTTCCTCTAGAACAGGTCCATACATATAAATACTTGGGCCTTACATTTGATTCCAGCCTCTCCTTCCATTCACACATTGACACTCTATATCATTAGCCATAAATGTCCGTATAGGCCTACTGTATCGGCACAAGGATTGCCTACCTCCGGAAGCCCTTAATCTGGCTGTCACCTCCTCAGTCCTCTTCCCTAGTCGATTATGGGCTCACTATCTACTCGACTGCTGACCACACAGCCCTTAACAAAATCCACCTTGCCATAAACAAAGCATGCAGACTTCTCACCGGGGCAGACAAGCGTACCCATACCTGTACCCTATATGCCCTGAAAAATCTCTTTACCCTGGATGAAAGGCTATTTTATCAAACATGCCTCCTCGCAAAGAAAATACACCTGGGGCTTACCCCCTTGGGGGTTTCTGCCTCTCTCCTATCCTCCCATGCCTCGGTGAACACCCGCACTGCCAACTGACAGGTGTGGTCCATCCCGAGGGTTAGAACCTCCTTAGCCCAAAGGTCATTCCCACATAGGGCCCCAGCCTAGTACAATGAACTCCCCTCTGACATCTACTCCATCTCCAAATTAGGACCTGTCAAGTCAGCCCTCAAAGAGCACATTCTCGCTTCACGGCGCTGCCAATGTACCAGCTAGTGCTGGGTCATCTATCATCTTACGGGACCACCCCGCCACTGAGTTCCTACCAATAGGGCAACCAAACACAACCTATTAACAATGCCTCCTTTGGCTGCACTCACACGGTATCTAATTCTCTACTTCGCTGTAAATATCAAACCTGTTACTCCCTCCATCAGCAAACTTATTGTTCTCTTGAAAACTGTAAAATACAATTCTCGGTAACACGTTCAATGCAATGCATAGCTGATCTTGATTCTGCAATATTGTATAACTAAAAGAACTGTAACCTTTAGCTGCCATTCTATGTCTATATGTATTAAGTGTTTGTTTTTCTGACGCGGAGTCTTTGTAAATGAGTCTCTGACTCAAAGGTTGTAATCCTAAACTCTGTTAAATAAATAAATAAGTATATATAGGTTACTGACCTGTAACTGTAGTTCTACCAAGGATATTCAGTACACATCCACGCAGCTCTCCTTCAATCTTCGCGGAATGGTTGCCCCCTGGTGGTCTGGGGGTGGGAGCCATTCCACAAGGAACCTCCCAATCCTGCCTGTGTCTCCCTGTGATGGCAGGTGCCGAGGCCAGTTAGCGTGAAGATGCCAAGGTGGTGACACCAGGCTGGGGCTACCTCAATCCTGCTCATGGGAATATGTGGCATGCTGGCACTTTTCAATCTGTAGCAGGATATGCACAAGTGTCAGGTGAGTTTGGGGGGGGGGGGGTTAAAGGGGCAAGCATCAGAAAAGAAATAAAGAATGATGGGAGCAGTATAGTACAGTGGTTTAAGGCTCTGAGCTGCAAATCTGGAGACTTGGGTTTGAATCCCACAGCCCCCACCTGCATACTGTGTGACCCTGAGCAAGTCACTTAACTTTCCTAGGTTTCCAGGTCGCACCTGTAAACAAGCTTTCAGCTTAGTGTGCCACTCCTGGTAATAGAAAAGAAAAAAAAAAAAAAGATAAAAAAAATGACCCAAGTTGTGCCACTGATTAACCAGTCTCCAGGAACAGAAGAAGCAGCAGCAGATCCAGTCAGTTAGGAGGGATCTTGATTTTATGCAAATGTCCTCAGTAATAAAGAATAAGGGGTGATGAATACGGAACGTTGATGAAAATTAAGCTGAACTGCTTCCCATTATTATAGTGTAACATTTCTCCTAAATATTGGAAACTTTTTAACTAACATATTTGAACCTGTGTTTAGGTACCCATGTGGATATCTTGTATATGATGGTTTTATGAAACTATATTTTAATCAAAATCAATTCAATATAAGCTAAACAGGGTTAGGGCAAAACCATCCCAGAGAAACACAGAAGTCCATTAGAGTTAGAGCAGAACCATCCCAGACGGACACAGAACCCCACTGTGGAATGAGGAGGCAGATGCTCAGTTCAGCTTACCTGTAGCTCAAAGACACTGGAGTTATAGAGACTGTACAGTCTTTGTGTTAGTTCTACTTTCTTCTGTTTAAAGTTCTTGGCTTCCAAAGATGCTGGGTTGGCAAGGTCTTGTAGAAAACAGCCAGGTGTGGGGCATAGATTCACCCTGTTAAAACAAACAGAAGAGTAAAATGTTTAACTGCCATTCCAAAGAGGTTTTTATTGGTCAATAAAAATATTGAAAATGTTTAACAGAGATGGCACAGTAACATGGTAGTAGAGCTACGCCTGCTACACCTGTTTAGGTTCAGGAACAGACTTCGGTCACATGGGAGCCAGATGGTGAGGAAAGAACTGAGCATGCCAAAGGCTTCTTTCCTGTGTCGGGGGGGGGGAGACGACAAGCTGCACCACTACTTGCCTGCCACATGTAGCATCACAGTGCAGTATCCACTCAAGAAGGGTCAGCTGTCAGATGCTGATACGCGTGTGCCTCCTCCTGTACACACGGTGTGTCCATGCACAATAAGTGGCCCCAGGAAGAAAATATGGTGAAAACCCTTGACCAAGCCAGATCTCACTCCGGTCCACTGCAGGCTCCACAACACAGACTAGACATCTCCTATGAAGCTATCTGGACTGTGCTCCAGAGGGGCCTGGTCAGAGCGGCCATTGGGGGAGGGGGGGAAACAGAAGGAAGAGGGGTAAGTACTAGAGGAAGAAGGGTGATGGGTCTGGGCAGACCAGAGCAGACTGGGGCAGGTCTGTGACTGAAGGAGAAAAAAAACCAAAACAAAATAATACAAAAAAATGTTTAAAAGAGTAGTCTGCATATTATAAGGAATTGATGGGATCACGGAGGAAACCACTGCAGGAAATGCTGATGGAAGCTGGGGGGATACTTCCTCCCTCATGCTACAAGGCCTCCATTTGCATGCTGCCTAGGCAGGGAAGGTGGAAGGACCCATTGGAGAGTACGTCATACTCACCAATGTCACTACTTTACCGTGATCTGAAAATTTTTTGCCAAGATTCTGGCACTGTGCTTTGAGTAGGTGCTGCCCCATATTGTACCCCTGGATCAAACGGGTTTTGTGCAGGGACACCTGTCCCATAACATGCACAGACTGCTGAATGTGGTTCATTGGGGTTCTTGGTGTCCAAGTGCGACACTCGTACTGTCAATGGATGTCGGGAAGGCATCTGACCATATAGAATGGGAGTATCTGTTTAAAGTGCTTGTGAAATTCAGATTGGGGAGGACTATATCAAATAGGTACATTATTATTATATGCAGTGCCTGAAGTACGAATTGTTAGTAAATGGAGGTCTCTCTGAGGAGTTCCAGTTGTATAGGGGTATTAGGAATGGGCGTCCCTGTCTCCCCCTCCCATTCACACTGGAAATAAAACCACTGGCTATTAAGGTTCATGACAAGAAAGACTAAAGGTGTGGAAAGCCACAGGGGAAGATAGGACAAGATTATGCAGTACGCTTATGATAAGCTACTGTTCATCACAAATCCACAGCACTCAATGCCAGCTTTGTTTCAGTGATGGAACAATTTACCGACTTTTCGGGGAACAGATTGAATCTGTACAAATCAGAGTTGATGAGCATAGTGCTGGCCCCCTAGTGAGACTTAGGGCAGCCTGACAGCTTAGGACGGTGGGCACAGCCCTCACTTGCCTAGGCATAAAGTTGGGCAGGGATATATGAGGGCTCTATGTGCTGAACTATCGCTCTATCTTTAATACAATACTGGTGGAGTTGTAGAGGTGGAGGGTGCTGCCCATCTCCTGGCTGAGCCTAAAACTCACTTAAAGGGAAGGTGCCATCTCCCTGGGAGCCAGAGTCACTGCTTTATGGGCTTCCGATTAAGATATCTTCCTTGGGCCATAATGTTAACCTGCCAGTAAATATACACAACTTTAAAACTACACTACTTTTTTTTTTTTTATTCCAAACGCCATATTTTCCCATAATGCCCACGCTACCCAGAGTTCTATTCTCTCAGTGACATGAGGCGGTGATAGATCCCGAAGTCACCAAGAGAAACAGATGGCAGGGTGCATTATGGGAAGACATGGCACTCAAGATTAAAAAAAAAAAAAAAAAAAGGCAATGTAGTTTTCAAATTGTATTTCTTTACTGGCAGGTTAACATTATGACCCAAGAAAGATGTCTTAATCGGGAGCCCATAAAGCAATGACTTTGGCTCCCAGGGAGATAGCATCTTCCCTTTAAAATGAGCGCCCTCCCAAGACTGCTGCTTATCATGCAAATGCTCCCAATGGGACCGGGACCCACTGAGGCAGATATCAAGAGACTGGAGAGGGTGTTCTCAGCATTTATTTGGCAAAATAAGAGCCCTAGAACTAAGAGACTCAATAGTGGGATGGAACGAAGTTTTCTGACCTGAGGGGATACTATACTGCCACACAACAGACTGCATTCAGGATTAGGTAAATAGAGGGGAGGCAGCCAGCTGGTTGCATTTGCAGGAAGGGGAATCACAGCAGAGACCAACAGTGTACCTTGTGCCAGAGGGCAGGAGGGCATGTAGCATGTGGAGACAGGGCAGTCCACTAGTTAACCATATATTGGATGCCTGGAGAAAAATTAGATGTAGAAACACAGAAGTTGATGGCAGATAAGGACCACAAGGCCCATCCAGTCTGCCCATTTTTTCTACCTTATGAATGTGCCATAGGCCTTTACTCTGTCAATGGCCTATCTATTCATAATCGTCTGTATTGCTCCCTTATGCCTATCCCATGCCTGTTTGAAGCTCTACACTGTATTCATATCCACCACTTCCTGAGGCAAGCCGTTCCATGCATCCACCACCCTTTATGTGAAAAAGAACTTCCTCACATTACCTCTTAATTGGCCTCCCTCTAATCTCATGCTGTGTCCTCTTGTCCTGCTATTTTTCTTGTATTGAAACATGTTAGACTCTCACCTCGTTAGTGCCCTTAAGATGTTTGAATGTTTTGATCAGATCACCTCTCTCCCTCCTTTGCTCTAGGGTATACATATTGAGCTCCATTAATCGGTCCTCATATATTTTCTGATGCAGTCCCTGCATCATTTTGGTTGCCCTTCTCTGGACTGCCTCCATTTTGTTAATGTCCTTGTACAGGTGCGGCCTCTAGTACTGCACGTAGTACTCCAGATAGGGCCTAACCAGTGTCTTGTAAAGAGGGATTATTACCTCTCTCTTACAACTTGCGATACCCCTAATTCACCCCAACATCCCTCTAGCCTTACCTATTGCTTTAGTGATCTGCTTGGATGATTTCAGGTCACCTGTGACGATGATGCCAAAGTCTCTTTCTTCCCTTGTGTTTGCCAACAACTCCCTTCCCAACTCATAGGTGGCTTCAGGGTTTCTCTTCCCTATGTGCATGATCTTGCACTTCAGTGCGTTAAACCCCAGTTGCCACTCTTCCAGGTGGAAGACAAAGGAGGATAACATACTGCTGATGCCAGTAGCAGGTAAGAAAAAATGACTTATAGTAATCTTGCTTCTTCCAAGGGAATCTTCGTGTATTCGGACATATGCAGTATGGTCTGACTATAAGGCTGTCCCGGAGCTGAAATGGTTAACTCATTATACCTGGGCGGACATTTTGTGTCAGGTAAACAATGGATAGTTTGGACCTATTGCTAATGATGGAATGCTAGGCTCAAGCACGGTTTTCAAACCACTGTCCCTGGAATATATCCTGCAACTGTCAGATTCTTACGGAGTGTTCATAAGCTATCTAAACCAATAAATAACTAATTGATAACACTCAACAAATAATCCCCTTTATTTAGAAATGTGGACAACACTAAGACTCAAGTCACTAAGCCCAATAAACAAACAAACACAGGTTTCAAACAGCATGGACAGCAGTGTTGCAGTGCCCATAGGTTCTACTAGGGGAGGTAGGGTGGGAGTTCAGAATACAGTAAGATTCCCTTGGAAGAAACAGGATTAGTATGGCAAGTAATTTTTTCTTCAAACCCCAGCAAATCTTACTGTATTCTAACATATGCAGACTACCCAAGCAGTACCTTTGGAGGAGGGTAGAGACCCTATTTAGGAAACAGGGTCTGCAGTACTGCTGTGCCAAACCTGGCAGCACTCCTGGCCTGGGTATCCAGGCTGTAGTGTTTGGTAAAGTTGTGAACTGTTTTCCAGGCAGCTGCTCTGCAGATTTCCAACAAAGGGATATCTCTTGCAGCTGCTGTTGAAGCAGCTGTACCCCTCATAGAGTGGGCCATGAGGCCAACAAGAGGCTCTTTACCCACTCTGCTGAAGCAGAACTGAATACAGGCAACAATCCAGAGGGCAATGGACCTCTTTGAAGCAGGTTTGCCCTTCCCCACTTTCCACAGGTTAGGAAGAGCTGGGTTCTATCCTGCCTTTGGCCCTTTGTGCGATCAAAGTAGTAGCTTATAGCTCTCTTGACATCAATGCTATGCAGTCTATGTTCCCCTGAACTGGAGTGGTCAGTGAAAAAGACTAGTAAAGTGATGGACAGATTAAGGCGAAAGTCCGAGACCACCTTAGCGAGGAACTTCCTGGTAGTCCTAAGGACCACCTTGTCCCTATGAACTGCTATGTAATCTGGCTCTGTGGACAAGGCCTAGAGCTCACTGATCCTCCTGGCTGAGGTGACGGCTACCAGGAACACTGTTTTCCATGTCACATACTTAAGCTCTGTTGAGGACATGGGTTTAAACGGTAGTTGCATTAGCTGGCCAATGCATATATGGAGGTCCTATGCAGGAGTGGGCTCCCTGCGAGGGGGATGCAAATGCAGTAGGCCCTTGAAGAACCTTCTGAATACCTGGTTAGCAGCCAGGGATGCCCCTTTTCCAGCTAAAAGGCATGCAGAGACAGCTGCTAGGTGTACCTTGAGGGTGGAAGGCCTAAGGCCAAGGGGAATGCAAGTGTGCCAGATAGTCCAAAATGACTGATAAACCAGCCTGGCGATGGTCTGTTTCTGTTGGCACCATGTGAAAACCTCTTCCATTTAGAGGTGTAATTCTTTCTGGTACAGAGTTTTCTAGAAACCCTAAGGACCTCTAGCACCCCTTCCAAGAGGTGCAGGTCAGCACATTCTAAATCCTCAAGAGTCTGAGGGACTGGAGACTGGGGTAAAGGACCCTGCCCCAAGAGGAGGTCAATAGGTTGCGCCTCCTGGGTAGACAGACTGGCTTGGATACTGACAGGGCCAGTTGTAGGGAATACCAGGGCTGCCTGGCCCAACCTGGAGCAATGAGGATCACTGTCGCTGCTTGAGCCCTGAGCTTGTTCAGTACTCTGAGCAACAGGAGAAATGGAGGAAAGGCGTAAAGGAACCTAAGGGACTGTGCCCAATGCAGGGGATCTGCAACAGAATTGTGGCAGCTGGTGATTGTCTGGGGCTGCTTAGAGGTCCACCTCTGGGGAGCCCCACCTTCTGAACACCACTTGCAGGATCTGTCTGTTCAATGACCACTTGTATTGGTTCTGGTTGATCCTGCTGAGGGCATCTGCAAGGACATTGTCCTTCTCTGGGAGGTGAACTGCTGAGAAGGAGATCCCCAGAGAGTAGGCCAGATTCCACACTTTCATGGCTTCTGTGCACGGGGACTGGACCTTGTGCCCTTGCTTATTTATGAAGTACACTGTGGTTGTATTTTCTGTTCTGACTTGAACCACCTTGCCCTGCAAGCAAAAGACTGAATGCGCAGGTAAACTGCCCTGAGTTCTAGCATGTTTATGTGGAGCAGAGACTCCTACTGGAGCCAGGTACCGTGTGCAGTGTACTCCCCTAGATGGGCACCCCATCCTAGGAGGGAGGGAGGCATCCGTTGTCAAAACTGCTGATGGTGGCAGCTGGAGAAGAAAAAATGACTCACCTTAGTAATGTTGTTTCTTCTAATGGAGTCTTGCTGTATTCTGACAATAGCAGTGAGTCTCAACCTTCGAACTGCCCCGGAGATGAAAGAGTTAACTTTCCATGCCAGGCATGGAATGCTGAGCTCGAGCTCGGTTGAGACTGTCTGTTGCTGTTTGAACTCAAACCGTCAGAACTTTACAAGCTAAACTCACTGAGGTCCTGTGTGGAAGCTGTAAACCTACACTAGCCAACTGGCTAACAACATAAAAACACATTTTTTTGTCCCAAAACAAAGACTCAAGCCAGGAAACCCAAAAAATGAAATAAACACAACACCCACTCACCCAAAGAAAGAGGGTGATGACAAAAAAGGTGGGGCACCTCCTGAGTGCCAACACTGCTGCTGCCCACCCACATCCCAAAAACAAAGATTCTGAGAGGGAAGCGGAGGAAGTTAGAATACAAAGAAGATTCCATTAGAAGAAACAACATTACTAAGGTGAGTAATTTTTCTTCAAACAACATGAAGTCTTGCTGTATTCTGACAACAGACTACCAAGCAGTGCCTCCAAGGAGGAGGGACAGAACCTACTTAGGAAATAGGCTCTGAAGCACAGCTGTGCCAAACTGAGCATCACTCCTAGTCTGGATATCCAGGAACTAATGCTTGGTAAAAGTGTGAACAGTTTTCCAGGTAGCCGCTTGACATACCTCTAAGATAGGAATATCCCTGGCAGCAGCCAGGGAACCAGCTGTACCTCTGGTAGCGTGAGCCCTCAGGCCTGAGGGTGGAACCTTACCTAGTTTTTCATAGCAAAATTGGATGCAAGAGACAATCCACCTGGCAATGGATCTTTTAGTGGCAGGTTTTCCTTTACCAACCTCACCATAAGTGAGGAACAGTTGGAGGGAGTCAAACCTGTGACCCTTGGTACGTTCTATGTAGCAACTAAGGGTTCTTTTCACATCTAAACAGTGCAGCCTCCTCTCACCAGAGGAGGAATGGTCAGTGAAGTAAACAGGAAGAGACAGATTGGTTAAGGTGGAAGTCTGAAACCACCTTAGGTAAAAACTTCCTGTTAGTCCTGAGGACCACCTAATCTCTATGGAAAGAGATAAAATCAGGCTCCACTGACAGGGCTTGTAGCTCACTTATGCGCCTGGCAGAAGTGATGGCCACCAGGAACACAGTTTTCCAAGTCAAGTACTTAAGCTCTGCTGAGGACAAAGGCTCAAAAGGGGGTTGCATAAGCTGAGCAATGCAAACGTTAAGGTCCCAAGCAGGGGCAGGGGCCCTGAATGGCGGATTGGTATGAAGCAATCCCTTGAAAAACTTGGAGAATACAGGGTGAGCTGAAAGGGAAGAGGGCTTACCTGCTGAAATAAAAGCAGAGACAGCCGCCAGATGCAGCCTTAGTGTAGCTGGTCTGAGTCCCAAGCTATTCGGGTGAACCATATAGTCAAGGACTGTGGGCAGGTCAGCAGACTCTGGGGAAGTATGCCTCCCAGAGCACCATATGGAAAATCTTTTCCATTTGGAATTATAAGTAGTTCTGGTGGAAGACTTCCTAGAAGCCTTTAGAATATCCATAACACCTTGGGAAAGGTGTAAATCAGCAAACTCTAACTCTTCAAGAGCCAGGCCTTGAGATTGAGATTCTGGTACCAAACCCTCCCCTGAGCACAGGTTAACAGGTTGTGATTCCTGGGAAGAGAATGGGGAAGGTGGACTGCTAAGGACAATAGTAGAGGGTACCAAGGCTGTCTGGCCCAGTCTGGAGCAATCAGGATCACCTTGCAGGACTGAGACCTGATTTTGACTAGCACTTTGAACAGGAGAGGGAAGGGGGGAGGAGCATACAGGAACTTCCCTTCCCAACTGAGAACTAAGGCATCCGGGGGACTGAGCCCAACACTGGGGGCCTGCAGCAAAACAGGGGAAGTTGGTGATTGTCTGGGGCTGCAAAAAGATCCATCTGTGGGGTGCCCCATCTGGAGAAGATCACCTCCAAAACCAGGGGATCCAGTGACCATTCGTGATGGCCCTGAGATATCCTGCCGAGAGCATCTGCCAGGACATTGTCCTTGCCTGGGAGGTGTACTGCTGTGAGGGAAGAGACCAGAGACCACAACTTCATTGCTTCTGTGCACAAGGCCGTAGACAGAGTGCCCCCTTGCTTGTTGATATACCACATTGTGGTGTTATTGTCTGTTCTGATCTGAACAACTTTGTTCTGAACAGACCTGGAAAAAGCTTGAAGTGCTAGAAACACTGCTCTGAGTTCCAACAGATTGATGTGAAGCAGAGATTCCTGAGGGGACCACAATTGATGTGAAGCAGAGATTCCTGAGGGGACCACAGCCCTTAGGTGGTCAGGTCTCCCAAGTGAGCCCCCCACCCCAAGAGGGAGGCATCTGTAGTAAGGATTAAAGAGTGAGACTGAGTGACAAAGGGGATTCCCTGTCTTAGACTGTTCTGATCCTGCCACCACTGCAGGGCCTGGATCAGGGTTCGAGTCACTGGTATCAGTTTGGTAAGAGGGTCCTTTTTCTGAGACCAAAAGGCTCTCAAGTGGAACTGAATGTCCTCATCTGAAATCTTGCTCCTGCACCACTGCTGTAGAAGCATGTGCCCCAGGAGCTGCAGAAAATGCCTTGCTGGTCGAGACACCTGTAGGGTGAATGAAGAGGCCAATGTGATAAGGGTCCTTGCCGTGTCCAGGGGAAGGAAGGCTCTGGCCTTTTCTGTATCTAGCTCTGCGCCTATGAAGGTGAGGAGCTGAACAGGTTTCAGAACTGACTTTGAAAGATTCAAAAGGAAACCTAGAGAGGTGAGCAGTTGCTGAGTTATCTCTAGATGTAACTTGACTTGGTCTGGGGACTGGCCTGCTATGAGCCAGTTGTCCAGGTATGGGAAGATGGCAATCCTTTGCCTTCTTAGAGAAGCAACTACTACTGCCAGGCATTTTGTGAACACCCTTGGAGCAGAGGTTAGGCCGAAGGGCATTGCTCTGAATTGGTAATGGCCTGAGGGCAGCTCAAACCTGAGGTACTTTTGATGGGAGCTTCTGATGAGAATATGAAAATAGGCATCCTTGAGGTCCAGGGAGACTAGCCAGTCCCCTGGCCTTAGAGAGGGTAGAATTATTCCCAGAACCACCATTTTGAACTTTGGCTTTAAAAGGTGCTTGTTTAAGTATCTGAGATCCAGGATGGGCCGCCATTCTCCGGTCTTTTTGGGGGTAAGGAAGTACCTGGAGTACAGTCCTTTGCCTTGCTGTAGGGGTGGAACCCTTTCCACAGCTCTGAGAGCCAGGAGGGAAGAGACCTCTACCTCCAGGGCAAGTGCCTCTGAGGGATTTGCAGGTGGAAAGGATCTGGTTCTCAGCTTTGGAAATTTTTTGAAACTGAGGACCAGTCCCTGGCTTACTACTTCCAGGACCCATTTGTCTGATGTTAGAGACTTCCAGTCCTGGACAAAGTAAGCCAGCCTGCCCCCTACAGGTGGTGGAAAATCGGCCCTGGCAAACCCATCAGGGTACCTGTTTGGCAGGGGGTTTAGGCTGAGGGGTGGAAGCAGATCTGCTTGTACCCCTTCTGCCTCTCCCTCTAAAGAACCCCCTCTGAGCATAAGCAGAAGAGGAGGCCTGGGCTTGGTAGAAAGGCCTATGAAAAGGCCTGCCCCTGGGATGCTGCCTCTAAGGAGTGGCTTGCCTTTCCTTGGCCTGAGCACTCCTATAGGTGGCCCTGTATTCATCCATTTTCTTCATGTAATTCTCTGTTTGCTCCCCAAACAGAGAATTACCCTCAACAGGAAAATCCATGGCCTTAGTCTGGGTATCCTGCGACAGGCTAGTACATCTGAGCCAAGCCATTCTATGAAGTGCCACAGATGTAGCCGTGACTCTAGATGAAACATCACTGGAGTCCACTGCAGCATGGAATTGCACCATGGATGCCTCAATACCATCAGCAGCCACCTGCTCCAGCTCCTTGGCAAGCTGGCCAGGGACCTGTTTAGCTAAAGCCATGACAGTGTCCCATCTAGATTTCTGATACCTACCTGTATAGGCCATATAATTGGCCTGCCTGAGTCCCAAGGATGCTGCCATGTACTGTTTCTTTGCCATGGCATCAATCCTCCTGGAGTCCTTGTCTGGAGTGTGTGAAGCCAAGGGTATATTAGCCTTATCACAGGCTGCAGCCTGCACTACCCCAACATGGCTGCATTGTTGTGTAAGGAACTCCGTATCTGAGCCTGACAGAGTATACCTCTTGTCCATTCTTTTATCCAGAGGAGGTATAGTATTAGGAGTCTTTAAAATCTTAAATGTGTTTACCAAAAGACTTGTGTAAGGGAATAGACAGCCTCCTAGACTCGGATACCCATCATTTCCACATAGTCAGGCTCTTCCTGGTCATCCACAGCTTCTTCCATAGGAAGCTGAAGGGTTTCGGCCACTTTCTTGTAGAACATGAAATGGGAGGGGGACTCAGAAAGCCTAGGAGGAGACACTCCTGAAGGTCCATCTGGGGAGATGTTCGGGTCAATGGGCACATCCAGACTTTCAAAACCACATTCACTTTCCTCATACTCCTCTTCCTCCGGTTCATAATATTCTTCCAAATCATAATCCGGAACCGGTGGAACTGGGGAAAGCGACTGCACAACTTTTATCGCTTTGGCTATTTCATCAGCGGTTGGAGAAGAAAGTTTTGGATCCACACCAGCTGATTTTTTCCTTTCTTGTTCTCTTAGCCGGAACAGACTCCTCGGAATTGGTTCTCCTTTTGCCTGAAGAAGTTTCGACCTGGTCAGAGGGCACTCCTTGTGGTTCGGTTTGAACCGAACCGGGCTGGCCATCCGGGTCAGCGGACTTTTTGGCCTCCCTTTCCCTGAGCCTACCAACTCTCTTCTCTAGGGTAGCTGCAGTAAATTTTTACAAATTTGGCAGTCTGAATTGAGGTGGTCAAACCCCAGACAAACACAGGTGGTGTGGGGGTCAGCCTTAGCAAAGACTTCCCCACACACACTACAGTGTTGAAACCCAGTGGGCCCGTTTTTTCTTTTGGGTTTCTCAGACATGGTGCCAGTCCTAACAAAACTTACCCTTTTAATGGCAATCCGCGAGGCAAGACCCTCTTATCGGTTCCTGACCGTGTTACGGGTCGTGGGGAAAAAAAAAAAAAAAGTAATAAAATCCTTTTTTTTTTTAGAACCGATAAGAACCAGTAAGCACACTCTAAAGTAGAAATAAAGATTTTTACAACAACTTGATCGGTTCAAACCGAACCAATGAACCATTTACAAGTTCCACACAGAATAGAAAACAATATAAACCTATCTAGTACTCATGAATACCACAGACAGAGACTGAACAGACAGGTTGCGGTTTAAATTCGGTCAAACTTAGAAAAGCGGTACTTTAACCGACAAATTGAACCGAGCAAAGGAGAAATCTCTGGAGTGACTGTTCAGTGAGGCGGAGTAAAGAATCTGACGGTTTGAGTTCAAACAGCAACAGACAGAGTCTCAACCGAGCTCGAGCTCAGCGTTCCATGCCTGGCATGGAAAGTTAACTCATCTCCAGGGCAGTTCGAAGGTTGGGACTCACTGCTATTGTCAGAATACAGCAAGACTTCATGTTGTTTGAAAAGGTACACCTTCCCTGGGGTTGTCCTTTTCCTGCACCACTGTAGTGCTTGGAGAAGGGTTCCTGTGACTGGTACCATTTTTGACAAGGAATCTCTTTTCTGAGACCAATGATATCCGAGGTGGAACTGGATGTCCCTCATCTGGAACCTGACACTTGATGTTGATGCAGCCATGTGTCCTAACAGCTGAAGAAAATGCCTTGCTGGTCTGGGGTGTGCAGCTGGAAAGAGTTTGCCAGCTATACTAGGATGTCCGCCCTCCCCTGAGGGAGGAAGGAAGGCTCTTCCTTTTAGAGTGTCTAGCTCCGCCCCATCAACTCCAGGAGCTGAACTGGTGTTAGCACTGATTGTCCGATTTACCAGGAAGCCCAGTTTACGCAGGGTATCCTTAATGCTGGTCAATGCTTCTTTGACTTGCTGAGGGGACTGGCCTACCACTAGCCAGTCATCCAAGTGTGGGAAGAGTGGAACTCTTGTCTCCTTAGGTGTGCTACCACTACTGCTACCCTTAGAGCAGAAGTCAGGCTAAAGGGCATGGCGCTGAACTGGTAATGGCCTGATGGCAATCTGAACCGGAGGTACTTCCTGTGAGATTGCCTGATGGGAATGTGGAAGTAAACATCTTTTAAACCTAGAGATGCCAGCTAATCTCCCTTCCTGAGTGTAGGGAAAATGGTAGCCAGAGTGACCATTTTGAACTCTGGCTTTGTCAAATGCCTGTTTAAATGTCTAAGATCCAGTATGGGTCGCCACTCCCCCGTTTTCTTTAGGGTGAGGAAGTATCTTGAGTAGAGACCCTTTCCCCTTTGGGCCAAGGGAACAGGCTCTACTGCCTTGTCCTGAAGGAGTTTTGTTACTTCCTCTTCTAACAGAGCTGCTTCTGATAGGGTGGCAGGTCTGAAAATTCTTGCTCTCAGTTTGGGTAGAACCCTGAAACTGAGGGCAAGCCCCTGGAGCTCACTACCTCCAGGACTCACTTGTCTGTGGTAATGGATTCCCAAGCCTGGAGATAGTGAGCCAGCCTGCCTCCTACTGGAAGTGGGGAAAGCAACCCTGGCAGACCCCTCAGGGGGTCTGTTTTGTCTGTGCATTTGGCTGAGTGCTGGGGCCAGCACGGCTGCTGCCCCTTCTGCCTCTGAAGTTGGAAGGCTGGCAATGGCTGAGCCTGGAAGAAAGGTCTGTAATGGGATTTACCCCTACTCCCTCTGCTTTGGTACTTCGGAGGTGTTGCTCCCTTCTCCTTTGCAGCAGCACTCTTATAGGCCACCTTATACTCATCCATCTTCTTCATGTAAGCCTGTTTGCTCACCAAAGAGATGTGGGCTCACAAGGAAAATCCAGTGCCTTTTGTCTTGGTGTCCTGGGACAAATTAGTGGCCCTCAGACAAACAAATCTCATCAGGGACACTGATGTTGCCATTTGCCTGGCTGCAATGTCACTGACATCTACTGCCATCCGAAACTGACATTTTGAAGCCTCTATGCCCCTGGCAATCTCTAAATCCGTGTTCCAGAGACTCTTGATATCTGGACACATAAGCCATGTAAGTTGCCTGTCTAGTGGCCAAAGAGGCACCCAGATAGGATTTCCTGGCCACAGAGTCCATCTTTCTGGAATCCTTCTCAGGTGGGTGTAATGCCAGGAGAATACCTGCTTTGTGGCATGCAGCAGCCTGCACCACTCCTTCATTGCCAGGGTGTCCCAAAGAGGAACTCTGCTCCGGACTTGGCCACACAGTACTTCTTGTCCATCCTCCTGTCCACTGGGGTGGGGATGGACATGGGGGTCTGCAGGATTCTAGAGGCCTGTCTCTTTAGGGATTTGTGGATGGGCAACAACCTTTTTGTTGCTGGTACATCCATCATCTCCATGTAGTCTGGCTCTCTTCCTCCTCCTCTAAGGATTCCTTGGGGAAGAGGTCCAGGGTTTGTGCCACTTGCTTTATAAAAGCAAAGTGGGTAGAAAAATCCTCAGCTCCCTTTTCAGGGGAGTCAGGACGCTGGGAGTCATGAAATACATCCAGTTCAGGAGGCTCCCCAAAGTCCTCATCATCATCCTCATCTTCACTCTCAGTATAACCTTCAGGGAACTGTTCAAAGGAACCGGGAATTTAGGAAGAACCCAGATCCTGAACAAAGGCCTGTGAACTGGGCAGTTGAACCAGGATCGCAGTACTGGTTTGCAGCGCTTGAATAATCCTAATAACGTTAGCTATTTCCTCTGCGGTTGGAACAGACAGACTTGTTGGTTGCGGTTCCTTAAAGTGTTTTTCCTTCCTTTTCTTCTTGGCAGAACTTGCCAGTTCAGGCAGTGTCTGCAGTTCTCTTTCTACCCGAGGAACTATCACCTTGGTCAGAGGGTTGTTCAACCAGTTCTTTGGGTTTCTCCTTCTGAGATGATGAAGGTTTATCTGAAGCTGGGTCAGCAGCTTTTTCTGACATTTTTTTTCTTCCAGTCGGTTCAAACACAAGCATCGACTGAGGAAAATCTTTTACAAAATTTCACAGTCCGCCTTCAGGTGGTCAAACTCTAGGAAGACGACACAAATCAAGTGAGGATCTGCTTTAGCAAACAGTTCACCATTACTCTGTACAATGCTGAAAACCCAGAGCCGGCCAGGTGGCGCTGAGGGTTGAGGCGCTGGACACCACACCGGGGACCCGGGTTTAGAAGCGAGCTTGGGGTGTCAGGGGTCGGCAGGGGATGGAGAGGATTGAGCGTACGGAGGACAGCTCTCTCCCGGGGAGGGTGGGTGGATGGATAGGACACTCCCCGGTGTGAGCGGCTCTTAGCGGAGGCTGGGAGTGCCACAGTCCGGGGATCACGCTAGGTGCAGGGGAGAAGCCTTGGTAGCCATGTGCGAGCTGGGTGCGGGAGCGTACCCGGCAGCACTGGATGGCATTGCACGTCCAGGCTCCTGGGAGAGTGCTAGAACAAGTGAAACCATCCACCGACTGGGGGCTAGATGTCGCCTACCCCAACCTCCACTGCCGGATCCTGCCCGCTGTGTCTTAGGCCCGACATCGCCTCCACCTATGTAGCGCCAGACCACCAAAGTACACGTGGGCAGGCGTCCACCGGTTCTTCCAGGGGATTGGCGCCAACAGGTGTGTCGCGGGCATGCTGGGTATCCAGGCACAGATGGGAGGACCTCAGGCTGGAGGGGATAAATTTGGTCAACCAAAGGGGTCCCAGTTGGTGGTGACCGGAGAGAAAGAAACTTGACACACACACAAAAAAAAAAAAATGCTGAAAACCTGTTGGGCCGGTTCTTTTCTTAGGTGGTGACATAACCAAGAGAAACTCTAAGAAAAAATTACTCACCTTAGTAATTATATTTCTTCTAATGAAGTCTTGCTGTATTCTGACAATTGCAGTGATTCCCAACCTTTGAACTACCCCGGAGAACTAAGGGTTAACTTTCCATGAAGGGCATGGAACGCTGAGCTCGAGCTCGGTTGAAGTCTCTGCCTGGAGTGTTCTGAACCTAAACCGTCAGATTCTTACGAGCCCAACTAAACTAAAATTTCTATGTGGAAATTGTAAAAATTTTAAAAGTTTGGGATTCCCAAGGAAGACTCAAGTCAGGAAACCCAAAAACTAAACCCAATGTACTTAAAAACAACAATAATAAATAAGCACCCAAACAAAAGGGAGCAGGGTGCCAGCAACTACACCCTTGGGGTGCAACACTGCACCTGCCCACCCACTTCCCAAAAACAGGTTCTGAGAGGGGAGGCAGAGAGGGAGGTCAGAATATAGCAAGACTCCATTAGAAGAAATATAATTACTACGGTGAGTAATTTTTTCTTCAAAACAACATGAAGTATTGCGGTATTCTGACAATTGCAGACTACCAAGCAGTACCTCCAAGGAGGAGGAACAGAACCTACTTTGGGAATAGGCTCTGAAGTACTGCTGTGCCAAACCGAGCATCACTCCTAGCCTAGATATCCAGAGAGTAATGCTTGGTAAAGGTATGGACTGTTTTCCAGGTGGCTGCTTGACAAATTTCTAGGAGAGGAATATCCCTGGCCGCAGCCAGGGAAGCAGCTGTACATCTAGTAGAATGAGCCCTCAGGCCTGAGGGTGTAGTTTTTCCCAGTTTTTCATAGCAGAATTGTATACAAGACACAATCCACCTGGCAATAGATACTTTGGTGGCAGGTTTGCCCTGCCACTTCTCCATAAGAGAGGAACAACTGGAGGGAGTCAAATCTGTGACCCTTGGTACATTCTATGTAGCAACTAAGGACTCTCGACATCTAAACTGTGTAGCCTCCTCTCTCCAGAGGAAGCATGCTCAGTGAAGAAAACAGGGAGAGAGAGACAGACTGGTTTAAATGGAAGTCTGAAACCACTTTGGGCAAGAACCTTCTATTGGTTTTAAGGACCACTTTATCCCTATGAATGGATATAAAATCAGGTTCCACTGACAGGGCTTGCAATTCACTAATGCACCTGGCAGAGGTAATGGCTACTAAGAACACAGTTTTCCAAGTCAAGTACTTAAGCTCTGCTGAAGACATAGGCTCAAAGGGGGGTTGCATAAGCTAAACAATACAAACATTCAAATCCCAGGCAGGGACAGGGTCCCTAAAGGGGGATTGGTGTGAAACAATCCTTTAAAAAATTTACAGAACACAGGATGGGAAGACAGTGAGGAAGGCTTCCCTACAGACAAAAATGCAGAAACAGCTGACAAATGTACCGTGAGAGTAGCTGGTCTGAGGCCTAGGCCATTAAAATGGACCATATAATCCAGAACCGTAGGCAAATCAGCAGTGTCTGGAGAAATATTCTTCTTAGAACACCAAATGCTGAATCTTTTCCATTTGGAGTTGTAAGTCTTTCTGGTAGAGGGCTTTCGAGAAGCCTTGAAAATGTCCAGAACCCCTTGGGAAAGATGCAGATCTGCAAACTCTAACTCTTCAAGAGCCAAGCCTTGAGACTGAGGGACTGAAGATTGGGGTACCAAATCCTCCCGAGGGGATGTTAACAGGTTGTAATTCCTGGGAAGAGACAGGGGGAGATGGACTGCTAGGGACAGCAACAGGGGGTACCAGGGCTGTCTGGCCCAATCTGGAGCAACCTTGCAAGGTTGAGACCTTATTTTGAGTAAAACTTTGAACAGGAGTGGGAAGGGGGGAAAAGGCATACAGAAACTTCCCTTTCCAATTCAGAATCAGGGCATCCAGGGGGACTGAGCCCAAGACTGCAGGTCTGCAACAAAAGAGAGGAAGTTGGTGATTGTCTGAAGTTGCAGAGAGATCTATCTCTGGAGTGACCCACCTTGAAAATATCACTTTCAACACCTGAGGGTCCAGGGACCATTCGTGATGGCCCTGAGAAATCCTGCTCAGTGCATCTGCTAGCACATTGTCCTTGCCTGGAAGGCGAACTGCTACAAGAGAGGCTTGCAGGGACTAAGCCAGGGACCACAACTTCATGGCTTCTGTGCACAAGGCCATGGACCAAGTGCCTCCCTACTACTTCTTGTACCACATGGTGGTAGTGTTGTCTGTTCTGACTTGAACCACCTTGTTCTGAACTGACTGTGAAAACGCTTTTAGACCTAGAAAAACTGCCCTGAGCTCTAGAAGATTGATGTGTAGAAGGGATTCTTGGGGGGACCACAGGCCCTGGGCAGTGAGGGACCACAGGTGGGCTCCCCAGCCCAGAAGAGAAGCATCTGTGGTAAGGACGACTGAACAAGGCTGAGCAACAAAAGGAACACCTTGCCTTAAATTGTCCTGATCCTGCCACCACTGAAGGGTCTGGATCAAGGTCAGAGTCACTGGAATCAGTTTGGTAAGGGAGTCCTTTCTCCGAGACCAGTAAGCTCTCAGGTGGAACTGAATATCCCTCATCTGGAATCTTGCCCCTTGGACCACTGCTGTTGAAGCTGCCATGTGGCCCAAGAGCTGGAGGAAATGCCTTGCTGGTCGAGATACCTGAAGGCTGAAGTAAGAAGCTAGTTCCATAAGAACCCTTGCCCTTTCTAGAGGAAGAAAGGCTCTTGCTCCGAGTGTGTCCAGTTCTGTCCCTATTAAGGTAAGGAGCTAGACTGGTTCGAGAACTGACTTGGGAAGGTTGAGAAGAAATCCTAGGGAAGTGAGCACTTGCTGGGTCACTTGCAGGTGAGACTTGACTTGGTCTGGAGACTGACCCACTAATAGCCAATCGTCCAGATAGTGGAACTCTTTTGCCTTCTTAGAAAGGCAACTACTACCGCCAGGCACTTTGTGAAAACCCTTGGAGCCGAGGTTAGGCCAAAGGGCATTGCTCTGAACTGATAGTGGCCTGAGGGCAACTCGAACCTGAGGTACTTTCTGTGGGAGCACCTGATGGGAATGTGAAAGTAGGTATCTTTGAGGTCCAGGGAGGCTAGCCAGTCCCCTGGCCTTAGAGAGGGAAGGATTATTCCCAGAGTTATCTTGAACTTTGGTTTTAAAAGATGTTTGTTCAGATATCTGAGGTCTAAGATGGGTCGCCACTCCCCTGTCTTTTTGGGGGTCAGGAAGTACCTGGAGTACAGTCCTCTGCCCCAGTGTAGGGTAGGTACTCTCTCTCTATAGCTCTTAAAGCTAGGAGAGAAGAAACCTCTGCCTCTAGGGCAAGGGTTTCCGAAAGATTTGCAAGTGGAAAAGATCTGGCTCTCATCTTTGGAATTTTTTTTTTTTTTTGTATATTTTCTTTTTACGCCCCCTTCTCACCCCGGTGCTTCCTCACCTTCGGAAGTCTCCTATGGCCTTGTGCGTCCCTGCTCGTCTGTCTGCATCGGGTGCAGTCATCCCCCACGCTGCCTTGGTTTGACCCCCAGGCGGGTACAAGGCGGGGCCCCTTTTCCACCGCCCCGAGTGACTGTGATTTCGTCAGGGATCCGTTATCCGTGCCGGCAGGGGCCCTGGGATCGGGGCCTGAAGCTCCGTCTACAGGGAGCACCGGAGGGCATTTCCTTTTTTCACCCAACCCCGTAGGATGTCTGCGTGCTAGGAGAGCCTAGGAGTGACGCACGTCACAGCATGCTAACGCTCCGGCAGACGTCCTCCCTCCCTGCTACATGCAGTCCTCACTGCACCACCACCCGTGGTCACCCAGGTGGCGGTATCGCAGCGGGACCCGCATCCCACCCCACCCGGAGGAGGAGAGCAGCCTCTGGGCGCTCAATCCTCCTCCCCCCGGCCAGCCCTCCAGTTCCCAGAGTCCGTTCCCGAACCCAGGTCGCTGGCGCCGTGAGTGGTAACCCTACCGCTGGGCCGGCCCTCTTTGGAAATATTTTGAAGCCGAGAACCAGTCCCTGGCTTACCACTACCAGGACACACTTGTCTGATGTAATAGACATCCAGTCCTGGACAAAGTAAGCCAGCCTGCCCCCTACTGGAATCGGAGAGTCGACCCGGGCAGACCCATCAGGGTGTCTGCTTGGCAGGGGCTTTAGGCTGAGGGGTGGATGCAGGCCTGCTCATCCCCCTTCTGCCTCTCCCTCTGAAGAACCTCCCCTGCGAAAATGAAGAAGAGGCTTGTGCTTGGTAAAAAGGCCTTTGAAAAGGCCTGCCCCTGCCCCTAGACTGCTGCCTTTGAGTAGTTGCCTGCCTTTCCTTGGCCTGAGCACTCCTGTAAGTGGTCCTGTACTAGTCCATTTTCTTCATGTAATTCTCTGTCTGCTCCCCAAACAGAGAATTACCCACTACAGGAAAATTCATAGTCTTAGCCTGGGTGTCCTGCGAGAGTATAGTACATCTGAGCCAAGCCATCCTCCGAAGAGCCACAGATGTAGCCATAACTCTTGATGAGACATCATTAGAATCCACAGCAGCATGAAATTGCACTTTAGATGCCTCAATCCCATCTGCAGCCACCGACTCCAGCTCCTTGGCTAGCTGGGGGAGGCCTGTTTAGCCAGTGCCAGTACGGTGTCCCACCTGGACTTCTGGTACCTGGCTGTACAGGTCATGTAATTCGCCTGCCTGAGTCCCAAAGAAGATGCCATGTACTGCTTCTTTGCCATGGCATCAATCTTCCTGGAAGCCCTTGTCAGGGGGGTGTAAAGCCAAGGGAATATTGGTCTTGTCACAGGCAGCAGTCTGCACTACCCCAACATGACTGCATTGCTGACATAAGAACTCCGTGTCTGAGCCTGAGAGTGTATACCTCTTGTCCATTCTTTTATCCACAGGAGGTATAATGTTAGGAGACTAAGATTTTTTGTGTCTGTTTCCCAAAAAGATTTATGGAGGGGAATAGACAGTCTCCTGGACTCTGGGATATCCATCATCTCTATATAATCAGGCTCTACTTGATCTTCCACAGCCTCCTCCACAGGAAGCTGGAGGGTTTCAGCCACTTTCCTGTAAAACATAAAATGGGAAGGGGACTCAGAAAGCCTAGGAGGGGAAACACCTGATGGTCTGTCTGGGGAGATGTCCGGTTCCACAGGCACATGCAGACCTTCACTTACATCATAATCCTCAAATTCTCCTTCCTCTTCAAACTCCGGTTCATAAAATTCTTCAAGGGTATACTCTTGAACCGGGGGAACCAACCGAACCAAACCCCTGCCAGAAGGAGCCGGATCGGTCGGAACCGGACGGAGCGATTCCACAATTTGAATTGCCCTGGCTATCTCTTCGGCGGTCGGAACATGAACCTATGGATCCAAATCGGTCAATTTATCTTTGCACTTTCTTTTTGTCGGACCTGATCCCTCAGAATCGGCTATCCTTTTGCCCGAAGAAGTATCACCCTGGTCAGAGGGCACTCCTTCTGGTTTGGTCGAAACCAAACCGGGCTGGCCATCCGGGCAGTGGATTTCTTGGCCTCCCTTTCCCTCAGTCTACCTAATCTCTTCTCAAGTGTAGATTTGGGAAAATTTTTTACATATTTGGCAGTCTGAATCGAGGTGGTCAAACCCCAGACATAAACACAGGTGGTGTGGGATCTGCCTGGCAAAGACCTCCCACACTCACTGCAGTGTTGAAACCCAGTGGGCCCGGTTTTTCTTGGTTTTTCAGACATGGCCAACCTAACCAAACTTACCCTTTTTCGCAACCGCCAGGCAAGACTTCTTTATCGGTTCCTAACCGTGTCACGGGTATTGGGGAAAAAAAAAACGGTTAAAACAAGTGTTTTTTTTTTTTTTTTTAGAACCGATAACCACACACCAAATATGGCAAAATTCACAATCAAATGGTCGGTTCAGCTGAACCGACCGCACTTTTACAAGTTCCACACAGAAAATACAGAACAATTCCTATCTAGTACTCACGGCACCACAGAGACTGAACCGATTATGCGGATACTTTTTTCCGGTTTAAACCGATGAAAAACTGAAAACTTTAACCGACTTTGAACCGAGCTGAAGGAGAAATCTCTGAAGCGACCGTTCAGTGAGGCGGAGTAAAGAATCTGACGGTTTAGGTTCAAAACACTCCAGACAGAGACTTCAACCGAGCTCGAGCTCAGCGTTCCATGCCCTGCATGGAAAGTTAACCCTTATTTCTCCGGGGCAGTTCAAAGGTTGGAAATCGCTGCAATTGTCAAAATACAGCAAGACTTCATATTGTTTGAAATAAAAAAAAAAAAACAGGTTACTCACCTGTAACAGTAGTTCTAGGAGTGGTATATGTTGTTCATCTACACTGTCTGGCATTGTCCCTTTTCCCTTTAAATCTTGCCGGAAGCCTTCAAGCTGGCTCCTTCCACCCACCTGGGTGGTAAATACCTCGGCTCCGCCACATGACGCCAGATCTAGCCCGCTGGAAGCAAGGTTGTGCGCCTTAAGCTGGGTGGGTGCGTGTGGATGAACAACATATACCACGCCTAGAACTACTGTTACAGGTGAGTAACCTGTTTTTCTAGGAGCGTGGATATGTTGTTCACCCACACTGTCTGGCAGACTCCTAACAGTTCTCCGGGAAGAGGGAGGCAAGCGCACACCCCCTGCTTAGGAAAAAGAGATTGGAGAACAGAGGCCCCAAAACCAGCATCACGTTGTGACTCAAGATCGATGTGGTAATAGGTAATAAAGGTGTTCGCCGACTTCCAGGTAGCAGCCTGACAGATTTCCTGGGTAGGGATGTCCCTGGAAGCAGCCACCGAAGCAGCAGTATGGCGGGTAGAATGAGCTCTTATCCCTCTGGGAGGCTCCTTGCTCGCCAATTCATAGCACAGACTTATGCACAATGTGATCCATCTTGCAATAGTCCGCTTGGCTGCAGGTCTGCCAGAAGCGGCTTCAGCGTAGGTGACAAACAGCTGGCGAACCTCTCCCCGAATTTCCGCAGTCCTCTCCTTATAGTAGGAGAGAGCACATCTGAGGTCCAGAGTATGGAGCCTGTGCTTGGCATCCGAGGTGCAGTTAGGGTAATATACCAGCAGAGTCAACACCTGGTTAAGGTAAAACTCTGACACCACCTTCGGAAGGAATTTTGGGTGGGGGCGCAGGACAACTTTGTCCCTGTGAAAGACCAGATAAGGGGAGTCCATCGAAAGTGCCTGGAGCTCCCCTGTCCTTCTGGCTGATGTGATAGCCACCAGGAAGGCAGTCTTCCACGACAAATGCGAAAGCTGACACTTGTGCATGGGTTCGAATGGCTTGCCCATGAGCTTTGCCAAAACCAGCAAGAGATTCCACGGAGGTGGAGGTTCACACACCGGAGGGGATATGTGATCCAGGCCCTTGAAAAAGCGCCCGATCACCGTCTCCTGTGCCAATGTCGGCTGACCAGCCCATGCCCGGTAAGCAGAGATGGCTGCCAGGTGCACCCTAAGGGTCGATGACCGAAGACCCCCCTTTGGAGAGGGACCAAAGGTAGTCTAGAATGTTAGCCACGGAGCAGGATAAGGGGTCCAGGCTCTTTTCCTGGCTCCAAATGGAAAACCTTTTCCATTTGAAGGCATAACATTTCCTGGTCGATTCCTTTCGAGATGCTTCCACCACGGTGTAGACATCCACGGAAAGACCCAGAGCCTGGAACTCTAGCCGCTCAGAAACCAGGCTGTGAGGTGCAGGAATTGAAGGTCCAAGTGGAAGACCTTCCCTGGTTCAACAATATCAGGTCCAGGCGTGTACAAAGCCGCTCCGGGGTCCTGCAGCAGAGGCTGAGGAGAACTGGCTACCAGAACTGGCGTAGCCAATCTGGGGCTACCAGGATCACCTTCGCCTTGTCCCTCCTCACCTTGAGTAACACCTTGTGGATCAAGGGAAATGAAGGAAGGCGTAGAGGAGGCCTGGGGTCCACGGCCTCGAGAAGGCATCCCCCTGCAGCGAGCCCTGCTGAGGGGAGCGGGCATGGTACAGCCTCAGCTTGGTGTTCTCCCTGGAGGCAAACAGGTCCACCAACGGTTTGCCCCAACAGGAGAACAGATCGTAAGCTACCTCTGGATGAAGACACCACTTGTGGGATGTCTGGCCTACGTGGCTGAGAGCATCCGCCAGTTGGTTCGAGACTCCTGCCACATGAATGGCTAGGAGATCCGCCTCCAGCCGGCTGACAAAGGTCCAGATCCAGAGCGCCTCCTTGCATAGCAGACGGGAGTGCGTGCTGCCCTGTTTGTTGAGGTAGTACATTGTTGTGGTATTGTCCGTCTGGACTTTAACCACTTGACCCCGGAGCTGAGGAGCGAAATCTGACAGTGCCAGTCTGACTGCTCTGAGCTCCAACAGGTTGATGTGGCATCGGGACTCCTTGGGGGTCCAGAACCCATGAGCCCTGTTGTCCCCCATGTGGGCTCCCCAGCCCATGAGGGAGGCATTGGTCATAAGGACGACCGTCGGCTCGGGGCGGACAAATGGGATTCTTTCCCTCAAATGACTCGGGACGGTCCACCATTGGAGAGCGTCCCACATCCTCTGGGTGACAGTGACCAGCTGGTCGAAGAGACCCTGACGCTGAGACCACTGGGCGGCCAGCTCTCATTGAAGGGGGTGCATGTGCAATCTGGCCCAACGGACCACTGAGGTGCATGCCGCCACGTAACCCAGGAGGCGCAGGAAGTCCCGAGCAGGGCACAAGTGCCCAACCAGAAATGATTGGGCAAAGGAGGAAAGAACCTCCACTCTGTCCGCCAGGAGCCAAGCTCTGGCTTGACGAGAGTCAAGCTCTGCCCCCGATGAAGCCCATCACCTGAGAAGGCATGAGTTCTGATTTGGCCTCGATTAGGAGGCCCAGGTTGGAGCAGGTTTGGAGGGTCAGGTCCCTGGACCTCCCCACCTCCTGTAGCGAGGAACCCGCCAGGAGCCAATCATCTAGAAAGGGGTAAATGCGCACCCCTTGACGCCATAGATGGGCTGCCACCACTGCGATGCATTTGAAGACCCATGGGGCAGATGACAGGCCGAACGGCATGGCTCTGAACTCGTACAGGGTCCCTTCGACCCTGAAGCAGAGGAACCGCTGATGGGATGGACAGATTGGGACGTGGTAGAATGTGTCCTGAAGATCCAGTGTACAGAACCACAAGTTTCGCTCCAGAGGTGGTATGATCTGGTTCTGAGTTACCATCCGGAAGGTGCGAGACCTGAGATATCGATTGAGGTCGTGGAGATCTAGGATGGGGCGCCAACCCCCCCGTCCGCTTGGGCACCAGGAAATACCTGGAGATGAAGCCTGGGTCTGAAGGAGGATCTGGCACTGGAGCTACCGCCTCCTTGAGGAGGAGCTGAGCAATGTCGTCCCGAAGGGCCAACTGAGCGCCAACTGAGATCCTTTCCTCCCGTGGGGCACGGGCCCGGCTCGGGGGGTACTGCTCAAACTCTAGAGGCAGTCCCTGCCTGACCACTTCCAGAACCCACCTGTCAGAAGTGATACCGGACCAGGCGGAAAGAAAGTGGCGGAGCCGGCCCCCCATGGGAGGACCCAGAACTGGCGTGACGGGTGTAGGGGAGGCCACCCCTGACCTGTCACTGTGCAGGCTTGGAGGAGGAGGCACCTAGACCAGCACCTCGATCTCCTTTGCGGGGCTGTTGGGGACCTTGCTTGGGCCTAGGGCACCAATCTGGAGCCTGCTGCTGTTGCTGACCTCCCTGGAAGGAGGGTCATCTAACCGCAGGGGAAGAATGCCGAAAGGACTTCTTGCGCTTCTGCTGGTTCTTGCCCGAAGAACCTTTAGCAGAGGTGGCATCTAAGGTGGCATTAGACTGCTCAATGCGCTGTAGATGACCTGCCACTCCCGGACTGAAGAGGTCGGTGCCAAGGAAGGGCAGGTCAGCTAGCTTGTGCTGAGTATCCGTGGGAAAGGAGGATAACCTCAGCCAAGCCCTGCAGCGAGTGGCTACCGCGGCAGCTAGTGAACGGGCACAGGAATGACCAATGTCCAGAGCTGTCTGGAGCTGTTTAGCAATAGCACAGCCCTGGTCCCGGAGCTGCTTGACTGTGGTCTGCATGTCTGCTGGGAGATGAGGGAGGACTTCATCAAGTGACCCCAGAAGGGCGTGAGAGAAGTGCCATGATCACTGCTGAGCTAGCCTGACGAAGGCCAAGGGATGATTCCGCGTAAACCTTCTGGGCCGAGTGGTCCATATTTTTGAACTCCTTGTCCGGAGGGCGGTCAGTAGCCACAGAGCTGCCCATGCACCTAAACACTGAGGCAGTCACAAGGCTCTCGGCCGAGGGATGCTCAGTGAAGCCCGCCAAGGACCCCATGGGCACCATGTACTTGCGGGCCATGCGGGCAGATGGAGCCGGGCAAGAGGCAGGACGCTGCCAAAGTTCCAGTGCCGGGCTAACTATGGCTTCAGCCACTGGGAAGGCCTCCGTCGGGGTATCCCCCCCTCTTGAGAATATCCGTGAGAGGATATTCCGCCTTAGTTTGTATGGGCTGCAAAAGCATATCTGTGGACTCCGAATGAGTCGAAGGATGCCCTGGAAGGAAGAAGGGCCTTCCTCCAGGCCTGTCACTGACAGCTCATCATGTGAGTGAAGGCCAGTAGTATCCAAATCCGAGGAATCCGGATACAAGTGTCTCCCACCTCAATGCGCCTAGGGTGATCAGGAGTGACCATAATGGACAATCTATGGGGCAAGCCCATAGTTGGTCGGTCCTCCTTAGAGGGAGCCCCCTCCCTGAGGCTGTTTGGATGGTGGTTCCACCAAAATTGGTGGGGAGCCCGTAACAGGCCAAGCCGAAATACGCACCGGTCCCACCGGAGGGAGAACCGGAGTCCTCGGAACCGAGGGAGTCGGTGTCGGACGAAGAGGCTGGGGTCAAGTAATGGCTGGTACAGCCGAAGCAGATGGCTTTTGACCCGTCAAAAGAAGTTGCTGCCACATGAGGTCCTCATCACGTCGATGGAGTTTCCATCTAAGTCTCTCCTTGTCCGAGGAGGATGAGAAACGGTGGCGGCGCCTCTTCCGGGAGCGTTTGTGACCCCTTCTTGGTTAACCCACCGATGGGGTCCTACTCCTCGATCGAGACCGACGGTGTCGGCTCTGACGGTCGGGAGAAGCTGGATTCGGTGAGAACCGAGGTTCCGACTCTTGTCCCTCAATCGGGATGCCCGAAGGACGGGTCTCCTCGTCTGGGAAGGAGAGAATGGGAGTCCTCTCCAAGGAGTCGTCGACAGGCGTCGGCGACAATGGCTCGATCAGGTCGAGAGAAATCTTGGCCGGTTCTGCCGTATCCTCTGCTTCGGTGCCCTGGCCTGACGGAAGGTCCGAAAAGCCAGCAACCGAAGAAGCGATCTCGACTGTGGCCGAGACCACCAGCTCCTGAGTGTCGGACCGCTCTCGGTCTCAGGAACGTCTTCTTCGGGTAGAAGATGATGATTTTGGATCCTTATCCTTCTTCTTGGATTGGGAGGAGTAGGGAGAGACTGGAACAACTCCCGGAAGGATCCCGTAAAGGTGGAGCCCAGGTTGAGCGGCACGAAGAAGCTTCAGTTGGCCCAAGCTTGGGCTGCTTCCTCTTCAAAGGCCGCCATCTGCTCGAGCTGCTCGGTGGATCCTGCAGCCGCGGAAACCGCCCACCTGGCCTCCTTCGATTTCACCAGTGGTTTGCGAAGCTCCGGTCTCCCCAATTTAAGGCACGCCTTGCGGTCCTCCAGAACGGTGGGATGGAAGGCTGAACAGATGGTGCAAGCCGAAGTATCATGCACGGTGCCTAGGTAATAGACGCACGAGAGGTGGGGATCAGTGTGAGACACTTTTTGCCCATGTGGAAGGAAGTAGGCGGTGCACAGAAGAACTTCAATGGAGGCTGTAAACTTCAGCAACGTTTTGAGATTTATTAGGAGTACTTCCAGGCAAAACATCAAAATAAAATAAAACATAAACGAACTTTAATCCGACAAAATAAATGACAAGGCATATTATACATAAAGGCACAAACCACAAATAGCAGTCTTTAGGTTAACTAGGGCACTAGTTCCAGATGCATTCACTTCACCATCCTGACTGCTACTGACTTCCATTTAAACTGCTGGATATATATTCTCTACTGTTCACCCACTGGATGAGTGACCCATCAATCATCTGTTTTAAACAGAATTTTAAGTAAAACAATGATTTCTACATTATAATTATTAAATAAAGGATTATGACATTCTGGTTGTATGTATGACTAATGAAAACATTAGTACTTTGTTTAGAAGGCTTTATAACCTGTTTGCACAGTAAGTCCTTCCTCTCCAAGTATAAAAAGACTAGCAGTATGGCCGGCCGACCCCTAGAAAGAAAGAACACAGCACAGACACCAACAAGCTGCTGCATTTTCTGCCAGGTATTACAATCATTTCAAGGCTTGCTCTCACATTCTTTCACATTACTAGTTATAAAGAACTACTGGGCTGTTATAGCCTAATTTGTAGAAGGTTATTAGCACTACAAGAAATGCCTGCAAAGTGAAGAGGGGTTTAAAAATCAGTTCTTTTTACTGCTATTGGAAAGGGTTTACCAAAGACAACCTTTAATATTGGCTGGTGTAGCTCTCAGTTATTAACATTGAGCTGGACTCACAATTGCAAGGATCTTACTGAAACAGACATATCTTTCTATAAGAGGACACAATACTTTGTAGTGTATTTAGAGTTAAAACAATATCTCCTAGCGTTCGCGGTGTTTGAGCTACTGCGAAGATGCTGCGTTAGGTGGGTATAGCGAACTGTCGTGAAGGCGCTATACAAAGGTGCAACTCCTGGATTACAAATAACGTGTGGGAAACAGTTTTTTGAGGCAGAAAACACTAAACTTAGTAGGAAATGCTTGCTATGAACAGTAAAAGGGTTTTTAAAGTGATTTGACTCATTATGGCCGTCTTAAAGGGGCCATACACATTTAAGTCACATCATTGTTTTGTAGCTGGAAAGACATCGAAACAGACAACACAACACGAATAAGCATAGGTGGCCAGTCTATGCATTAACATATAACAATAAAGACAAAGACAATACAGGAAAAAAAGGGGGCTAACAGTTTCAACATTTGTCAGCAACAAACCAAAGCATTCTTATATGAACCCTTTGACAGTCCACAAGGACACCGGCGAAACCCGGGGGACGACTTGACCTCCATATCCAAAGCGTTCAGGTCCGAGTCGTAAACTCGGACAAGTTTTAAGGTGAGTAAGTGCGGCGAAAACAGTCGATTTGACTCTAGGGCCTATGGTACTGCAAAGTAGCACGAGGGAACCTGTATCTTCCAGCGGAAAGGAAGATCTGGCGTCATGGGGCAGAGCCGAGGTATTTACCACCCGGGTAGGTGGGAGGAGCCAGCTTGAAGACTTCCGGCAAGATTTAAAGGCGAAAGGGACAATGCCAGACAGTGTGGATGAACAACATATCCACGCTCCTAGAAGTGGGTTTTCTGTGAGTCAGAAACCCATACGGATAAACAAAGCTATTTTTTTTCAGTCTGTTGAGCGACTGATGAAAGAACCGAGAGTTACATTGGTTTCTCTCTAAAATCCAATCATTCAGACAACCGGCCCAGGGAAAAGTTTTAAAATAGAAATTTACCTTTTAAAAAGTAAATAAATGTTTGGTTTCCTCACGGTTAAATGAACGGACAAGAAACCAAAAAACTTACTGGAATAACAGTAAATCTAGACTAATCTACCTGTAAACTCAAGGACAGTGCTTAAAAAAACTATCAGAAATAAAAAGTACTTCAAAAAATGAGAAAATTAAATCTTCAAGACAGGTGAAGGAGGGCTCTGAGGCATCTGTACTAGGCAAGCGGAGTAAATAATCTGCTAGTTGCAGTGAACCGTAGCTGCACTACAAGGTCTACTTTATATAATTGCTGAGGCGAAAAAGGGAAACCAAGCAATTATATAAAATTAAATATGGGTTAATGTGTTTAAACTTGAAGTTTACAAACACTCTTGGGGTTAGATGCTGACATAAACCCCTCGGGTGTGTGTAAACTTCACGTTACACACATTAAAGCATACTTTATTCTCTATGTTATTCATCAAGATGCATGTCTAATATCACTGCTAAAATATGATGTCAGACTACAAGTGGCTTGATCTGAATTGAAACTTACAAACCAACCCTCTGTTACTGACCATTCACTTCTTTCCAGGCTTTCCTAAATCTGCACTTAGAGGCCAACGTAAAGGCATCCTACAGTGAACAAACACAGCATGGAAACATGTCTTGCAAGCAACAACTCAAGGCAAAAAACTTACAGCACTTCCTTTTCCTGTTTAACAACCCATCTGTCAATCAACCTCACCCTCGACAGTCACTGATCCACCAAAGTTTCATCCTCCTACTGATGGGTTCATGGTGATAAGTGAATGGGAATCTCATGTTAATCACAAACATGCCAAATTTCAGAAGCAAGGCATCTGAATCTACATCCCTTATGTATATGTTTATTAAGGTACAGAGTGGAGGGCGGGGAAGAGACAACAGGTTCTTGAACTTCTTACTTTTTGCCATGAATGATTTCACAAAATGCTTTTTGGATCAATATGGTTCAGAATGCAGCCCTTGAACCGTCAGTGCATTTTGCAGAGGCAACAAATGCAGGTTTCCTCCTCACTGCATGTAACAAATACAAGTTCAAAAAACATGTTACTTACCTGTAACAGTAGTTCAAGGAGTGGTATATGGTGCACATCCACACTTTTGGTAGATTCCTTTCCCTTTAAATCTCTGGCCAGAAGGTCTTCAGGCTGGTGCTTCCCACCCACCCAGGGAGTAACTCCCTCAGCACAGCCCCGTGACATCAGATCTTACCCGCTGGAAGCAAGATTTGGTGCACCACTTGCCAGGGGAGGTCAGGTGGGTTGTGTGGATGTACATCATATACCTCTACTGTTAACAGGTTAGTATCCTGTTTTTCTAGGGACTTGGATATGGTGTACAAATCCACTCTTCTAGCAGACTCCTAGAAGTTCTCCAGGGAGGTGGGGGCAAGGCGCACACACACCCTACTAAGGAAATAGAGAATGGAGAACTGAGGCCCAAAACCACCATCACAGTAGGACTCAAGGTCGATGTGGCAATGGGAAATAAAGGTGTGTGCTGACTTCCAGGTAGCAGCCCTGCAGATCTCCTGGATAGAGACATCCCTGGAAGCAGCCACTGAGGCAGCAGTATGTCTGGTGGAATGAGCCCTTAAGCCCTATGGGAAGCTCCCTACCAGCCAACCTATAGCACAGGTTGATGCAGGATACAATCCACCTGCCAATCGTCTGCTTTGCTTCCAGTCTGCCAGGTGCGGCTTCAGTGTAGGTGACAAATAGGTGGTTAACCTCTCCCCGAACTCCAGCCGTGCACTCCTTATAGTAGGCAAGAGTTTGCCCTCAGGTCCAGAGTATGGAGCCTGTGCTTGGCCTCCGAGGTGTGGTTGGTGAAGAACACCGGGAGATTCATCACCTGGTTACGGTGAAACTCCGAGATAACCCTCAGGAGGAACTTCGGGTCGAGGCGAAGGATGACCTTGTCCCTATGGAAGACCAGGTAATGACACTCCACTGAGAGCACCTGGAGCTCACTGATTCTTCTGGTGGATGTGACAACCACCAAGAAGCTGGTCTTCCCTGTCAGGTGAGATGTCTCACCTATGCATCGGTTCGAATGGCTTGCCCATGAGCTCTGCCAACATCAGCAACAAATCCCAGGGTGGTGGCGGTTCACACATTGGAAGGGAAATGTGGTCAAGGCCTCTAAGAAAGCGTCAGACCACCTTCTCCTGTGCCACTGACTGCATACCAGCCCGCGCCCGGTATGCAGAGATGGCTGCCAGGTGCACCTTAAGGGTCGTCGATGGAAGGCCCATCTGGGAGAAGGACCAAAGGTAATCAAGAATGCTAGCCACTGAGCAGGATAAAGGGTCACGTCCCTTGTACTGGCACCAAATGGAGAACCTCTTCCATTTGAAGACAAAGCATTTTCAGGTCAACTCCTTCTGAGAAGCCTCGACCACAGTGAGGACATCACCAGAGAGACCCAAAGCCTGGAACTCTAGTCACTCAGGAACCAGGCTGTCGGGTGCAGGAATTGATGGTCTGGATGGAACACTGCAGAGGGTCTTCCCAGGTCTGCAAGAGCAAGTCCAGGCTGAGAGGAAGATGCCATGGAAGCCTGCAGCTGAGGCCAAGGAGATCAGGGTACCAGAACTGGCAGGGCCAGTCAGGAGCCACCAGGATCATCCGTGCCTTGTCCCTCCTGGTTTTGAGCAGGACTTTGTGGATCAGCAGAAAAGAAGGGAAGGCATACATGAGGCCCGGGGTCCAGGGTCTCAAGAATGCATCCCCCTGCAGCGTTCCCTACTGATGGGGACGGGCACAATACAGCCTCAGCTTTGTGTTCTCCCTGGAGATAAACAGATCCTCCAGAGGGGTGCCCCACCAGGAGAACAGACTGTGCACTACCTCCTGATGGAGAGACCACTTGTGAGATGCCTCATCCAACCAGCTGAGGGCATCCGCCAGCTGATCAGACACGCCGGCCACATGGATGGCCAGGAGATTGGCATTCAGACCGAGAAAAAGGGTACAGATGCAGAGAATCTCCCTGCACAGAGGAAGGGAGTGTGTCCCACCCTGTTTGTTGAGGTAGTACATGGTCGTGCTGTCTGGACCTTAACAACCTGACCCCAAATTTATTTATTTATGAATTTTACCAGGAAGGCATACTGAGCAGGGTACCACTTGATTCCAGATGCGTCCTGGGGGAAAGGGGACATGGAGCAATACAAATAATAGTCACATGGAAGTTGTACATAATATACAGATAGTAGATACATATAATATATAGTTAGTAACAGGCAATAAGAAATAAAGCCAATATATACAGATGCAGAAAAAAAAAAAACAGAGCATAGAAGGGTGCACAGGACATGAGCAACTATATGGGCATTTGCATGGCCATGTATGGCGGATTAATACAATATGTTGTAAAATATAGAAATTAAAATACAGTAGGCAAAATGAGATGAACCCAAATGACACAAAAATTACCACAGTTCAGTGTGGAGACTGCATAGGACACCCCTATCTCTGATCTACCTACGCAATTACTAGACTAGGGTGGAGTGCTGTGAGCACTAGGCAAATAGCATGGGGTGCTTCACAGCCAGAGGCCCTAAATAAGAGAAGGGGACCAAGGGCACCTGCCCCTCGGTGGCCCTATGTGCAAACGCATGTTGAGGAGAAATGTGCCTTGATGAGGTGATTTAGATGCGAAGTGTTGGTAAAGTCCCTAATGCCTGCTGGCAGTGCATTCCAAAGTTTTGGCATGTGGTATTTGACGGTCGCTTGGCCCTTGGATGTGGATATACTTGGAACATGGAGAAGCCAGGAGTTTCCACTCCTGAGGGAGTAGGCGGGCTGTGATAGGGTTGAGAGGGCAGATTCGAGGTGGGGGGAAGGGACTGTGCCCAGAATTTCACTGTGGTCCTGATGCTGTGGACGTGTCTACGATCCTGTAGCGACAGTAGGTCAAGGGACCTGTAGAGGTCGCAGTGATGAGTCATAGGGGGGCAGTCAAGGGCAAAGTGACAGAAGGAGTGGAAGAGTAGATCTTCGCGAGGCGCTCTTGCAGCAGGCACTACTTTGTGAGGAGCAAAGGCGGTTAGCGCCAGCTGAACTGCCAGAAGCTCCAGCAGGTTGATATAGCATCGGGACTCCTCAGGGGTCCAGAGATTGTGGACAGTACAGTTAAGTAAGAATTTAGCATAACAGTAGATCTTCAAGAAGAGCTCCTGCAGCAGGCAGCACAGTAAGGACTTAGCCGCCAGGCACTAGAACCACACGGAAAACTTCTAGCTAGCAGTCATTATTGGGGGACGACCCCATGATGTCGGCTTGCCCCGATGTCCGCCTATGGTATAAAAGGAGCTGTCCCCCAGCCCAACCTCAGTTCTCCCGCCAGAGACCCCGGCATGAGTAAAATTTGGAGAACCGAGGTGGTTCCTCTGCACCAACGAAAGAACAGAATAACTGATGGAAAAGCAGTCATCCTAGGGGATGGAAGGAGGGAGAGTAGCGCCTGCTGCAAGTGCTCCTCTCGAAAATCTACTGTTACAGTAAGTTCTTGCGTAACTGTACTATCTTACTTCGAGGGGGCTCTTGCAGCAGGCAGCAAAGTAAGGACAGAGTCCCAAGCAGTGTAGGAACTGATCCTAGTCAGCTGGGAGGTGGCCTACCTAGACTTTAGCAAGGCTTTTTTGACAGTCCTGCACAAAAGATTAGCAAATTAGCCAGCCTGGGAGTAGGTCCCAGGGTGGCAGCCTGGGTAAAACACTGGCTGGACAACAGGACACAGAGGGTAATAGTAAATTGAGTCCACAGTGAAGATGGGAAGGGGTTACTAGAGGGGTACCCTGCAGGGTTCAGTATTGGGGCCAGTCCTTTTTAATGTCTTTATAAGTGACACTGCAGAGGGACAGGAAGGAAAAGTATGTCTCTGCAGATGACACAAAGATCTGCAACAGGGTTGATGTGCAAGGTGGGGGTGGAAAGGAAGAAAAGGGACATGGCAAGGTTGGAGGCATGGTCAAATGTATGGCAGCTTAGATTCAACGCAAAGAAGTGCAAAGTAATGCACCTGGGAAACAAAAACCAAGGGGAAGAGTACACAATGGGGTGTGAGATACTAACAACAAAAATGGAAAGGGACTTGGGGTAGTCATATCAGATGACCTAAAGGTGGGCCAGCAATGTGAGAAGGCAGTAAGGAGAGCTGGGGGGATGATACTGGGCTGTACAGGGAGAGGCATCACCAGTAGAAAACAGGAAGTTGTTGGCCCTCTGTACAGACAGTTAAGACCACATCTGGAGCACTGTGTGCAGTTCTGGAGACCCCATCTCCGCAAAGACATAGACAGGGTGGAGGCTGTCCAGAGGAGGGCAACCAAAATGGTGCAGGGTTTGTACCAGAAGACATATGAAGAAGGACTAAAGGAACTAAAGATGTATAGCCTTGAGGAAAGGAGGGAGGGGGGGACATGATAGAAATGTTCAAGGGAATCAACAAAGTCCAAGAGGGTTGCATCTTTCAGAAAGAGATGTGCAAGAACAAGGGGGCACAATGTGAAGATAGAAGTGGACGGATCAGAGGTAATGTGAGGAAGTATTTCTTCACAGAGTGTGTTGTAGATCCATGGAACAGCCTTCCTGAGGCGGTCGTAGAGTCAAAAACAATGGGGGAATTCAAGAATGCATGGGACAGACAAGACAATTCTGTTGGGGGGGTAGGAAGAAGTAGGCTGTTGGTTAACTGGGATCTGCATCTTATCCGTTAGGTAGGGAAATGGGCAGACTAGGTGGGCCAAGCGGTCCTTATCTGCCATCAGATTCTATGTTTCAGGAGACAAGGCCTTGAAGGACAGCTAGTCCAAAGCCCACTCTATGCCTAGACACAATGTCCCGACTGTAATGTCGAATGAAGGTGTGGACAGAACTCCAAGTGGCAGCTGCACAAATGTCTGCAGTGGACACCTTCCTGAAGGAGGCAGCAGAAGCTGCCATGCCTCTGGTATAATGGCCTTTAATCAGTCCCAGCTAAGGCTTTTCATACTTGCGGTAGCAATAAACAATGCAGTTAGCTAACCACTTAGACAAACACTGTTTGGAAACAGCAGCCCCTTCTCTCCTGGGGCAAATGAAACAAGCAGCTGATCAGATTTCCTGATAAGACAGGTGCAATCCAAATAGTAACGAAGCATCCTCTGAACATCCAAAATATGTAGGATATCCTCCCCTTGATTAGAATACTCAGGGAAATAAACTGGTAGGTGGATGGAATGATTCAGTGTAAACTCAGACACCACCTTCGGAAGAAACTTAGGACTGGTCTGCAAAGACACCTTGTCTTTGTGAAAAACCCAATAAGGCTTTTTATACATCAGAGTCTCCGAGCAGAAGTAATGGCAACTAAAAACAGCACTTTCCACGACAGAAAGCGTAGCTTGCAGCTGGCTCTAAGGGAGGCAAAGTAAGCTTTTCCAAAACAAATTAGGTCCCATGGCTGGACAGGGTCCCTAACTGGAGGCTTCAAGTGAAGTATACCCCACAAGAAGGTGCAGGAAAGGTCCAGTTGGGCAAGAGTTTTGCCCTCAATAGGTGCATGTTACACATAAATGGTGGAAAGGTGCACCTTAAGTGAGAAGTAACCCAGTCCTGAGTCCAAAGGAGGTACTCCAGAATTATGCTGATCAGGCAGGTGAAGGGACCCAGTTGTCGAGCAGTGGCCCAAATCGAGAACCGCTTTCACTTTATGGCATAAGTGGTTCTAGTGGAAGGCTTCCTGGGTGCCACTAAGACATCCGCCACCCAGGAGGAGAATCCAAAGTGGGCAATGCAGTCTGCAGGAGCCAAGCACGAAGATGAAGAGATCTGATGTCTGGGTGAACCAGGGTGCCCTGCTTCTGGGAGAGCAGGTCTGTACACAGGGGCAGAGGGATCAGAGATTCCACTGACAGTTGCTGTAGAAGTGGAAATCATAACTGTCACGGCGAGTAGAGAGCTATCAGAATCATGTCTGCTCTCGCTGTCTGGAGCTTGAGGAGAACACTCTGCAGAAGTGGAAAGGCGTATGGAAACCTCCCAGTCCAGGAGCGGGACAACATGTCTCACCAGAAAAACACTAGGCCCTGGATCTAGTGAGCAGAAATTGGGCAGTTTTGCATTGAGTGGGGACAAAAAGAGGTCCAATTTGGGATGGTTCCATCTGTCAAAGAGGTTTTCAACCACTGAGGGAAGAAGTTCCCATTCATGAGTCTTTGACTAAGATCTGCTCAGACTGTCTGCCAAGACGTTTTGGGCACCTGGAACATGCACGGCGGTCAGTTCCAGGTTGTGCTGTATAGCCCAGTATCAGACTCGCATGGCCTCTCTGCAGAGGGGTTAAGAGTGAGTCTTCCCATACTTGTTTATGTAGAAGATTACCGACATACTGTCCATCTTAGAGAGCCAGGGAGCAGGTGCGTCCGAAAGGCCTGCAGAGCATAAAGGATCGCTCGCATCTCCAGAACATTGATATTGAAATGCTGCTCCTGTAAAGACCAAGTTCCCTGGGTCTGATGATCGGTCAGATGGGCTCCCCAGCCTTGGCTCGATGTGTCCGTCATGAGAATTTGGCGATGCGAGTGCTTGAAAATGAACCCCCTTGGTAAGACTGGAGGGGTTGCGCCACCAATCTAGGGTCTTCCGCATAGGGTTGGAGACTAACACCAACTGCTCCAAATCATCTGTGCACTGATCCCATTGGACCTGAAGATTCCATTGACACCCCCTCATGTGCAGGCATGCCAGAGGGACTGTCACAATGGTCATTGCCATATGTCCCAGCAATCCTAGAAATGCCTGGGCCAGAATCTGGCAAGATGAAGAGACTGCTCAAGCCTGCGCTTGCAAGCCTTCTGCCCTGTCTGGAGGCAGGAAGGCTTTTCCCTGGACAGTGTTCAAGACTGCCCTGATATACTGTAGTCTTTGGCTTGGCCAAGAGGAGGATTTGGGTAGACTGAGGGTTATCCCCAAATCCTGGAAGAGGTTGAAGGTGGCTTGTAAGGTTCGAATCAGCCGATCCCTGAAGGGGGCTGTCCAGGTAAGGGAAGACATAGTGACCTTGTCTTCTGAGGGCTGTAGCCGCTACTGCAAGGCATTTGGTAAAGACTTGAGTAGTTGAGGACAGGCCAAAGCTTGAAACTGGTAGTGGTTTCCTTGAAAGTACAAGTGAAGAAACTTCCTGTGGCATTGGAAAACCAGGATGTGCAGATAAGCGTCCTGCATGTCCAGCGAGCAGTGCCAATCTCCCTGATGAAGAAGAGGGAGATGGCTGTGAATAGTAACCATCTTGAAACGTTTGTATTCTTCTCTTCTGGGTCATCGTCCATCTCCATCAAGGTCTTTCGCCTGTTCATTACTTTGGGGAATCAGAATTATTGCTTATACCAAAGTGTCCATTCAGCTTTAATGGTAGTAACTGATATCCATAATGCTGTATATGATTAATTTGCTCTCTTTTCCTTTATCATTTCCATCTGATGTATATGCTTTTATTATAATTTTATTTAATTACCTTTAAAACTTGTACCAAGTGCTACAGTTAGTGAATAACCTTAATAACCAAATTTCCTAACCATGCATTGTAACTTTAATAAACCATATTCTGAGTTACACACTTTGTCTCCATTATTATACTGAATCCAATGTAGTCCTAAGGGAAAACTCTGATTTAATAAGACGATTCCTCAGAGCCCCTCAAACATCCAGCATTAATATATTATGATGGATATCTAAGCTATGTAAGGCCCCTTTCCCTCTAATTCAATAATATTTGGTCCGAGTAAGGGATCCCCTGTGTTTCACCAATATAATGGAAGTAGGGGTTCCACCTCAGGTTATACTTTCCACCCCTACTCTTAACCTAGCCATGACGCCTCCATCTCCTTGATCTCCCTCACATTACTCCACCACCTGTCTTCACTGGGAGTCGTGCTGCTCAACCAATTCTGTGTGCTCACCTTCAACTCCGCAATCACTAGTACCCTAAACAGGTACTTTTGCACTTCCTGTCTAAGAAAAGTTTGTATTCTATGACTGGGGTGGGGGGTGGGGAATTGTTTAACCAGGAAAGGGGCCAAGAGTGGACGTCTGTATGTTCACGATTCTAAAACTGCATTAAAGCATTGAAACCGAATTTACTGTGGACAACATTTTTCTCTGGAGGGCAAGTACTTGGATGTTGTGGATTTTCGTTTGGGCTTGGCAAGCCTTTACTTGCATCCCACCACGCCAGGAGTTTGCGGTTCTAACCTGTTGGAATTTTAACCGGGAAAGGCACACTAAGCTGAAGCTCGTTTCCAGGTGTGACCTGGGAGCACAAGGAAGTTAAGAGACTTGCTCAGGGTCACACAGTATGCAAGTGGGGGCTGACGGAATTCAAAGCCAGGACTCCAGGTTTGCAGCTCAGAGCCCTTAACCACTATGCTATACTGCCTCCTAGATTCAGGTGGCTGAGATAGAGGATGGGACGCAAGTCGCCTGTTCTCTTTGAAACCAGGAAGAAGTGGGAGTAAAACCCCTTCCCTCTTTGAGCTGGTTCTCACAGTGTAGAATAGGACCCTGTCCCATTTGTTTTAAAGAAAGTATATAAATGCAAAGATCTAGTTTTTCCTTTTCTGTCTACTTCTCTGTCTGGTTGTGCAATCTAATTTTCCTATTAGACCTTGGACTTTATCAACCCGAATAATCTCGCAATTTTTTGCCTCTCACTGTCTTTCAGTTCTCCTCTTGCTGTGTTTTTCCTCCCTTGCATATCTATATCAATATAAACATGTGTGTAAATCAATGTATGGAAATGTAACTGATAATGGGATCCCTATTGTTTAGAAAATATATAGTGTTACTAATGAAATGTATATTTATATTTTGCGATGACTGCATAAACTCTCGAGATTGAGTGCAAATGTTGAGCCTTTTGCAAAAACGGGCATCAAGAAGCACAGTGTTCTAGCAGCTCCTGAAACTTACAAGGACAGGATGTTTGCTAAGGATGGGGGTTGAAATGACTTATAAGAGGAGATAAACTTGAACTGCAAAGGAGATTACAAGAAAAAGAGACACACAGACTGAAGGAAGATTTTATTTTTATTCCTCTGTACATAGTTATTCTGAACAGTTTTTTTTTATGTTACTGCAACTACAAATACAGTTTTGTGGAATTTTACAACTGCTCCTGGTTTTTCCCTATGCTTCCTGACCTGTGCCTCAACGACACTGGTGGAACAGGTTCTATGGCCTGTTTTCTCAGGAGCGCTTGAATCTCCTTGATGAGGGAGATGTGGCCGGAGGGTAATGGGAGTGTGAGGAGAGTTGTCTTGGGGGAAGAGAAAGATCTCCAAAAACTCTAGTGTATGCCCCCTTTCCATAAGCTAGAGAACCAGTTGGTCTGAGGTTAACCTGCACCATCCATCTAGGTATAATGAAAAGCGGTCCCCACCGCCTCCCCCAAAGACTCGGCTGGGGGTCGGGCAGAGAGTCAGGCGAAGGTGCCCAGGAGGGAGGTTAAGGGATACTTGGCCCATTTTTGGATGGGCTCCATCTGAATCCCAGTAGGTTCCAAAATTAGACAGAGCAAGCCCCCGAAAGAAGTGGGACCATGCGCCGTATACAAATCCTCCCCTGATTCCATGTCCATCGGCTGAGAATGCAGGGAGGAGTCCTCAGACTCCCAAGGATTTGCTAAAAGCGGTCAACCACCTGAATCCCCACTGACTCTGCGGGGGTCTATCAGAAGTAACAGTGACAGAAACCAACAAGGATGCCTGGGAGTGGTACGGGCACATCCTTAGGAGGGGGACCATCCTTCAGCTGCTTAGGAGGCAGTGCCACCCTGATGAGCGGGGAGGCCGGAACAGGCTGGGGCTTTGCTGGTGACAACCACGGAAGAGAGAGTGGGGGCCTGTATCAGCTCAACCCCAGACAGAATGAGCTGCTGCCACATTAGCTCTTCATATCGCCGGTGCATCTTGCGTCTGAGCCTCTCCTCACCCGAGGAGAAGGAAGAATAGCAGTGGAACCGCTTTTCTGAGTGCGCCAATGCTGGCAGAGGCTGCTCAATTCTGGGCTACGGGATCTCGATCTTGACTGCTGGGGAACCCAATGGAGAGAAAGACAGGGAGCTGGTGGGGTGGGGTTGCGGATGGGAGGTTTAAGATGGAGGATCCCTTTCAAAAAGGTCTTGGAGACCTCCAACTGAGCCACGGTTTTTCCTTTCACCAGCACGCGGTAGGCAGAGATGGCCGAGAAGTGAACCTTAAGGTACTCCATAACCTGGGGAGCAGAGCAGGTAAAGGCGTCCCAGCCTTTGGAAGCCACCCAAATGGAAAAACGCTTCCATTTCATGGCATAGGTGGATCAGCAAGCAGCAGCAACCTGCCGGACGGCAGGTCTTGGCTTAAAGGCCTGGACGGGCCAGGATAAATACCAGACGTCACGATAGTTGACGTCTGTATGACCGTCATTGCGATAGTCAACGAAAGGGGAGTGAACTTCGGGACACCTGGCGTAGGGTGAGCAGATGTCAGATCCAAAGAGGTCAGACCCTGCTTAAGGGGCCACGCATTGGGCCCTGACAGAGGAAGCTAACGTGAAAGATCCAACAGCGCTCCTGACGGTAAAGGAGGAGCAGCAGGCGGAAGGTGATTCAACACCACTGTAGCTATAGGGCCTGGCGAATGGGAAGTATCCTGCAGGGGGAAATCAGATGAACCATCAAAGGAGTGGGCAAAGAGAGAATCACTTCAAGGTGTTGTCCTTCCTCCTCTGTCCCAGACGTAGGCTGTGGGGCAGGGGAAACCACCGTGGGAGGTGGAGAGAAAGTCTCCCAGCTGGGCAGGGCTAACCCGGAGAAGCCAGCACGCTCTGCCACACATCGGGTGTGACGGTGTGAGCCTACGACGGGAGAGCAATGCCCGAGCAGTTGTCAGAGGCAACTGACTGACTGGGCGGGGGAGAGTGGGACCCTCGACCGGCTTATCGATCGGAGTCGAGCGGACTACTGGCTGCTTTGAACCGGAGTCAAACCGACCAGGCCCTGGAGGAACCGGGATCTGACTTACCAGCAAGGACCAGGCATTCGCCAGAGGACGACTTACCAGTCGAAATAGGTTGGAAGACGGCGGAGGCACTGGAGGTCGCCCCTGAAGCTGCCTGGGTCACCACGAGGGTAGGCGGCGGGGAGAGGGCCTTACTGGTCGAAGGCTTACTAGCCAAGGATCGGTCCTGGTCCTCATGATGCTCCTTTTCCCTGTGCCTCTCCTTGTCATTTTTCTTCTTCCGTTTGTCCAACGAAGGGGAAGAAGCTGTGTCCCAAATTTTCTGCATCTCCTTCTCAAGTGAAGCCATTCTGGACTTAAGGAGATGGGCCTGCTGTCATCGTTTGCGGGTGGCCTGGTTGAAGGGCTGGCGGTCAGAACAGGCCACGGTGTCGTGGTCTGGGCATAAACAGAAAAGGCAGAGACGATGGTCATCTTTGTGGGGAATTTGTGTCCCACACTTGGTGCACTTCTTTGCCTTTGGAGGCAGAGATGAAGATGAAGTGCGGAAAACAGACTGGTATATGATGAAAAAGAAAAAATGGCAATCGAAAAAGCTGCAGATTACCGCGAAGTACTAGCACAGGTAGATGGTGGGAAAGAACTGGAAGGCGGGCGCGGGGACCACCCACTATATAGGGTCACGCTGACGTCCATCACATGACGTCGGGTGGGTGGTCCCCCACCAGACACTGCTGGAAAAGTTTGCCATGCGGTCCTGACGCCAGAGGGCGCAGTCCTACATGTAATGACCTACTGCAGGAACCCTCTCGAAGTAAGATCTAAAGGATTCTCTATCCCGGCCCAGGGACCTGAACAGAACCAAAAAAATAGAAAAGTGCAGTATATGGACTGGCAGTTGATGTCCAACAGGAAGAAGGCCTCCCCACATGCACAGGAAGCTCTGTAGCAGATCATCTCATTCTTCCAGAATTCAAAATGTACGACACCAGACACCGCTGCTTCAATGGAACGTTGAGAGGGCAAGGACTACTTCACTGAAGACACTTACCTATAAAGCCCAGGACCCTTTGCTATGCGCACTAATATTATGTTGGAGTTGATAAAGTGTCTCGCATTCCATACCCCAGCATTTGTATTTGGTTCCCTGGGTTAATGTTTTCTAAAAGACTGGCGCTGCTCTACAGCGGTAAAGTATATATATTCCCAGCACCTTCAGACTTTATTTTTTATTTCTGTTTTGTTAATTGTAGTTTTTCTCTCCTCCTTACAGAGCCCCGCTCAGCGAGAGATGCCAAGGGAATTACCCCACTGCTGCCTTACCTGGACGCCCAGAAGACTCCCATGGAGCCGTAGCTATACCCCCCACGTGGGTATGAGGTGGGGCCTGTACACCCCGATCAATCATCGTTTCGTCGGGTCCCTCGGTGGTCAGGTAGACAGCAGCTATTAGGGTCCTTTCCCGGAGCTCCTTCCCCTCAGCAGTCTGGTGTCATTTTTCCCTGTTCTAAGGGAGTGGCTACGCCCTGACATCTAGGAGTCTCCGCCGACATCCTCACTCCTGACCCTCTGTGTGTGCTCGTGCTCTTGCTGCGCCTGCGGCTTTCTCCAGAGGCCAGTCAAGTGCCCAGTTGGAACCCCGCCCCCCGGGAGAGGAGAGCTGTCCTCCGGACACTCTATCCTCTCCCTCCCCTGCCGACCCCCGACGGCCCGGGCTCATTCCTGAATCCAGGTGGTCAGCATGGCACAAGGTGTAGCATCCAGTGCCTCAATCCAGACTATTTTAGTTATCGATATCGGACCAGTGCCATGAGGCAAACGATGTGATGGTAAAGTTACGTAAGAACTTACCGTAACAGTAGATCTTCGAGAGAGGCTCTTGCAGTAGGTATTCACAAGTAGGACTAAGCCGCCAGGCGTCAGGACCCCACGGAAAAATCTCTAGCAGAGACCGCCCCCGCATAAGCAGATGTCAGTATAAAGGGGCAGTCCCTATGCCCGCCCTCCCGTTCTTTCCTGCCAGGCACCAAAGGGCTGACAGGAGAGAAGAGGATATGGTCCCAAATCTGAAAGAGAAGAAAATGAGGGGACAGAGGGAGGGAAGGAAGGTAATACCTACTGCAAGAGCCTCTCTTGAAGATCTACTGTTACGGTAAGTTCTTACGTAACGGTTCTATCTTATTTCGAGAGGGCTCTTACAGTAGGTATTCACAAGTAGGACGGAGTCCCAAGCAGTCTGGAACAAAAAGAAAGCGGAAGGAAGAAAAACACATCCACAAAAGCTGAGCTTCTAGAAAGGGATCATGAAAGGACTCCCTGCAGAACAGCTAGCCCGAAGCCTGCTCTGCGGCGAGAGGCAATGTCCAAACTGTATTGTTTTGTGAAGGTATGGACAGAAGTCCAAGTTGCGGTTGCACAAATCTTAGCAGCTGACACATTCTTGAAGCAAGCGGCATAGGCCGCAACCCCTCTAGTGGAGTGGCCTTTGACCTGACCCAGAAGGGTCTTGTGATGCTTGTCATAACAGAAAATGATACAATTGGCCAACCATTTAGAAAGGCATTGCTTGGAAACAGGGTTGCCTTCTCTCGTGAGTGAAAGACACAAAGAGTTGGTCTGTTTTCCTGAGATCCTTAGTCCTGTGAGTATAGTATCTCAGAATTCTATGTACATCCAAGGCATGGAGAAGATACTTCTCCTGACTGGCGTGCTCCGTGAAGAAGGCTGGAAGCTTGATGGACTGATTCAGAGTAGATTCAGCCACCACTTTTGGAAGCAATTTAGGATTAGTATGCATGGCCACCCTATCCTTGTGGAAAATCAAATAAGGGATTTTACACATCAACTCAGAAATCCTCCGAGCTGAGGTGATGGCCATCAGAAATAAAGTCTTCCAAGAAAGAAACTTCAGCTCTGCCTCCACTGCAGGTTCGAAGGGAGGCAGAGTAATCTTCTCGAGAATGAAGTTAAAGTCCCAAGGAGGAGCAGGGTTGCGGATCGGGGGTCTTAAGTGCAGGCCCCCTCGCAGAAAAGTCTTTGAGACTTACAGTTGTGCAAACGTCCTGCAACCGAAAAGGATGTGGTAAGCCGAAATGGTTGCCATATGTACTTTCACTGACGAGTAACTAAGGCCCAAGTTGTACAGGTGCCTAAAGTAGTCCAGAACCTTACTGGCTGGACAAGAAAAAGGTTCCATATTCTTAGAACCCACCGAGATGGTGAAGCGCTTCCACTTCATGGCGTAAGTGGACCTGGTGGAAGACTTCCTGGCCTCCACCAGGATGTCAGCAACTATGAGGGAAACTCCAAAACGAGCTTTAGCTACGTCTGGAGGAGCCACGCGTGAAGGTGAAGAGACTCGAGGCCTGGATGAACTAGGGTTCCCTTCTGGGTCAGCAAATGTTGTGACAGTGGTAGAGGAAGTGGAGATTCCTGGGAAAACTGTTGCAGAAGAGAGAAGCAGGCTTGCCTCGGCCAAAGAGGAGCAATGAGGATCATTCTCGCTCCTTACGACCTGAGCTTGGTGAGTACCCTCGGGGATCAAAGGTATCGGAGGGAAGGCGTAGATGAATCTGTAATTCCAGCACAGAGACGGTGCGTCCCGACAAAAGCCGTCTCACCCTGGAGCGAGCGAGCAGAAGGTGAGAAGTTTGGTGTTGTCAGGGGAGGTGAAGAGGTCCATTTCAGGAGTCCCCCAGTGCTCGAAGACGTCATCTAGCATGACCTGGTCAAGTTTCCACTTGTGAGACTTGGCTGACGAGTGACTTAAGGCGTCCTCGAGACTGTTCTTCATCCCGAGCACGTGAACGGCTGTCAGATGAAGGCTGTGCTGGGATGCCCAGTGCCAGACTCATGGCTTCCCGGAAGAGGGGACAGAAACGAGTTCTCCCCTGTTTGCTGAGGTACCAGACAACACACACGTCTGATTGTACGAGAAGGTGACCAGGAAGAACAACCGGGAGGAGAGCCTCGAGGGCATAAAGGACTGCGCTCAGCTCGAGGACATTTATATGGAGCCTTTGTTCGAACTGAGACCAGCTGCCCAGAGTCAGGTGGGGCCCGAGATGGGCACCCCAACCTGCCCATGATGCATCTGTCATCAGGATCTGGGTGGGAGGGGTGGTACAGAACGGGATCCCCAGATTGAGATGTTCTGGAACCGTCCACCATTGCAAGTCCCTGACTATAAGGTCTAACACCAGGATTTTGTGATCCAGGTCGTCCTAAGAGATCCTCATGTGGAGTTGAGTGAGTGGGATGGCAGCCACCATCAGGCCGAAAAGACGAAGGACCTTCCTGGCTCCGACCCTTCTGAAACTCTATAAGAGCCGAGCTTGGTTTGACAGCATCTCTGCTCTGTCCGGGGGTAAGAAAGCCTTGCCCAGAGTCCTGTCCAACACTGCCCCTATGAACTGCAGTCGCTGGCAAGGGATCAAATGGGGCTTGGCAGAGCTGATTGTAATCCCCAGGTCGGAGAACACTTGAAGGGCGAGGGAAAGGAAGCCCAAATGTTCCTCCCTGGATAGGGCTGCCAGAAGCCAGTCATCCAAGCAGGGGAAGACTTGGACCCCATTGGTATGCAGGAAGGACACCACCACCAGGCATTTGGTAAATACTCGGGGGGGCCGAGGACAGACCAAAGGGAAGGGCCTTGAACTGGTAGTGGGACCCCTGAAAACAAAAATGGAGGTATTTGCGGTGGGAGTGGCAACCGGGATATGGAGGCAAGCATCCTGCATATCCAGGGCGCATAAGCCACAGTACCATCTGAAGCATGGGGAGAAGGCTCTGGAGTGAGAGCATTCGAAACCATTTGTACTCCACAAACTGATTGAGGGAGCCAAGGTCAAGAATGGGCCTCTGGGACTTCCGGTGATGTCAGCAACCTGAATGGCAGCATAAGCTAGCAAGTCTCCTGACCCAACCTACAATCTATAGGCATCTACAGTTTTTAAAATATGCAATCGCCGGCCAAGACGACGAGATCGAAAGCAGTCTTGACCAGGAACACCCAGACCCCGGCCCAAAAGCTGCAACTGCTGCTGCAAGGAGAAAAAACGTCACAAACAACAGGGCCCACTGAGGAAGAAAATACTATGGTAGCGGAGACCAGGCCAGATGACGATTACCCACAACTCATAGCCTCGATTATGAAGACAGCAAAAACAGTACAAAAAATAGATACTTCACTCACGGAGTTAAGGGCCGATATAGGGAGAATTGAACATAGAGCAGATAAGCTGGAGATGGGACTTACAAATGCCATGGAGCAAGCAGACCGTCACGACCGTCTCCTGCTGTTTTTGATGGCCAGAGAGAGGGAACTACGAGCCAAGTTAGATGACATCGAAGGAAGGAGCAGATGACAAAATCTACAGATATATGGCATCCCTGCAGGAGCCAAGGAGGGAACTAGTGATTCAATCACTTTTTTGCAGAAGATATTGAGGGAATCCCTAAAATTACCTGCAGATCTTGATACTTCAATGGACCGTGCACTCCGCTCCCTGGCCCAGCGCCCCTCTGATCCTGATTCCCGTCAGAGGTCTTTCGTTGTGAAGATGACCAGTTACAACTCGAACGAGGAAATACTCAGGAAAGCGTGGAGAATGAAAAAAAATGTTTGGGCCTCACCAAATCACAATTGACAATGACTACACTGCGGGGGTTCAGAAGGCACGTCGCACCATGTGGCCCATCTTAAAGCAGCTCCGGTCCAGGAATTTAAAGGCACAGATGCTATTTCCTGTGCGCCTCCGAGTGGAAACTAAACAAGGCACAAAAGTCTTTGAAGATTTGCTAGCAGCCAAGAGTTTTTTGGAGGATGCCAGAATTTCAGTTCCTGGGTTGGAGAAAGAGCGCATGGAGAGGGGGTTGCGACGCTCAGCCTGGTCGGTGGAGCGTAAAGGGATGACCCGCCATTCCCAGCTGCACTCCACTAATCTAAGAGCCGACATTACAGCATTGTTAAAGCCCTACATTTCTCCGATACAGCTGGACGGGATCGCCTCACAAGATGCTCCAGAATTAGAGGTACAAGACCAGACGACAACTTCCCTGCCAGGTAGCGCTTCCATAGAGTGAGGGAGCAACTCCACGCCTCGTGGGTTTCATTACAACATGAACGATTGATGTTGCGGCTTTACTGTATAGGATTTACTTAAAGGTAATGGCAATAATGGCCACGTAATCAGACTTTGGCCTAAAGTTAATGGAAGAAAAGAGGCGTAAGCAGCGGGGGAAGACAGCCCAGAGAGGGCTGCTGTCAGAATGTGAAGGTGCTCGGGGGCATTGGGGGGGGGGAGAGAGAGATTCTCTTTACCTCTCCACATGTCCTGAGTGGGATTTCTGGGGGGTGCTGGAAGAGGCGTGGGAACCTAAAGGAAATAAAAATGCAATACAAATAAATACAGCAGCCTTGTCTCAAGATGTAAAGGTAAAAAGGGCTGAAAACAATACTATTACAGTGGAAATTAATTGAGCTGTGTTACATAATATCCCAGCTGGCACGGCATTCTCTCTTCTCCTTCCCTTTCTTTTCCTCACGGATTTTGGGGAGAGAGGAGAGGGAGAAGCTAAAAGATGGTTGCCTTATTGCTAAATGGATTTGAGAGGGGAGGGCCTCTCCGAATCTAATTAACCAAGGGGTTGGGGGGAGGGATGGGTCAGAAGATCACAGCTTAGAATGATCTGCCTACTGGCTCTGCTGATGTCAGTACTACCTCTGAGCCCTGGGCTAAGACCCAAGACTGGAGCTCAAAAGAGGTTTAGCCCACAACATCATAAAGGGCAAGGTGTCCCAAATGAGACACAGACCAGTCCAAGCTCAGAAGAATGGACTGACCTAGGAAGCTCGGGTATCCAAGAAGGGTATACCACAACCCCTCTACAATATTTTCAACAGAAAAGAAGATTGTATAACAAAAGAGGAGCAGAGGGAGGGATACCCTGCAATTGTTTAGTTACCAGGTTTTGAAGGCTAATGTTTGTATGCTGGCAGATTCTCGGTTATACACTGTTAAAAAGGTTATACCCCCCATCTAGTGGGGAAAGATTGCAATATGTTTTTATCACTGTTCAGGCTGGCTGGTGGTTGAAAACCAGCAAGTATTGTTTATATAATAGGCATAATAAATGGCACAGAAATAACTGTAAACAAATACATACTGATAATAGAGATGGGAGAGAGGGGCAGAAGTCAATTTTAAGGAAATGAGAGGATGAAATAAAGAATAAGGGGGTAGAGGCTAAGTCTTCTAAAAATACTAGGGGAATAGATCATTGAATATGGTTGAAGATTTTCAAAATGGCTAAAGTTAAGTCTAAAATATTATCCTACAATGTCAACGATATAATATTAAAAGAAAACAACTTCAAAAATTCTTAAGAAATCAGAAATGAGAGATACAATTCTTACAAGAGACCCACCTACAGTATCTCCTAAAGAAGTTCGAAAATTAAGAAGCAAGGGTTTCACGACTACTTATCATGCATCCTTAATAGGAAAAAGAGGGGTGTTGCGATACTTTTGTCGGCATCCCTCCCATTTGAAGAGGAGGAAGTGATCATGGATGAAGGGGCACGTTATTTGTTGGTTGTGGGAAGAATCCAAGATTTGCAGGTCACTATACTGAATGTGTATGCTCCCCCAGGCTCACCTATAACTTTTTTTGCAGAATTGTTCAAACTACTGGCAGAAAGGGCAAAAGGGGTGGTAATTGCGGGAGGAGATTGGAACATGGTTATGAACAGATCTCTAGATACCACCTCAAACTTCTGGCACCTAATGGGAGGATTTCCAAGTCACTGAAAAGACTTATGAGGGACACGGGTTTAATAGACATATGGAGGGAGAAATATCCATTAGCGTGGGATTTCACGTGCTACTCCCCAAGATACAAAATTTATTCAAGGCTGGATATGTTCTTCACATATGGTAGAGATCTATCGGTATTTGAGTCTATGTGAGTGGGCACTGAAACCTTATCAGATCACCAACCCATATACGCAGAGATTGACCTGCAGTTACCTAAAAAACCAACGCAGTGGAGACTGAATGTTAGCCTGCTTAAGGATGAAGATGTGAGGGAGGAGAGTAAGGGGATAATAAAGTAGACCATTCAAATGAATGATGGTCCAGATACTACACCACAAATCTTGTGGGACACTGTTAAAACAATGATTAGAGGTAAACTGATTTCAATGGCCACATACAAAGAGAGAGAAAGGGGTAAGCAAATAGAACAGTTAACCAAGAAACTCAGAACCTTAGAAGGACAACAGAAATTAAAATTCTGTAGAAACATAGAAAAGGAGATAAAGGAAGTTGAGTCAAATCTTCAAAAAATACAGTTATCAGAGACTGAAAAAGCCCTGTTATACATAAAGCAGTCTTATTACGAGGGGGGACCAAGGGCTACTCGTTTTTTGGCATACCGGCTGAAACAGTCTGCCCGGGCTCATGTTGCAGGCCTCCGACATCCGAATATGGGGCACATCCCATATAAATGGGAACAGATAGCAGATACATTAGTTGCATACTATAAACAGCTGTACCATCCGCAACAAGAATCATACCCAGAGGAAGCCCGGAAATTTTAGAAGCTTCAAAGCTGCCCAGGCTCACGGAGACCCAAAGGCAGTCGTTGGAACACCCAATCACCCATCAGGAGATCCTCCACACAGTTGGGGACCTTAAAGTGGGTAAACGCCCGGGACCGGACGAGTTTGGAGGTGAACTATATAAAATGTTTGTAGCAGATGTGGCCCCTATACTAAAGACAGTCTATAATCAGGTATGGTTGGAAGGTGAGGCGGTCCCTCCCTCGTGGAATTACACTACCATAACCGTGATTCCGAAAGAGGGAAAAGACCCAAAAGATTGTGGCTCCTACAGACCAATTTCACTTCTTAATGTAGATTATAAAATCTTTACAGCCATAATAGCCAACAGACTCCAATCCTTCCTTAAAAACTTAATTCACCCAGATCAAATAGGTTTCATAGAGGGCAGGCAAGCCCCTGAAGGTGTCAGACGGACCATAAACATAATTGACATTATTAATAAACAACATACTCCCACTTGCATTATGAGCTTGGACGCAGAAAAAGCATTCGACAAAGTCAACTGGAATTTTTTGTTTCTGGTACTCGGAAGAATGGGCTTTCCACCAACATTTCTGGAGGCGATCAAAGCCCTATATGCCTCCCCACAGGCTTTTGTAAGGGTAAACGGGGGAATTTCGCAGAGGTTTGATCTGGGAAGGGGTACCAGACAGGGCTGCCCATTGTCACCGCTCCTCTTTTGACACATTTATATATACAACACCCTTGGCTCAGGCGGTAAGGGAGGAAAGGGAGGTGGCGGGAATGGAGATGGGGGGGCATAAAATCTCTTTATATGTGGATGATGCCCTCTTATATAACACTAACCTGGACAAATCCATCCCTAAATTATGGTCCATAATAGATATACACTAAATAAAAATAAAACAGAGGTGCTGAAATTTTCTTATAACCCATCCCCAAATATAATGCAGCTATTAAACACGAACTGGAACAGAGGTAAAATAAAATATTTGGGCACCCAAATCCCTAAAAATCTCGCGACACTACTCGACTAATTTTGAACCACTAGTGGCCCAGATCAGACAAGATATTAAAAGGTGGGAGGCTCTGAATCTACCTCTATACTCAAGAATCCAGTCAGTCTCAATGAATGTCCTCCCTAAATATTTGTACCTCTTTCAATGCCTCCCAATAAAAATACATAAAAACCAATTCCAAGTTCGGCAAAGAATGATTACAAAATATATTTGGAACAAAAGGAGACCCAGAATCAAGAATGCAATAATGCAGACTAGTAAAAAATATGGGGGAAGGAACGTCCCTAATCTGGAGGATTATTTCTTGGCCACCCAAATAAGATGGGTCCTTTTGTGGTCAGCTAAAGCATACACAGCCTGATGGAGGGCAATTGAGGAGGTCTTAACAGATGGGATGCCTTTGGGGGCTAGAGCCATGCTACCAGGAACCCTGAATAAAGATGGCAACACCTCTCTGGTGTCAGTGAAAAACTCTCTGGGGACCATGAGACGTCTTTGGACTAAACATAGACTTGGTAAGGAGACGTGGCCCTTAAGATGGTTTGCATGGGACCCAGAGTTCCTCCCAGCCAGACAGGATCTTACCTTTAAGAGATGGGGAAGAGTGGGTCTATACTCCTTAAGTCAGTTCCTAGAAGGAAATACAGTTCTGGAGTTCAACTAGATTAAAGAAAAATTCTCCCCACGACAGGTAGACTACCTCAGGTATTTACAAAGAAGAACAAACATATATAAATAAATTATATATATATATATATATATATATATATATATATATATATATCTCAAACTCTCTTTAAACAAACCAAACCCTCGGAAGGACTGCTGAGCATCATGATTGAAATAATGAACTCAGTACGAGTTAAGGGACAGGTCTCTGCCATCTATAGGGCTTTAAGAGATAGGGAAGGGGGAAGAGCTGCCCAAATCAAAAACAGATGGGAACTTGAGATGAGATAAATTAGCTGAAGAAGACTGGGACTTTGCCCTCACATAAGCTTTTAGGACCACATGTTCCCTGATGTGGAAGAAGTTTGAGTAGAAAGTAAAAATTCAATTTTTTATTACACCAGCAGTCCAATGTAAATGGGATAAGAATTGTTCTGGGAAATGCTGGAGGGGATGTGGGAGGGACAAAGCGGACTACCTGCATATATTTTGGACATGCCCGGTCCTAACAACTTACTGGGCAGAAATTGTCCAGAAACTAAAACAGGTGCTCTCTATTGAGACCACCCTGGGCCCCAGAAATTTGATACTGGGAGTGAAACCGGTGGAAATTAAGGGGATGGATATATGTGGAATATCCTCCTAACATCGTCTCATAAAGCTATAACTAGGAGATGGCTTTCACCATGTCCACCGACATATCAGGATTGGGTGTCCATTATAGGCGAAATCAGAGACATGGAGGAGGTCACTTATAGAGTAAACTTGAGGATGCAAAGTTTTGTGAGATGATGGACCCCATGGCTGATGATAAAGGGAGTGGAAAGGGATTGATTAGGGTGGAGGAAGGGAAAGCGAGGGAGAGGGACACTAGGGTGCTACTAAAGAATACTGGAAGATTGTAATTAATAAACATCTCTGTGTAAAATAAGGATAAACTACTAGAACTGAAAGATGTCCTAACTGATGAAATATGACTATATATTAAGATATCTCTACCATGAAATGTATGTACTCTTGCAGTTAAATGTGATGGAAATGACTTATTTTGTGTATACCTGTGCCTAAATATACAATAAACTTGAATTAAAAAAAAAAAAAAAAGAATGGGCCTCGGGTCCCCAGTTTTCTTTGGTACTAGGAAGTTAGAATAGTAACCTGTCCCCTGAAGGTGTGTGTGGTGGGGGGAAGAGAGCGGGTTCTATTGCTTCTTTTAAACAGAAGAGAGTTGATTTCTTCCAGTACCAACTGCAGATGGGTGTGGGAGTGCGAACAAGCGTCTGCCATTATTCTCTCCCAATCCAGTACATGGGAGAAGAATCTCTCCCCTACTGGTTCCTCTGAATGTGGCAGAGGCAGGAAGTCAGGAGGCGGGGGGCAGAGTAGCGGCTGAGGCCCCAGGAGCTTTCTTGCTGGGGGGGCCATGGCAGCTGATGTAGCTTTGAGTTTGTTGGGATGTTGGGGTTGCGTCTGCTTAGGCCTCTGGCAGTTGGGGCGCCGAAAAGGACAGTTTCGCCTCTGAGAGGGTTTGTACATTGTCTGAACAAACCTTAATGCCAAACCCTTCTCCTGTAATTCGGTGATGATGTCCTTGACATCACCGTCAAACAGTACAGACCCTCTGAAGGGAGCATCATGGATGGCAGACTGCACTTCAGGGGCCAAACCTGACACTGAGCCAGGCATGACGCCGTAAGGATACGGCGAAGGCCAAACTCTTGCCTGCAATGTCCACTGCGTCATATGTAGCACGACGCATGTGTCTGCAGGTCGAGCGCGAGAAGCGGACAAGATCTTCCAGTTCCTGCTTTGTCTGTGAATCTGGAAGGGAGTCCAGTTTTGATTTCATCTGACTAAGAATAGCCTTTTGGTAGTCCCCCATGTGGCCGACATAATTGAGGGCCCTCATGCCCAGAGTGGAAGAAGCATAGACCTTCTTCCCATACTGGTCCAGAAGACGGAATTCCTCGTCAGGGGGGACGAGCTGAGATGCTTAGGGTTGGCTGATCAGTCGTGTGCGGTGCCAATCACGACCGAATCGGCCTTGGGGTGAAGAACGAGAAAATCCTTCCCCTCAGAAGCCTGATACAGCCTGTTTGCCTTCCAAGAAAGGGGGGCTAACGAGGAGGGTTGCTTCCAAATAGTAGAGACAAGATCCTCGCGAGGCTCTATCCAGGGTTTAATCAGGGTGGGAGCAGTCTCTGGGAGGTCCAGATGGGCCGCGAGCTTCTTACGCTGGGGATCTGGCTCCACTGATTGCCACTCGCAGGCGGCCTGGATTTTCTTCAGCACCTCCAGAAAGGAAGGATCTTCCGGAGGGGACTTCGGAGAACCTTGCAGCCTGGGTCTATCTGGAGTGCAGGGCCCATCCTCTAGGTCAGAACAATCCAGAGTCCAGATCGGACTCTGAAGACCCCGATGAAGGAGAAGAAGAATCATCCTCCCTAGGAGGAGGAGGAGGATCGCCCTCTCTGGGAGTTCCCCAGGGAAGCATGTCCTCCCTGGCCCGAGAACCAGATGGTTCAGCTCTGGTATCAGGCAGAGGCAAGGGAGTTTCTTCTCGCCGACGCAGGGGGTCCGGTGTCGGTAGATGTTTCTTGACCTCTTGGGTGATCTGTGTTTTGGCTTCAGCCCACCAGGAGGCCAAGACCTCCCTCAGGTCCACCTGAGACTGCGAGATAGGTGGAGGAAGAGGCGGGGGGGGGCGCTGGGATACGGTAACCTGGGAACCCGTAACAAGAGTACCCATAACATGATAGCAGGAGACCTGGTACTGAGGCGCAGTGCAGCCAGCGGTGGGTGTAGCCGGTACTGAGGAGCCGGAAACTGCGTGGCGGGATCCTGGTGCCGCCCTGGAGGCGGACCAGACGGATTGTGGTGTTGGCCTGAAGGCGAGGGCCAGAGGGGACCCACTAGAGGTCTGGGGCGCAGATGGCTCTGACAGTGTATCGTCGGAGCGGAATGCCGGAGGGTGACGTCAGGTTGTCAGACGTTGGGTCCGGCGTCGGTGGGGGAACCCCAGATGGCAGCGTTCCAGACTCGACCCCAGCCGGGGAGGAAGGAGTGAGCTCCTCGGGAGGAGACACAGGAACCTCAGCGAGCAACGCAACAGGGGTGCGTTGCGAAGACTCTCCAGCATCAGGCGTGGAAGAAGAGCCTGTCGACGGGTCGCCGGCTGGGCGGATGTCGGGAGAACAGGCGGTACCGACTTAGTGTCTGGGCGTCAGTGGTACGAGCCCGGCTGAGCGCCTCTGACCGGTGAGCCTGGGTTTGAGGGCCGTGGCGGGGTCGCGAGCTTCCTTGCCTCGGAGGCTCCCGTCAGGCCCGGCGCCAAACCCAATGGGGGTTGGCTGCTAGAAACCACTAAAGGCGGCCAAGGACAATCACTCCTGAGGGAAGTTACCTTGAGGGTCGCGACTCCAGCCGAAGTCGCTGTGGATGGCGTGTCCTGGTCCTGGTGTTTCTGCTTGTCCCTCTTTTTCTTATGATGGCCCTCCAGAGAAGTAGGCGCCTGCCTCAATTTCTTCAGTTCCTTTTCCATGGATGCCATTTTCTTTGAGTAAATGGGCTTTCAGGGACTGCTGCCTTTGTTTCCGGGTAGCAGGACTGAATTTTTGGCAGTGCTCACACTCCTCCATGCGGTGGTTTGGGCCCAGACAGAAGAGGCAGAGGGAATGGCAGTCCTTATGAGGGAGCTGGGATCTACACGAGTCGCACTTGTTTTTATGAGATTCCGATGGCGTCGGGGACGACAGGCACAGCAAGGTAGTAATACACAATTATTAGAATGATGTAGAAAAACGTCAAAAAGACTTATACTCATCTAAAATGACGAGATAATCGAGCGCTGTTCTTCTGCGAGGTGCTATCGCAAGCAGACGGCGGGAAAGAACTGGAGGGTGGGCGTAGGGACTGCCCCCTTTATACTGACGTCGGCAGACGCCAGTAATCTGACGTGGGGCAGTCCCCGCCAGAGACTGCTAGAGATTTTTCCGTGGGGTCCAGACACCTGGCAGCTTAGTCCTACTTGTGAATACCTACTACAAGAGCACTTACTGCTCGGACTTTGCTGGGGTGAGAGGGAGGCCTCTTGAAGTGCCCCCGCCCACGGACTTAGGTTCATAGGTTATTTCAGAGCATAGAAGATATATGTCCATATAGCTCACTGATTATTAACAATACCCACAAATACCTTTACTGATTAAGTGTCCAACCTATTCTTAAGGATATTCATGGTAGGGCTGGATACTACTTCACTTGGTAGTGTATTCCAAATACCTGTTATTCTTATACTAAATCAGTTTCCCCTTTTTTTGGTATTATATTTATCTCTAAACAGTTGAAAAGAATGTGTCCTGGTATCGTAAATTTGTTTCTTGATATTGATATCCAGTTGTTCCCGTAATTTTTTATCGCTGAGTGCCCTGTATGTTTGACACATGTCCCCGCGTAAGTCTACGGTACTCCAATGAAAACAAACCAAGTTTTTCTAATCTTTGATCATATTCCAAACCCCGAACCTCCTTCATGCCTTTTGTTGCCCTTCTCTACACCCTCTCGAGTGTAGCCATATCCTTCCTATAACCTGGTGCCCAAAACTGGGCACAATACTCCAGACGGGGACGCACCAATGACGTGTACAGTGGCAGCAGCACCGCACTTTCATGACTTGTAATATGTCTACGTATACATCATTGAATACCACTTGCTTTCCTTATCGTATGGATGTATTGCTGTCCAAATTTTAATTCATTATCTACCACCACTCCCAGATCCCTTTCATGCTGTACAATTCTTAATTCCTTGTTGGCAAGTTTATATTTAAAACACATATTATTTTTGCCAAAATGCATAACCACACATTTATCTATATTAAATGTTGAGCCCTTGTTATTCGCCCATTCCTTTAATTCAAAAAGTGCTGACTGTAATTTAGTGGCTTCATTTATGTTGTTGACTGGGTATCCCAGCAGTGTAGATCCATAAATTTTGATAGCCATGCTCATTACTTACTCCTCATATTAAGATATGTATGTATTAAAGGCGGTCCAACACAGCCCTGCAGCACTCAACGACACCTCAGCCCATCCAGAGCATACCCCCGCACACAGACCCTCTGCCTTCTATTAACCAACCATGACTCCACCCAAGTAGAGAGTTTTTCATGTACTCCTATTTCTCGAAGAGCTCTGATCAGTTCTACATGTGGCACCTTGTCAAATGCCTTTGCAAAGTCAAGGTAAACAACATCCACTGAACTGCCCAAATCCACGGCCCTGCTGACCCTACCATAAAATTCTAAAAGGTTTGTCTGGCATGATCTGCCCCAGGTAAACCCATGTTGTGATTTGTCTGAAATACCATTTGTACTTAAATAATCAAGGATATATTCCTTGATGAGGGATTCCAAAATTTGCCTTGCTGGACTAAAAAAGTTACTCGCCTCGGGGTTGAGGCGCCGGCTCTCTGCTCAGCGCCAGGCGGACCTCCCCTGAAGAACTACCGCTGCCTAGTAGGAATTTGCTGCTGCTGTGGGCTAAAATGGAGAAATCTTTGCTGCGGGACGATTCTGATCACTTGCTGTTTCGAGCTGCATCTTGGAATATTTTTCCATACCTGAAGGCTGCATCCAGTCTGCTGCTGGCCCCGGAGTTCCTATATCGACGGCTTTTTGGGCGCGACTTTCAAATCATAACTCTGCTGCCTGATTCTCCCCCTGGTGCCGTGATGTTTGGCTCAGCCAGATTTTAAGGCTGAGACCAAGCCCCGCAACCAGGCACTCTACTACTGCTCGGATTTTGCTGGGATGAGAGGGAGACCTCGAAGCGGCCCCTCCTTGCTGGACTGAAGAAGTTACTCGCCACGGGGTTGAGGTGCCGGCTCTCTGTTCAGCGCCAGGTGGACCGCCCCGGAAGAACTACTGCTGCGGGTGCAAATTTCCCACCCACGCACCCTGTTCCCTCCTCCCGTTAAATGCGCCCAAACCCCACCCTCTACCCGGGGTGGCCAATTGTTGCCGAACCTGCTCTCCTGAACACTTCTGCCAGAGGGCTATCTCACTGTTCATTCCACCCCCTGAATTCTCAAACTGATGTCCAGCATCATTGCAGTGCTTATGCTAAAACCTTTTTACCTGAACTGCTATTAACAATGCTTTGCTTATGCTAAAACGTTTTCCTGAATTGCTCTTAATGCTATGTTTTACTAAATACCTTGTACCCAACTGCACTAACTTAACTGCTGACTCCCTCTTGGCTGTCATCAGATTTGCTCATTATAATATCTAGGGTATCTTCTACCTGCATATCAAGCTAAGATATTAGTACTATAGTGTAACTGTTCATCTGCTCTGCTGTACTGGGCTCCCTCTGCGCTACTGAACATCTGCTTGCCCCCCCCCCCCTTTCCTGCCTGGTCTTGATTTTTGCCCTAACCCCCTGGACTCCCCCTCCGCTGACATGCCTTCCCTCATGTCCCCTCCCCAGTTGTATAATGCTAAGGGCCTGAAAATTGCCCACATCAACGTCCACAGTCTTCTAGCTAACCTCCCACAGCTAACAGCCTGGGTTGCTCACTATAATCCGGACATCCTGGGATCTCAGAAACCTGGCTCAAGCCTGCCCACCCAGACTCTGTCTGCGCCCTCCCTGGATATATCACTGTCAGGCAGGATAGGGTGGTGAACAAGCGTGGGGGTGGGCTACTGCTCTACCACAATACACACCTTAAGGTGTCTGTCATACCCAACCCAGCAGTTCCTACACCTTCTCCTGTTGGGCAGTGCAAAGCTCAATTGTGTGCAGTTCTGGAGACCCAATCTCCATAAAGACAAGACAGGATGGAAGCTGTCCAGAGGAGGGCAACTAAAATGGTGCAGGGTCTGCACCAGAAGACATATGAAGAGAGACTTAAGGAGCTTAATATGTATAGCCTCGGGGAAAGGAGGAGAGGGGGACATGATAGAAACTTTCAAGTACCTCAGGGAATCAACAAAGTCCCAGAGGTAGCATCTTTCAAAAAAAGAGGCGTGCAAGAACAAGAGGCACAATTTGAAGATAGAGGCGGCTCAGAGGTAATTTAAGGAGTATTTTTCACAGAGGGTTGTGGATGCATGGAGCGGCCTTCCAGAGGAGTTGTGGAGTCAAAATCAGTGGTGGAATTCAAGCATGCATGGGACAGTCATAAGGCAATTCTGGGGGGGTGGGGGTAAGAAGAAGTAGGCTGCTGGTTAACTAGGATCTGCAGCTTATCCAGTAGGTAGAGAAATGGGCAGACTGGGTGGGCCAAGCGGTCCTTATCTGCCGTCAAATTCTATGTTTCTATGTTTAATTGGCCTGTGTGTATAATCCTCCAAAAGGTGGAGCTTGTGGCCTCATTTCCTCGACTGCCTCAGTCCTAAGGTGGGTACTAGTGAACTTCTAGTGTTTGGAGACTTCAACCGAAACTGGCTGGGTGGCAGTGTTAAGCTATACGAACCCCTGTCAGGCCTTGCCCAGCTCATCTCCGAACCAACCAGACTTTCTTCCGGTAGCCTTATTGACTGGATGCTGAGAAACGGGCCGGACTGTATCATTGCTACTGGCCTCTTCCCCGACTCCATCTCGGACTACTCCCCCACCTACTGCGTTTAGACATTTCTCACCCATAGGGTCCCCTCAAAAGTCATTCAGATGAGGGACTACTTGAAATTTAACACCAACGACTTCCTTGTTGACCTCTGCCAGACTGACTGGTCCCAGGTCACTGCCATCAGTGACCCCACTGCTGCCCTTGACTGCTTCCTATCCATATTCGCCCCCTTCAGAATAGGCATGCCCCTTACATAAAAAAAAAAAAAAAAAAAGAGGATGAGGGGCACTGTCACAAAAAGGTTGCATGGTGGCCTGTTTGCTCTTATGAAACTCGGAAGATAAATGTTGGCAAAAATTCAAGGTCTCAGGTGAAAGTTCAGACTTAGCTGAATACAGGCAGCTCAGGAACTCCTGTAACAGGGCTATCCGCTCGTCAAGGAGTGAATTCTGTAAATCCTCCCTTGAAGCGTCAAAAACCTAAGGAGTTTCTGGCACACCATCAAACATACAGTAAGTGGTCATGCCAGCCACCAGGTCTCCGACATGCTAATTGAAGGAGTCGGCTGTAACAATGACCCGACTATAGCCAATGCCTTTAACGCCCAGTTCTCCGAACTGTCCGCCTTCATCACCTTATCTCCTGTCTCTAATGAGCTGGGTCCCTCTGGCCATGCCATGCCCTCTCATCTCCCCCCCCAAGGCTGTCTCCTGCAGTGAGACACGGAAGCTCCTAGCTGGACTTTCCCCACACACTGGAGCTGGGCACAACAATCTCGAGCCTAAATTGCTCTGCCTGGGGGCCCCCTTTTTGGTTCAGCCTATCTCCCACATCCTCAATCCTCTCTCATATCTGGGACAATCCCTGATATATGGAAGGTGGCTCGTGTGGTTCCAGTCCTCAAACGTGGCAACCCCAAAATTCTCGAAAACTATCGCCCCATAGCGATCTTGTCTGCTGTGAACAAGCTGCTCGAAAAGGTGGCTGCCTCCCAGCTCACACTCTTCATCCACACCCATGGCCTCCTCTCCCAAGTGCAGCATGGGTTCCTCAAAGGACACAGCATTTCCACTGCCCTTGCTCAGGTCACCTCCGACATCAGAACTGCAACTGACCAAGGCAAACTTACTGGCGCTATCTTCATAGACGTGTCTAAGGCCTTTGATCTGGTTGATCACATACTCCTGGGTTCCGCCCTCCGGTCCCTTGGCCTTTCCCCTCCAGTCCTAGCCTGGTTTGCAAACTACCTTTCGGGCAGGCAGCAGTACACCAAGTACCCAAAAGCTCTCTCCGGGCTTACACTGGTTACATGTGGGGTGACTCAAGGGTCTGTCCTTGGCCCTATACTGTTCTCCCTCTTCATCAACCAGCTGCCCTCGGTCCCTGCCTCTGGGCATGCCACTCTGTATGCCGATGACCTCGTGCTACTAACTAGTCCACAGGACATCAACGTCAACTTCAGACTCAACTCTGACTTTGACTGCATTCAATCCTGGCTAAAGGCCCATAAGCTTGTCAATCAACCTCCAGAAGACGCAGGCCATGCTATTCGGTTCCCTTGCCAAGACAAGAGTGTGCCCTGCCTCTCTAAGTCGCTGGAACGGATGGTACCCCTGTACGAGTGGCTGACTCTTTCAAGTACCTGGGGGTAACCCTTGATCCTCAACTTGACCTCTCCCTGCACATATGAAATACATGTAAGGCCACAAACTGCAAGTTGGGTCTGGTGTACAGCGCCAAAAGTTGCCTCACTCCAGCTGCCCGACTTGCCCTTGCTAAAGGGGTTCTACTCCCCATACTCAGCTATGGGCTCCCCACCTTCTCAAATGCTCCAAAAACCTGGCTTACTAAATGGGACACAGTGTACAACAGTGTGTGTCGCCTCGCCTCGTCAGCCCCCCACCTCACCCACCACCGTCAACTCTACTCAAGGCTCAGGTGGCTCTCCCCCCAACAACCATCGAACCTTTATCATGGGGAACTTCACAGACAACATTGTCAGAACATCCACCCCTCCGGCACTTGCTGATTTGCTTAAGCCTGTCCCCCCCCCCCCCATCTACCAGCTGAGGTCCAGTGACTCCCAGGCCCTCAAGGTTCCCAAAACTCGCTCCCTCGCAGGGGATCATGCTTCCGCTGCCCTCGCTCCCAGAGCATGGAACCTACTCCCTACCCATGTAAGGTCTGCCCCCTCACACACCAGCTTCAGGTCCTCCCCTCGGGGGCTACTTAAAGCAAGCATTCTCCTGCCCTTGCTCCTAGTTGCCCCACCATGAATGTTGGGCCCAGTGCACATTGATGGACCCAGTGTCACAATGACTTCAGGCGGGTGCCACGCGTGTCTAGGGTATACTCTGTATCTGCCCTGCTGATATATGTTGCTTTCTTGTCTGTTCTTGTTGCCATGCCTCGATGCTGTATTTGCTTCCTTGTTATTACTGCCTGTATCGGACTGTACCTTGTTTATTGCTGTTGCCTTGACTCTGTATTGTTTATTGCTTGTACCTTGTAACTCTCCCGGGTCGCACCAGAAAATAGGCACTTGACTGTCTAGTGTGCTTACCTGGTTAACAAAAGCTAAATAAATAAGATCTCAGGTTTTCAAGACGATGTGGCAACGTAGATGTCATGCTTATAACAGACTTTCCTAGAATGCTGCTAAGTGGTGTTGCCTCAGGAAAGACATTCCTTCTCCTGATCAACACACGAGTTTGTGATGGGAGGACGCTCTAGTTTGATTGATTCTGGCTGTATGCTGGTAATCGTCGCCCCAATCTAAGCCTTTGCATTTTCCCTCCCCCCAAGATAACAGATTTGTAGAACTCCTGGATCTTTGGAGTATTAAAACTCCTCATGCTGCCGGTGCAGGAGTATTTCTAAATGCTTCATGTTTGGAGCACTGGGGTAGGGCAGCTGATTTAGGAAAGCAGTGCCAGTACAGTGTCCCACCTGGACTTCTGGTATCTGGCTGTATAGGCCATATAATTTGCCTGCCTGAGTCGCAAGAAAGGTGCCATGTACTGCTTTTTTGCCATGGCATCAATCTTCCTGGAGTCCTTGTCTGGGGGGTGTGATGCCAAGGGAATGTCTGCCTTATCGCAGGCAGCAGCCTGTACAACCCCAACATGGCTGCACTGCTGATAAAGGAACTCCGTATCTGAGCCTGAAAGTGTATACCTCTTGTCCATTCTTCTGTCCACAGGAGGTATGGAATTGGGAGACTTCAGAATTTTTTGTGTCTGTTTCCCAAAAGATTTGTGGAGGGGAATAGACAGTCTCCTGGACTCTGGGATGTCCATCATCTCGACATAGTCAGGCTCCTCCTGATCCTCCAGTGCCTCCTCCATAGGAAGCTGGAGGGTCTCAGCCACCTTTCTGTAAAACAAAGTGGGAAGGGGACTCAAAGCCTAGGAGGAGAAACACCTGAAAGTCTGTCTGGGGAGATGTCCGGATCAATAGGCACATCCAGACTTTCACCATCACCATATTCATCTTCCAACTCTCCTTCCTCCTCAAACTCCGGTTCTTAAAATTCTTCCAGGGTATAATCGTGAACTGGGGGAACCGACCGAACCCTGCCAAAATGTGCCGGATCAGTCGGAACCGGGCGAAGCGATTCCACAATACGAATCGCTTTGGCTATTTCTTCGGCGGTCGGAATATGAGACTCTGGATCCGAACCGGATGAATTTTCTTTGCGTTTCTTTTTGCCAGACCGATCCCTCGGATCGGATCTCCTTTGCCCAAAGTATCGCCCTGGTCAGAGGCACTCCTCTAGTTCGGTCAGAACCCGAACCGGAGCCTAGCCCATCGGTCCCAGCGGACTTCGAGCCTCCCTTTCCCTCAGTCTACCTAATCTCTTTTCAAGGGTAGATCTGGGGAAATTTTTACAAATTTGGCAGTCTGAATCGAGGTGGTCAAACCCCAGACAATAAACACTGGTGGTGTGGGGATCAGCCTTAGCAAAGACCTCCCCACACTCACTGCGCAGTGTTAAAATCCAGTGGGCCGGTTTTTTTTTCTTGGGTTTCTCAGACATGGCCAACCTAACCAAACTTACCCTTTTTTCGGCAACCTCCAGTCAAGACTCCCCTATCGGTTCCTGACCGTGTCACGGGTCTTGGGGGAAAAAACGTACTAAAACCTGTTTTCTTTCTTTTTTAGAACCGATACGGACCGGTAACCACACACTAAAGTAAGATACAAATATTACCGGAACGATCGGTTCAGCCGAACCAATCCACACTTTTTACAAGTTCCACACAGAAAACAGAACAAAACCTATCTAGTACTCACGGTACCACAGACAGAGACTTGAACTGACTATGTGGAAACTAAATTTCGGTAGAAAATGGACTGAAAACCGGCATCGAACCGAGCTGCAGGAGAAATCTCCGGAGCGACTGTTCAGTGAGGCGGAGTAAAGAATCTGACGGTCACAGTTCAAAATACAACAGGCAGAGACATCAACCGAGCTCGCGAGCAACATTCTATGCCCTGCATAGAAAAGTTAACCCATTGTTCTCCGGGGTAGTTTAAAGGCTGGGGCTAACTGCACTTGTCAGAATACAGCAAGACTTCATGTTGTTTGAATTTACAAACGGAATAAACTGGTATACGAAAGGATATACAGCAGCGAAAGTAAATAAGCATAATACAAGACGTAATATAAAATAGCAAGTTATTACAGATAAGTCAGCTTTAAATAATAGCAATCAAAATGACATTGTCTAACAATGGAGGGTTTAGAGATGAGTAAAACCATCAGTGCAATAGATAGTGATCATTAGTTGGAAAGTATGAGGGATCACCAACAAATTCAGTTTGAGAGGGGCCTGAAGTTTGTTCCAGCATGTAGGGTCGAGCCAGTCATTTTGCCATATTTAGATGCAATCTGTGAGTTCCAAATAAAATATAATTACATGCCCAAATTATACTGCCCCGGGACCTTAACTTTGTTGCTTCAGTGATCGCAAAGCCGAATCCTCGGGGGTGGCGCCCGGCTGTTTTTCTGCGCGGTGGCCTCCCGAAGCAACCTGTCGACAGGGACTGGTTTAAAATGTTTCACACCCACCCCTCCTTAAAAGTGCTCTCGCCCCTCCCACAGGCTAAAGAACCCTACCAGAGAATTACTCAAAAACTGACCCTCCTTGAACACTGGCTACCCAGGAACCAAAGCCTAGGAACTTGCACCTACACCTCCAACTGTAACCTGACTTGTTTCTTATCCCTCAATATGCATAGGGTTAACCAAATCATTATAGAACTACAAGCCTCTCCAATGCTGTCTATAGAATAACCAGTGGGATTTCACCTCAAAAACTGTCAACTGCTCTTTTTTCCTTCTCTTTTTTTCTCTTGCAATTTAGCATAAATCAATAAGTGCTGTCAGGTGGTCTAAGCAAAACTGTAGCTTGCAAAGTCTCTCCTCCTATAGCAGTCAGGAAACAGGTGACAGTACACCTGCTTTTGAACATAGACCTGTCCTGCAATATAGAACTGATACAGAACTGGACTAACAAGTGCTGCTAGATTGCTAAAGATCAGGTGTTTTATTTGCAGAAGTTCTCCACCTCAGTAGTTAGGACTGCTACTAACTAAATTCATTTTAGAGCTATTCCTAGCCCTCTACTGCTGACCCAAGGTACAACCATTTTCTCACAAACATCTCGCTTTATCCCCCATATTACCTCCGAAGACCAATGTAAACTTACAACACAGCCATAACCTAATCTACAGGCCTAGTGAGCAACTGCTCTCCCCGGGCTTATATCAGTACTACCACACCCACATCCTACCTACAAAGACCCCTGTGTTGCGAACCGAGGCTCAGCCCAGGCTAAGCACTTCGCTGGCCTAGCCCACAGCTCTGCTGTACAATGGGTCCAGGCAAGCACCACCCTTGTGTTCCCAATAGAGGCATACTGCTGGTATATCTGTACATCCTAGCACTCCTTTGGGTGGACAGACTTATGGGCCTAAGGGATCCTGAAAACAAAGGATCCTGGAGTCTAAACACCCATCCTAAACACCACAATTTCAGCCATTCCACCCGTAGCATGAACTCCCTCCTTATTGACCACGAAATGGCCAAGAAGGGCATCTGCTACGTCATGCTGCAGCACGCCAATAGACTTCTCCGGAGGGACCTACTTCCTTCCATCAGCCCAAGACTAATGTGCCTACTTGCTACCCTATTGCTCCTTGCTCCAAGGGGTGGACAATTGCACACATGAATGCTTGCATTCTATGCCCCAAGATACACAAAGTACAAGCATGGCTAGACCTATACAAACCCGACATTCTGCCATCTCAGAAACCCAGCTGTAGGCCCATATCCCCCTGCACGAAGTTACAGCCTCTGGGTACAACACACACTGAAAGGACAGGGATAACAAAAGAGGGGGAGGTGTTCTAATCTATGTGAAAGACACTAAACACTTCGACCATCTGTCTACAGAACTATACCTGCACAGACAGTGGGTCGATCTTCATCAGGGTCATCCTAGGCCAGTCAAAGCACTTCACAATTGGGTGCCTTTACAACCCTCCCAAGAATGCCCTCCAGTCCCTTGAGACCATCACAAAGGCCCTAGCTCTCGATGTCACATCTGAACTCCTTAGCTTTGGGGACTTTTACCTCACCTGGGCCCAAGACGCAAACATGGCCCTCAAGTCCCTGCTACAGGAAGTAAATCTAACACAAGTGATATCAGAACCTACCAGACCAAACTACAAAACAGGAAACCACACCATCCTGGATTGGGTTCTGGTGTCCAACCCTGCCAACATCTGGTCAGCCGGCACAATGGCCGACGCACTGAGCGACCATTCCCCAATATACTTGTCTGGAAAAACAGTGCGCCTAAGGTTCAACCGAGAATAATCACCACAGGAGACTACTCCAAACTCGATACTGACCAATTCAATGACCACCTAGGTAACCTTGATTGGAGTCCACTAAGACTCCTCCCTACCCTGGAAGAGGCACTGGACTACTTCCAGAAAACTTTCACAAAGGCAGCCAACCTCTTTGCACCCCTGTGGATCACCCCAGCAGTCAGGAAACAAACGGTCAGCCGTGACAAGGCCTGGAAAAGGTACAGGCACTCCTTACTTCCCAGTGACCTCGTGTCATATAAAACCCTCAGAAATAAATGCAAAAAGGCCACTAAACTTGCTAAAAGCTAATACGTCATGCACCTCCAGCAATCCAACCTAGGTAACCCTAGACTATTCTGGTCCCATATCAACGAACTGATCAAGGGCAAAAGCAAGTCAGTTCCCAGCCCCACTGAGGTCAATGGACAACTGCCGAGTGATGACCTCCAAATCGCTGCATCTCTCAACCACAACTTCACTAACCTGGACGCATACAAGACCGGATCACCACCCCAAAACTATTAGCCCTGCACACTGGAGTCTCCCTGCCTTGACCGACCAGCATTCCACCTACGGTTGGCCAAGGTCAAAGAGGTCCTCATCCTCCTGAAGTCCCTGAAACCAAAGGGAGCAGGAGGACCTGATGGGTTAAACCCCAGGCTCCTTAAGGCGGGAGCCCCTACCCTCTCCAGATCCTTAACCTGGCTCATAAACCAATCCCTCCTGGAGGGCGTTGTCCCAGAACTGTGGAAACAGGCCCACATAGTCCCTATTCACAAGGGAGGCCCTCGACAACCGATTGGCAACTACAGGCCTATCTCCCTGCTCTGTTTCCCAGTGAAAATACAGGAAATACTAGTATATGGACAAATCAGGGATTACCTCGAGACACATCAGCTTCTCGCTCCTACTCAGCACGGCTTCAGAGCAAACCATGGCACAGACACAACCCTGACTAAATTCTCGGCTGATGTCCTCTGCGCCACTGATCAAGGGGTTCTCACGGGAGTGGTATTCATCGACCTCTCCAAGGCCTTCGACCTAGTCGACCACAAACTCCTGATCTCCAAGCTGGGAAGGCTAAGTCTTGATTTCCACACTCTCAAATGGTCAGAGTTATTTAACAGAGCACACTCAGAGTTTCATGTGGAGAAGTGCCATATCTGATCCGCTCCCCCAAAAGAGGGTGTACCACAAGGATCAATTCTGGGGCCCCTCCTATTCTCCCTCTTCACGAATGACTTAAGTGGATACTGTGGAGGCAGCTCTGTTGTCCAATATGCTGACAATGCTGTCATCTATCGCTCCCTGGAAAACTTGGCTGACCTCGGCCACCACCTCCAATCTGACCTAACATCACTGGAGGCCTGGCTAAAAGTGAACAAAATGGTCCTCAACACCGCTAAAACCAAGGCCATACTGTTTGGACCAAGATCCCTTGGCCAAGACAGAGCACCAGCCCTACAAATCACCTCGGCCTCTGGCAATGGAATTGAAGAGGTGGCCTCCCTCAAATACCTAGGCCTCACACTTGACCAAGGTTTCACCCTAAAAAACCACGTTGACCAAGTTACCAAAACCATTCAGAGTAAACTTGGTTCCCTATACCATCTCAAGGACCAGTTTCTCTCTCAAGCCAGGATCTCACTGCCCAAAGTGTGCTCCTACCTACACCGACATATGCCACCCCTGTCGTGCACAGCTTGGGAAGGCTCAAGATCAGTAGACTTCAGGTCCTGTATAACAAGTTGGCTCGCTTCGCTACTATGGCCCACTCCAGAAGCCACCACTGTGACATCATAGTAACTCTAAACTGGCCCTTTCTGGATGCCCGTCTCCAGTACCAATTGCTCATCCTTGCACAGAAGCTTCTGAGCCCATCCCCGCCGCTCAGTCTCACTGGACTCATTGCTCCCAAGCAAAACCCTGCTCACAGTACCCAGAGTGAGGACCAAGGCTGGTGGAAAGTCCTTCTCATACTCAGCCCCACTCCTATGGAACAAACTTCCTCCTGCGGTGCAGGAAGCCCCCTCAACCAAAACCTTCTGCACTAGACTCAAGGCCCACATGCTTGCACCCAGCACATGCCACTGCCATGACACCTGATATCCCTCCCCCACTCTCCCCTTACCCCAACAGCTAGGCAACCTAACCAAGGGTTGTCCCTACTCACTTCTGCACTTCACCCCCTTTTCCCCCCCACCCCAAAAAAAATGGGTGCTTATATCTTATCACTATGTGCCACTTTGACTGTCTAAACAATTTACAGCAATAATTCACCTGTAATTGATATGTGCTTATTCTGTGTTGCATAATATTGTGTTGTATCTACCCTGCAATGTTACCCGGGTCGCCCATGAAAAAAGAACCTCCAGGGCTCAGTGGGCCTACCCGGTCATCAAAATAAATACAAAAAATATAAACAAGAGGCTCTGCAGAAAAGACAGATGTATTGTGGTAACATCATTTCTAAGAGACTTGTAGGACCAGAAGGTGTGTTTGCACTACTGGATCTGCCCCACTGCCAGTGGTACAGATAAGTTGCACCAGTGCAAATCCAGCAGTGTGAACAGCTGCTAGAGCATTACAAGCTCTTCTACTGCAGTGCAGAGCATTCCCCATTTTGGTGGGAATGCGCATCAGTGCTAGGGTTTTCTGCAAGCGTGCACACATGCTGTTTCGCCTGTACCAGTGCAACACTGATGCCTTCCTGCTACCCCCCTTCAGCTGACATCTCTGTACCTTCTCAAATGAACACTGGCTACTGCATGACCCGACCTCAAACTACAGCTGAACTTGCAGAGAGCGACGTGAAATGTTGAGGTTTTGTGTTCTGCAAAATTCTGCTTACTGACAGAGCAAGTGTGTATATAAAATGGGCTAGCCATCTTTGTGCTGTTTGACATCCTACTGAAGTAGATTCTTTTTAATTTTTTGTTAATACAAATTATCTGCCCAATAGCGTGGGCGTTCCACCCAGCCCCCCACCCGCCAGCCCCAACGGAAATGCGACGGAAACACAGGAAGTCAAGAAACTGACCCTGCTTGTATGTACTATGATGGTAGTATAAATGCATGTCAGCACTGGCTGAGCAGATGAGACCACATCGCACGGCTTAATATAATGTAGATGCACCTATAGACATTTTTCAGTCGTCTAGTGGTGAGGGAAGACCAACCAACAGATGTATAGAGGGTGCAATGGTGTATCTTTGGAGACAGCCCAGTAATGACCTTCAATGCCCTATGATAAACATCTAGTTTGGCAAGTTGGCAAACCGCAGCAGCTCTGTACACTAGGTCCCAATAATCAAGCATGGGTAAGAACACTGCTCTAAGGTTCTGTGGGCATCCACTGGGAGAATGAACTGATTTCTATAGTAGAAGCCCAGCCTTGGGCACAGCTTCTTACGTAAGTATTTGATGCGGTCCACATCTGCTGACAACTTCTATGTTTCTATGTGAGTACTAAAAGCTAACTATCCATCTATACTCCCAAATATCTGAAAGTTTCTACTAGCTCCAGGTTATCACTCAGGAGGCAAAGATTCCAGGAAGGGAGGAGCTAGTTGACCACTTGCCGCTGGGGGGACAAAAATCATGTACTTGGTTTTAGCAGCATTACGTAGGCGTTTGGATGCATACAACTTTAACTGAAGAGTGCTGAAAGTGGTCCGGAGGTCGTTTAGAGCTTCTGGCACATCAGGTCTGGCTGCATATAACAGTGTTAGTGTAGCAATGGAGTATGATGCCCTAATATCATCCCCTATATCACTAGAATATATTGTGAATAACAGTGGACTGAGGACAGACCTTTGTGAGACTCCTCTAGAGACCTGTGAGCAGGTGGAAAGAAGGCCTTAAGATTTAAGCTGTCTTCTACCCATCAAATAACTTCTTAACCAGGACAGGGCAAAATGGCCACTACCAGCTGAGGTCAGTTTGTGCAGCAGGGCTTGATGGTCTACCATATCAAAAGCCTTGCTAAGGTCGAGAAGGACTGCAGCCGTTACACACTTTTGATCAAAGGCAGTGAACCAGTCATTTGTCGCTTTAGTAAGGGTAGTAGTGGTACCATGCAACACCTGAAAAACAGGTTGGCATGGGGTGATTAAATTACTGGTGATGTACTCCCGTACCTGGTTGTTGACTAGCTGTTCTAAACCTTAGCTAGAACAGGTAATATGGATACAGGCCGGCAATTCCTTGCAACAGAGTCACCACCAGCTTTGTAAAGTGGTAGTATGCGAGTCATTTTCCGAAGTAAAGGAATTTCGTTGCAGGGATGGGACAGGCATATGGGGTTAGTTAAAAGGGGGGGTGCAGAAACAAAGGGAGGTATGGCCATCCTCCTTTGTTCTCCTCGCTACAACCTATACCTGTCCCATCCATGTGAAGTGGATCACTGACTCAGCCTGTACCACTTCCTTCAGCAGCTTGTTCACTTGTCCACCACTCCTTCTGTGAAAAGGTGCTTATGGGTGCCCCTCTAAATCTCCCCCCCCACACCAATGAGTTTAAACGAGTTCTTTCTCATTCCTGTAGTTGAACTCAAATAGAAAAATAACCTGGCACCCACCCTATTTATCCCATGAAGGTACTTGTATGTCACAATCATGTCGCCCTTTTCCTCCTTTTTTCAAGGGTGTATGTGTTTAAGTCCTGCAGCCTCTCCTCATATGTTCGGCCCCCTAGTCCAAGGACCATCTTGATTGTCCTGCTCTGGACTCCTTCCACCCTGTCGCAGTCTCTCTTCCGGTGTGGACTGCACTGTATTGCACAGTATTTCAGGTATGGTTGCACCAGTGAACTGTACAATGGGAGGATCATCTCCAGACTTCTGCTTATCCCCCTCCCTATGCAATCCAGCAACCTGTTTGCCTTGCCCGCAGCTATAATACAATGCACTGCTTTTAGGCTCTGACATCAAGACGACATACGTTCTTTTTATCTGTGGTGCTTTCCAGCACCCCCCATTTCATATAGCAGTCTTGTGTTCCTCTTCCCAAAGTGCATCACTTTATATGTTTCTGCACTGAAACCCAGCTTCCAAATCTTTGACCAGCTCTCCATTCTGTCCAGATCCTCCAAAGTTCTCTTATCCCTTCCTCCATGTTGACCCTTGTGCATATCTTTGTGTCATATGCAAAGAGGCAGGTCTTGCCCTCAATGCCTTCCTCTATGTCACAAATGAATGCACTGAAAAGGACTGGGCCTAGCACCAATCCCCGAGGTACTCCACTTGTTACTTCCCTTACTCTTGAAAACTCCCCATTAACTACTATTTTGTGTTCTTCACCCAAGTTTCCACTGTTCCTCTCACCCTTAAGTCCTTATCCTCTTGACCAGCTGCCTGTGGAGGACTGAGTTAAAGGCCTTGCCAAACTCCAAATATACCAGATCTACTACTGCCTGTCCCCCATCTGCTGCCCTGGTCACCCAGTCAAAGTTACCCAGATTTGTCTGGCAAGACCTTCCCCTCGTGAACCTGTTGTCTGGGGTCCTGTAGCTCACGTCCCTCCAGGAGGTCCACCAGTTCCTCCCCAAGTAAAGACTCTCTAATTTTTCCCCACTATAGACATCATGCTGACTGGCCTATAACTCCCTGGCTCATCCCCTGTTCCACTCTTATGAAGAGGGGCCATGCCTACTGTCCTCTAGTCCCTAGGGACCACCCCTGTGTCTAGTGAGCTGTTGAATATGTCTGAAAGTGGCCCTTCTATCACTTCTACCTCCTTCAGCATACCTGGGTGTAAGCCATCAGGTCTCATAGATGTATCTACTTTTAACCCTACAAGCTTCTCCCAACACCTTTTCTCTTGCTATTGTGACCATGCCACTTCAGCCCATACTCTCTTCCCTTCCCCTCTTAAACCCACGCTCTGGCCAGTCCCTAGTAAATACAAAACAAAAACATTTGTTCAGTATCTCTGCTTTCCCTTTGTCTCCTTCCTCCCATCCTCTCAGACTTCAGTCTTGCAATCCCCCCTTCAACTGTACACTTCTCTTGGATGTACCTGAAGAATGCCTTTTCTCCCTGCTTTACCCCCTTTGCCAGTCAGAGTTCCATCTCCACCTTGACCTCTCTCACCTTCCTGCTGGCTACCTTTGTTTTGGCAAGGTACTTCTCCCTATCCTCCTCCCATTGGGTTCCCTTATTTTCTTTTTTAACACCATCTTTACTTCTGCTTTGAGCCACATAGGACCCCTTGCCATTTCTCCTTTTGATACCTTCTCAACGGAACTTTCTGCTGCCTTTTTTTTTTTTTTTTTTTTAATTCTTCCAATGTTTCTTCTGCCCCTCCACCTGCTCTATATTCCTTGTGCTTTTTTTCCAACTGTTCCCTCATCTTGCATTGCCAATTATTTTCCCCATATTTTAGCTACTGCAGCAGATTCCCATTCACAATAGCCACAGGGAGTCAGGAAGGCCAACCAAGCGGCAGTAAACTTATGTTGGGTGGGGGAGCTAGCAGGATCAACTGGATATAGGAGCCAGCCTGCCAGAGCAGCGTTAGCGCTACCACTCAAGATGCCAGCGACACAGGTTCGAAAAGGAGCATGGGTAGTTGAGGGCCAGCCAGAGGAGGAGGATTGAGTGTTCCCACAGATACCCTCCTCTTCCCTCCATGGGGAACAGTCGCCATCATTGCTGCTCTACTACCACTGCCAAGTGGCAGTGCAGTTGAGGGTGCCAGGGAAGGTAATAGGTGCAGTCCAGGAGCCAGAGCAATGCACATGCTCTGCGTACACACACAGCTTGGCTCTCCTAGTGCGCTTGCATCTCTTGGCTGGGACCAACCAAGAAAAAGACACCAGCTATACATGATTGCTGCCAATCCACTCGCAGGCCTTGTACTACCAACTGTGGCATCGCTCCACCACCCACTGACTTGAGTTGCCTCGAAGTGTCAGAGTCCCCCCAGGACCCCAATGAAAGAGCCCCACAGTGTGCGGGGGGGGGGGTAAGCCATGGGGGTGAAACACTTTAGTGTAAGTCACAGAGAAGGTGGGCGACAGTGCTGGATGGGTGGAGAAAGGAGGCAGGCTGGTAAAAGGGGATTAAAACAGAAATTAAAAAATAAAGGAGATTCAAACAAAATTAAGAAAAAATAATTGTATTGCAATAAAACTGCAAATTGGAGGCAGACCCATGCAGTAAGTGTGGGGCAGTTACATGGGTATTCCCTTTTAAGAAGTTGTAGCAAGGAATATCCATACATATGTTGATCATAACTAGATCAGCATTTCTCAATATATACCCAGAAAAGGTAGTGGTGGAAAGAAAAACAAGTCAAAACATCTCCCAGACATTTTTATCGGAACAACATATTGATAACAGCATGTGCCCCTTGACAGGGTGCTTCCACTTAGCAGTGCGGCTCTCTTTCCTGCTGCGGCCCACCCCCCCTGCCAGTAATCAGTAGACAGATTCCTAGCTACAGCGTGTGCCCTTTGACAGGGTGCTTCCACTCAGCGATGCAGCTCTCTTTCCTGCTGTCGCCTGCACCCACCCTGCCAGCAATCGGCCGATGGATCCTAGCTACAGTGTGTGCCCCATGACAGGTCGCTTCCACTCAGCAGTGCGGCTCTCTTTCCTGCTGCCACCCACTCCCCCTGCCAGCAATCGTCCGACTGATTCCTAGCTACAGTGTGTGCCCCTTGACAGGGCGCTTCCACTCGGCAGTGCAGCTTTCCTGCCACTCCCCCGCCAGCAATTGGCCAATGGTTCAAGCTACAGCGTGTGCTCCTTGACAGGGTGCTTCTACGGCGGTGCAGTTCTCATTCCTGCCCCGGCATCAGTCGCTGGTTCCTAGCTGAGGCATGTGCCTCTTGACAGGGCACTTCCACTCAGCGGTGCAGCTCTTTCTGCTGCCCACCCCCTGCCAGCAGTCGGCGGCGGATTTCTAGTTACAGCATGCGTGTCTTGGCAGTTAAGCTCTCCTTGGCGGTGCAGCTGTCTTTCTTGCTGCCGCCCCAGCCGGCCAGTTCCTAGCTACAGATACGGTCACTACCAAGACACCATTTTCAGGCACCCTTGCTCAATCTCCTGCCAGATTGGATGTTGCACTTGCTGGGCTTAGCTGACTGGCTCACCCACGAATCCTCACTGCCTGCTGCTAGCTCAGCTGCCTCCTGGCTTCCTTAGGAATTTCAGTTTTAATTTGCTCAGCTCATTTTAGTAGCTCAAATTTCCTCCCACCCACCCTCCCTCCTGCAACTCTCTTAAATCCCTTGCTTCACGTAGTGCTCCGCCTTAGTGCATTGTCACTCAATCGTGTCTCATCACTAACTCCCCCAACAAGGCAATCTGCTCCCTCCCTCCCTCCCTCTCCATTGTGTATTTAAGTCCTTAGAAGAATTGTGAAATCCGCTGAAGGCATTTCACTGGGCACTCTTTTTTTTATTTAAATAAATTAAATCTTTATACAGCAGTCCCTGTCCTCTTAACAAATACTCATTTCCCAGTCTGTAATTAGCTGGGAGGAGTGTACCCTGCTACTGTTTTTCTCCCATTCCTCTGGCTGCCCCTTCCAAAAACCTGCTCTATTTTTTCCTCCTTAAGCCTATCCCTCCTTGTCATGGCTCCTCTTATGTTATTTCTAACCCTCTTAGGCAGTCTTTGACTTTCCTCTTAGCACTATCCTCCCCCTCTTCACACTTACTCCTGCTCTGTCTCCTACTGTGCTTGTGCCTATCTTCCCCTTCATGCTCTCCACCACTGGTTATAACCTCACAGTGACCCCTTCTCCAGTCCGCCCTACTTGGACACACTACCCCTTCCAGCCCTGTGCACCCCTCCTGCCTATGCCCTCCTACCTCACCTTGATACATTTGCTCAAATTTCAACCTCCTCCTCCTCCTCCCACTTTTCTACTCCTACTAGTTCCCAGCCCTGGCTTAGAAGCGCTAAAATTCATGTCTTAATCATAGCACTCTTACTGTTATCTTCATGGTACATAAACCCAAACCCTGGGCCATGTCCTCCGAACACCGCCCTTTCCTCACCTACTACTGCTGTCCCATCCCTTTCAAACCCCCATTGCCTTTCCCCATAGTTTGAAAATACTTCACCTTAATATTTGCAGTCTTCTCCCTAAATTAGACCTTTTCCAGCCACTAGCTCTCTCACTCGACCCTAATATCATTCTCTCCAAAACGTGGCTAAACAGTAAAGAAGGCGACCACACCCTCTCTATTCCTGGGTTCACTACATGCCGACAAGACAGAAATACAGGTTACTCACCTGTAACAGGAGTTCTAGGAATGGTATGTGTTGTTCATCCACACTGTCTGGCAGGTTCCTTGCCGCTTTAAATCTTGCCAGAAGGTCTTCAAGCTGGCTCCTCCCACCCACCCGGGTGGTAAAACTCTCGGCTCCGCCCCATGATGCCAGATCTAGCCCACTGGAAGCCAGGCTGTGCGTCGAAGCCGGGGAGGTCGGGTGGGTCGTGTGGATGAAAAACATATACCATTCCTAGAACTCCCGTTACAGGTGAGTAACCTGTATTTCTAGGGACATGGATATGTTGTTCATCACACTGTCTGAACTCCTAGCAGTTCTCTGGGAGGAGGAGGCAAGCGGACACCCCTACTTGGGAAATAAAGACTGAGAACCGAGGCCCCAAAACCAGCATCCCGGCATGACTCAAGGTCGATGTGGTAATGGGTGATGAAGGTGTGTGCTGACTTCCAGGTAGCAGCCCTGCAGATTTCCTGGATATGGACATCCCTGGAAGCAGCCACCGATGCAGCGGTATGGCGGGTAGAATGAGCTCTTATCCCTCTGGGAGGCACAATGCCCGCCAACCTATAGCAGAGATCTATGCAGGAGGTGACCCACCTGCCTATCGTCCGCTTAGCTGCAGGTCTGCCAGGTGCGGCTTCAGCGTAGGTGACAAACAGCTGGCGAACCTCTCCCGAACTTCAGCCGTCCGCTCCTTGTACTGGCGGCTCTTCTAGGGGTTAAAAGTATGGAGCCTATATTGACCCTCCGAGGTGTGATTGGGGTAGAACACTGGCAGAGTCAACACCTGGTTAAGGTGAAACTCTGACACCACCTTCGGAAGGAACTTCGGGTGGGGGCGCAGAATAACCTTGTCCCTGTGGAAGACCCGGATAAGGAGACTCGATGGAAGGCACCTGGAGCTCTCCCATCCTTCTGGCTGACGTGATAGCCACCAAGAAGGCGGTCTTCCACGACAGGTGAGAGATGTCACACCTGTGCATCAGTTCGAATGGCTTGCCCATGAGCTTAGCCAATACCAGCAGTAGATCCCACGGAGGTGGAGGTTCTTGCACCGGAGGGGATATGTGATCAAGACCTTTGAAAAAGTGCCCGACCACCTTCTCCCTGCGCCACCGACTGCTTTTGACCCGGCGCCTGGTAACCCAGAGGCGACGCCAGGTGCCTGTAAATTAGTGAGCCAAAAGCCCTTGCTGAAAGGGACGCAGGTAGTCAAAGTGCTTGCGCAAGGAACAGAGGAAGGGTCAGGCCCTTGCCCTGACACCAAATGAGAATCTCTTCCATTTGAGGCGTAGCATTTCCTGGTCGACTCCTTACAGGGGCCTCCAGCGGCGTTGAGGACCTCGTCGGAAAGACCCAAGGCCTGGAACTCTAGCCGCTCAGGAACCAGGACGTCAAGTGCAGGGATTGAAGGTCCGGATGGAATACCTTCCCCTGATTGACTGAGATCAGGTCTGGGTGGGCTGGAAGCCGCCTCAGGAGCCTGAAGCTGAGGAGATCTGGATACCAGAACTGACGGGGCCAGTCTGGAGCTACCTGACTCACCTGTGCCTTGTCCCTCCTCGCCTTGAGAAGCACCTTGTGGATCAAGGGAAATGGGGGAAAAAGCTTAGAAGAGGCCCGGGGTCCATGGCCTCGAGAAGGCATCCCCCTGCAGCGAGCCCTGCTGAGGGGGGCGGGCATGAAACAGTCTCAGCTTCGCATTCTCCCTGCAGGCAAACAGGTCCACCTGAGGCGTGCCCCAATGGGAGAAGAGATCTTGTACTACCTCCAGCAGGAGAGACCACTCGTGAGACGCAGCCCCTATCCAGCTTAGGGCATCGGCCAGGGTGTTGGAGGCTCCTGACACATGAATGGCGAGATCATCCACCTCCAGGCTGCGCACGAGTGACCAAATGCGGAGAGCTTCCCTGCACAGGGGCATGGAGCGCATCCCGCCCTGGCGGTTTAGGTAGTACATGGTCGTGGTATTGTCCGTCTGGACCTGAACCACTTGACCCGTAGAAAGCGGGGCGGCGGTGAGGCCTAGGCAGACGCTCGAAGCTCCAGCAGGTATGGTGTAGCATCGGGACTCCCGAGGGACCAGAGGCCATGCTCCCCCAGATGGGCACCCCAACCCATCAGAGAGGCATCGGTCAATAAAGAGACCGTCGGCTCGGGGCGGACAAACGGGATGCCCTCCTGCAGATGTGCTGGAATGGTCCACCACTGGAGAGCGTTCCACATCCCCTGGGTCACTGTCACTAGCTGATCCAGCGGATCGAAGTGCTGTGACCATTGACTGGCCAGCCCCCATTGAAGGGGACACATGTACCAGCAGGCCCAACGGACCACGCTGGTGCAGGCCGCCATGAGGCCCAGGAAGTCCCGGGCAGGGCGTGATTGCCCAACCTGAAATGACTGGGCAAAGGAGGAAAGAACCTCAGCCCTGTCCACTAGGAGCCGTGCTCTGGCTCGTAGAGAGTCGAGCTCTGCCCCGATGAATTGTATCACCTGCTTTGGCACGAGTTCCGACTTGGCCTCATTGATGAGGCCAACCCGAGATCAAATCTGGAGGGCCAGATCTCTGGACCGCTCCACCTCCGCTCTGGAGGGGGCTGCAATCAGCCAGTCGTCCAGGTAGGGGTACACCCAGACCCTTCGGCGCCACAGGAATGCTGTCACCACTGCCATGCATTTGGTGAAGACCCTAGGAGCTAGGGAAAGGCCGAAGGGCATGGCCCGGAACTCGTAAAGGGATCCCTCGCTCTGAAGCGGAGGAATCTCTGGTGGGACAGACGGATTGGGATGTGAAAGAATGCGTCCTGAAGGTCCAGAGAACAGAACCACACACCTCGTTCCAAGGATGGGATTATCTGAGCTAGAGTGACCATCCTGAAGGTCCGAGACCTTAGGAACCTGTTCAGGTCGTGCAGGTCGAGAATGGGGTGCCAGCCCCCCATCCGTTTTGGGACCAGAAAGTACCTGGACACAAACCCCAGGTCTGGAGGAGGATCCGCCACCTTTTTCTTTTTCGAGGAGCAGGGCAATATCGTCTCGCTGAGCCGACAGAAACTCTGGACCCTGTAGCCCGAGGCGACAGCTCGGAAGGTGGGGCCTGCCGAACTCCAGGGGCAGGCCCTTCCTCCACCTCCAACACCCAGCGGTCCATGGTGATAGTGGACCAGGCGGAAAGAGTAAGCGGGCCGTCTCCCCAAGGGGAACCCAGGGGGACGTGACAAGGCTGGGGGCGACACTCCTCAACCCATCACTGGGCAGGCTTAGAGGAGGGACCGGCCGAGGGACCTCCTGGGCCTTTACCTCCCTGCTTCCTGTTGGAGGAAGCTGCAGGCTTGGGTTTGGGATGCCAAGCGCGAGCCTGTTGGCACTGGTGCTGGTGCTGTTGGGCCGGACGTGCGCGAGGCACAGAAGGATGAAAGGACTTGTGCTGCTGCTGTCGGCCTTTGTCCTTCTGGGTGGAGGTGACCGAGTCCAGAGTGGCATTGGACTTTTCGATCCGCTGGAGGTGACCTTCCACTCCAGGGCCGAAGAGGTCAGTTCCCAAGAAGGAGACATCCGTCAATTTCTGCTGGGTATCTGCCGTGAAGGTGGATATCCTCAGCCATGCTCTGCGGCGCATGGCCACCCCGGCCGCAACCGATCTGGCACAGGAGTCTCCAATGTCCAGAGCCGTTTGGAGCTGCTGTTTTACCCACGCTCTTCCTGATCCTGCACTTGCTTGACCGTGGTCTGCAGGTCGGCCAGAGATGAGGATCACCTCATCCAGGTAGCCAGCGGCGTGGGAGAAGTGTGCCATCAACGCGGCGAGCTGGCCTGGCGGAGGCCTGGGGAGGGCCCCAGTGTACACCTGCGCCGGCATAGTCCAGCTTTTGGACTCCTTGTCGGGGACTTATCCACATCCCTAAGCGTTCCCGGGCATGGGCGGCTTATCGGTGACTAACCCCTCTGCAGAGGGTGCTCAAAAACGGACAAAAGAGCCGGTAGGGACCGCATACTTTCTGGCCATCCTGGCCGAAGGCGCAGGACAGGAAGCAGGCCGCTGCCAGAGCTCCAAGGCTGGGCCAACAATGGCTTCAGCCATCGGAAAGGCCTCCGTGGGTGAATCCCCTCGGTCCAGTATCTCCGTCAGGGGATACTTGGCCCACTTGGATATGGGCTCGAGCTGCATCCCGGTGGAATCTGAGATGAGCCGAAGCAAACCCATGAAGGACGATGGGCTTTCGTCCATCGACTGGCCCCCTGAGGACTCCAGGTCAATGGGCCTGGAGAACAGGGAGGAGTCATCGGACTCAGAGGAGTCCACGAAGAGCTGCCTGGGGCCTGGCCACCCTCCACCTGCCGAGGACGATCGGGAGTGAGGGTGACCGACAACCTGTGGGGCAGGCCCTGACTCAACAGAGAGTCCTTGGTCGGCGCCCCTGATTTCGGTTGTGGAGGCGGAGGTTCCACCACAATCGGTGGGGCAGCTGGTTTCGGCCGAACAATCGGTCCAGGCTTGGGCACCTCGGCTACAGTGAGGGGTTGTTTCGGCCACTCGGGTGACAGCCACTTGATGGCCGGGGAAGGCGACGGCGTCGGCTTGTTCCAGGACAGAAGTAACTGCTGCCACATCAGGTCCTCATAGCGTCGACGCAACTTGCGCCGAAGCCTCTCCTCTTCCGAGGAGGAAGACGAGGACGAGCGGCGGCGCCGCTTACTTCAGTGCTGAGACCGAGACTGCCGATGTCTGCGGGATCGGCTGGACCGAGACGATGTCAGAGACAGAGACCGAGATCCTCGGCATTTCAGAGGACGGGTCTGGGAAGGGCCGGGGGACACCCGCTCTTCCCTCGGCTCGAAAGCCTTAACAGGGGACTGCGGCACCAGAGGCGCAGGCAAGTCCTCGGTCTCCACTGGGGGAACCGGTGAAGAAGGGTTGTCGGTTTCACCAGTCGACAGCCCGTCCGACGGGTCGAGAAAAATCTCGACCGCATCGACGGGTGTCTCGGCCTGCTGACCTGACGTGGACACCATGAAGCCAGCGGCCTTAGCCGCAACCTCGACCGAAGCAGAGTGTCGACTGTCCGGGGAAGGGGACCTCTCCCGCTCCCACAAACGCCGACGATGGGACTTAGCGTTTGAATCCTCCTTTTTGGACTGAGAGGAATGTCCTGATGACCCCTCTCCCTTCGTGGAAAGGGATTGGCAAAGCTCCTTGAAAGAAGCTGAATATGAGGTACCCAGTGAGAGTGGGATAAATGTCGCAACCGAGGAAGAGGATGATGCGGCCTGTGCCGCCTCCTCCTCGAGGGTGATCATCTGCTCGAGTTGCTCAGCCGAGCCAGCCGCCGCGGTAACCGCCCAATGGGCCTCCCTCGACTTAACCGGCGGGTAGCACTTCTCAGGGCGTCAAGCTGTAACGAACGTAGCGGTCTTCCAGGACATTGGCAGCTTGAGCATATAACTCGCGGGCCTGCAGTTATTCTAGGCTGAGGCGGTAGGCACTTGAGTCAGGTCCATCCTGTACATCTTCTGCCCACAAGGGCACTGCGAAATCCGGGAGTCGATTTGTCCATCGCAGCCGCGAGGGAGAAACTTGACCGAAGTCTTGAAAATTTTAAAATAAGTTTTGGGCGAACCGAAGAATTAGGATCCAGTCTACACGCAGAGCGTTAAGGAGGGAACCTGAGCTTCCAAGCGGTAAGGAAGATCTGGCGTCATGGGGTGGAGCCGAGAGGTTTACCTCTTGGGTGGGTGGAAGGAGCCAGCTTGAAGACCTTCTGGCAAGATTTAAAGCGGCAAGGAACCTGCCAGACAGTGTGGATGAACAACATATCCATGTCCCTAAAACCAATAGGTGTGGTGGAGTGGCTATCTGTCTCTCCTCTAACATACAATTCATTAGCGTCCTTACCACATCAGTCCCTAAAGCATACAAGGTTCTCATCCTAAAACTGACTCTTCCTGTTCTCTGTACCTATCTACATTGCTGGTGCCTACTGTGGCCCTGGTCTCCCGCCCTCCATTGTTACTGAGCGTATTAGCTGCATAGTCTCTCATTCTCCCTCAGGTGAAATATATATAAATAGGTGACGTCAACCAAAACTAGCTTTCCCCCTCCCTCAGCAAACCACGAAATGAGATTAATGCCCACAACTTGTCCCAGCTCATTCTTGAGCCAACCCATATTAATCTGAAAACAGGTAATCACTCCCTAGTTGACTGGGCCCTCACCTCCCACCCCCACCAAGTTGTCAATTCTGGACTTCTACCCGATGCTCTGAGCGATCACGTGACCTATATTGTACGCAAAATTCATAGAGCTAAGCCCCCCCAAAAAAATGCACCATACAGCTCATATAAATCTCTGAACCTTGCCCCTTCCTGCAAGAACTGGCGCAAATAAACTGAGAACCCTTAGCCTCAGCTTTTACCATTGATTATGTTTACAGTTGTTTCCCAGGCTAAATTTTTGGAGTGTTGGAACAAACATGCCCCACTGTGGTGTTTCAGGGCAAGGGGCAACCACCTCTCTTGAATCACCCCTGAACTCCTGGCATGCCAAAGAGCCCAGGATCAAGCCTGGAAAACGCATAAAGCCACAAATCTACCACATGACTATGACATCTACCACTCGCTGCGAAACAAGTACACTAAAGCCACTCGCTTAGCTAAATCTGAATACTTCTGCCCAACCTTTCAAACCAATATTAATAGGTCTTCCAAATTCTGGAAAGTGATCCACTCCCTTTTCTCCCCACCCACCCCCTATCCTCAAGATTAACAAATCCCAGGTTGCCGATCATCTTAACGTTGCAGCGGAATTCAATTCATGTTTTACCTCCTGTGCCTCGGTACTCCTTTCCTCCTTACGACTCCCCTATCAGCTGACCCCCGCAGTCATCCTGCATCACGCACCACTTCTCTTATAATATCGCACCCTCTGACACCTTGCAAGCAATTTTTGCTCTTAACCCCTCTAAAGGCAGTTCGCCTGATGGCCTAGACCCAAAGCTGCTGTACCCATCAGCTCCAGCCATTGCGACTCCACTATCCTTACTCCTCAACCTTTCCTTCGCTACAGCTACCATCCACTCTGTGAGGAAACACGTTACTGTACTCCTGCTGCTCAAGGGTGGTGACCCCTCCACTCCTATCGCCCCTGCTGCCCCTAGAAAACTCCTGACCTGCTTCTGCATTTCTGATCTGGGCCATGCCTTGATCACTTCTATTTTTACTTGGTTAGGACGGAGCTGTCCCTGGCCTACAACATGCCCGTGGTATGCCACTTCAGCTATGGCCACCTGGCAATTCTCAGCTTTGACAGTGAGCCCAGCCCTCTGTATCCTGCAGGGGTCGATCTTTACATTATATTACTGGCCCAGGGCATACTGTAAACTACCTCGGGCCAGTGCAGTGCCTTCCCAACTTACCCGGCTTGGCTAGTACATTCTAGCCCATTTTGTGAACCTGACCATTTAAATGAAATCCCACAATTAAAAAAAAAAAAAAAAAAAATAGAAGCACTTCATTCTGCGTTTTTTTTTCTCGTGTGTGTGTGTATAAATACCCCAGCAACTGCCACGGGACGCCCTGTGATTGGAGGATCGTTTTGGCGCCTGTCTGCAGTCCAACACCACCTTTAGAGCCTCAGTTGATCTCCACACATGCCCTTAGCCTTTGCCACTCCAAGGAGAAACCTCTGAAAGAAGGTGCGATCTGCAGCTGCAGACTACAGATCATCCCAGTGGACCAAGTGCTGCCCAATGCGCCTGATGGTAAGCCAGCACAAAAGAGTTTAAAGACTGTAGCTTAACTTGGGCTTAGTAAAGAAGGCCAGCTGCCAGTAATGCCATCCTCTGTGGGCTACTAGGAATTGACTTTTGATGATGCTCAGCTGGGGGGGGGGCTGTTGCGATTCTGACACGCAGACGATGTACCCAAAGCCGAGCTTCATCAAAAATCAATTAAAGAGCAGGCCCTGGGTGTTTGTTTTTGTGGGATGACATGTGAGCAGTGAGCGCGAGTCCGGCGATGTAGGTTGTATGCCAGGTTGTGTTTGCTCCTTGTCCTTCTGCTTGCCTTTGTGTCAGACGATGGTACTTTGCGCCGGGTGAGGCTCCTCGTGGGTTGGCTGAGGAATTGAATCCTGTAGCATGCTTCGTTCTGTTGCAGGCTGGGGTGGGCCTCAAGTCTGGTTAGAAAGAAGATAGATGGGGTGGGAGGGTGCCAATAATGAATGCCGACACTCAGACTGGGATGCAGGGTCTAGTCACTGTGCTCAGCGGTGATGTGCTTCCTCTGTTGGCTGGGGCGGGCAAGTGACAGAGAGAAGAGACAGACGGGGTGGGAGGGTGCCAAGAATGCAGACAGAGGAAGGGGGTGTTTACAGTTTGCTGCAGGGTCTTCACTGTGTTCGCTCAGCGGTGATCTGATCTGTTGCTGGCTGGTATGGAAGAGGGTGCCAACAATGCCGATGGGGGGGGTTGTTGCAGGGTCTAGTCACTGTGTTTGCTCAGCGGGTGATGTGATCTGATCGTGTTGCAGTGCATGCAGCTGGGCTTTTCACCATGCAAGCTGGAAGCGAGAAGTCAACGTGACAGACAAGTGTCTGGACCCAAATTAATGCTAGCTGACCTGTGGGGGTTTAAATGGGCAGGATTTGCTCACTTTCTTGTCTTTCTGCCTGTCTCCCCCAACCCAACCAGCACTGCCAGCTTCTCTTCCTGACACCATGATGAGGAGTCTGGCTGGGAATTTTAGCATTGAGGCCATCTGCAGCAGCAACATGATTAATTTCTGTGGCCCAGATTTCCTAGCTCACACACTTGGGTTGCAATCTGGTTGGTGGTGTTTGGCTAGTGTGTATTTTCATGGGAGGCCCCGGTACTATTTTTTCATCAACAAGCCTTGCTGAGTTCTGTTGTAGCCTCCACGCCACCTTGTAGTAGTTGTGAATTTTGTGAGGAAAGAATTGAATGGCTGCACTTATCGATTTCTGTCTTCCCTCAAAAATAAGTGGAGGGTACGCAGGAGTGCCCTAGACCTCCTCAGCTCACCATTATGTTCCTAGCATCACTCCTGATTAAACTTTCTGGCGATATTGAACTGAATCCAGGCCCCCATGATGGGGCTCCTGAAAGTGTTAACTAAGCAAACTAAAGGACTACTTTTATAGCATATGAACATCCGAAGCCTACTGAATCACCTGCCTGAAGTGGAAGCATGGCTCAAAATATCACGATCCCAACATACTGTGCCTATCGAGCCTGGCTAAACCTAGAACCCCAGATACCATTGCACTATACCTGGCTACTCATTTATTCATCAGGACAGACCGGGGGTCAAAGAGGGGTGGAGGTGTTGCCCTTTACCATAAGTCTTACCTGGACATCAGTATAATCTCTGACCCAAACCCCCCAACTTCGTGTGAATCAATGCATACGCTCCTGACACTTGGTTCTAAAAAACTCCATATAATCTGCATTTACAATCCACCCTCAGGAGGAGTAAACGGGCTCCAGGAAGCACTCCAGCTAACTCTAAAATCCATCAATAAAAATGAAGCTGTCATCCTTGGTGACGTTAACCTGAACTGGCTGGGTCCCTCTCACAATACCCTGGCTTCACTAGTGCAAGGCTTAAATTTTCACCAGCAAATCACGGAAAACACCAGATTGTCAACACCGAAGTCTGGTACACTTATTGACTGGATCCTGACAAACAGACCTAAACATATTACTAGCTCTGGGATCTTGGCTGATTCCATCACTGACTACTCTCCTATCTTCTGTCAATGGCACGCTGGTCAGCCACCCCCCCCCCCCACCTCGGCTGGTCACTTTTACGAACTTTGCAAACTTGGATGAAAATTCCTTCCTCCTGGATATCAAACATTGACTGGTCGGGCATATACCATGCAGTGAATGTAGAAGATGCCTAAATGCATTTCTACAGCAGTTTCTCCCTGTGCAAAACAAGCATGCTCCAAAAGCCACAGTGAAGGTCAGGGAAAACTAACCAGATGGCTCCATAAAGATCTCCTACAACAACTCGACGCAGGGACAAACTCTGGAAAATCTTCAAAAGCTTTGGGTTGCCTAGGGACTACTCCATATACAGACAGCAAGGAATTCCTGCAGAAAGAACATAAGGCTTGCTAAAGCCTCTACTATCAGAACTTGCTAAAAAACTCAGCCCATGACCCCCGTCAATTCTGGGGGCACATAAAAACCTTCCTGGGGACACCTCAATCAGTTACACCCTCTGATATGGTTATAAGCGGCTCCCATTGTAACAACCCCATCACCATAGCAAATGCTTTCAACAATACATTCTCTGACCTCTCATCCTATACCAGTGCATTGCCATCAGTAACCCTCACTTCTAACAATGTGCCTCCTTCTGACTCTACCTCCCACACCAGTAACCCTGACTCTGCCTCCCACACCAGTAACCCTAAACCTTCCCCCCTCTACTTCAAAGCCATTACTAGCACTCAGGTTCTGAACCTTCTAAAGAAAATATCGGAATATACCAGTCCTGGTTCTGACCAACTCGAACCTCGCCTGTTAAAACTAGCTGCGCATTTTATCTCTAAACCACTAGCAAGAATTTTCACTTTGTCCCTTACCAGTGGCATAGTCCCAGACCTTTGGAAAATGGCCAGGATCTCACCAATCTACAAAAGGGAACAAAATGACATCTCCAATTACAGGCCTATTGCAATACTATCCCTCTTAGCAAAATCCTTGAAAAACTGGTTGCCACACAGATCCAGGGATTCCTTGATACTACTAAGCAGCTCAATGATGCACAGCATGGGTTCAGGAAAAACCACAGCACTACGATGGCTCTAGCTAAGTTCATCACTGACATCCTCTCTGGCATGGATCAAGGAAGGCTCACAGGGGCTGTCTTCATTGACCTTACCAAGGCGTTTGACCTTGTGGACCACCCCCCTGCTCCTGTCCACCCTCTGGAAAATAGGCTGCTCCTCCCCCTGTACTTAACTGGTTTAGGAGCTACCTGACAAACAGGTCTCAGGCTGTTAAGTTCAATTCAGCCATTTCTTCCACAGTGAAAACGAACATTGGAGTTCCCCAAGGCTCTATTCTGGGTCCTCTTCTATTCATACTATTTGTTAACCTCCCAGATGAAATACCTGCCTGCTCCTCGCTTCTCTATGCAGATGACCTGGTCATCTATGCCAGCTCACACAATGCTGAGCACATTAACTTATCACTAAATAAAGCCTACTCCAGCATCCAGAAATGGTTAAACTCCCACCGCCTTATTCTCAATTCCACCAAGACAAATGCCATGTTACTAGGCACTACACAAAAGCTTTGATCGTGTACCACCCCTCTGAATATCCTAGATCTAAATGGAAATCCTCTACAGGTGGTTACCTCCTTCCGTTACCTGGGCATCCTACTGGACCAATCTCTTGATTTAAATCTACACATCCAAACCACATGCAAAAATGTTAATTGCAAGCTGGGAGCAGCCTACAGAACGAGCTATATGCTTACATCTTCTGCTAAGCTAGCCATAGCCAGGGGATCCCTGTACCGCTTACCTATTAGCGCCATACTTACTTCTGCCCACAAATCTGCTCTGCACAAATGGGAGTAACCTACAATAATATATGCCGATGCGCTGCTAAAAGCTCCCGACTTCTTCATCACTGCCAGCTATACACTGACCTTGGGTGGCTCTCCCCATGCCACCAGGAGCTACTACCTGGGCTGTCTAAATGACTATTCTCAGACAAAGACAGCCTGCAGCACTCTTCAAATTACTTCTTCCTTCAATTCCTAACAGTGAGCTAAGATCAGCAGACAAAGCCTTTCTGGATGTTCCCTGTCATACCAAAAGGAACTGGCTCCTTCCAATATGCAGCCCCTAAGTTGTGGAACCAGCTTCCTCTGGACCTCAGACAGGCACCCTCGCACCCTGCCTTCAAGCGTGGGCTGAGACTTCACCTGGCCACCCTTGATCAATGCACCTGCTTCGACCCTACCTGATCTTCACATCTCCCCTGTTTCTACTCCCTCCCCTTGCTACCTGTCTCCTCACTTCTCCCCCTCCTCCTAAGACTTACCCCTTTCCTTAAGCTCCCCTATCTTTTTGTCCATTCGATACAACTATACTAGATAGATATGAATGATCGCCTTATTTAACTGTTATGTGTTATTCTCTTAACTATCATGTTTTTTTCTTCTTCCGCTACCTGGGCACTGTCTAAATAGACTACAGCCAGAAGTTGGTACTGTAAGGTTCATTTCCCCCTTCCCCACTTTCCCCTACTCTTTACCTCTGAACAGCCACGGCCAGGGACTGTTACCGACTCGTATGCCCAGTCTCGGTACCACGAGCTCGGCTGCACTTACCCTCCTACTACCACTGAAGCCATAAATGTGCCGTATTTTCTCTCCCGTCCACTGCCCCCCTTTCTCTCAGGCCCAACAGTGGGAGCATGTACCCGGCGTCCCCCTAGCCTGCCGTCGCAAAAGCCGCTGGTATATCTCTCAAATTCCACGGGCTGCCTGCTGCTGCTCGCCAGTTTACAGCTCCTTCCTACCCAACTTAGCCTTCTAACTCGCTGCTGGGTGTCTTAATTATCTCCCCCGATATGGCTCACCCTCCCTCCTCCATACCACGTTTCTGGCTGTCTACCCCCGCCACAATCTCCTTGGCCTGTACCCTTCCCTGCCACTCCACACCATCTGGCCCAGTGGGGGACCACAAACCCGGCTAATATCTAGTGCTTTTTCTGGCAAAGCCGTAAGTGTTCCCCAACGGCTCGCAGACTCCCTGATCCTGACCCTTTACTAGTACCAACACTCCCCAGTAACCTCCTGGTACTGTACTGTTTGCTCATTGCCCTGAGACTAGCCTACATCATGATAGCCTAGCTGAAATTGCCTCTATATGTCATGAATGTACTCTGTACTGATTGCCTCAATTGTAATGTTTGCTTCCTTGTGTTATCCTGTATTGTACTCTCCCGGGTCGTGCTTGAAAATAGTCACCTGCTGGCTAGCGCACCTACCCGGTAAACAAAAGCTAAATAAATAAAAATAAATAAATAAATGTGTTTGCCACAACCTAACAGCACCCAGGGCCCACAGCATGCTTGATTTGTTGCAGTGAGTAGTATGGCCTGCGGCTGCCATAAATGCTGGTGGCTACACACGTCTGTTGGGGGTGTGTGTTTTGCTGGGTGACGCTGCTGGGGATTAATTCTGGCCTGCTCAGGTGCAGAAACTCTGGTGATGTGGGGCTGAGAATGATGCTCTGCCATGGCCCGCATGGGGGTAGGGGGCAGGATGCAGACTGCTCAACCAACCAGCCCAAGCACTGCCAGTTTTAATATCCAAGCCAGGATAGTCTCTGCTTTGGGGTTGTCTGTGAGATTGTGTGTTCAGTGAGGCCTGGGATTGGAAATAAATTAATTGCTGCAATTGCTGCCATCTCTGTGCAGTCTATGGCTACGTGCCTGCTGCACATGTGTGTTTGCTAGGTGATGCTGGGTATTTCTGGCCTGCAGCAGGGTGTAGGAGCGGGAGTCAGACGCTGATTGCTCACTGCTGCACCAGCCCAACAAGCACTCACTGCCGAGCTTCAGACATCCGAAGATTGATTCTTCTGGTGATATAATCAATTCAGGGAGGCCCGTGGTAGCTGCCTCTGGCTGCCATCTGTGCTAGTACTCTCATGGCAGCACAATTGTGTCTGCTGTTGGTGTGTGTTTGCTGGGTGATGCTGGGGATATCTGGCCTAGCTGGGTGGGTGCAGGAACTGGTGACGGGGCCAAGCTCCTATGCTGGGGTGGGGGTAGGGGCGGGAGACACTTACTGCTAGTCATTCCACCAGCCCAAGCACTGCCAGCTTCCACGACATCAGAGGACGGAGTGCATGAGTGTTTAGCAAAAGAGCTGCCCACAGCCAGCAATTTCTGGGGCCACGTCCCCCTCTATGCCAAGAAACACCAGACTTTCCTGGTGATCTGTGATCAAGCTTGTTGTTCTGGTTGGGTGGTGTTTGCTATTGGCCCGAGTTCTGTTTGTAGGATGCACAAATATGAAGCCTTGCAGCCACCACCTTTTGACTTAGTTTGCCATGATGCGATACCGGGGGTGGGGGTGCCGGTGGACTTGAGGCAACAACAGCACTCACGCCACCAGTTAAATCTGCTTCAGCTACTTGCATGTGGGCTTGCTTAGGAAGCTGGAGCTTTAAGTTAATATTCTGACTGCAACCAGATAAAGTAACTATTTTTTGTTTCTTTCAGACTTATCTTCAAGGAGATGATCCATGTCATCGGTTTCAATTAAAAACTGGCCAAGGTAAGTAAAAAAAACTATTCATTTTTATTTGTTAGCCATTTTACAAACAGAAACATGATGTGACAGCAGCTGATCACCAGTGGTCCAGAGTCCCCATTTCCTTATCTATCACATTTATTCCCTGGAATCTACTGTTCATCCAGGTAACCTCCCCATCCTTCTCTTTCCCCTGAAAGTACCATCTCTGTTCACACTTCATTTTAGTCCCAGCCTGTCTTATCCAGCTTTGCACCCCTATTCAGTAGTTCTGTTTCACTTATGGGACATACTACACCGGCCCAGTGGTGCTCAGGGTTGAGGCGTTGGATGCCACACCTCGCTCCACGCCAGCAGCCTGGGTTCGGGAACGAGCCCGGGTGGTCAGGGGTCGGCAGGGGGAGGACTGACTTAGGATTGAGCATCTGATGACAACTCTCCTAGTCCTAGGGAAAAGAGTGGGCTCATCATCAAGTTCAATATGTCTGTGGATCATGTTTGTGACTGCTGCCTTTTCATTTCAGATGGTGTTCTTGTCGATATTGAGAATGGTGCACGGAACACTGTCAGCAAGTGATGGAGTCTTGATGTGAGTGATGCAGGCATATCTGGAAATAGGTATGAAATAATTTAAAATATAGGGAGGTCAAGGAGTCAGTGATTCAGAGTATGTTTTTTTCGTTTTTTCTGTTGCAGGTGCTTTGTTGTAGCAGGTGGAAGGAAGTACAGAATAATTGGAACTGAACACAATTCTGTCGTGACAGTTAGAACTTGCAGTGCTGAGTGGTAGCTGGAGGGGAAGAATGTGCATGGGCACAGAGAAAACAAGTGTTTCAGGCACTAAAAGTGACTCCAGACTTGATCTGTCAAGTCTTTGCTGGACTGTCTGCCCCGATTGCTCTGAGAGGAAATTTGACTCTCCTATTCTGTGCACAAATTTGCTTGACCCAAAGAGACAGGCCTGCTGGGTGTTCTAGACTGCTAGGTCCAACCTCAAGTCTGCACTCTAGGACGGGACAATTTATTGGACTCACATTGTTGTGCGAACTGTTGCAAATATCCTGGTGTGGATATGTGTGAGAAAAAAATAAATGGGGACAAAGTTGATGAAAAATATATTTAATGTGCATGTTTAAGTCATGAGTGCCAACAGTTAACACTTTTGCATAAGCAGAACAAGAAGTTTTATTTTTGGTGTTTAACTGAGACTTAAACTTATGAGAAGCTTTACTGTTCTGGCATACTTTGGGTTGGTAAAAAGTGGCTGTTCTGATCCCTGGCTGGCACTGGCCTATTGTCACACAAAATACAATTTAGTACAGTAGCTGTCGCTATTGCATATTTTGACTAGTAATTTTCTTGGTAAGTCTCAGTGCAAACTGAAAGAAACAGTAACTGAAATGAGTTGTTCTCCACTGGGTTGGTAAAACTGGCTGTCGGCTGGCACTGGCCTAGCAGCCACAGCAAATACAGTAAGTCACTGTCATCACGCATTACTGTTAATGAGACATTGTAATTTTCTTGATGGTCATTGTGAACTTAAGAGTACCTCAAATATAAGAGTTGCTGCTCTCATCTATATCTGGCATGCTTGCTTCATCACTGTATAGCAGCGAGCGGCCTTACTGTTCTTGACTTTTTTTTTTTATTTGTTTTACATGCTTTGCAAGGCTTAGTTTTCATGACAGTTAAAATTTGTTCCGTCATGTACTGCAGCCTCAGCTTGTCAATGCAGTAGCTGCTCTCAGGATCTCTGTGGCTGGCATCAATATCACTTTTTGAATTGAATTATATGTACGGTCACGTGACACAAGTTGTCTCTTGCCCAAAACTAATTACAAATTCTGTGATCTTTGCGTAGTTGCCCTCATGATCTGCAAGACATTTCATGGCTTGCTCACAATCTGATGTTTTTGTGACTCGTCTGAGATGACCAAGCAATCTATGACAAATCTAAAAGTTTGCATTTCTGGGTGGTGCATGCAGCACAGTCTTTATTTGTTGGTCTTCTTCAGACCTGACTTTGTGCTTTAGCTTTTCTTTTGTCATTGACATTCACACTCTCCTCAACAATGTGGAAATACATTAAGAGTGTGACAAAACCTAACAAAATAAAACGCACTGGAGATGGAGAGGAAAGAAAAAGAAAGGCTTTATGAAGAAAAGAAAAGGTCCCGTAAATTTCAAACATCTTGGTTACAAACCTTTGCATGGTTACGGTACGATGAAGAAACAGACCAAATGTTTTGCCATCTGTGTCAGAAACATGACATACATTCTGGTAAAGCCGGTAATAAAAATAATTTTCGATATGGGACTGACAATTTTCATCTGGGGTCCATCACTGCACACCAGTCAAGTGAGGCCCATACAAGGGCAAATTCAGCTGAGGAAGCAGCAAAGTCTGCTCCGGTACTTCTAAAGCTGAAGTTATGCTAAAACATATGAATGAGGCAACCCTGGAAAGGTTAAAAAAAATTTTTTAGAACGTTCCATGCCATTGCAAAAAACGGTCATCCTTTCACAGACATCACTTGGATGTGTTGTCTTGATGAAATGAAAGACTTACACATAGGAACAACCTACAGGAATGACAAAGCAGCTAGACGGTTCACTGGCTACATTGCAGAGGTTGAACGCAGGGCTCTACAGGCAAAGATGGAACAGCTTTGTTTTCTGTCTTTCATAAGGGATGGAAGCACTGATGCATCCATTACAGAAGTTGAAATTGTATATGTTCACTACGCACATTCTGGAATAGTCAATCGATTGGTGTTCAGAATGTTAGGAACGCTGATGCTATAGGCATTAAACATGCAATCTGTGAAGTTCTTGAAAAGAATTTGCGATTAACAATGGCAGATTTCATGAAAAAAAATGGTAGGGTTTGGTAGTGATGGCGCATCAGTTATGGTAGGTAAGAATAATGGAGTTGCCACACTGTTCAAGAATATGCAGCCCTGCATTCAATCAGTGTATTGTTTTGCTCATCGCCTAGAACTTGCCTACAAGTCAGCGTTAAAAAACATCGACTTGATCAATAAGCTTAATGGACTTCTGTTAAACATGTACTACTTTTATCATAATTCTCCTTTAAACCGCAGTAACCTCAAAAGTACGTGTGAGGCATTATCTTTGCATCCATCAATTCCAACACGTGTTGGAGGGACACGGTGGGTCCCACACATGCAAACAGCAGTTCAAGTGCTGATTAAAGGATATCTTGCAATTGTGTCACATATGACACAGATGGTAGAAGTGCAGGGTGTGTCTGGTGAGCAGAAGAACAAGGCAAAAGGGATGCTCAAGACAATTATGAAGTTTGCACACTTCCTGTTCTATGTGCTTGGAGTGCTAGCCATTTAGTCTAAAGTGGCTCAAGAAAGAGAGTCCACAGTTTCAGACATCTTCGCTACATTGCAGTCCACAGTTCAAACACTCACTGAATACATGGGTCGACCAGGTCTAAAGGAGCGTCAGGTTCTTGACAGTATAGAATTTCATGGCATTCAACTCACAGGACAATCTGATTTTGATGCAACACGAAGCAGGGTACTGAACTGCCTTTTTCAGAGCCTCAGTGAGAGGTTCATTGATGCCAGCCCAGAGATCCTGAGAGCAGCAACCATGGCAAGCTTTATGTTGTGGCCAGATAAGATCAACATGCAAGAATTTGGAGAACAAGAGATAGCCACCATAACAAAACACTATGAATCCGTATTGGCTAATGCAAATGTAGATGTGGATTCAGTGGGGACAGAGGGGAATATGCTCAAGTCAGATTTATGAAAGGTTCGACAACATAGAAAGCTTGAAACGGGACAAAATTAACTCTTCATATTTACAAAAGTATCCAAATGTCCTTGCAAAGTACAGTTACGCAAGAACTTACCCTAACAGTAGATCTTAGAGAGGCGCTCTTGCAGTAGGTAATTACATATAGGACTGACGCCAGCCGGCGGCAGGACCCCAGGGAAAAATTTCTAGCTAGCAGTCCTGGCGAGGACTGCCCCCGTCAGGTGACGGCGTCATACAACATTGGTATAAAGGGGCGGTCCCGGACGCCCGCCTTCCAGTTCTTTCCCTCCACAGGCCCGGAAGGCCCGGACGAGAGAGAAGCAGATGTTTCCATTCCCGGAAAAAGAGCTGAAAAGGCCTAGTGGGATGGAGGGCAGGAAGGTGTTACCTACTGCAAGAGCCTCTCTCGAAGATCTACTGTTACGGTAGGTTCTTGCATAACTGTACTATCTTACTTCGAGAGGGCTCTTGCAGTAGGTAATTACATATAGGACCGAGTCCCAAGCATTCTGGAACAAATAAAAGGCACCAGGAGGAGGAAACTACTCCAGAAAGTAGCAGTAGCCTTGCAATCCTCAAGACAGGAGGCCTTGCAAAACAGCTAGCTCGAAGCCTGCTCTACGGCAAGAGGCAATGTCCAAACTGTAGTGTTTCGTAAAGGTATGGACGGAAGTCCAGGTTGCGGCAGCACAAATGTCTGCCGCAGACACATTCTTGAAACAAGCCGCAGAGGCCGCTACTCCACAAGTGGAGTGACCTCTGACTTGACCCGGAAGGGTCTTGTTGTACTTGTCATAACAAAAAAAGTGATGCAATGAGCCAACCATTTCGACAGGCACTGCTTGGAAACAGCATTGCCTTCCCTTTTGTGAGCAAAAGAGACGAACAACTGATCAGTCTTTCTGAGATCCTTTGTCCTGTTGGTGTAGTATCTCAGAATCCGGTGAACATCCATGGTATGGAGTAAATATTCCCTTGGTTGGAGTACTCGTGAAAAAGGCAGGTAACTCTATAGACTGATTTAAGGTAGACTCTGCTACACTTTAGGTAGAAACTTAGGGTTAAGTCGAAGACCACTCGTTCTTTGTGAAAAAATCAAATAGGGATTTTACACATAAGGGCCTGGAGCTCGGAAATTCTTCGAGCGGAAGTAATGGCCACCAAGAAGAGCGTCTTCCACGAAGGAAACTTCAGATCTGCGGTTGCTGCAGGTTCGAAGGGTAAGTTTCTCGAGAACAAAGTTCAAGTCCCAAGGGGGAGCAGGAGTTCGGATGGGGGGCCTCAGATGAAGGACCCCTCTAAGAAAGGTCTTAGAGACCTCTAATTGGACAAATGCTTTATCTGCGAAAGGAACATGGTAGGCTGAAATAGCAGCCATGTGCACTTTCAAGGAGGAATGACTGAGACCCAGGTCGAAGAGATGACGTAAATATTCCAGCAGAACGGCCACTGAACAGGAGGAAGGCTCCATGTTCCTAGAGGCAGCCCAAATAGAAAATCTCTTCCATTTCATGGCATAAGTGGACCTAGTGGAGGGTTTTCTAGCCTCCTCCAGAATCTCTGCCACTTTTGGAGAGACACCAAAACTAGATTGAGCTGGGTCTGCAGGAGCCATGCATGAAGTTGCAGGGACTTGAGGCCCGGATGGACCAGGGTCCCCTGATCCTGGGTCAGCAAACCTCGAGATAAAGGAAAAGGAAGAGGAGGAACCTCTGAGTACTGTTGTAGAAGAGAGAACCAAATTTGCCTGGGCCAGAAAGCAGCGATCAGAATCATTCTTGCTCCTTCTGTGGTTAGTTTCTGCAATACACGAGGGACCAGAGGAATTGGGGGAAAAGCATAGATGAATCTGCCCTTCCAGTCTAGAGACAGAGCATCGCTCCAGAAAGCGCCTTGCTCTGGAACGAGCGAGCAAAAGGTGGGAAGTTTTGGGAAGAGGCGAACAGGTCTACCTGTGGAGTCCCCCAAAGCTGAAAGATGTTGTCTAGCACCTTTTGGTCCAATTCCCACTCGGCAGAGGAGCAGCTTAGCTTGTCTGCCAGGGTGTTGTCGACTCCTGGAACATGAATCGCAGTGAGGTGAAGGTTGTGTTGAGTTGCCCAGTCCCAAACCCTCATTGCTTCCCTGCATAGAGGGTAGGATCGAGCCCCTCCCTGCTTGTTGATGTACCACACCACGCACATGTCTGTCTGGACGGCTAGGTGACCGGGAAGAATGTATTGGTGAAGGGCTTGGAGAGCATATAGTACTGCTCGAAGCTCGAGCAGATTGATGTGGAGGGCTAGTTCCAATTTGGACCATAAGCCCTGAGTTTGGTGAGGACCCAGTTGGGCTCCCCAACCTTCGCCTGATACGTCTGTGGTCAGAGTCTGGGAAGGGGGAGGATGACAGAAGGGAACCCCCTAAAACAGGTTCTCTCGAATCATCCACCATTCAAGTCTCGTGCTATCGGCGAGGAGATCAGAACTAGATGATCTAGGTCATCTACAAGTTGATCCACTGGGGCGAAGAGTCCCTGAGAGATCCTCCATGGGAGTGAGCCGAGAGAGCTCACTCCGGAATACAGCCGCCATGAGCCCCAGGAGGCGGAGAACCGACTCGCCGAACCCTCCTGTGTTCTGATAGCAGGAAATCTGGGACTGAAGAGGCCGCCCTGTCTGGAGGCAGGAAGGCCTTGCTCACCGTCGTATCGAGGATAGCCCCGATGAACTGTAGTCTCTGGGAGGGATCCAGATAAGACTTGGAATGGTTGATGGTAATTCCCAGGCAAGTAAAAACCTGCTGCGTGAGGGAGAGAAAATGCAGGAGCTCCTCCCTGGACGAGGCCACCAGAAGCCAGTCATCCAGGTAAGGGAACACCTGTACTTCCATCGTACGCAGGTGGACCGCTACCACAGCCAGGCATTTGGTAAATACTTGGGGTGTCGAGGAAAGACCAAACAGGAGCATCCGGAATTGGTAACGGTCCCCTGAAACGCAAACCGAAGATACTTGCGGTGAGAAGGGCGAATGGGGATGTGCAGATATGCATCCTGCATATCCAGCGCACAAAGCCATTGACCCAGCCAAAGGAGGGGCAGAAGGGTCTGCAGAGAGAGCATCCTGAACCTTTTGTATTCCACGAAAAGGTTCAAGGAGCTGAGATCAAGAATGGGTCTGAGATCTGTCTTCTTTGGGACCAGGAAGAAATGCGAATAGAAACCCGTCCCTTGAAGATGAAAGGGAACGGGTTCTATGGCCCTCTTCGCGAGGAGGGCAGAGATTTCTTCCCGGACCAAAGGAATATGATCCCTTGTGTAGAATGACTTCAGAGGTGGGTGGCGGGGTGGTTTCTGTAGAAACTTTACGGAGTGCCCTTCCGCTATAAGCTGGAGCACCCAAAAATCCGTTGTTATCCTCTCCCAACCCGGAAGGTGGAGGGAGAACCTCCCTCCTACCGGTTCCTCCGGTGTGTCTGGAGGCGGTGGGAGAGGGGAGGAGTCAGGTGGTGTGGGGCAGCGCTGCAGCTGGGGCACCCGCTGCTTTTCTGGGCGGGGGGGGGCCTGGCAGCTGCGGGGGCCCGACGTTTAGTGGCCCGCCTTCCTTGGGGTTTCGCTTGTGGCTGACTGCATCTGCGAAAAGGACGGCGCTGCGGGTGATGGGGATGGTATATGGAATCCACGGATTTCAGAGCCGTCCCCTTCTCCTGCAAGTTGGTGATTATGTCTTTGACATCACCATCAAAAAGCACCGACCCCCTGAAAGGTGCTTCCTGGATCGCACCTCCAGGACCAAACCTGACACGCGGAGCCAGGCATGACGCCGTAGACTCACGGTGAAAGCGGAGCTCCGTCCAGCAGTGTCCACTGCATCATATGTTGTCCGGAGAATGTGGCAACTGGCCGAACAAGCAGAACGGACTAGATCGGCTAACTCCTGCTTGACTTGAGAGTCAGGTAAGGAGTCTATCTTAGATTCCACCTGGGTAAGGATGGCCTTCTGGTAATCCCCCATATGGGCAACGTAATTCAGGGCCCGAATTCCCAGTGTGGAAGAGGTGTAAATCTTTCTTCCATACTGGTCCAGGAGGCGAGATTCCTTATCCAGAGGAGACGAGCTTAGATGTTTGGGGTGCGCTGACCGGCCGTGAGCGGCGCTAATCATGAACGAATCTTCACGAGGGTGGAGTCCAGATAGTCTACACCCTCTGGAGCCTGGTATAGCCCGTTAAGACTTCCTAGGAAGTGGGGCTAACGTCGACGGTTGTTTCCAAATCGTGGAAACAAGGTGGGCGTGAGGCTTGATCCAGGGTGGCACTAAAGTTGGGGCTGTCAGGGGCAGGTCCAGATGTTCAGCGAGTTTGAGTCGCTGAGGATCTGGTTCCAAGGAGCGCCACTGATGAACTTCCTGGATTTTTCTGAGCAACTCCGTGAAGGGAGGAGACTTCAGAGGGGTCCTCGGCCGGGGCTTAGACGGAGAGCGAGGCTCGTCGTCTCTCTCGGAGCATCCTTCGGAAGAATCCGACAGGGAAGAAGAATCAGAAGTAGAATAAGACACCCTAACACGGCTTGGGGCAGGGACGGGTTCCTTGGGGGGGTACCCTGGACGTGTCCTGCCCCTCTTGAATCAGAGGAAGGGCCTTGGAATCTGGGGGCGGTGAGAGTGTGCCAACTCAGGCGTATGGGGCAGGGGGTGGCACCGTCGCCGTAAGGCGGCTCTCTACCTCCTTGGTGAGCTGAGCCTTGGCCTCAGCCCACCAGGAAGCCAGAGTCTCTGGAGGCCGGTGGAGGAGGAGGGGGAAAGGCGTACGGGTTGTACCCGTAAGGCGAGTATCCGAAACCCGGCTGCGGGAAAACCAGCGCCGGGTATTGTGGCGTCAGGTACTGCAGCGGAGGAACCCCCATCGGGTACTGCAGCGCTGGATACTGCGGTCCTGGGTACAACGGCGTCGGATAAGACGGCGGGTACCCGGGCACTGGAGGAGCTGCCGGAGCAGACGGTCCGGATGGTGGCCCCACGGGTGTATCAAGATTGAGAGACCCGGAGGGTGCAGGGCCTGACGGAAGAATATCCCCAGCGGTGTTGGCGGGGCGGCGTCAGCGGTACGGCGTCCGGGGAGCGTCCAGATCGGTTCGCCGGAGGAGGGTCTGATGGAGGTGGAAGATCCCCGCATCGCCCGAGGATGGGGAGAAATCCCGAGGTCAGGCTGGGTGACTCTGGCTCCCCAGACAGCAGCGAGCTGCGAGGAACCCGAGTACGGCAGGCGTGGGGGGTCTGTCGTGGTTCCGTCGTCTGGCGCAAGTCAGGAGCCGATGTGCGACTGCGGGCTGGTTGCGGCGGGCGCGGGGGAGCCGGCGTCCATCTTCTGAGGTCCCTCGCCGGAGGCGGGCGGTGGAGGCGGCCAGTCCGAAGGGCGTGGTGTGCGCCACCCGAAGGGTCGTGTCTTCTTGACCCTCTCCGGCAGGCGTGGGAGGAGCAGGCGTCCAACTTATAGAAGTCGCCTTACGCCAGTGAGCCACAAGCCTGCTGTGGCCGAACGGCGAGAGCCTCACTTGCCCGGGCGCCCGCAGGCCGGGCAAACCAGACAGGCCGACTCCTCCTCCAAACCCTTGGAGGCTGCCGTCGAGACGGTCCCCGGAGAATGTTACCTGGGCGCGACTCCGGCGGAGTCACGGAAGAGGAGGCCTTCTCCCGGTGCCTCTCCTTGTCCCGCTTTTTGCGATGTCTTTCCGGAGAAGTGGACGCCTGCCTCAGCTTCTTCAACTCTTTCTCCATCGAAGACATCTTTTTCTTGAGAAGATGGGCTTCCAGGGACTGTTGGCGCAGTCTGCGGGTAGCCGCGTTGAAGTTGAGACAATGCTGGCACTTGTCGACTGGGTGGTCGGGGCCTAGGCAGAAAAGGCAGAGGGAATGGCCATCCTTGTGTGGCAGTTGAGCGCCGAACGAGTCGCACTTGTTTTTGTGCTCGGAGGGTGTAGGGGACAACATACACCGACGATGACCTGACGATAGAAGAAAAGAATAATTTTAATTTTTGGTAAAACCGTCGAAAGGTTAGGGCTGCGAAGCACGAACTTTTCCGTGAGGTGCTGCATGAGCTAACGGCGGGAAAGAACTGGAAGGCAGGCGTCCAGGACCGCCCCTTTATACAGATGTTGTATGATGCCGGTCACCTGACATGGGGGCGGTCCCTCGCCAGGGATTGCTAGCTAGAAATTTTTCCGAGGGGTCCTGCCGCCGGCCAGCGTCAGTCCTATATGTAATTGCCTACTGCAAGAACCCTCTCGAAGTAAGATCTATTGATTTGATCCTGAGTCTTCCTGCTAGCTCAGCTGAGGCTGAACGTGGATTTAGCCAGGTGAAAATCATCAAGTCACAACTTCGCACAAAGCTTATGTCAGACAGTTTAACAGATCTGATGCTCATACAGATGAATTCACCAGAGATAGACAAATTCAGTCCAGATAAAGCCATTATGCTGTGGAACATGGGAGCAGAGAGACGTAGGAGATCTTGTACTGGTTCAGTGCAAACTAGGTCACCGGCGTCCGCGTCAGTGTTTGATAAAGAAGAGGATAGTGACTCAAGAGTCCAATTGTTCAGTCGAAAGTGTATCATCTTGTGAGGGCAGTGATGTAGAAGACTTTCTTGAAGATATCCATCTTGAAGAGTAAAACTGTTGGTGCCCACGGTGCCACCACCGCATGGCGTAGCTTCCAGAATGTCGGACAGGATCAGGAATGCACAAATCCATTGCACGATGTCCACTTATTCTGAAGAGATTTTTGAAGAGCCGGCAACCTGTGAAATTCTGTAATGGGACAGACAAGTCAGTTGAAAGGTAAAAATGTAAGTTTTTACATTTGTGGCTTTTGTCAGCACCCATCTGTCACGTGGCAAAACTACCAATGTAAAAACTTACATTTCTTAACTATTTGTTTTCGGACAGGAAGCAACATAACTGGAGCCAAAGTCACTGAGTTGATCCCTTCGACTCCTGGTCCCGCTCACTCTTTGCAGTGTCTATGCAGGTAGAGTTTGGAGGGCATCCTGAACGCATGGTACAGTTTCCTTGAGTGCATCATTATAGGCAAGCTTCTACAACATTGAAACCCACAACACAAAGTAATACTGTAGGAGGCCTGTATTACTAGTCGGTGGCGTTTAATTTTTGTCCAAGTTGCTTGATATGCAACTCTAATCAACTGTACCCACATGATCTAGGATGCATCCCCACAACTCTACTTGGACATCACAAAAATTAATGTGAACTGTGAAGCAGCCTGGCTAGGCGGGTCGGAATCTGCAGGGGATTGTCAGTTTGAATTCAGCAGAAGTTTGATATTTCCCTCCAAAATGAACCAAATTTACTGGTGCTGCACTGCAAGTGCAAACCACTTTCCTGAAAAGACAGTTTTTTGCAATGGCACGGCACAGTGAACCAGGGCTCCAGATAAGGGGGAGTAGTACCTGTGTTATTACTCAGAACTAAGTATGCACGGCAGACCAAGACTGACTTAATGAACTATACACGTGTACCCGAGTCAGACTACCGGACCCAAGTAGTACATTTTAACTAACTCTTGGCACCCTCCAAAGAATAGTGCACTGCTTGCTTCATCACATAAACTGGTAGTTGAAAGCTTGAGCAGTTGGAGGCTCAGCATAACCTAATTTAAGTTTTTTAAATGTACTCACTTGACTTTTTGTAACACTCCGGTGAATAACTAAGAGTCATCTGACCCCATTGCTGGCAGATGGGCACTTGAAAGTTATGCATGACATCCCAATTTGTGTTATTTAAATTTACTCTCAGATTTTTTTTTTTTTTTTTTAACACTCGTGAGTAAATACAAGTCATCCGACCTGCCATTGCTAGCAGATGGAACTTGAAAGTCATGCATCCCAATTCAATTTGACAGTTTTTTAAAATTTACTCACTGACGAGCACTTGATTAAATTCTTTAAAAGGAAGTAACAGTTTAAATTATGGTGCAACTCTCACTCCATGGCATGACTCTGTACATTTTATCTGAATTTGGTTTTACTCACAGTCAAAATTAAGAGTAATTACTCAGATCTCTCAAAAAAACCTTATCTGGAGCACTTGTTCAGATTTTTCAGTGAAATTTCAGACAAAGTCTGTACTGAAATCGTAGTACTGAGAACTGAAGGTTGGGCAATGGTTTTGACTAGTACGGAAACAAATAACTCAGAAAACAGTGGAAAAAAAAAAAAAGGTGTGATCCAAAATCCTAAATCTCACATTTCAGTTCTAAAAACTGGAGTCCTGTGCTTCCCCTCCAGGATTCAATAAATGACAGGTTCAAATCTGTAGTGAATAAGGAAAAGCGTTCATCTGCAGGGGCTACGGCCCCTGCAAACCTTACCTCCGATTTAGCTTTTCAGTAAAAAGCACCTTTTTTCTTGTTCCGAAAAGTATTTTAATTTCATTACGAAAAGTCCACTACCCGGAATGGCGGAATGGGATGGCTCCTGTGTAAAGGTGCAGTGCTGCACTGTGTGCTTCAGTATATTTGTATTGAAGCGTGTGATGCAGCACCACACCTAAATTACACATAATGGAGCTGCCCCAGCGTCCGTCATACTTCTGGGTAGTGAACTTTTTATAATACTTTTTGCTGCAAGAAAAATACAGGTTACTCACCTGTAACAGGAGTTCTAGGAATGGTATATGTTGTTCATCCACACTCATTGGCAGGTATCCTTGCCGCTTTAAATCTTGCCGGAAGGTCTTCAAGCTTGCTCCTCCCACCCACCCGGGTGGTATAACTCTCGGCTCCGCCCCATGACGCCAGATCTGGCCGCTGGAAGCTCAGGTTGTGCGTCGAAGCGGGGAGGTGAGAGTGGTGTGGATGAACAACATATACCATTCCTAGAACTCCTGTTACAGGTGAGTAACCTGTATTTCTAGGGACATGGATATGTTGTTCATCCACACTCATTGGCAGACTCCTAGCAGTTCTCCGGGAGGAGGAGGCAAGAGCGCACACCCCAATACTTACTTGGAAAGAGAGACTGGAGAGACGAGGCCCCAAAACCAGCATCCCGGGCGTGACTCAAGGTCGATGTGGTAATGGGTAATGAAGGTGTTTGCTGACTTCAGTAGCAGCCTGCAGATTTCCTGGATAGGGGCGTCCCTGGAAGCAGCCACCGTTGCAGCAGTATGGCGGGTAGAATGAGCTCTTATCCTCTGGGAGGCTCCATGCCCGCCAACTTATAACAGAGATCTATGCAGGAGGTTACCCACCTGCTTATAAATCCGCTTGGCTGCAGGTCTGCCAGATCGCGGCTTCAGCGTAGGTGACAAACAGCTGGCGAACCTCTCCCAATTTCAACGCGTGCGCTCCTTATAATAGCGGCCCTTCTAGGGTCAGAGTATGGAGCCTATATTAGACCTCGAAGTGTGATTGGGGTAGAACACCGGCAGAGTCAACACCTGGTTAAGGTGAAACTCCGACACCACCTTCGGAGGAATTTCGGGTGGGGGCAGGACAACCTTGTCCCTGTGGAAGACCAGGTAAGGAGACTCGATGGAGCGCCTGGAGCTCTCCCATCCTTCTGGCTGGCGTGATAGCCACCAAGAAGCGGTCTTCCACGACAGGTGAGAGAGAGCACACCTGTGCATGGTTGAATGGCTTGCCCATGAGCTTTGCCAGTACCAGCAGTAGATCCCACGGAGGTGGGGTTCCCGCACTGGAGGAAATGTGATCAAGGCCTTTGAAAAAGCGCCAGACCACCTTCTCCTGTGCCACCGACTGCTTCGGCCCGGTAAGCAGAGATAGCTGCCAGGTGCACCCACTTAGGGTCGTCGACCTAAGCCCTTGACTAGAAAGGGACCATAAATAGTCCAAGATGCTTGCCAAGGAACAGGAGGAAGGGTCCAAGCCCTTGCCTATGACACCAAATGGAAAACCTTTTCCATTTGAAGGCATAACATTTTCTGAGTGCAACTCATACGGACGCCTCAACTACATTGAGGACCTCGTCGGAAGACCCAAGGCCTGGAACTCTGGCCGCTCAGGAACCAGGCCGTCAGGTGCAGGGATTGAAGGTCCGGATGGAACACCTTCCCTGATTGACTGAGAGCAGGTCAGGCGAGCTGGAAGCTGCCGCGAGTCCTGGAGCGAGACTGAGGAGATCTGGGTACCAGAACTGCGAGGCCAGTCTGGGGCTATCAGAATCACCTGCGCCTTGTCCCTCCTCGCCTTGAGAAGCACCTTGTGGATCAAGGAAATGGGGAAAGGCGTAAAAGAGGCCGGGGTCCACTGCCTGAGAAGACATCCCCTGCAGCGAGCCCTGCGGCGGGCATGGAACAGACTCAGCCCGCGTTCTCCTGGAGGCAAACAGGTCCACCTGAGGTGTGCCCCAATGGGAGAACAGATGCTGTACTACCTCGGCAGGAGAGACCACTCGTGGGATGCAGCCCCTATCCGGCTCAGGGCATCGGCCAGGGTGTTGGAGGCTCCTGCCACGTGAATGGCTAGGAGATCCGCCTCCAGGCTGCGCATGAGTGACCAAATGCGGAGAGCTTCCTTGCATAGAAGCATGGAGCGCGTCCCGCCCTGACGGTTTAGATAGTACATGGTCGTGGTATTCTCCGTCTGGACTCGGACCACTTGACCCCGGAGGAACGGAGCAAAGGCGGTGAGAGCTAGGTGGACCGCTTGGAGCTCCAGCAGGTTGATGTGGCATCGGGACTCCCGCGGGGACCAGAGGCCATGAGCCCGGTGTTCCCCCAGATGGGCACCCCAACCCATCAGAGAGGCATCGGTCGAAAGAGAGACCGTCGGCTCGGGGCGGACGAACGGGATGCCCTCCTGCAAATGATCTGGAGCGGTCCACCACTGGAGGCGTTCCACATCCTGTCACCGACACAAGCTGGTCAAGGATCGCAGCGTTGTGACCACTGGCTGGCCAGTCCCACTGAAGAGGCGCATGTTCCAGCAGGCCCAGCGGACCACGCTGGTGCAGGCCGCCATGAGACCCAGGGCGCAGGAAGTCCGGGCAGGCGCGGTGCCCAACCAGAAATGATCGGGCAAGGAGGAAAGAACCTCGGCCCTGTCCGCGGGAGCAGCGCTCTGGCTCGAAGAGAGTCGAGCTGCGCCCGATGAATAGAATCACCTGGCTTTCGGAGGTTCCGACTTGGCCTCGTTGATAAGGAGGCCCAGTTGAGACAGACCTGGAGGCCAGATCTCTGGACCACTCCGCCTCCTACCTGGAGGGAGCTGCTATCAGCCAGTCGTCCAGGTAAGGGTACACCCGGACCCCTCGGCGCCGCAGGAATGCTGTCACCACTGCCATGCATTTGGTGAAGACCCTGGGAGCTGGTGACAAGCCGAAGGGCATGGCTTGGAACTCGAAGGGATCCTTCCGCTCGGAAGCGAAGGAATCTCTGGTGAGACGGACGGATAGGGACGTGAAAAAACGCGTCCTGCAAGTCCAGAGAGCAGAACCACACACTGCGCTCCAAGGATGGTATTATCTGAGCCAGAGTGACCATCCTGAAGGTTCGAGACCTTAGGAACTTGTTTAGGTCGTGTAGGTTGAGAATGGGCGCCAGCCCCGTCCGCTCCGGAACCAGGAAGTACCTGGACACAAACCCTGGGTCTGAAGGAGGGTCCACCACCTCTCTTATCACCTCCTTCTGGAGGAGGGAGAGCGATGTCGGCTCGGCGGGCATGCCAGTGAAGCTGGGGATCGAAGCCCCCGAGGCGAGCTCTGAAGGGTGGTGCCTGCTCAATTCCAGAGGCAGGCCTCTTCCCACCACCTCAAGACCCACCTGTCCGTGGTAACAGCGGACCAGGCGGGAGCAGTGCGGGCCGTCCCCAGGGGAACCAGGGTGAGGGTGGCGGGAATGGGGCGACACCCTCAGCCCGTCACTGGGCAGGCTTGGAGGAGGGACCGGCCGAGGGACCTCCTGGGCCTTTCCTCCCTGCCTCCTGTTGAGGAAGCCCGGGGCTTGGGTTTGGGATGCCAAGGCCGAGCCTGCTGGCCCTGGCGTTGCTGGGCCGGGGGCACAGAAGACGAAGGAGCTTAGGCTGTGTGCGGCCTTTGTCCTTCTGAGCGGAAGAGACCGAGTCCAAGGTAGCATTGGACTTCTCGATCCTCTGCAGGTGACCTTCCACCCCAGGGCGAAGAGGTCAGTCCCAAAAGGGAACATCATCCAACTTGTGCTGGGTATCCAAAGTAAAGGTGGATATCCTCAGCCAAGCCCTGACCTTAGCCACTCGGCCGCCACCGATCTGGCACATGAGTCCCCTATATCCAAAGCAGTCTGGAGCTGCTGTTTGGCCACTGCCCTGCCCTGGTCCCGCACCTGCTTAACCGTAGTCTGCAGATCAGCGGGAAGATGAGGATGACCTCATCCAGGGAGCCCAACAGGGCATGAGAAAAATGTGCCATGAGGGCGGCGAACTGGCCTGGCCGAAGGCCGAGAGAGGGGCATAGCGTAGACTTTAAGCCAGACATAGTCCAATTTCTTGGACTCCTTGTCAGGAGGTTTGTCCACATCCCTGGCGTTGCAGCCCGCGCCCGGCGCTGTCGGTAACCAACCCCTCAGCAGAGGGGTGTTCAAAACCGGACAAGGAACCGGTAGGGGACCGATACTTCCTGGCCATCCTGGCCGAAGGCGCAGGGCAGGAAGCAGGCGCTGCCAAAGCTCCAGTGCGGACCCACTATGGCCTCGGCCACGGAAGGCCTCCGTCGGAGAATCCCTCGGTCCAGAATCTCCGTGAGGGATACCTGGCCCGTTTGGAAGCGGGTTGAGCTCCATCGGTGGACTCCGAGATGAGCGAAGCAGTCCTAGGAAGGACGACGGGCTATCGTCCATTGACTGACCTCCTGAAGACTCCAAGTCCAGTCGCTTGGAGAAAAAGGAGGAATCATCTTCGGACTTGGAAGAGTCCTCGAAGAGCTGCCTCTGGCCTGAGCCACCCTTCACCTGCCGAGGTCGGTCGGGAGTGGGGTAACTGACAACCGATGGGGTAGACCCTTAGCCGACCGAGAATCCTTGGTGGAGCCCCAATGGTGGCTGTGGAGGCAGAGTTCCACAGGAACGGTGGAGCAACTGGTTTAGCGAACAACCGGCCTGGGTATAGGCTCCTCGGATAAGTCGAGGGTTGTGTCGGCCGCTCGGTGACAGCCATTAATGGCCAGGAAGGCGGCGGGGTCGGCTTACTCCCGGCCAGGAGGAGCTGTTGCAACATAAGGTCCTCGTACCGTCGGCGTAATTCTTCGAAGCCTCCCTCATCCGAGGAGGAGGGGCCGGGGGCCGCGGCGACGCCGCTTACAGGTGCAGGGCCGGGACCGCCTATGGCGGTGGGATCGGCTGGACTCAAGAGGTCAGACGAGACTCCGAATTTCGAGATCGGTGCGGGGAGGTGTCGGCGGAACCGGCACTCCCTTGGCTCGGATGGTCCATCCGAGGGCTCCGAACGGAGGCAGGCGAGCCACGGGATCCTCAACTCCTCCCGGGGAACGGAGAGAGGAATCTCGGCTGCTAAAGCGACAGCCCGTCAATGGGCAGAAAATCTCGACTTCATCGGTGGGAGTCTCGGTCAACTGGCCTGGCGGGGACACCCGTGAGGCCAGTGGCGAGCAGGCGGTCGACGAAGCCACGAAGGTCGACGGCCGGGGAGAGGACCTTCCGCTCCCAAGGCGTCGATGGAGGACTTACCCTGTCCCTCTTTTGGACCGAGAATAAGGTCCCGCAGACGTAGGCCCTTCTCCTTTAGTGGAGAGGGACAGACAAAGCTCCTTAAAGGAAGCCGTGTAAGAAGAGCCCAGAGAGAGCGGGATAAATGCCGCGGCCGAGGAAGATACGGCCCGCGCCGCCTCCTCTTCGAGGGCGACCATCCGCTCGAGCTGATCCGCCGAGCCCGCCGCCGCGGACACCGCCAACCGGGCTTCCTTGGACTTCACCGGAGGGAAACGCTTCTCGGGACGGCCCAGTTGCAATCGGGCAGCACGGTCTTCGAGGACGTAAGCCGAGAAAGATGAGCACAGGTCGCAAGCCTGCGGGTCGTGCTCAAGGCCTAAGCAGTAGACACACGTGGAGTGTGGATCCGTCCGAGACATCTTCTGCCCGCATGGGCATCTCCGAAATCCGGGAGTCGATTTGTCCATCTCAGCCGCGAGGGATAGAAGACTGAAGTCTTTTTGCAAAATTTATTTTTAAATCCATAAGCGGAGAAATAGGAACCAGTCTCAAGCGCAGGCGTTAAGGAGGAACCTGGGCTAGCGGTAAGGAAGATCTGGCGTCATGGCGGAGCCGAGAGTTATACCACCCGGGTGGGTGGGAGGAGCGAGCTTGAAGACCTTCCGGCAAGATTTAAAGCGGCAAGGATACCTGCCAATGAGTGTGGATGAACAACATATCCATGTCCCTAGAACAGGTGCTTTTTACCAAACAGCTAAACAGGAGGCAAGGTTTGCGGGGGCGGGAGCCCCTGCAAATGAACGTTTTCCTTTAAGAAAAATGAGTTACATTGTACAGATCATCTGATCGAGAACTTACTGAACTCAGGGCTGTGATGGAAAACTCAAACAGTAAAGTGCAAAATCAGAATTTTCAGTGTAATTTCAGACATTAATAGCCTATATTAAATTTAATTGTATGAGAACTGAACCGGAAATCACTTTTTTTTACTTTAAAATTAATGTCTGTCACTGTGATCAAATCGTGATTCAGAATGGATTGTTCAATTTCAGACAAGATATCTGTTCAAATTGTGCCGAGTGCTGAACTTTTGGTTCTCATCATAAATAACTCAAACACTATCGAACAGTAAAAAAATACTTAAAACATCTAACTTTGTTACTGTGCCCTTTTCATAAGTTTGTGAATGTTATGTTGGGGCTAGTGCAATGTCTTGGGCGGCCAGTGCAGCTGGGGCATCACTTTCCCGGGTGGACCAGTGCAAAAAAAGTTAAGTGTGACCCCTGTCCTGCCAGCACTTCCCTAAGGTGGGACAGATGTTCCTCTCAGCTGGCACTAAAGATGGCAATGTCATCCAGGTACACCACGGAGTACTCCTCAGCACTATTTAGCACCTGGTTCACCAACCTCTGGAAAGTGGTCAGGGCGGTCTTCATTCCAAAAAGTATTACTTTAAATTCAAATAAGCCTGTCGGAGTGATAAAGGCCAACCTCTCCCTAACTCTGTCAGTTAACTTGACCTGCCAATACCCCTTTGTCAGGTCAACAGCCATAAGGTATGTTGCGCGCCCCCCCCCAAACTGGTCCAGGAGTTCGTCTGGGGCATCGGGTGGGCGTCTGACTTCGTGACTGCATTCAGTCCACGATAGTCCACACAGAAACGAGTAGAGCCATCTGGCTTGGGCACAAGGACTACGGGTGAGGCCCAGGGGCTGTGGGATCTCTGGATTACCCCTAAATCCATCATTTCTTCCACCTCCCTCCTAATGTCCTTTTGGACAGCCTCTGATACCCAATATGCTGTCCGCTGTATGAGCATCTGTGTCCCTGTCTCCACATCATGTGTCGCTAAGGAGGCTAGTCCAGGCTTGGCACTAAACATGGGGGCAAAGTCTGCTAAAACCTCCCTTACTTCCTGGATCTTGTCTGGGGCCAGCTGGGGAGACAATTTTCATGCCTCCACAGAGGTATCCCGCTTGCTTTCTTCCAGCAAGTCCAGAAGGGGGGTCTCCTTCATCCGTCCCCTCACCAGGACCACATACTGCGAACACCTTGTCAGCCCTATTAGCATATGGCTTCATCATGTTGACATGGTACATTCTTTCCATCTGTCTGTCTTCTGTCAGGTTAACGCTATGATATAGTTCATGTCATTTACCTTCCTAACTACTTTGTACGGTCTTGCCCACTCAACCTGCAGCTTGTCTTTCCGGACCGGAATAAAGGACCATGACTTCCTGACCCACCGTGTACAAGCGAGCTCTGGCTCTGCGGTCGTACCACCCTTGTTTCTGTTGGGCAGCTGCCAGTTTGCTCTGGGCTGTCCCCATAAGCTCCTTCAGCCTTTCCCTAAACCTAAGGGCGTAATCCACTACAAGGAGTTCCCTGGGTGGCGTCCTTGCCTTCAATCCTTCTGGATCAAGTCTAGGGGCCCACATATCCAGCGTCCATAAAAAAAGCTCGAAGGGGGAAAATCCTGTCGACTCTTGGGGCACCTCCCTGTATGCAAACAGGTGGAGAAGGTATTTCTCCCAGTCCCTCCCATGCTGTTCAGCAAATGCTTGGAGCATTGACTTCAGGGTACTGTTAAATCTTTCCACAAGCCCACTGGCTTCCGGGTGATGAGGTGTTGTGCATCTCTGCACCACCCCACACTTCTCCCACAAACATTTCATCAGGTCCGACATGAAGGAACCTCCTCGATCGGTGATAACCTCCTGCGGAAACCCAACATGGGAGAAAATCCCAAGTAAGGCATCTGCCACTTTATCTGTCCTCAGTGAGGATAGGGCGACTGCCTCTGGGTACCGGGTGGCATAATCCACCACAGTCAGGATGAACCTTTTCCCGGAGGAGCTGGGGGTATTTAAAAGCCCCACAATATCCATTCCCACCCTCTGGAATGGCTTCTCCACTATGGGCAATGGAATTAGGATGGCTTGGGTTTTCTTACCTGCCTTCCTTATTTCTTGGCACAGGTGACAAGACCTTCAATATTCCTTCACCTGCTGGGTGAAGTTGGGCCAATAGAAATTCTGGGCCAACTGCTGAGTAGTGCGCGCTATTGCCAGATAACCAGACAAGGGAATATCATGTGCAATCTTGAGCAACTGCTCACGATACCCCCCCTGGGGAACAACAAGCTGCCTGCCTATCATCCCTCTCTCTGTCTGCACAGCCTCAGTAAATGTCTGTCCATTTTCCCCAATAAACCTTATGTTTACAGTCATCTCCCTGTGCTCCGTCAGAGTCTGCCCAAGCCCTCAGCTTCTCTAGACTAGGGTCACTTTTCTGAGCTCCTGCAAACTCCTTACACATTCCCAAGGTATGGGACAGGTCCCCTTCAGTCTCTAAACTAGGGTCCCTAGCACTAGCGTCCAGACACTCAGGATCACTGTCATCCCTAACCCTCCGACAATGGGTCACCTCTCCTTCTTCGAAGTAACCCTCCGTAGCTGTGTGGTTAACTGCTACTGGGGAAATTTCTACCCCCTTTTCATTAGTCTCCAGATCAGGAGACAGGCTGGGGAATCAGCCTCCCAGGGATTTCCACACTGGCTTCTTTGGGGTCCAGGGAACTACAATTTCCCCTTCCCGCTTAGCTACGGGTAACTGTACACACCATTCCCTGTTTGAGACTGTTGCTAAGGATGACGTCTACTGCTAAAGTTTTGGCTACAGCCACCTGTTGCACAGTTCCCCCTGTTTCACCCCAGTCTAGGAGAACACTAGCGAGTGGCAATGTTTTCTCCTCACCAGTGAAGTCTTGTACAGTGACATATTTATTGGGTATAAGCTGAGCAGGCTATACCAGATACCCTTTTATCAATGTCAGGGATGCCCCTGTGTCCCTTAACCCTTGTGTCTGTACACCATTCACCGTGACTGAATGCATGTGTTCCCTCATGTTCACAGGCATGCTTCCAGGGACATACACACAACCCACTTCTTTCCTAGCACCATTCTGCGTATTGCTCATCCTTTTGGGACACTGTCTGGTAATATGCCCAGTTTCTTTACAAACCCAAGAGTCACTTCTTTTCTCAGAGAAATCTTTTCTTTGAAACCTGAGGCTAACTGGTTTCGGTGGAGGCAGTGAGGGTTTTAGCTGCCCTGAAGGCGCGCTTTTCCCTTTCTGCACTGCCACGCCTGCCCCATTCGCTCTCAGAGCAGGTCTGTTCTTGGCATAGCGGTCAGAGTTCAGCAGCCTCTTGCACTGTTTTGGGATCTCGGTCCTCCAGCACGTTTTCAGCTTTGCTGGGCATGCCCAATAAAACTGTTCTAACAAAATAGCATTTTCAATTTTATCTACAGAGTTTGCTTCAATTCCTTCCCAGCAGCGTTTTAAAAACTGATGTTTAGTGGCTAGCTCCTCATAGCACATATTGGGGCTTCTCCTGAGCTTACGGAATTTAGCTCTGTATGCTTCAGCAGTTAAATTAAACTTTTTTTAAAAGTGCGAATTTAAGTTTGCTGTAATCATTATTGTCCTCATTGTCAACTTGACCAAATGCAACCCGAGCTTTCCCAGTAAGTAGCGGGGATAGCTGAAAGCTCCAGGACTCTAAGAATTTTAGCCCGAATACAAACTTTTTCAAAGGAATTTAAAAAGGCATCCATATCCTCCCCCTCTTTAAATTCAGCTATCAATTTGTAATTCAATTTGTAACCCAGTCCTGTAGTTCCATTTAAACCCAAGCCACTTACCTGCTCTGGTGCTGGTGGTTGGACTCGTAACTTCTCCAGTTCATGTCACCTCTGGAGCTCACGCTCCTCATGTTCAGCTTCTTGCTGTTCTTGCTTCCTCTTCTCCTCTGTGGCTTACTGGCGCTCATGCTCTTCACAGTCAGCCTCTCACTCCCTCTACTTCTCTGCGACTTGTCTCTCGCTCTGCTTCTCTCTGGAACTCCAGCTCCATTCTGCACAACTCAATCTGCAGCCTGCGTGCTTCTGGCTACAGAATGCTGGTGATCTTCCCCTGCTGCTGTGGCTCTTCACTGGCACTGGCCCTGCTGTCATCCTCACCGGATCTGGACACTGCACTGGCCCCTCCATGCTCAAGGTTTGCCTTTTACAGTCACAGTCTGTGACTCTATGCTCTGGGCATCTGCTGCCATCAGGGCATCCATGAGGTTATGCTTGGTGGCTCTTCCCTCATACAGGACTCCTCTGTCCTGGCACAACTGCCTCAAGTAGTCCAGAGTGTGCCCGCTGTAGTTGGAAGACATCTTCTTCCCCAACTACAGCTACTCTAACTTGCACTTTAGAAAAAAAATAAAACAGGTAAGAACTTGACTGTAAGCCAAATGATATAGTTTTGTTTCCTTTTTAAAAATAAATCATTGCCTTTTTTTGCAAGTGAGCTGTACAGTATTAAGCTGACACATTGAACAGTTAAAGCTTGTGTTACCAAATTGATCCACACCGCTGCAAACCAATCTTCCACAAATGCACTCAGCAGGTCAGGCCTTCTGCTCCCACAGTGCCAACCTCCGAGCGCAGTATTGTAAACAGGTAACAGAACAGGGTAACCCCTCCTGTCTGCTTGTGGGTCCGAATAACCTTTAGTCTCAAGTTCTGGGGATTCAAAATATGAACCTTATGCTAGCGTACCCAAATGTAAGACACAGATAATCTGCTCTTCCGGGGATGCCAGATATCTTTCGCCTGAGGGCACCTAACCAGTTATCCAAAATGAACCCTTAAAACGCTACAAAAGACCTTAGGTATATTCTTACCTTTTCCCAGCTTGGGAACACCATCAAGCTCAGAAACGTTTTTGTCAATCTTAACCCTCTACATGCAAAAAGAACTTCGAAGACACACCCAGGCAGTCTTTGGAATGAAAGGTTTACTTAAAAATGGACAAAAATATGTAAAATGTAAACTCAGAACACTATATCACAAAGCATATAATCACTTAAAAGAAAAGCAAAGAAAACTACAAACTCCTACCAACATACAGTTAGACTTTTTCTATCTAATGTATTACCTCTATATAGTGCTTAAGTTAGACCTTGTTTCCTAAGAGCCCAAAAAGTTATGTCACTAGGTTCAGCCTCAGTATTCAGTTTAAACTGTCTTACTCACACACCCCTTCCATGTCGTCATCTAGCTCCTCCTTTTAGAATATAAAAAATATACAAACAGGATGTCCTACCAGGAGGTACTGTATATTAAATAAGGTGACAGCAGCAAAACCTCATTTGTCAAATATGGCTTCTAAATTAATATTTTCTCTGATCTTGAGCAGCTCCTGTTCCCAAGGCACATGAAAGGATTTTTATAACTTCAGCACCATGGTGGGAACATGTTTTTCCTCTAAGACGTCATAAAAGTCTACGAGCCCTATATTCTGGTAGCTGGGTCAGTTCTAATTAAGTCAGAAACAAGAGACCTTTAAGTCTCTAGTATTTTAATTACCTCCTGGTTTCAGGTTAATATATCCTGTTATTGCCACTAAAACCTGGAAGGGGGGAGCACCCATAGCCCAGCTGGTCTTATGGAGACAATCACACACTACATTTTTATATTACAAATATCATAGAACAATCACAACCAGCTGGCCAAGCGTCACAGATCCTATTTTCCATAACTGTGATGTAGTCTACAGTGCCACTCCCAAGTTTTCCCTAGCCAGATTAGACACCCTTTTCAACTCCTTCTGTCGCTTCGCTCTCGACTCCCCCTCTTTCACCTACCACTGTAACTTCTATCACTCTCTATCCCTTACTTCTCTAGAAAAATCGCAGTTTTCTCCACAGTGCCAAATGTGTTGCAAAATTTTGGTTTGGCTCTCTCCCCACTTACCTAGCTTCCTTACTACCCACTCTACTGCCTCCAGACCATTGCCTTAGATCATATGAGTCTCATCTACTAGTAATTCCCCATCGCTCGACCACGGTAGGCCAGTCGGCCTTCTAACATCAATTCCCTAAACTACGGAATGCCCTCCCTTCACAAATCCGCGTATCATCCTCCCTCTACTCCTTATCTTAAGCCCTAAACAAATTCCTTTCAGTAAACTATACCAGCAGCTAATCCCACAACCATTCCCTTCCCTGCTCAGTTCACCTGCCCTGTACTACCCTTCCGTTCATCAACCGTCACCCCCTTGGTTAAGGTGACGCCCTAATGGATTGTACTAATCTGTCCCTCTGTTGCCAACATATGTACTTTGCTCTGCACTTACAATGGTTTATGTAACCTGTTATGATGTTACTATGTCTTATTTCACCATTTAACTGTATTAATGTATATTGTTCAAATGTATTTTGTGGTTACTGAACATTACTTACATATGGTACAATATGTAATCTAACACGATGTTGCAATGTCTCATATTACTGTCTAATCTGTTCTGTCAGTTAATTGAACATATTGTAGTTTATGTACGATATTTCCCCCTAGTACCCTTCCCCAGGACTCACCATAAGACAAGCAACTTGTTCAGTGTGCCCTTCCTGGTGAAACTTTCAATAAATAAATAAAATACATGTAAAACAGGAAACTAAACGCAGTAACAATAATGTAATACATAAAACAGTGGAAACCACTTTCATAGCTTCTGTAGATGAATAAAAAGGAACCTACCTATGGTTATTGTGTTGAGAACGGGGCTCGGTGTAGCAAAGGGGGCGCAAACCTGGAAAACTTTCTGATGAGGTGTGAGTGGATGAAATTCCTCTTCCAGGGAGGGACACTGGCAGGGACCAAGGAGCTACAATTTTCTCATCGGATTTCTTTGTGTTCTTTAAGTCTGTTTTGGCAGCAGGTCTCAGGTTTTTTGCTGGTTCTATAGATAGTGCAGGAGAAGCAATGGGTAAACAGGATATAACTTAGTGAGAAAGCATTCAAAATATTTAGGCCATTATTACAGAAATCCCTAGAAAGTGAGCTGGCCTATCGGTGCAATGGTGACATTACTGCTCGCAATGCCAGCAACCTGGGATTAGGAATGAGCCTGGATCATTGGAGGGCTGGCCAGAGAGAAGAGGACTGAGCATCCCACAGGACTGGGGGGACTCTGCGCACATGACCACAACCCGGTGGCAGTGCAGGCAGGAGCATGTCCAGCTGGGGTGAAAGATGCTGATGCCCGATGTGCACCGGCCCACTCTCAGATGGTGTCCCAAGAAGTGGAAAAGAAAGCGGGGGAGATGCAGCAAGATGGCCCTGGACTGCCTGAAGACCTCACAGCCACCAACCTGGGTTTCCTACGGGCCAAAACAACATGCCTGATTTGAAGGGACCTGGCCCAGTCCGATGGCCTCCAGCAAGGGAGGAGATACCATAAGCAAAATGACCAGAGGAAAGAAGTCCCAGAAGATGGGGGATTAGCAGGGTTGGGGCAGTGCAGGGTCCTTAAAAGTGTCCCAGAGCTGGTCGGTGATGAGGCAAAAAATTAAAAAAATAAATTTTAAATCCCTAAAAGAGACTTTGGGAGAAACATTTTGTATGTAGGTGCATGCATTTAATAGAGCACCCATATATAGCTAAATTGGGCCCCTTACATTGTCACAGCACAACAAAACTAATCACAAGCCACTTCTCAAGAGCTGGTACCAGTGAATGTCTACCAGGTTTGATCGTGACTGGACAAATAGTTCGCAAGACATAACCAGATATTTACGTGTAACATGGGTAAATATGGAGGCCTCCACTACACCCTCATCACCAGAGAATTCTCTACTGCAATGGATATGCTACCTTGAGTAGCACTCCTGAAAATCTACAAGATAGGCCAGCTGGTTAGCACAGCAGTAGCGGTACCGCTTCCCATCCACATGAATCAGGTTTGTGTCCAGAGCCCAGGACATCTGGTGCTGACCCACAAGGTAGGGTTCTGGCAGCCATCTTTAATTCCTTCTGCCTCAGGAAGGGAGGGCATCTCCTTCTGCTGCAAAACTGCTCCCAAGTGGCCCAAGGGGAAGGCATGTAAGAAGGGCCTCAGACTTCAATTTGCATTGGCTGTAATGTGATTCTGCCTCAGCGTACTTTAGCATTACCTCAGGAGAGGGACTGCAAACCAAAGGTAAGCAGTTCCATCATCCTAAGGATGTAACAGGGGATTACTCTTCGATCCATAAGAGGCATGCCAAACAGACCCATAACATTATTTTAGAGCATGTAATTTTTTTTCTTTCAAAATTACTTTTTTCTTTTGAATGCTGACGGTACAAGCAGTCAGTGAAGTCCATTACAGCGGCCCAGAGCATGAGAGACTTACAGAATTAAGAGTACCTCATGTGCAACTGAACGAAGCACTGTGATGGGTCAGGAGCCTCACACGATGCTTCCGTGACCTATAATCTAAAACTCTGGACAAAATACTTTTAAAACCCTCCTGATCATTGGTGGAGTGTGGGATCTGAGGATTAGGAGGCAAAACAATACACCAGCCCACACACTGAAATGAACAGAGGAACCACCAACTAACGTAACTATAATGAGAAGCAATGAGACAAATGAATCTGATACATATGGCCTGGGAGAGGAGATGGACCAACAAAAAGTACAGTTACGTAAGAACTTACCGTAACAGTAGATCTTCGAGAGGGGCTCTTGCAGTAGGTAATTACAAATAGGACTGAAGCCGGCAGGCGTCAGGACCCCTTGGAAAAATTTCTAGCTAGCAGTCTCTGGGGACAACGCCCGTCAGGTGACCGGCGTCATGCGATGTCAGTATAAAGGCGACCTCCCCACGCCCGCCTTCCAGTTCTTTCCCGCCAAAGGGCAAAAAGGCAAGAAGAGAGAGAGGCGGATGTTTCCTTCCCTGGAAAAGGAGCTGAAAAAGCTTAGGGGGATGGAGGGTGGGAAGGTATTATCTACTGCAAGAGCCTCTCTCGAAGATCTACTGTTACTGTAAGTTCTTACGTAACTGTACTATCTTACTTCGAGAGGGCTCTTGCAGTAGGTAATTACAAATAGGACTGAGTCCCAAGAAGTCTGGAACAAGAAGAAGCAAACGGGAGGAGGAAACTACCCAAATGTAGACCCTCTGGATGTGAGGGTCTTAGGAAAGAAGACCTTGTAGCACAGCCAACCCGAAGCCAGCTCTACGGCGACAGGCAATGTCCAAACTAATGTTTCGTAAAGGTATGGACAGAAGTCTAAGTTGCAGCTGCACAGATGTCTGCCGCTGACAGATTCGTGAAACAAGCAGCAGACGCAGCGACCTCCCTGGTGGAGTGGCCTCTGACTTGACCCGGCAGGGTCTTGTGGTACTTGTCATAACAGAAAGTGATACAATGAGCCAACCATTTAGATAGGCATTGTTTGGAGACAGCAATGCCTTCTCTTTTACAAGCAAAACAGACAAGCAATTGATCAGTCTTTCCGAGATCCTTCGTACTCTGGTGGTGTAGTATCTCAGAATTCGGTGAACATCCAAAGTATGCAAGAGGTACTCCCCTTGATTAGAGTGCTGCGCAAAGAAAGCAGGCAGCTCAATGGATTGATTCAGCGTAGATTCCACTACCACCTTAGGGAGAAAATACAGGTTACTCACCTGTAACAGGAGTTCTAGGAATGGTATATGTTGTTCATCCACACTGTCTGGCAGGTTCCTTGCCACTTTAAATCTTGCCAGAAAGTCTTCAAGCTGGCTCCTCCCACCCACCCGGGTGGTAAAACTCTCGGCTCCGCCCATGATGCCAGATCTAGCCCGCTGGAAGCCAGGTTGTGCGTCGAGCCGGGAGGTCGGGTGGGTGGTGGATGAACAACATATACCATTCCTAGAACTCCTGTTACAGGTGAATAACCTGTATTTCTAGGGACATGGATATGTTGTTCATCCACACTGTCTGGCAGACTCCTAGCAGTTCTCCGGGAGGAGGGAGGCAAGGCGCACACCCCCTACTTGGGAAATAAAGACTGGAGAACCGAGGCCCCAAAACCAGCATCCCAGCATAACTCAAAGTCGATGTGGTAGTGGGTGATGAAGGTGTGTGCTGACTTCCAGGTAGCAGCCCTGCAGATTTCCTGGATAGGGACATCCCCTGGAAGCAGCCACCGATGCAGCGGTATGGCGGGTAGAATGAGCTCTTATCCCTCTGGGAAGCTCCATGCCCTCCAACCTATAGCAGAGATCTATGCAGGTGGTGAACCACCTGCCTATCATCCGCTTGGCTGCAGGTCTGCCAGGTGCAGCTTCAGCGTAGGTGACAAACCTCTTCCCGAACTTCAGCCGTCCGCTCCTTGTAATAAGCGAGCGCTCTTCTAGGGTCCAAAGTATGGAGCCTATATTCAGCCTCCGAGGTGTGACTGAGGTAGAACACCGGCAGAGTCAACACCTGGTTAAGGTGAAACTCTGACACCACCTTCGGAAGGAATTTCGGGTGGGGGCGCAGGACAACCTTGTCGCTGTGGAAGACCAGATAAGGAGACTCGATGGAAAGCGCCTAGAGCTCTCCCATCTTTCTGGCTGACATGATAGCCACCAAGAAGGCGGTCTTCCACGACAGGTGAGAGATGTCACACCTGTGCATCGGTTCGAATGGCTTGCCCATGAGCTTAGCCAATACCAGCAGTAGATCCCACGGAGGTGGAGGTTCTCGCACCGGGAGGGGATATGTGATCAACGCCTTTGAAAAAGCGCCCGACCACCTTCTCCTGTGCCACCAACTGCTTCCCGGCCCACGCCCAGTAAGCAGAGATGGCTGCCAGGTGCACCTTAAGGGTCGTCGACTAAAGCCCTAGCTGAGAAAGGGACCACAGGTAATCCAGAATGCTTGCCAAGAAACAGAAGGAAGGGTCTAGGCCCTTGCCCTGACACCAAATGGAGAATCTCTTCCATTTGAAGGCGTAGCATTTTCTGGTCGACTCCTTACAGGATGCCTCAATGACGTTGAGAACCTCGTCGGAAAGACCCAAGGCCTGGAACTCTAGCCGCTCAGGAACCAGGCCGTCAGGTGCAGGGATTGAAGGTCCAGATGGAATACCTTCCCCTGATTGACTGAGATCAGGTCCAGGTGGGCTGGAAGCCGCCTCGGGAGCCTGGAGCTGAGACTGAGGAGATCTGGATACCAGAACTGGCGGGGCCAGTCTGGGGCTACCAGAATCACCTGCGCCTTGTCCCTCCTTACCTTGAGAAGCACCTTGTGGATCAAGGGAAATGGGGGAAAGGCGTAGAAGAGGCCCAGGGTCCATGGCCTCGAGAAGGCATCCCCCTGCAGAGGGGGGGGCGGGCATGAAACAGTCTCAGCCGCATTCTCCTGGAGGCAAACCGCCTGAGGCGTGCCCCAGTGGGAGAAGAGATCTTGTACTACCTCCGGCAGGAGAGGCCACTCGTGAGACGCAGCCCCTATCCAGCTTAGGGCATCAGCCATGGTGTTGGAGGCTCCTGCCACACGAATGGCGAGGAGATCCACCTCCAGGCTGCGCACGAGTGACCAAATGCGGAGAGCTTCCCTGCACAGAGGCATGGAGCGCATCCCGCCCTGGCAGTTTAGGTAGTACATGGTCGTGGTATTGTCCGTCTGGACCTGAACCACTTGACCCCGTAGAAACAGAGCGAAGGCAGTGAGGGCTAGACGAACCGCTCGAAGCTCCAGCAGGTTGATATGGCATCAGGACTCCCGAGGGGACCAGAGGCCGTGCGCTCTGTGCTCCCCCAGATGGGCACCCCAACCCATCAGAGAGGCATCGGTCGATAGCGAGACCGTCGGCTCGGAGCGGACAAACGGGATGCCCTCCTGCAGATGTGCTGGAACGGTCCACCACTGGAGAGCGTTCCACATCCTCTGGGTCACTGTCACTAGCTGATCCAGTGGATCGAAGTGCTGTGACCATTGGCTGGCCAGCCCCCACTGAAGGGGATGCATGTACCAGCGGGCCCAATGGACCACGCTGGTGCAAGCCGCCATGAGGCCCAGGAGGCGCAGGAAGTCCCGGGCAGGGAGCGATTGCCCAACCTGAAATGATTGGGCAAAGGAGGAAAGAACCTCGGCCCTGTCCGCCGGGAGCCGTGCTCTGGCTCGTAGAGAGTCGAGCTCTGCTCCGATGGATTGTATCACCTGCTTTGGCACAAGTTCCAACTTGGCCTCGTTGATGAGGAGGCCAACCTGACAGAAAACCTGGAGGGCCAGATCTCTGGACCACACCACCTCCGCTCTGGAGGGGGCTGCAATCAGCCAGTCATCCAGGTAGGGGAACACCTGGACCCTTCAGCGCCACAGGAATGCTGTCACCACTGCCATGCATTTGGTGAAGACCCTGGGAGTTAGGGAAAGGCCGAAGGGCATGGCTTGGAACTCGTAAAGGGATCCCTCCGCTCTGAAGCGGAGTAATCTCTGGTGGGACGGACGGATTGGGACGTGAAAGAACGCATCCTGAATCTCCAGAGAACAGAACCACATGCCTCGTTCCAAGGATGGGATTATCTGAGCCAGAGTGACCATCCTGAAGGTCCGAGACCTTAGGAACCTGTTCAGGTCATGCAGGTCGAGAATGGGGCGCCAGCCCCCCATCCGTTTTGGGACCAGGAAGTACCTGGACACAACCCGCGGGTCCGGAGAAGGATCCGTCACCTTCCTGATCACCTCTTTTTCGAGGAGCAGGGCAATATCAGCTCGGCGAGCCGAAAGAGATGCTGCGGACCCCGTAGCCTCCCCGAGGGGCGACGGCTCGGAAGGGTGAGGCCTGCTCGAACTCCAGGGGCAGGCCCTTTCCTACCACCTCCAACACCCAACGGTCCGTGGTGATAGCGGACCAGGTGGAAAGGAAGTGGCAGAGCCGTGCCCGGGGGGGGGGGGGAGTGACTAGGCTGGGGGCGACATCCCTCAACCCGTCACTGGGCAGGTTTAAAGGAGGGACCGACCGAGGGACCTCCTGGGCCTTTACCTCCCTGCTTCCTGTTGGAGAAGCCGCGGGCTTGGGTTTGGGATGCCAAGCGCGAGCCTGCTGGCCCTGATGCTGGCGCTGTTGGGCTGGACGTGCCGCAGGCTCAGAAGGACGAAAGGGCTTGTGCTGCTGTCGGCAGCCTTTGTCCTTCTGGGCCGAGGTGATAGAGTCCAGAGTGGCATTGGACTTTTCGATCCGCTGGAGGTGACCTTCCACTCCAGGGCCGAAGAGGTCAGTCCCCAAGAAGGGGACATCCGCCAGTTTGTGCTGGGTATCCGCCGTGAAGGTGGATATCCTCAGCCATGCTCTGCGGCGCATGGCCACCGCGGCCGCAACCGATCTAGCACAGGAGTCTCGATGTCCAGAGCCATTTGGAGCTGCTGCTTAGCCACTGCCCTGGTCCCGCACCTGCCGGACCGTGGTCTGCAGGTCGGCCGGGAGATGAGGGATCACCTCATCCACGGAGCCCATGAGGGTGTGGGAGAAGTGTGCCATCAGCACGGCCGAGCTGGCCTGGCGGAGGCCAACGGAGGACGCAGCGTACACCTTGCGCCCGGCATAGTCCAGCTTTTTGGACTCCTAGTCGGAGGGGCTTGTCCACGTCCCTAGTGTTCCCGGAACACCAGAAAACGCTGTCAGTGACCAACCCCTCGGCAGAAGGGCGTTCCGAAATACCGTTCCGAAATACCGAGCCGGTAGGGACCGCATACTTCCTGGTCATCCTGGCGGAAGGCGCAGGACAGGAATCAGGCCGCTGCCAGAGCTCCAAGGCTGGGCCAACAATGGCTTCAGCCACCGGAAAGGCCTCTGTGGGTGAATCCCCTCGGTCCAGTATCTCCGTCAGGGGATACTTGGCCCGCTTGGATACGGGCTTGAGCTGCATCCCAGTGGACTCCGAGATGAGCCGAAGCAAACCCATGAAGGACGATGGGCTGTCGTCCATCGACTGGCCCCCGGAGGACTCTAGGTCAATGGGCCTGGAGAACAGGGAGGAGGAGTCGTCGGAGCGAAGAGCTGCCTGGGGCCTGAGCCACCCTCCACCTGCCGAGGACGGTCGGAAGTGAGGGTGACCGACAACCTGTGGGACAGGCCCTGACCCGACAGAGAGTCCTTGGTCGGTGCCCCCGATTTCGGTTGTGGAGGCGGAGGTTCCACCACAATCGGTGGAGCAGCTGGTTTCGGCCGAGCTCGGGTGACAGCCACTTGATGGCCGGGGAAGGAGACGGCGTCAGCTTGTTCCCGGACAGAAGTAATTGCTGCCACATCAGGTCCTCATAGCATCGACGCAATTTGTGCGGAAGCCTCTCCTCTTCCGAGGAGGAAGACGAGGATGAGCGGCAGCGCCGCTTACCTCTGTGCCGAGACCGCCGATGTCGGGATCAGCTGGACCGAGACGATGTCAGAGACAGAGATCCTCAGCGTTTGCGAGGATGGGTCTGGGAAGGGATGGGGGACACCCGCTCTTCCCTCGGCTCGGAAGCCTTAACCAGGGACTGCGGCACCAGGGGCGCAGGCAAGTCCTCAGTCTCCACCGGGGGAACCGGTGAAGAAGGGCTGTCAGCCTCACCAGTCGACAGCCTGTCTGATGGGTCGAGAAAAATCTCGACCACATCGACGGCTGTCTCGGCCGGCTGGCCTGACGGGGACGCCGTGAAGCCAGCAGCCTTAGCCGCAACCTCGACCGAAGTCGACAGTAAACTGTCGGAAGGGACCTCTCCCGCTCTCACGAACGCCGACAATGGGACTTACCCTTTGAGTCCTTCTTTTTGGACCGAGAGGAATGTCCCGATGGCCCTTCTCCCTTCGTGGAAAGGGACTGTCAACGCTCCTTGAAAGAAGCTGAATACGAGGTACCCAGTGAGAGCGGGATAAATGCCGCAACCGAGGAAGAGGATGATGCGGCCTGAGCCGCCTCCTCCTCGAGGGCGATCATCTGCTTGAGTTGCTCAGCCAAGCCAGCCACCGTGGTAACCGCCCAACAGGCCTCCTTCGACTTAACCGGCAGGTAGTGCTTCTTGGGGCGTCCAAGCTGTAACTGGGCAGCCTTGGTCCTCCAGGGCGTTGGCGAAAATAAACTGCTACGCCAGGCCTGCGGGTCGTGTTCTAGGCCGAGGCAGTAGACGCACGTGGAGTGCGGGTCCGTCCTGGACATCTTCTGCCCACAAGGGCACCGCCAAAATCCGGGAGTCGATTTGTCCATCGCAGCCGTGAGGAAGAAAGATGACCGAAGTCTTGAAAATTTTAAGATAAGTTTCGGGCGAACCGAAGAATTAGGATCCAGTCTACACACAGAGCGTTAAAGAGGGAACCTGAGCTTCCAAGCGGTAAGGAAGATATGGCATCATGGGGCGGAGCCGAGAGTTTTGCCACCCAGGTGGGTGGGAGAAGCCAGCTTGAAGACCTTCCGGCAAGATTTAAAGCGGCAAGGAACCTGCCAGACAGTGTGGATGAACAACATATCCATGTCCCTAGAACTTAGGGTTGTCACGCAGAGCCACACATTCCTTGTGAAAAATCAAATACGGGATTTTGCACATCAGGGCCTGGAGCTCGGAAATTCTTTGAGCAGAAGTAATGGCCACTAGGAAGAGAGTCTTCCAGGAAAGAAACTTTAGATCTGCTGAGACTGCCGGCTCAAAAGGAGTGAGGGTAAGCTTCTCAAGAAGAAAATTCAAATCCCAAGGAGGGTCAGGAGTGCGAAGAGGGGGTATCAAGTAGAGAACCCCTCTAAGAAAAGTCTTAGAGACTTCCAAATGCACAAAAGTTCTGTCCCCAAAAGGAACACGGTACGCAGAGATGGCCGCCATGTGAACCTTCAGAGAGGAACGACAGACCCAGATCAAAGAGATGGCACATGTAGTCCAAAAGTCTCCGAAGAGAGCAAGAAAAAGGCTTGAAATCTTTGGAAGAGACCCAAATAGAGAACCGTTTTTCATTTCATTGCATAGGTAGATCTAGTGGAGGGCTTTCTGGCCTCCATGAGAATCTCAGCCACCAGCGGGGAAACCCCAAATCAGGCTTGAGCTACGTCTGCAGGAGCCATGCGTGCAACGGAAGGGACTGGAGGCCTGGATGGACCAGGGTCCCCTGATCCTGGGTCAGCAAAAGTTGCGACAGCAGAACAGGAAGAGGAGGTTCCTCTGAATACTGTTGCAGACGAGAACCAAACTTGCCTGGGCCAGAAAGGAGCGATTAGGATCATGCGAGCTCCTTCTGAGCAGAGTTTCTGTAAAACCCTTGGAGTCAAGGGAATCGGGGTGGGGGGGGGAGGCACTGACGAATCTGCCCTTCCAGTCTAGAGACAGAGTCTCTCCAAAAACTGCTGTGCCCTGGAGCGAGCGAGCGAGCAGAATACGGGAAGTTTGCATTGGGAAGAGACGCAAACAGGTCTACCTGGGGTGTTCCCCAACGTAGAAAGATATCGTCTGCTACCCACTGATCCAGTTCCCACTCATGAGCATGGGCAGACCAACAAATGGTCTGCCAACGCGTTCTCGACCCCCAGGACATGAACTGCCGTGAGGTGAAGGTTGTGCTGCACTGCCCGATCCCAAACCCCCATCGCCTCCCTGCAGAGAGGGTAGGAACGAGTTCCTCCTTGTTTGTTGATGCACCAGACTACACACATGTTGACCGTCTGAACAGCTAGATGCCCCCGGGAGCAGATACAGATGCAGAGCTTGTACAGCATACAGCACAGCCTGGAGCTCAAGCACATTTATGTTAAGTGTCTGTTCGAGCCTGGACCAGGAGCCCTGGGTCCTGTGAGACCCCAGGTGGGCTCCCCAACTCTCGCCCGAGGAGTCTGTTGTCAGCGTCTGGGAGGGGGGGGAAGAGACACAGAAGGGAACTTCCCAGCAAAGATTCTCCTGAAGCATCCACCATTGCAAGTCCTTAACCATAGGATTGGAGACCAGAACCTGTAGATCTAGGTAGTCCACCAGCTGATCCCACTGAGACCGAAGCATCCACTGAGAAATTCTCATATGGAGCCGAGCAAGAGGGACTGTCAGAATAGCAGCCACCATAAGCCCAAGGAGGCAAAGGACTGACCTGGTGCTGACCCGCCTGCGGCTGGACAATAGGCTGACCTGAGGCTGGAGGGAGGCCACCCTGTCCAGTGGCAGGAATGCCATGCCGGAGGTCGTGTCCAAAATCGCCCCCATAAACTGGCGCCTCTGGGACGGGATCAGATGGGACTTAGCCTAGTTGATGGTAATACCCAGGCTGGTGAAAACCTGCAAGGAAAGGACACGCAGGAGTTCCTCTCTGGACAGACCGCCAGGAGCCAGTCATCCAGGTACAGGAAAACCTGAACCCCCTGGGTACGCAAGTAGGCCGCTACCACGGAAAGGCATTTGGTGAACACTTGGGGTGCCGAGGAAAGACCAAATGGGAGGGCCTTGAACTGGTAGTGGTCACCCTGGAACAAAAAATGAAGGTATTTGCAGTGGGAAGGGTGAATAGGGATATGCAGGTAGGCATCCTGCATGTCCAGAGCGCACAGCCACTGTCCCGGCCGAAGGAGGGGCAGAAGACTCTGCAGAGAGAGCATTCTGAACCTTTTGTACTCCACGAACAAGTTCAGGGAGCTGAGGTCTAGAATTGGTCTCACGTCTTCTGACTTCTTCGGAACCAGGAAGAAATGGCAGTAGTAATCCGTCCCCCGAAGGTGGGATGGGACGGGCTCTATCGCCTCCTTCAGAAGGAGGGATGATATTTCTTCCTGGACCAGAAGGTGGTGTTTTGGGGAGTAAGACGACCTGGGGGGGGTTCTGAAGAAACTCTATTGAGTGTCCTTCTGCTATCAGCTGGAGCACCCAAGTGATCCTCTCCCAACCCGGTAGATGGAAGGAGAATCTCCCTCCTACCGGTTCCTCGGAGGCCCAGAGGCTGTGGGAGAGGAGAGGAGTCAGGAGGTGAGGGGCAGCATCACGGCTGAAGCTCCCGCCGCTTTTGGACCCGGGGGGGGGGGGGCTTGGCAGCTGGAGAAGCCTGACGTTGTTGGCCCGCTTTCCCTGAGGTTTAGCTTCTGGCCGAGACCGTCTGCGAAAGGGACGATGCTGAGCCTGATGGGACCTGTACAAGGAGTCAACAGACTTAAGTGCTGTACCCTTCTCCTGCAGATCAGTGATTAAGTACTTGACATCGCGACCGAACAGCACTGAACCCCTGAAGGGCGCGTCCTCGATAGCAGACTGCACCTCCGGGACAAAACCTGACACCCGGAGCCAGGCATGATGCCGCAAACCCACAGCGAAAGCCGAGCTCCAACCAGCAGCGTCCACTGCATCGTACGTGGCATGAAGCAAGTGCCAACTGGCCGAACGCACAGATCGGACCAGGTCAGCCACTTCCTGCTTCGTCTGAGACTCAGGAAGGGATTCCAACTTAGTTTCCACCTCGCTAATGATCGTCTTCTGGTAATCCCCCATGTGAGCAACATAGTTCAGGGCCCCGATTCCCAGAGTGGAAGAAGCATTGGCCTTCCTCCCGTACTGGTCCAGAAGGCGGGATTCCTGGTCGGGTGGAGACGAGCTCAAGTGCTTGGGGATAGCCGAACGGCCGTGAGCGGCGCTAATCACAACCGAATCAGCTCTGAGGTGTGAATGCAAGGAATCAACACCCTCCGGGGCCTGATATAACCTGTCCGACTTTCTCAGAAGGGGGCTAATGCCGACGGTTGTTTCCAAATACTGGACACAAGATCGGCATGAGGCTCGATCCAGGGTGGAACCAGAGTAGGAGTGGTCTCTGGCAGATCCAGGTGCGCAGTGAGTTTTTTACGCTGTGGATCCGGCTCCAGGGATTGCTATTGATGAACAGCCTGGATTTTACACAGCAACTCCAGGAAAGAAGGATCCTCTGGAAGGGACTTCGGAGGAGTCTTGGCCTGGGCTTCTCTGGAGTGCGTGGCTCGTCTTCCGGATCAGAACAACCATGGGAGTCAGGGGTCTCCGAGGAGGATGACGAAGAGGACGACTCCTGGTGTGGGGGAGGAACGGACCCCTTGGGAAACCCACAGGAAGGTATCCCCACCCAGAGGCTCGCCCCTGCTGTCGGGAGAGTTTCGCCTCCGGCGTCAGGGGCGGTGTTGGAAGATGGCTCTACTTCCTTGGTGAGATGAGCCTTGGCCTTAGCCACAAGGAAGCCAGAGTCTCCTTCAGATTCACTGGCGGCTGAGGGGCAGTGGGGGGGGGGTACGGATACTGGGGATAGCAGTATGGTGTGTATCCGTAACCCGACTGCCGGCATCGAGTACTGGGGTGCCGGATACTGCAGACCTGGGTATGACAGAGTCGGATACCTAGGCACCAGGGGCTCCGAAGGAGCAGAAGGCCCTGGGAATGGCCCAGGAGGCCCGGTGGGTGGCAAGGGGATGTCGCTGGGCGTCTGGTAGGCTGGCATCTGAGGATCAGACGTTGGGTCATCCGGCCAAGCGGGAGGGAGACCCGATGGCAGTGTGCCAACATCCTCCGTGTTGCCCGGGGAAGAGGGACTAACATTCCCGGGGTCCAGCAAGGGAGACGCTGGAGCCTCGGAATGCAATGAACGTTGCTGGTTGAGCCGGGGCGACAGATAGGCCCGAAGGGTCCGGCATCGGCTCTAACGCCAAGCGGCCATCGGAGGGGCAGACGTCCGGCTTACTGGCGGGATCCGGGTGGATGTCGAAGGGGCCGGCGTCAGACTTACCAGACCCTACGCTTTAAGGCCGCGATGGAGGGGCAGCCTTGGCGGGCGCTGCCCTGAAGGGTTGGGCGTCATATCAGCCTTACCCGGGTGGGCGTCAGAGGGGCCGACGTCCGGTTTCCCGGGGCCGCATGAACCAGAAGGCCACACGGTGGCGGGTTTACTGAGGCGATTGCCTCCTTTGACCTGGACTCCAGAGGAGCGAGCACGAGCCAGGCGGGAGGGTCGGCGCGCGCCTTGGAAGCCTCCAAGGCGGCTGTCATGGAGACTGCTCCCCGGAGCGGCCACCTGCAACACACTGCGACCCAGCCGAGGTTGCGCGACCATAGTAGAGGTCCTGGTGCTGCTTCTTACGATGGCCCTCCGGAGAAGTAGAGGCCTACCTGAGTTTTTTCAGCTCCTTTTCCATGGAGGTCATTTTAAGTTTGAGAACGTGGGCCTGCAGGGACTGCTGCCTCCGCTTTCAGGTGGCTGCGTTAAACTTCTTTCAGAGCTGGCACTTCTCCACAGTGTGGTTGGTGCCTAGGCAAAAAAGGCATTAGGAGTGTCCGTCCTTGTGCGGGAGCTGGGCGCTGCAGGAATCACTTGTTTTTCTGCTCGGAGGGAGTCTGGGATGACATACACGGCAGCTGAGGTAAATGCTGACGAAAATCGGAAGAAATAGCGAAAAGAAACGGGAAAACTGCCGACAATAGACTGGTGAAGCGTGAATTTAACTGCGAGGTGCTACACGAGCTAACAGCGGGAAAGAACTGGAAGGCGGGCGTGGGGGACCGCCCCTTTATACTGATGTCGGTCACCTGATGTGGGTCAGTCCCCTGCTAGAGACTGCTAGCTAGAAATTTTTCCGTGGCGTCCCAACGCCTGCCAGCTTCAGTCCTATTTGTAATTACCTACTGCAAGAGCCCTCTCGAAGTAAGATCTCTCTTTTCAGTTCCGAGAGACTAACTGGGTGTTTGCACTTTAAGAAGAACAGGAAAGAAAATAGCCACTCAACTTCAAAAACAGCTGGGCAACGACTTTACAATCAGATAATTCAGTAATTTTAACAGTCGGCTAAGTAATTCAGCTCCCCCTGCCACCAGATTACTTTAGAAACAGACTGATGGCAGATAAGGACTGCTTGGCCCACCTAGTCTGCCAATTTCCCTACCCACTGGATAAGCTGTAGATCCTAGTTAACCAACAGCCTACTTCTTCCTACCCCCCCCACAGAACTGCTTTATGTCTTTCTCATGCATTCTTGAATTCCTCCCACTGTTTTTGACCCCACGGCCTCCTCAGGAAGGCCGCTCCATGTGTCCACCACCCTCTGTGAAAAAATACTTCCTCACATTGCCCCTGAGCCGTCCCCCCTCCATCTTCAAACTGTGTCCCCTTGTTCTTGCACATCTTTTTTTCTGAAAGATGCTACCCTCTTGGACTTGTTGATTCCCTTGAGGTACATGAAAGTTTCTATCATGTCCCCCTCCCTCCTTTCCTCAAGGGTATATACATATTAAGCTCTTTTAGTCTCCTTGTATGGCTTCTGTTGCAGACCCTGCACCATTTTAGTTGCTGTCCTCTGGACTGCCTCCATTCTGTCTATGTCCTTGCAGAAATGGGGTCTCCGGAACTGCACCCAGTACTCCAGATGGGGTCTCACCAACACTCTGTACAGAGGGATAAATTGCAGCTACGCAAGAACTTACCAGAACAGTAGATCTTAGAGAAAGGTTCCTGCAGTAGGTCTTCATATATAGGACTCGCCCCCTGGCGTCAGGTCTACTGCAACAAGCACGAATAGCAGTCATCAGTGGGACCGCCCCCGCCCCGGAGTCAGGCGGCGTGACGTCAGCCCGACTATAAAAGGGGCGGTCCCACGCCCGCTCTACAGTTCTTTTCCAATGGAGACCTATAGACAGGTTAGAAAAAGACCGGAGTAAAAACTACTCAGACCCTGCTTCCACTCTAGTCCCGAAGGGCTAGATAGGATGGAAAATAAGGATAAAACATCCAAAAACTGGGGGAAGGAGGGTGGGGAACTAGACCTACTGCAGGAACCTCTCTCGAAGATCTACTGTTACGGTAAGTTCTTACGTAACTGCAATGTCTTACTTTGAGAGGGTTCCTGCAGTAGGTCTTCACATATAGGACTGAATACCAAGCAGTCCCAGAGGAAAAAAAAAACAGGTGCATCCGGGAGGAGGAGAAGCCACCATAAGAAATCACGACAGGAGGCCTTGCAAGACTGCAAGACCAAAGCCAGTTCTGCGCTGAGAGGCAATGTCCAGACTGTAATGCTTAGTGAAGGTGTGAAAAGATAACCACGTGGCCGCTGCACAGATCTCTGCTGTGGACACATTCTTAAAAAAGGCAGTAGAGGTCGCCACACTGCGGGTGGAGTGGCCTTTAACTGCCCCCGGAAGGGACTTCCCATATTTTGTGTACGAAAAATGGATGCAGTAAGCTAGCCATCGAAAGATGGTTTGCTTGGATATAGCCTTGCCCTGGCACTGTGGAGCAAAAGCTACGAACAGTTGGAAGGATTTACGAACCTCTTTAGTCCGGTTCGTGTAGTACCTCAGGATCCTGTGCACATCAAGGGTGTGCAGAAGGTATTCCCCCGTTGGAATACTGTGGATAGTATACTGGTAATTCCACGCTCTGGTTCAAAGTGGTTTCTGAAACCACTTTGGGTAGGAAAGAAGGGTTAGTCCGAAGGACTACTCGGTCCTATGAAAATCAAATAAGGCTCCTTACAGAATGACGCCTGTAATTCGGAGACCCTTCTGGCGAAGTAACTGCGACTAAAATAAGGTCTTCAGGAGAGGAAGCATAAGTGGGGAAGAAGCTGGTTGACAGGAATAAGGTCAGCTTCTCGAGCATGAAATTCAGGTCCGGGGGGACAAGGATTCTGGATCAGAGGTTTCAAATGAAGGATGCCTTTCAGGAAGGCTTTGGCAACCTCCAGCTGAGCCAAGGTTTTGCCCTCTACCGGGAGGTGGTAGGCTGACACTACAGATAGGTGGACCTTAATTGAGGAGTAGCTAAGGCCCGCCTCAGACAGATGTGCGAGGTACTCTAGAATCTGGGAAGCCAAGCACGAAAATGGGTCCCAGCGCCTTGCATGGGCCCAAATCATGAATCTCCTTCTAGCCTCCACTAGAACTTGCGGAACCTGCGAAGATACCCCATAACGCAAAATTGCTATGTCCACAGGTGCCACGCATGAAGATGGAGACTAAAGGCTCGGATGCACCAGGGTGCCCTGCTCCTGAGTCAGAAGGTCGTGGGAAATGGGCAAAAGAACCGGAGGTTCCAGTGCCAATGATCGTAGCAGAGGATACCAAATTTGGCGCGGCCAAAGTGGAGCAATAGAATGGCGTGAGCTCTCTCCTGTTGCAGTTTCACAAAGATCTTCTGAATGAGAGGAAAGGGAGGAAAGACGTACAGAAACCTCCCTGTCCATGAAAGAGACAGCGCGTCTCGCCAAAAAGCACCATGCACGGGAACGAGCGAGCAAAAGATGGGTAGTTTTGTGTTGTATGGGGAGGCGAACAGATCCATCTCTGGCCGATCCCATCAAAGAAAGAGTTCTTTGACTACCTCAGACTTTAGCTCCCACTCGTGGGCCCTGGCCACTGATCGACTGAGACTGTCCGCCAGAACGTTGCTTATGCCCGGAACGTGGACTGCTGTCAAGTAAAGGCTGTGCTGAATCGCCCAGTACCCTACCCTCATTGCTTCTCTGCAAAGAGGATATGATCGGGTTCCTCCCTGTCTGTTTAGGTACCAGACTGTGGACGTGTTGTCTGTCTGGACTAGAAGTGATCCTGGAACCAGGAGAGACTGGAATGTCTGGAGTGCGTAAAGAACCGCCCTGGTCTCCAGAACATTGATGTGAAGCATAAGCTCCTGGTCGGAGATGGGCTCCCCAGCCCAGACCTGAGGTGTCTGTAGTGAGGATTTGCGTTGGAACCAAAGGATGAAAAGAAATTCCCTTAGACAGGTTTGAGAGATCCTGCCACCAGCGAAGATCTCTCTGTAGACTGTTGGAGATCATGACCCTTTGGTTCATGTCATCTGTCCTCTGGTCCCATTGGACTCGAACAGACCATTAGGTGACCCTCATGTGAAGCCTGGCCATGGGAACTGTCGAAATGGCGGTCGCCATCAGTCCCAAGAGATGGAGCACAGATTGTGCTGGGGTCCATCAGGCCTGGGCCACAACAGTAGCCTAAGAAGCTAAAGCCTTGCCCTGAACTGTGTCTAGTACCGCTCCAATGAACTGGAGTCTCTGGGATGGTACTAGCTGGGACTTGGGAAAATTGACCGTTATGCTCAGGAAACCAAACAAGTTCAGAGTGAAAGAGAGAGACTCTTCCAGGCTGGTAGGTGAGGGTGCTGCGAGGAGCCAGTCATCCAGGTATGGGAAGATATAAATGCTCCAACAGCGTAAAAATGCCTCAACTACCGCTAGGTATTTGGTGAACACTCTGGGGGCTGAAGAGAGGCCAAAAGGGAGTGCTCTGAATTGGAAATGGTTCTCCATAAAAACAAAAAATGGAGAAAGCGGCGGTGGGCCAGGAGGACAGGAATATGCAGGTAAGCATCCTGCATGTCCAGGAAGCACAGCCACAAGTTTGGGTGGAGCAGGGGAAGAAGCCCCTGAAGAGTCAACATACAAAATGTCTTGTACTCGTCGAAGACGTTTAGTGTGCTGAGGTCCAGGATCAGTCTCAGGTCGCCCGTTTTTTTCGGTACCAGAAACAAGTGGGAGTAAAATCCCCTTCCTGTTTGGTTTGATGGGATGGGTTCTATGGCCCTCTTTAGTAGGAGAGCCTGAATTTCCTGAGATACAATGGGGACCTGATCCCAAGGATAGAAGGACTGTCCCAGCAGTAGAGGGGTTGGAATCTCGCTGAATTCTATTGAGTGACCTCGCTGAGTGAGCTGAAGCACCCAAGCGTCTGCGGTGACGTACCTCCAACCGTCCAGATGGAGGTCGAACCTCCCTCCGACCGGTTCCTCCTGTGGTACTGCAGGGAGCGGAAGGAGGAGAAAGGAGTCAGGATGCTGAGGGGAGGGGAGTTTTTTTGCCCCAGAGGCCTGTTTAGGAAATCTGACCTGTGGGGTTTGAGCTCCAGATCCAGGGGCGTTTCTTTGCCTGGCGCGTAGCCTGGGATTTGTCCCACCTTCTTTGGCGGCGAAAAGGCTGCTTTTTCTGGCCTGTCTTTTACAAGGAACGGATGTCCCGCAAGGAGCGTCCGCTCTCTTGCAGCCCTGTAATGATATCCTTGGCATCTCCGCCAAAGAGGACAGAACCCTTAAAAGGGGAGTCCAAAAAGGAGGACTGTACATCCTGTGCCAGGCCTGCTATATGAAGCCAGGAGAGGCAGCGGAGACAGATCCCCAAGGCTGCCGCTCTAGCCACAGAGTCCACAGAGTTGTAAGTCGCCCGTAGAGCGTGACGACACGATGACTTCCCCATCCTAACTTTATCCAATAACTTCTTAATCAGAGTTTCATCCTGAACCTCTTGGAGGTCTCTTTCTAGATCCAAAATAGAGGCTTTTTGGAAGGCGACCATGTGCGAGACGTAATTAAGGGATCGTATCACACATGAGGAAGAAGAATAGGTTTTATGCCCAAACTGATCTAGCTGACGTGAGTCCTTGTCAGGAGGCGAACAGCTCAAGTGTTTGGGCTGGGCTGAACGGTCATGAGCGGCAGTGATGACCACAGAGTCAGCCTTAGGATGGGAGTTAAGATGAGAGATCCCTTCCGGGGGGTAATAGGTGTGGTCTGCTTTACAAGAGACCACTGGTAAAGGACGGCTGTTGCCAAATTGTGGTCACTAGGTCCTCATGGGGCCCCATCCATGGGGGAATGGGGATAGGGTCAGACGTGGCCAGATCCAGGTGTTCCGCAAGGCGTTTTCTTTATGGGTCTACCTCTTTGGTCGGCCAGCCGCCTGAATGGAACGCAGCAAGTCTCGGAAAGAGGTGATCCTCCGGTGGAGACTTGGGAGAGTCTTTAGGGGGAACCTCTACGGGAAACCTGGGGTCCGATGGATCCGAGTTGGACTCTGTGTCAGAGGGCTCAGAACCACTAGGAACTGATGGGTCTACTTCCATGGTGCCAACAGTAAAGGAGCCCGAAGCTCTGGTCTGAGAAGGCAGTGGAGAAGTGACCCTGGGAGTGGGTGCCTCTCCCACCGACTGTCTTATCTCTGACAGAAGTTGCGTTCTGGCATCCTTCCACCAAAGGGAAACAGACTCGAAGTCCAGCACCGGAGGAGGGGGCTGGAAGCCCGGATACTGAGGGTACTGCCAGGATAGATAATAAAAGGAGTACCCGGGATAACCCGGCGTGGGGTGTCCTGGGGTGGGATACCAAGGTGTCTGATATGATGGCATTGGGTAACCCGGTGTCGGATGGCCCGGTGTCGGGTGGCACATGGTCTGGCGTCAGATGCTGAGTGGTAGACAGAGGGCCGCCCGGAGGCAGGAAGGAGGGTTTAGGATCTGGGAGCGCAGCCGAAAGGGCCGGCGGGGGGGGGGAGAGAGACAGTGCCACCGGGCCAGCAGATGGCACAGGATCCGGGAGTGCGCCCAAAGTACCAGAGGGTGGAGGCTCCATGGCAGGATCCCCAGCTAGCAGCGGACTCCTGTCCAGGGATGGCGGAAGGCCTGGTTTGGGGAGAGGGACCTGAGAGGTCTCCCCCACAACAGGTCGAATCGATCTATCTAGTGCAAAAAGCAGAGGCTCGGGTGGAGAGTCTCGGGATGAAGACCCTAGGTGACGACAGGTCGACTCATCCTCACTCTGTCCGCGTCTGGGACCAAACTGGAGCCTGACGGGAGAGTGGATGGATCCAGGCGGACGTCGGAAGAGCCGGCATCCAACACAGCAGATCCAGACAGGCTAGAGATGGCTGGAAGGCCACAGCTAGACTGATTGGCGGGGCCCGCACGCCCTTCACTTGAGGCGAAGGGTGTCTTACCAGCAGGACAACACAAAGAGATTACAACCTCCAAAAAGGCAACCCCCGGCTGCCCGCTCACCTCGGCAGGAGGGGAAAAAGGGGCCCGGCCCAAGGAAGAAGACGGAGCACCCAAAGTACTCACAGTTGCAGGCCTCTCTTGTGGCGACGGACTCCGGTCCCGGCGCTTCTCTTTGCTTTTCTTTTTTGGGGCCAGCGACGATGAGCTTTCCCTCAGTTTTTGGAGCTCCTTTTCCATAGACGTCAAACGTCTGGTCAGAAGAAGGGCCTCGAGGGACCGTTTACGCCTGGTTCTGGTCACCTGGTTGAATGCCTGGCAGATGAACACTACTGGACGTCGTGTTTAGAACCAAGGCAAAGGAGGCAGCGGGAATGGTCGTCCCTGTGCGGAATTTGGGTGCCACACTTAGTGCACTTTTTCTTCTGTCTAGAAGACATCAAATTGAAGAAAACATTTCGAGAAATACTAGTAAGAGGCAAAGAAAACTTCGACAAAAATCAACACGGGTGTTGGATTGCTGTTCAAACACGAGCCGAACGTACTGAGGCGACGGTGGGAAAGAACTGGAGAGCGGGCACGGGACCGCCCCTTTTATAGTCGGGCTGACGTCATGCCGCCTGACGTCGGGGGGGGGGGGCGGTCCCTGCTGATTGCTATCTACAAGTTTGCCGTGCGGACCTGACGCCAGGAGGCGCAGTCCTATATGTGAAGACCTACTGCAGGAACCCTCTCGAAGCAAGATCTTCCTGTTTTCTACTGGTGATGCCTCTCCCTATACATTCCAGTATCTCCCCATCCATCCTTACTGCCTTCTCACATTGCTTGCTTACCCTTTAGGTCATCTGATATGACTACTCCCAGGTCCCTTTCTATTTTTGTTGTTAATCCCACCCCTTTCCCATGTACTCTTCCCCTGGGTTTTTGTTTCCCAGGTGCATTACTTTGCACTTCTTTGCACGGAATCTAAGCTGCCATACTTTTTCCTCATGTCATGGTGTGGGCAGGTTATCATCTCCATCCCTGCCTCCCCTAGCCAACAACCACATTCCAAGGACTTACCTCACCCAAAATTCTCCCTTTTCCATCTCCTGGACTGCCTTGCATGCAGTGACACGCGCGTGAATGCTGGGACGTAGTCACTTTACATCTGCCAGCACCCCCCCTCACCACTGCCATGCCACCCATCTTCCACTACATAGAAGCTGAAGAGGAGAGCAGGGCAGTCCCTGGGACGCTTGATTCTCTCCTTCCAGGCCGACTTCCTTGTGACCTGTGTCCACTCCCAAATCCGGGTCCCTGTGTGGCAGGGAGTAGTACTAAAGTCAATCCAAGAGACTGGCAACTTCAGCCCTTTTAATAAGCTGCTAACTTATTTAGCCAGTTTAATGATCTAGGAGCTCCAATTGGATAGATAAACTCTGGGTGCATCACTTTTCATTGGTCTCAGGTCTTTTTACCGAATTAACTTTGAAATATTTAGATTGGAGACTGCAACCCCTCTGCGAGTTCCTCATGGACAGACAGTGGTCCCTCCCCCCTACGGAGTGGAAAATGATTCTGCATTAGTAAACTTGTCATCCAATACCTGTATTTGGTGCTCGGAGCAGAGTGTCCCTCTGTACAGATGAACTTGGGGTCAGAAGTTTTGTTTTGTTTTTGATTCTCTGTACAAGAGATTCAAACTCCTTATCCGAGCTCTCTGATGAGTCCGACATGCAGCTCTGTAATTTGGAGAGGATGCGATCCCGTACCGAAGAATCTGTCTGAACAGTGTCAGCTTTACTTCCTTTGTTTGTTTTCACCAGACTGAGTGTGGTGATGGTATTGGTCCTAGAACTGGTGCTGGTGATGCCGTTACTCATATTATTCCCTTTAGGAGGACACTCGTTTCCAGAACTTGGTTTTGAACGCTTTTCCTTTTTTATTGCCTGTTTGCTTGCAGAGGTTCCGGAATGGCGGTCTCGCCAGGTGCTTTTTATAGTGATGGAATCATCATCACTGGCACTCTCGAACACAGGGGACACCCAGTCTTCAGGGTTAGAAAGCTTTTTCCGATGCTTTAGATTCGCTCCCTGGCTCTTACTTGCTTTCAGCCCTAAGGAACAAAAGGGTTTAGGGTTAGACTCTTAGAGGGCACCCTAGTTTGGCGAATTCCTCTTCATGAATATATCTAAATGAAGTTCTAATGAACAGCATAAAAAAGGAGGAATCGACACCTTTAGTACTGGCTTCCTGTATGGACTGGGTTATTTCCCTTCATTAGCCCATATAAAAGTCAGTGCACTGTACGCACACACACACACACACACACACACACACACACACACACACACACACACTCCACTGACCCGACCCCCTCCCATACCTGACTCCCTCCACACACACACACCCACCCATTCACCTCCCTACACACCCCACCTGCCCCCCCACACACATTCCACCAGCCTCACGCTCATTCATCCATCCCTTCAGGCTGCACTGAGTGTCAACAGATTTAAAAGAACCAAATTTCAATAGTTTTGCTTCTCTATGGCTCCTGCCACTGTACTCCTTTGGCTCACTGAACCCCTACCTACCTCTCTGCATTCTCCCAGAAGGCACCTACAGGACACCCTCACTGCCCCACTGCCAGGGGCTATAATCTATCCCCCATCATGGGGTCCATATTGCCAAAGCATCCAGTATACATGGTGTAAGGGGGGTAGCCATCATCCAATGGGACAGACCGGTCTGTTTGCCCCATGGCCCCCTTCCACATCCTGCATTCAGTTCTCCCAGTCTATGCTGTAGAAAGCACTAAAGCAGCAACACTGCAAGCCTCCCCAAGCCAGTGAGATCATCCTTGAATTACCAACCTCAGACAGTGCCACGCTAATATCATGCTTTAATTATCCACCTCGGACAGTGTCATGCTAATATACTTTAATTACCTGCCTCTGTGTCCCACCTCAGAGAATGTCTCATTGATTTCATGCTTTAACTGCCCATTTCTATGTCCCACCTTGGACAGTGCCATGCTAATTTCATTCTTTAATTACCCACCTAGCTCCTATTAGAGTTAGGCAAAGAAAGGTGCAGGTGTTGATGGTACGGACCCATTCTTTTTCAGAATCGATTTTATGCATCTCACGGCTCCTTTAATCCATCTCTAACTTGTCACTCAGGAGTCAGGAAATGCCATTAATCTGGCAAACACACATCATTCCCCCTCCTGAAAGTTGGTGATGCCAGTATTCTCAGTTGGAGAGAGTCTCCCACCCTCTCCTACTTGGCAAGCTCAGTTCCACTGGCCTATCCCCTGCCTCTGTATCCTGGTTTAAAGTCCTACCTCTCTGACCGCTTTCAGGTAATCAACACCAACTCATCCGCCTCCCTCCCTATCCTGGCCGGTGTCCCCCCAGGGATCAATCCTTGGGCCTGCCCCCCCCCCTTTTTTTTATGAATGATCTCCCCCCGGTATGCACCCAAGCTAGCATACACATGTATGCGGAAGATACTGTCCTCTTGTCCGGCCCCTCCATCCAATCCGTACAATCCCCCTTCAAAGAGACCTCACAGCAGTTACAGCCTGGTTTAACACAAATTGCCTAAAGCGCAACACAAATAAAATGGTTGCCATGACCTCTGGATCCAAACAGAAACTTGCCAGGCTACCCATCCAACCAGTTTTCTTCTCTGCAGTCAACTCCCCCCTTGAGAATGTACCCTCCTACAAGTACCTGGGAATTTGGCCCAATCCCACCCTTGACTTCTGCTCCCATTTTAATGCCATGCACGCAAAACTGTGTGGCCTAAACTCAGGCTACTGTATCACCACAAGGTCAGCCTTTCCCTCCTGGTCAGACACCATCTCTTTGTTAAATGGATCCTCCCATCCTTTGACTACACAGACATCATCTACAGTGTTGCACCTGCCACTTACCTAGTGAGACTTGATGTCCTGTTTAATGCCTTTTGCAGGTTTGCTACCAACTCTCCTTTCTCAACACACCACTGTGATCTTTATTCCTCTCTTTCCCTCCAATCCCTCACACAGAGACATTCCTCACACTGCTCCTCCTCCATAGCTAAATTCTGGTTTGAGACACTTCCACCCTACCTGGCCTCCCTCCTAAATCCGGCAACCCCTTCATCTTATAACTTGTGGTCAAACTGCACCTGGACATTCTCTCTCCCACATGTACGCACCGCAGCTGGCAAACTTTCCTTTTCTTTTTTGTCGGCCCTCCCTCTGGAATACTATCCCCCTTCAAATTCACCTCTCTCCGAACTTCCCTACTCAAATGCCTCCTAAAGCCAACCCCCTCCACTTCCTATCTGTTCACTCTCCTGAATCCTCCCTACCCTCTCACTAATTGCCTTTTGACCTGATCCACTGTAATATTGCTGTACTTAGCCTTGTATATATTGTAATATATTGCTGTACATACTGTATATAATAATCTGTTTACATTTGCCCTGTATTTATCTGCTACTCCTTTTTTTAGTAATTTCATTGAAACCGCTTGTGCACAATCTCTTTACCATGTACCTTCCATGTTATTGTAATGCTGTATTTTTTTTATTTCTTTGTACCCTCTTCCCCGGGTCGCACCTGGAAACTAGCTTCTGCTCACGGTGCCTTTCCCGGTCATCAACTTTTAAATAAATATATTCACCCTTCCTGTATTAGGAAAACTTCTTGAGAAACTTGTCAATGCTCAGCTAAGAGATTACTTGAAGCAAACTAAACTATAACCCTTCCCCAGTCAGGTTTCAGACCCAAACATAGTACCATCTCTGCCCTGGCTAAGGTTACCAACAACTGGTTACAGGCTAGAGACCATAAACAAACCACTGGGGCTTTCTTTCCTGACCTCAGCAAGGCTTTACACTGTGGACCACAGCATATGATTCAAAAAGTAGGTAAAAACAGGGCTGGGCCCTGCCCCTTTGTAGTGGTTCACAAACTATATAACTGGACAGGTACAGCAAATAAAAGCAGATGGTCTCTATCTGTACCCCCCTCCTTAAGGGTGCGCCCCCCCCCCCGACACAAGGTTCAGTGCTAGGCACCCTCCTCTTCATGCTTTATATCAATGATATAAGTGAGACCATCACAGATGACAATTTTATGCGGAACGCACTGCCGCATATGTAACCCCCCTGCAAATGGGGGTTCCCAAAAGACTTCCAGGAGCTTGCTTGAATGCTCCAAGCCTGAATGGTGTTTGGCATTTAAGCCATTTATCAGTGAGTGTTTTTAGAACCTCTGGTACTGTCTCTTTAAGAGCTGTCTGCTTGCAGACATAATTAGTTTGTATGGGGGACTGTGTGTTTCTTTGATTGAGTACCACTCAAGCTGCTGCCAATTCACTCCATTTTTGCAGTCACTAGAGTGCAAAGGAACCTATCTGAAAGATGTAACTGTTTGCCAGAAAGTATTTAGAGTAATAATGAAATTACAGTTTGTCTAACCTGCTTTCTTTGCAGTCAGAACTGTGTCTGCTAGCTCCCCATTCTAGTTTTGAACTGCTGAACTGGACCAATCAGTGTGGGGTAAGCTAGCTCTAAATGGTGCCTTGGACGAATCAGAACTTGGACTCGTAATCTGAGCCAGCCACAAGAGGATTGTATGGGCAGTGACTCTGGGAGATGTAGTTTAGACTTCAGTGCCTTTTGGACCAACAGCAGCAGTCTATTGTGAGTGACAGCCAATCCAGTCAAGAACTGGGAGGAACTCAAAGGAAGTGCCCGTTTTGTCGGGTTGGAGTTTCAGTTGAGCTTTGGCAGTGAAGAAGGAAGGAGCCCTGTGCTTTTCAGCGTGCAGTTTTAGTCAAAAACGTGTATGAGGCCCAGAGTTCGGTCTGCAGCTTGTTAGGACTGAATCCGTCCTGTGAAAAGAATCAAGGATCTCTGAAGAGTAGAAACCAGGCTCACCCTGTAGAAGACTGGAAGAATTGCTGAAAAATTGCACTCGGTCTGTCAGGAACTGAATCTGCTGTGTGTTCTCCGGGTATTGTGCAGTAATTGCGATCGGGATACAGATGCAGCCTGCCTGGTATAGTGCTTTCTTTTATATGGATGTGTGAAGAGGTTTGTGTACCTCAAGTGAGCCCTGCTGACATTGAAGGACCCTATCTTATTTGGAGGTCGTGAGTACTAATTCAGGGTCGCTCCCTGTTGAATTGCCACATTAAATCCAAATGGAATTACTGTACTGCTGACTGTTTAATTCTCCTTTTCTCTGTGTGAAAGGGCCCTACCAGCTGCCACGGTTTGGACTAGCCACTAGGGCTTGGGTACCCAGGGACAGTAACTGATAGGGATCACGCCTGTGCACAGAGCCATGAGGAGATTATTAGAGTGATAAGCTAATTAACCTGATTCCCCTGTCCTTGTTATATCCCCTAAATAAATCAGAGCTGCTTGTTTCAGCAAAGTTATACTGCCTGAGGTATTTGTCTATGTTAAAGTACTGTACTGTGATTGTTGCACTGTATCTCATTTCACAGGAGGTCCCAGTGCGGAACCAGTCCTGGGGGTAAGTGTATACTGTGAAGGTAATTCTGATATATTGTGTGGGCCACTAGTGGGAAGAAAGGGGGGTTGCAGTGTCCCAGAGGGCTGTGACCAAGTTAGTTTAACTATTGCAAACCCTGACCTCTGGGTGGAGGCACCCGCCATTGGATCCAGGCCCCTCAACCTGTTAGTGGCAAATCAGGCAGGGGTAGTAGCCCCTGGGATAGCGCCATCTAGGGGTTACACATACATATCTGGGTCTAACATCAGTAGGGATGTAAGTTTGTCATGGCAGTCATACACGTCATTGATTCCATGACGCTTGATCTTTATTCAGGACTTCCATGACTTTCACTAGTGTCATCAGAATGTAGCAATGATGACATTGCCACAACATTTACTGCTGTTTACTAATGACTTCATGAACAATGAGTCATTAAAACCTCATCCATGACAAACTCACATCCAAAAACATCAGCACCATCTGCTCTGACTTCCAGAAGGCATTTAACAGAATACAACTCAACCTTTTTCACTCCAAATTGCCATTAAATGCCTCCAAAACTAAGGTCATGTCCATCACCTCACACAACATATCACCACAGTGTGCACCAGCTTCAGCCATCACTACCTTATTGGGGACACTATAGAATTTGTGGAAAAATACAAATATCTTTTTTGCCAACTCTATTTGTGCACAGTCGGACCGGGACATCTCTCGGAGGTTCCCACTCAATCTAGACCTACTCCCTGCCAAGACCCTTCCTCCTTTGGTCCCCCTCCACCAGGACTACCCAGACCCCAGGATCAGCCCCTGGGGAGGACCCACCTCACCTACTTTGGTGGCTTTTTCTGAAATTAGAGGGTCCATCCTGTGTGGATGGCGCCTGGGGACCGTAGTGGTCCAGCATTGGGGATGAGAGGCCAGATCCCTGGGGCCCCCATCGCCTCCCCGGTTCTCTGGGGATTTTTCCGTTAGATTCTCCCACAGGAGCGCGGATGTGCAATGACGTCATGGCACCTGTGTGCCAATGTCCACCACCGCTCCTCCTCTTTGAGACGGCACCACATCCCTGCACTGCGCCCCCCACGAGGTCCCTCAGGGGCTGCTAGAGTGCGGCATGAGACCCGTATCCCTCCCCAAGGAAGGGACAGCAGTCCTCTGAATGCTCAATCCCTTCCCTCCCCTGCCGACCACCGATGGCCAGAGTCCATTCCTGAACCTGGGTCACCGGCGTGGCACAAGGTGTGGCATCCAGCACCTCAACCCTCAGCACCACTGGACCGGCAGAAAAAAATACAAATATCTAGAAGTATGGATTGACAATAAACTATCCTTCACTACACATATAAAAGTACTATGTAAAAAAATTCCGGTCAGACTGCTTTTTGTTCTTCAGAAATGAGCGTTGTTTCCCACATGACACTCGCAAACACCTGCTACAGGCCACCTTCCTATAGACTGCAGACAGTACAGTTACGCAAGAACTTACCGTAACAGTAGATCTTCGAGAACAACTCTTGCAGCAGGTTACACCATTAGGACTGATTTCCAAGCAATAGTGGCAATCATGCGCCACAGGGAGGAGGAAAGATAGAGATCTCGATATTACTCGAGCCTAGGACAGAAGTCCCTGAAGGACGGCTAGACCGAACCCTGCTCTTCGCCTCGATGCAATGTCCAGACTGTAATGTCTGATAAAGGTATGCACAGAGGTCCAAGTAGCTGCAGCGCAAATAGCTGAGGTGGAGACGTTCTTTAACGCCGCAAAAGAAGTAGCCACCCCTCTTGTGGAATTACCCTTGAGCACGCCCCGGTAAGGGTTTATTGCGCTTGTCATAACAGAAAGTGATGCACTGGATGAGCCACCTCGAGAGTGACTGTTTGGAGACAGGAGCTCCTTTCATTCTGTGAGCAAAGGAGACGAAAAGTTGGTCCGCCTTTCAAAACTGTTTGGTTCTGGTCAGATAGTATCTGAGGCACCGATGCACGTCAAGGGTGTGCAGAAGGGCTTCTCCTCGACTGGTGTACCTTGGGAAATACACTGGTAAATCGATATCCTGGTTAAGGGTGAGGGCTGAAACCACCTTAGGCAAAAACTTTGGGTTTGTCCTTAGGGATACCCTGTCCTGATGGAAAACCAAATAAGACTCTTTGCACATAAGAGCATGCAATTCCGAGATCCTTCTCACCGAAAGTAACGGCAACTAAAAATAACATTTTCCAAGAGAGAAAATGTAGTTCACAATCTGCGGCTGGTTCAAAAGGTGGCAGCGTAAGCTGCTCCAGGACAAAGGGCAAGTCCCAAGGAGGAACTGGATCCTTGATGGGCGGCCTAAGGTTAAGGACTCCCTTTAAAAAGGCACGAGTAGTGTCCAGCTGGGCCACCGTCCGATGGCTTACTGGGGCATGGTAAGCAGAAATTGCACAAAGGTGCATTTTAATCGAGGAGCAAGCCAGTCCGGAATGGAAAAGGGAAAGCAGGTAGTCCAAAACCAGCTTTTCAGGACAGTCTAACGGCGAAAACCTCGCGCTTGAACCCACAAACAGAATCTACGCCATTTCATGGCATACATTGCGTGGGTTGCCAGTTTTCTGGCTGCAGAGAGTACCTCTGCCACTTCTTGCGAGACCCCGTATCACATCATGGCTATGTCTCTAGGAGCCAAGTGTGCAGGTTCAATGAACGTAAGTCTAGGTAGACCAATGAACCCGCCTCCTGAGACAATAGATGGGAGCTGATTGGCAAAGGAACTGGAGGTTCCCGGGATAGCTGGTGCAGAAGAGGGAACCAAATTTGTCTGGGCCAGAAAGGCACGATCAAATTGAGCGTTGCTTGCTCCCTGCGAAGTTTTAACAGAACTCTCTGGATCAACGGGAAAGGAGGGAAGGCATAGAGGAATCTGCCTGCCCAGGAGAGGGACAACGCGTCTCGCCAGAAAACACCAGGCCCTGGATCTAGCGAGCAAAAATTGGGCAGTTTTGCATTGAATGGGGACGCGAAAAGGTCTAACTCTGGAGTGCCCCATCTGTGAAACAGATCCTCTGCCACCTCCTGTAGAAGTTCCCACTCGTGGACTCTGGCCTGAGAGCGACTCAGACTGTCTGTGATGATGTTGTCCACTCCCAGGACATGTACTGCAATTAGGTTTACGCCGTGTTGCAATATCCACTCCCACACACTCATGGCCTCCCTGCAAAGCGGGTAGGAGTGAGTGCCTCCTTGTCTGTTGAGGTAATACATCACCACGGTATTGTCTGTCTGTAACAGGAGTGTACCCGGTGGGATCTCCGACTGGAAGGCTTGCAGAGTGTAAAGGACTGCCCTCATTTCCAAAATGTTGATGTGGAGATGAGACTCCTGGGCTGTCCAAAGGCCCTGAGACCGAACACCATCCAGGTGTGCTCCCCACCCGAGCCCTGAGGCGTCTGTGGACAGTGTCACAGTCGGAGACGGCGCTATGAAGGGAACCCCCGCGGAGAGGTTCCTTGGGTCTAGCCACCATTGCCAATCCCGAATCACAGCATTCGTGATTTGAATTGGCTGCTGCAGATGGTCTTGCCTTTGGTCCCATTGCACCCTTAGCATCCACTGGGTTACCCGCATGTGGAGACGTGCCAGCGGAACTGTTGCAATGGCCGCAGCCACGTGTCCGAGTGGGTGAAGGACCAATCTGGCCGGGACGGTCTTCTTCACTGACAGGTACCTGATGAGGGATCTGATGTGTTCCGCTCTGTCGGAGGGAAGAAAAGCTTTCCCTCTGATGGTGTCCAGAACTGCTCCTATAAACTGCAGTTTCTGGGATGGCACCAGGAGTGACTTCTCGTAATTGATGAGAATACCCAGTGATTGAAAAAGGGACTGGGTGCAGTGAATGGCCGTCATCAGTGCCTCCCCGGAGGATGCCATGAGAAGCCAGTCGTCCAGGTATGGGAAACACGTAGTGGCCTTGTCTTCTCAGAGACACCGCCATGCACTTCGTAAAAACGCGAGGTGCCGATGACAGCCCGAAGGGAAGAGCTCGGAACTGATAATGGCGGCTCTGAAACTCGAAGCGCAGGAACCTCCAGTGCGCTTGAGCAATGGGAATGTGCAGGTAGGCGTCCTGCATGTCCAAAGACGCCAGAAAAGCATCTCGCTTCAGCATGGGAATTAGGCCCGGAAGGGTCACCATGCGGATGCGTCTGTAAACGACCGAGAGGTTGAGGTCACTGAGATCCAGTATTGGACGGAGGTCCCCTGTTTTCTTTGGAACCAGGAAGAAGTGAGAATAGTACCCTAGTCCTCCCTGGTTCTCCGGGACGTGCTCTAAGGCTTCTTTTTCCAGAAGCGTGAGCACCTCCTACTGTAAGAGCAGGGCATGCTGACCCGAATAGCGGGAAAGCAGGGAAGGTCTTGCGGGTGGACTGTCTACAAATTCTATATAGTGGCCTTTTTTGACCAGTTGTAGAACCCACCTGTCGGTGGTGATCGACTGCCACCCTGGCAAGTGGCGTGCAATGCAAACCCCGACTTTTTGTTCCCGTTGATCCGGGGGCGGGCGCGGGAAGGAGTCATGCTGTGGCAGCGCTGGATCTGGCAGGCTGTGCCGACTTTGCAAATCGTTGGCCTCTGCCTGGGGATGACTTGGCCTGGGCCTTGCGGGTGAAAGTGCCCCTCTGCTGTTGGCCGGAACGTGGCTGTTGTCTTTGTAGCGGCCACGAAAACGGCTCTGGTTCCTACGAAAGGAACTGGTCTGAGACCTGTATATGGCCTGTACAGATCTGACTGCCTTCCCTGCGTCCTGAAGTTTGGTGATCACCTTCTCGGAGGCTTCACCAAATAGGACCTCCCCATTGTAAGGGATGTCTAAGATGTTCTTCTGGACGTCCGGGGTAAAACCGGAGACATGGAGCCAAGAGTGTCTCCGGAGACACACGCCTGAGGCTGCAGCTCTGGCTGAGGAGTCCACGAATCATATGCGGCTCTGAGCATCTGGGTCCCCACATTTGAACCCGCGCGGAGGAGGTTCAAGAGCTCCTCCTTTTGATCACCATCGGGCATCTTCTCGACCAGGTCCTGTCCCTGTTCCCACAGTGCGTTCTGGAATTGAACCATGTGAGTGAGGTAATTCAGAGACCTGATGGCACAAGTCGCAGCCACGTACATGCGCCTACCAAGAACATCCAATTGCTTGGATTCCTGATCCGGTGGCTGTGTGCTCGAATGTTGAGGTCTTTGCGACCGGTCATGCGAAGCAGTGATGACCAGGGAGTCAGCCCGAGGATGGTTCTCCAGATACTGGTCCTCCCTAGGGGCCTTGTATAGGTGGTCAGCCTTCTTCGGCACTGCGGGAGTAGAATGCGGTCGTTTCCAGGCAGCCTTGGTGACGTCCGGAAAGGTATCCACCAAGGGTGGCACTACCACAGGCTTTGGGTCTTTCTGTCGAAGATAGCGGGCAAGGCGTTGTCTCTTGGGGTCCTGCTCTTCAGCATCCCGCCCCATATTCTCCTAGATGTGCCTCATGATCTCCGGGAAAGAGGGATCATCCGGAGGAGACCTAGGTAGGTCGTGTGGGTCCGGAGAAGGAATGCTGATGGGAGAAGGAGATCTGGAGCACCCTGAGGTGTCAGATCTAGAATCCTCCCCAGACTGGGTGTACCGGCATCGTCTGGGTCTCTTAGGACTGGGTGACCCTGAGGTGGATCTAGAGGAGGTCTTCTCCTGTCTGAGATCTGCCCCAAGAGGTGGTGTTCACTCCTTGGGGGTTGGCGACAAATCCCTACGGGCCTTGGGAGAAGAGGGCGTAGGCGGTGAAGGAGTGGGTGGAGGCGGAGTCGGAGTAGGAGGAGGGTGTGTGGCGATCACATCTTTTCTGATGGTGTCCCACCAGAAGTTAAAGAGCTCCTTTACCTCTGCCAAGTTCATGCCCAACGGGCCCGGCGCCGGTGGTCTGTCGCTGGGATTGGGTGTCTGGTCCCCGCGGGTCTCCCGCTCCGGGGAAGGTTCCCGTGGGAGCTCAGCATCTCCAGTGTCACCCGCCTGGTCCTCGGGCTGCGTGGTATCCTCCTCCAATGAGTCCTTCCGACCGACGTCAGCAGGCGACGGTGGTGCAGTCCTCCTCTCTGGGGTAGCCGACATCAGTCCCCTGGCCGACGCCCTCGGAGGTGAACGCCTGGCCGGCGACGGGTGTTTCGATTTCGCCGGCTCCTGGGAGCGCCGGTGATGCTTGGCCGACATCGGGTGGGCCAATGGCGGGTCTGGTGTCTGTTTGAGGGACGTCAGGTCCTTGGTCTTGCGAGGAACTGGGTCCGACCCATGCGGAGGCTGGGAAACCGACCTGGCGTCGGAGTCCCGATGGCGGGAGGAAGATTTGTGGCGCTCCCCAGACTTAGACGAGGCCTTAGATGGAGTGGACAATGCGGACGGCCTGGAAGTCTTAAGGGGCTGCAGAGGAGAGGAGCCGCTGGAGGATCTGACCTGAACCGGGGGAGGTTGCGATTGAGCCCTGGAGGGAGAGTGGTCTGACCGCGAGCCGGAGCTTCAGGAGTCCGAGGCCCTCGCAGGGGACCTGGGCCTTTCCTTCTCCCGGTGTTTATCCCGGTGCTTGTGGGTTTTACCCGACGACTCCCCCCTGGAGGAAGGTTCCTTGTCCATGGTCTTCAGTTTCTCCTCTAAGAGAAACGCTTGAAGGGCCTTCTGGCGGCAGATCCTGGTGCGACTGTTGAAGCCCTGGCAGAAGGAGCAGGCCTTAGTGTCGTGTTCCGGGCCTCAGCAGCGCAAGCAGGCCGAGTGAGGATCCTTGAAGGGGATCTGTTTGCCACAGGCACACTTTGATTGGTGACCTTCCAGAGAAGTATTTGGAGAGGACATCAGTTGGATCCAAAATTGAGAAGAAAGAGGAAAACGTTGTAGCTCTAAGGTAGTCGCACGCTAGAAAAAGGACCGAGAGACCGATACTTGCGATTTCGACGGCAGGAAAAGAACTGAGGATTGTGGGGGGGCCGACTCCTTATGTACTACGCCTGACGTCGGGGCCGGGACCGACGTCGGAGGCGGTCCCCGCTGAAGACTGCTACCTAGAAAATTTCCGTGGGGTGCTGATGCCTGATGGCTTTAGTCCTAATGGTGTAACCTGCTGCAAGAGCTGTATCTCAAAGTAAGATCTAATTTACTCCCACTGCTCAACCGCCTATCTGGCCAAATTAGACGTGCTCCATCACAGAGCACTCAAGTTCATCACAGAATCAGGACCCAGAACCCACCACTGCACTCTGCAGCACAGCTGGCTGGCCCTCCCCAACAACTCAACTGCTGAATCTGTGTACCTGGGCTTACAAGGTACTCAAACAATCTCCCAAGCTATATCACTGAGCTATTCCATATATCGCACAGCAACTATTCCCTTAGAAAGAGTAATTATATACTTCTGGATATATAACTAAACAAGCTATGCAGACAGGAAAATCTGCAATCAGTTGCTTCATCCCCACAGTAAGGAACTCAATATAAGCCTCACTAAAACTTACCACACTGGTCAGACCTAGCACCTTTAAAACCCGCTTTGACAAATTATACACCGAGGTTTGTTCCTGTAGCTGAGCTATACTTAGTCTACCTCTGATGTTATACGTTATTCAATTACATGAGGCAGTCACTCACTGTGATTCTGACAACTGTTGCACCTATTACTATTTTGTATGCTTCTCTATGCTCTGTATACTTCAGAGTTAGACCTACAGTATATAACTCAGAGTTTTAGTTTCTGTAACTTTACTTCAACTATGTATTTTTCCTGTGTCCTGGTACCCCTGAATGCTGTATCATTGCATTCTGCAGTTGTTTAACTAGGAGTGGCACACTAAGCTGATAGTTTGTTCACAGGTGTGACCTGGGAACACAGGGAAGTTAAGTGACTTGCTCATGGTCACACAGTATGCACATTGGGGCTGTGGGATTCAAACACAGGTCTCCAGATTTGCAGCTCAGAGCCTTAGACCACTGCGCTATACTGCCTCTCTTTCTTGTTCTACTGAGCAGGCGTATAAGCCTGTATATGTTGTTTGCACTACATTTTGTCCCCCCTACTGTGTACTCAACTTACTACCCTCATTGATATTACCACTGCAATGCCTTTTGTTTGTACTGTTGTTTTAAATGCCACTGCTTGTCTTTTTGGTTAAGTACAGTTTTGTTGTCCATGACATGGAGCCTTTGTAAAAGAGCCAGTTGGTTCAAAGGTTGTAATTCAGAAAATGAAAAGTAAATGTTAACACTGTAAGCTGTCCTACCCAGGACCTCCATTTGAATGAGCTTGCTCAATGGAGCCTTTACCTGGTGAAATACATACAAATACCTTGTGTCCCAAATCGGGCAGTGTGAGGCTAATTTCATGCTTCAATTACCCACTTCAGGCAGTGTGACTAATTTCATGCTTTAATCACCCACCTCTGTGTCCCAACTAGGGCAGTGTTAGGCTAATTTGATGATTTAATTGCCCACCTCTGTGTCTCACCACAGGCAGTGTCAGGCTAATTTCATGCTTTTATTTACCCACCTTGGGCAGTGTCACCCTAGTATCATGCTTTAATTACCCACCTCTGCCTCCCGCCTTTGTCTTTGAAGTTCTTGTGGATTCTGGCAGAACGTCATCATCTTCAGAAGAGGTGTGGACGATGAAATCTTTCAGACTAAAACAAAATCGTTAATAGCTACAAATTTCAGCAATGTCGGAAAGTAAAAAAGAAAGCAAACTGTGTGTGTATATACACACACACACACACACACACACACACACACACACACACACACACTTACATACACACACACACACAGTACAGAAATTAATGGAATTCCAGCCCATTTTGGAGACCAATTTTCAAAATGGAATACTGTTTTCTTCCTGCTGATATTCCAAATGGAATACCACTTCAAGCCACCGCTCTACAGTTTAGTCTATAGCACAGCTCTTCTGGATAGGCAGAATACCAGATACGGAGACTGAATACCAAATTTGGGGCTTTGGTATTCCACTTCCAAATGTTTTATTCACAAGAGTTCTTTAGTTTTACACAACAGGGCATCACCATACACATACAGATGTAGAGAGGTATAACTATGCATTACACGGTAGCTTCAGGCCACAGTGATTTTACAGAGATGAGAATTTACTGCTTGCAGGTTACATTAAGAGATAGTACAGTTATGCAAGAACTTACCGTAATAGTAGATCTTCGAGAGAGCTCTTGCAGTAGGTAATCACTTTGAGGACTGTGCACCCTGGCACCAGGACCACATGAAAACTTTAGCTAATAGTGTTTGATGGGGGACCACCCACCTGGCATGACGTGGCCGATGTCAGCGTGACACTATATAGTGAGTGGTCCCCACACCCACCTTCCAGTTCTCCTGCTGGAGACCTCCAGAGGGAGCGACAGAAGAACAGAAAGAGAGGCTCCTGGAGCCCAAAATGAGCTCAGAGAATGAGCAGCAAGAAACTAGGGGGAAGGAGGGAGGGAAAAACGTTACCTACTGCAAGAGCCTCTCTCGAAGATCTACTGTTATGGTAAGTTCTTATGTAACTGTACTTTCTTACTTCGAGAGGGCTCTTGCAGCAGGTAATCACCTTGAGGACTGAGTCCCAAACAGTGTGAATCGGAAGGAACTGAAACACGGGAGGAAGGAAAGCTCAGCAGAAAAGCAGAGTTTAGGACAGGAGGCCTTGGGAGGACAGCTAAACCAAAGCCAGCCCTGCATCTAGAGGCAATGTCCACACTAATGCTTGGTGAAAGTGTGGACAGAGCTCCAAGTGGCAGCCGCACAAATGTCAGCGACTGACACATTCCTGAAGCTAGCAGCCAGGGGAACAGATAATGGGAGTAAGGAGCATTTCTAACCCCAGTAATGCTCAGAATATTCCTAACTTTATGCAGTAAGCCTGGAGAGATAGAACACATGCAAATGATGGAACACTTTGCACGTTAGCATCTTTCAAACACTGCCTCTACTAACTGCCTGTGTTCTAAATCTCTTCAGATTTTTCTCTCCGCCTGAAAAGTCTGATCGCTTGGAGTTTCGTTCGTCCACTTTCTCCTGCATTAAGAAAACTTCAAAATACTACTATAAGTATATTTTGTTTTCATGTACTGCCTCTACTATTTGTTTTGTATTATTTATCTAGTTTACGGTTAAATTTGCTATTTTTCCCCGGTTCCTCTCAGTTCAGTATAACCGTGGAGGAACCGGGTAAGTTTGTTAATTGGGGTTCTCTGATTAAAGAACCGCCTTAGTTATATATTTAAAACTTGTTTTATTTAATTTGTTGTAACCGATAATTCTCAGTTACCTGAACCGCTGACTCCGTTCCATCGGTTCCTTCTCGGTTCCAGAACAAAAAAAAAAACAGATACACACTTTATGTGTGATATGTTTGGGTTTTGACCACCTTAAAGAGGAATGTGAAGTATGTAAAACATTCCCAGATAAAACTCTGGAAAAACGCTTTGAAAGGCTCAAGAGAAAGTTTGCAAAGGGTCTCTCTGGCTCTGACCAGCCAATACTCCAAGAATCTGTGGCTGAACCAACATCTGCTTCTTTGCCTGCCCCTAAGACGGGCAAAAAGAGCACAAAACGAACAAATAAACCAGCCGACTCCCCAGTTCCTTCTAAAGAAAGTAAAAAGTTAAAGCACACAGAACCACCGCCTGTACCAATGGCCCAAGAAATTGCTCAGGCCTTTAAAAATAATTAAATCTTTACAGGCAATAGTTCCTCCTCAGCAACCTCCTGCCCCTTCCCAGGGTCCCCGGGCTGGCAGCAATGTGCATCCACCCCCTCAAGACAGAGGGGACCAGTTTGATGATGATGAGGCGGGACCGATCAAACCAGAAGTGTCCCATGAACAGGACTTTGATTCCCCTCCAAGGGTGACTGAGGATTTTCCATCCCATTTTACTTTTATAAGGAGGATGGCAGATGCACTAGACATCTCCACGACCGAACAAGTTGAGGATGAAGGGGAGGAAGAGTACTTGGAGATGATGGGGCAGACACCCACAAAGGCTCTTCTCCTACCGGTGTACAAATTCCTTAAGAAGGATGCCTTGAAGATTCGCCAAACACTGAATTCCACTCCTCCCATAGACAGGAGGATGGACAGAAAATACCAGTTGGAGAGGGAGGGAGCCGACTTTCACTTCTCCCATCCAGGCCATCAGAGGATAATTCAGCAAGCTGCTTGGGACAAGGCCAGGGTCCCTCTGTCCTCGCATCCTCCAGACAAGGACTCCAGAAAAACTGACAGCAAGGCCAAAACAAGGGTACCTGTCAGTCTCTCTGGCTATGCATTGGGCTACCTTCCAGGCATATGCTGCCGAGTACCAGAAATCACTGTGGCAGTCAGTCCTGGCTATGTCCCAGAAAGCTCCCTCTCCCTTGTCAAATGATCTGGCTAAGACTGCCAGGTCTGGGTTAGAGGCAGCTAAGTACCAATTCCAAATGGCTACTGACACCAATGACACTGCAGCCAGATGGATGGCAAATACGGTGGCACAGAGGGAGGCTTGCATGGCTCAGGGCCACAAACCTTACTCAAGATACCCAGTCTAAGGCCTTGGATTTTCCTCTAGAGGGAAACTCCCTCTCTGGGGAGTCCACTGTGGCATACATGAAGGTAGAGGAGTATAAGGCCACTTACAGAAGCAACTCTGCCAAGGAGAGAGCTTCACCGTCCACCAGGCTTTATGGAAGGGGAGGCCAGGGCAGGTCCTTTTATACTAGGCCCTTCTTCCAGCCAGTGGCCTTACCCCAGTACCAGCAGTATCCATAACAGGGATACTCCAGGGGCAGGGGTAGGAGGGGCTCAAGGCGAGTGTCCAAAGCCCAGCCTCAGCCACAATCAAAACAGACCCCCTGAGCCACAGGCTGCTTCCTCCCTACCTGTGGGAGGCAGACTGTCTCACTTCCTCCATGCCTGGCTGAATATCACCACAGACAAATGGGTTCTGGAGGTAGTGGGTCAGGAACCGTCTATGGAATTCAAATCCCCTCCTTCTCAGAAAATCAGAGTATTCAGCTCTCCCTCACTAGCAGAAAAAAAACACTGCTAGAGTCAGATGTTCAAAACCTGCTACAGCTGAAAGTAGTAGAAACCGTTCCAAAGTCTCTGAGGGGAAGGGTTTTTTATTCCAGATATTTCCTAACCACAAAGAAAAGTGGGGAGTGGCGGCCTATTCTCAATCTCGGAGCTTTAAACAAGCATCTAAAGAAACAAAAATTCAAAATGGTAACTAGCTGTGATTTTGCCAATGCTCCAAAAGGGGGACTGGCTGGCATCACTAGACTTCAAGTATGCCTATTTCCACATCCCACTAAGGGATTCTTACCGGAGATCTCAGATTCAGACTCCCTTCAGGTCACTACCAGTTTTCAACCCTGCCTTTTGGCCTTTCTTCGGCCCCAAGTGTATTCACAAAGTGTCTGGCTGCTGTAGTAGCACATCTTCGGAGATAAGGTATCACTGTTTTCCCTTACCAGGACGATTGGTTAGTGGTGGGAAAATCCCCAATGAAGGTACAGCAGGATTTAAAAGTCACCCAAGACCTCCTAGAGTCCCTGGGGTTTCTAATCAATCAATCACAAAAAGTCTGCCTTCACCCCCACACTGGTGTTGCAGTTCATAGGAGCAGAAATAGATACCTTACAGGCCACAGCCTATTTGTCTCTGGAGAGAGTACAAAGCCTTCAGTCAGTGGCAAATTCCTTTAGGTTACACAAAACAAAAACTGCAAGACAGTTTCTCCAGCTACTGGGCCACATGGCTGCTGCCATAGGCACAGTGCTCGGTTCCAGATTCCACATGAGGGACATCCAGTTCCACCTCAGGGCTCACTGGTGTCAGAAGAAAAAATGACTCACCTTAGTAATTATGTTTTTTCTAATGAGTCTTGCTGTATTCTGGCTATCGCAGTTAGCCCCAGCCTTTAAACTGCCCGGAGAACAAAGGTTAACTTTCTATGCAGAGCATAGAATGCTGAGCTCGAGCTCAGCTGAGGTCTCTGTCTGCAGCCCTTTGAAATCCAACCGTCAGATTCTTACGAGTAAAAAACTCACTAACTATCCTATGTGGAAACTGTAAAATTTTTACTAGCCAACTGGCAACAAGAGTTTTGAATTCCCAAGGAAGACTCACGTAAGGAAACCCAAAACCAATCCAAATAATAATAATAATAAAACACCCAAACAAAAAGAGGAGGGTGTAAAAGAAGCACCCCTGAGGTGCAACACTGCACCTGCCCATACACTTTCCAAAAACAGGTTCTGAGAGGGGAGGGAGGTCAGAATACAGCAAGACTCAATTACTAAGGTGTGTAATTTTTTCTTCAAACAACATGAAGTCTTGCTGTATTCTGACTATTGTAGATTACCAAGCAGTACCTCCATGGAGGAGGGACAGACCCTACTTTGGGAATAGGCTCTGAAGTACTGCTGTGCCAAACCGAGCATCACTCCTAGCCTGGATATCCAGAGAGTAATTGCTTGGTAAACGTATGGACTGTTTTCCAGGTGGCTGCTTGACAAATTTCTAAGACAGGAATATCCCTGGCAGCAGCTGTACCTCTGGTGGAGTGAGCCCTTAGGCCTGAGGGTAAAATCTTTCCTAGTTTCTCATAGCAGAATTGTATACAAGACAATCCACCTGACAATAGTTCTCTTGGTGGCAGGTTTGCCCTTTCCCACTTCACCATAAGTGAGGAACAACTGGAGGGAATCAAACCTGTGACCCTTTGTATGCTCTATGTAGTAGCTAAGGGCCCTTTTAACATCTAAACTGTGTAGCCTCCTCAGAAGAATGATCAGTGAAGAAGACAGGAACAGACAGACTGATTCAAGTGGAAATCTGAAACCACTTTGGGCAAGAACCTTCTATTGGTTCCAAGGACCACTTTATCCCTATGAAAGGAGATAAAAATCAGGTTCCACTGACAGGGCTTGCAATTCACCGACAGGTCTGGCAGAGGTAATGGCTACTAAAAACAGTTTTCCAAGTCAACTACTTAAGCTCTGCTGAGGACATAGGTTCAAAGGGAGGTTGCATAAGTTGAGCAATGCAAACATTTAAGTCCCAGGCAGGGGCAGGGTCTCTAAAGGGAGGGTTGGTATGAAGCAATCCCTTAAAAAATTTACAGAACACAGGATGAGATAGTGAGAAAGACTTCCCCAATGACAGAAAAGCAGAAACAGCTGACAAGTGCACCTTGAGAGTCGCTGGTCTGAGGCCTAAGCCATTCAAATGGACCATATAATCCAGAACTGTAAGCAATTCAGCAGTGTCTGGGAAAATATGTTTCTTGGAACACCAAATGCTGAATCTCTTCCATTTGGAGTTATAGGTTTTTCTAGTGGCGGCCTTTCGAGAGGCTTTGAGAATATCCAGACCCGCCCCCCCCCCGAGACAGATGCAAATCTGCATACTCTAACTCTTTAAGAGCCATGCCTTGAGATTGCGAGACTGAAGATTGGGGTACCAAATCCTCCCCTGAGAGGAGGTTAACAGGTTGAAATTCCTGGGAAGAGACAGGGGAAGATGGACTGCTAGGGTCAGCAACAAGGGATACCAAGGCTGTCTGGCCCAGTCTGGAGCAATCAGAATCACTTTGCAAGGTTGTGACCTTATCTTGACTAAAACTTTGAACAGTAAAGGAAAGGGAGGGAAGGCATCCAGAAATTTCCCCTCTCAGTCCAGAATCAGAGCATGGATGCCTGGATCGTCGACGAATCCTCACATTTTAGTTATCGCCTCCTCCAGACAATGCCATCGCTGGGCCTGGCACAGGCTGTTACCTCTGCAACCCATCAGCATGGCCACACCTTGGACTTGGTATTCTCGCTGGCTTGAGGTCACTGACCTCAAGACTGATCAGGGCGCTTGGTAAGATCATTGCACAGTGGAGCTCTTGTTTGGGCCCCCCCTGAGTTCAGATGGTCAGTTACCGCTTTTTAAGGGAACTGTCCCCAGAGGGACTCTTGGCGGTAGTAGACTTTTCTGGTGTGAGTGCTGCATGTTTGGTTGTCACGGGTGAGGCCATGGCATCCTATAATCTGGCAGTTTTCAAGGCACTCAATGCCACTGCACCGGTCCATATACAACCCAGGTCTTCTCGCTTGAGACCTCCATGGTTTGATAGGGCTGTCAAGGAGATGAAGAATGATAGAAATGATAGAAGGCATCCTAAAAATGGCAGAAAAAGGGGAGATATTGTTAATGGGGGACCTGAATATACCAGATGTTAACTGGAGTACCTTTACTGCAGGCACATCCAAGAGCAGGGTCATTCTTGATGCCCTACAGGGGGCATGCCTCAGACAGCTAATGCTGGAACCCACTTGGGAGGGAGCAATCTTAGACCTGGTACTCTCAATTGGGGAAGGAGAAAGGATCTCAGATTTAGAAGTGGGTAGCCATCTGGGAACAAGTGACCACCAAACAGTGTGGTTCACAATAAACACAGCCATAGAGTCAAGCCATACAAAAACAAAAGTATTGGACTTTAGGAAGGCTGACTTTGGGAAAATGAGAGAGTGCCTCAGAAAAGCACTAGCAAACGGGCAAGAAGGAGGGGGTGGAGGAACAATGGGGAATAATCAAATTAGCAACTGCAGAGGCAACAAGCCTTTGCGTGAAGCAAATCAACAAAACAAAATGAAGGAAAAAACCATTATGGTTCTCAAAAGAGGTAGCAGGGATGGTTAAGGAGAAAAGAATAGCATTCAGGAAATAAGGAAACACAGAAGGAGCAGGACAGAGAACTTTATCAGTTAAAGCAGAAGGAGGCAGGGAAAGCAGTCAGAATAGCAAAGGCACAAACTGAGGAAAAGATAACCAACTCTGTTAAGAAGGGGCTAAAACCTTTTATAGGTACATTAGAAGCGAAGAAAAACCAAGGGAGGATACAGAGACTTAATAAAGGGAGGGGAGGAATGTGGGCAGAGGATGACAGTGAAAAAGCAGGGATACTGAACAAATATTTCTGCTCAGTATTCACAATGGAAGAGGAGGAAGGTACCTTAACCAAACAAGGGAGAAACTCTGAATAGGGGGGTCAATACCAGTCCATTCACAGAAGAAATGGTTTTGAAAGAACTCTTGAAACTGAGGGTGGACAAAGCAATGGGGCCTGATGGGATTCACCCAAAAATTCTAAAATAACTAAGGGTAGAACTAGTAACACCAGACTACTCTCCAACAAATCGTGGGAGGATGGGGTGGTACCTGAGGACTGGAGGAGGGCAAATGTGATTCCACTTCCCAAAAGTGGGAGCAGGGCAGAGGCAGGAAACTATAGACCAGTTAGTTTTCACTTTAGTGGTAATGAAAATAATGGAATCACTTCTGAAGGAAAGAATTGTTGAATACCTAGAGGCCAGTGGGGCACAGGACCCAAGGCAGCATACCTCTCAACCTCCTGCCTCATAAATCAGGGACAAGGCTTAAAAAAATCAGGGACGAAGGACCAAAATCAGGGACACACCTTCAAAATTAGAGATATCCACCCAGAAAGCTGGTAGAATATGGGGCTTAGTGCAAAATGCATTTTCTAAGGAAGAACAAGTCAGTAACTTTAATGCTCGACATTATTTTGTGCTTACAATTTCCACTTTTTAGCCATGGAAACACATATTTTAGGAGGGACAGAGTAAAATGTTGAGGCAAAATCAGGGACAGTTGAGAGGTATGCAAGGCAGCATGGTCACTGTCAGACGAACGTAATAGATTTCTTTGACTGGGTGACCAAAGTAGTAGACCAGGGAGGGGCTGTGGATATGGCCTACCTAGATTTTAGCAAGGCATTTGACACAGTCTCACACAGAAGATTAATATACAAGTTAGCCAGCCTTAGAGTGGGTCCCAAGGTGGTAGCTTGGATAAAAAAAATCTGGCTGGACAACAGGACGCAAAGGGTAATAGTAAACAGAGTCCACAGTGAAGAAAGGAGGGTAACTAGCGGGGTAATGCAGGGTTCGGTACTGGGACCGGTCCTCTTTAATGTCTTTACAAGTGACATTGGAGAGCACCTGGAAGGAAATGTATGTCTCTTTGCAGATGACACAAAAATCTGCATCAGGGTTGATACACAAGGTGGGGTGGAAAGACTGAAAAGGGACTTGGAAAGGTTGGAGGAATGGTCAAATATGTGGCAGCTCAGATTCGGTGCAAAGAAGTGCAAGGTAATTTATCTGGGAAACAAAAACCCAGGGGAAGAGTACACAATGGGGGGCAAGTTAATAACAAAAATCAAAAGAGACCTAGGAGTAATTATATCAGATGACCTGAAGGTGGGCAAGCAATGTGAGAAGGCAGTAAGGAGGGGCTGGGGGGGGGGATATTGGAATGCATAGGGAGAGGCATCAACAGTAGAAAACAGGAAGTTGTTATCTCTCTGTACAGACAGTTAGTGAGACCCCATCTGGAGTACTACATGCAATTCTGGAGACCCCATCTCCACAAAGCCAGTGAAGGCTGTTCAGAGGAGGGCAACCAAAATGGTTCAGGGTCTGCACAAGAAGACATACGAGGAGAGACTAAAGAAGCTTAATATGTATACTCTTGAGGAAAGGAGGGAGAGGGGGGACGTGATAGAAACTTTCAAGTATCTCAAGGGAATTAAAGTAGAAGAGAGTAGTATCTTTCAGAAGAGATGTGCAAGAACAAGGGGACACAATTTCAAAATAGAGGGGGGACGGCTCAGAGGTAATGTTAGAAAGTATTTTTTCCACAGAGAGGGTTGTGGATGCATGGAACAGCCTTCCTGAGGAGGTTGTGGAGTCAGGAACAGTGGGAGAATTCAAGAATGCATGGCATAAGGCAATTCTAGTGGGGGGTAGGAGGAATTAAGCTTTTGGTTAACTAGAATCTTCAGCTTATCCATCAGGTAGGGAAATGGGCAGACTAGGTGGGCTAAGCGGTCCTTATCTGCCATCAAATTCTATGTTTCTAGGGGAAGAAAGTTGAGCATTGTTGGCAGAGGACCCAGTCCATGGAGGATGGACTTGCCTTGAGAAAATCATTATAATGACTGTCAAGGGGCAATCAAACATAGGAAAGCAGAGTTCCTGCCCAGGGAGATTACTGCTGGGAGGAACAGACCAGCTCAGCTATTTTGGACTGTGAACAGACTGTTGCACCCAATCTGTCAACAGCTGAAAAGGGCATTTTTCAATCGCATTCTGCAAAGAGTTTCCTCTGTTCTTCTCAGACAGGGTGTCCTCTATTCAAGTCAGGATCTCCTCAGTGGGACAAAATTTGTCCTGCAGTGGTTGGCACAGAGGCACTCCTACTGTCTGGGGGGAGTTTCGGCTAGTAGAGGTGGCTGAGGTTGTTGAGATGATTTTGAAGCTGTGGCCCACATGTTGCGAACTGGACATTGGCCTGGCTCGTCTCCTAGTGGGTGACATCGAAGCACAAGTCAGAAAGCATATGAAAACCAGAAGTAGTTGTAAAATTCTCAACAAGTGATTTATTACTAATAGAAGTAAAATAAAAAACTAAAATTGTTCAGTGTAACTATTTACAAAGGCAGTATAAACAGAGAAAGTCCATCTGGGTTTCTTAATTTCCAATCTCAGTCTCTCCCCGTCTCTGTCTCTCTCCTTTGCAAAACATTGCAGCTCTGTTTTTATAAGTCTTTGCAACCCCACCGTTAAGAAAATAGCATGCTTCTCACACAGTGTTCTTATAAGTTTCAACAAGTGCAGCAAAAAGAACATTGCGACCTAGAACTGACGTCTTGCTTACAGCTTCTCAGAGTTTGCAAACTGCTTCTCAAGTTAACCCCTTGAGTTCCAAATAGCTTTGCAATAATTTCAACAGTATAACTATATACATTTCAATAGTAAAACTATATACATTTCTAAACAAAGGGATCCCAGTATCAGTTACATTTCCACATAATAATTCACATATATTTTTATACCAGCAGATATGTGAGGGGGATAAAAGACAGAACAGCAAGTGAGGGTAGAGAGAGAGAGAGCAAGAGGCAGAAAACTGCAAGACTGTCGGGGTGATCAAGTCCTAGGTCTCATGAGAAAATATGGTTGCGCAACCAGAGAAGAGACAGAAAGGAGAGAATAGAACAGATCCTTGCATTTAAACTTTCCAGAACTGGGACAGGGCCCTATTCAACCCTGTCATATACGACCCCCCCCCCAAGAGGGAACCGTTTTACAAAAACAGGTTTCCAAAACTTTCTTTAAATTTGCCTTTAACATGACAGTAGCTTATCTTTATAGTTCAGTGCATGTGCAGCATATCAAACAGAAGTTTCAAACTCTCACATATTTTTCCAACCTTCGGAATTCTCAATTCCTGAACTATATCTAGACAGAAAATCAGCATTGACATTCTCTTTCCCAGATTTCTGCATCACTTTAAATTTAAATGGTTGTAGTGCCAGGTACCACCGTGTGATTCTAGAATTCTCATCCTTTATTTAGTTAAGCCAACAGAGAGGACTGATCTGTTACAAGTACAAAGTCATCTCCTAGTAAGTAAAACTTAAAGGACTCCATTGCCCACTTTGTTGCAAGACATTCCTTTTCAATGGTGGAGTACCTTTTCTCTCTGTCATGCAACTTCCTACTAATATAGAAAATAGGATGTTCTTTCCCATCTATATGCCGACTCAAGACTGCACCTAGGCCTACCGCTGATGCATCTATAACAAAAATGGTTTCTCAAAGTCTGGGCTTCTTAAAACAGGGGCTGAACATAATGCAGCCTTAATAGCTCGAAAAGCTTTGTTACACTCTGGGGTCCATTTCACATTATTCGAGTACCGTTTCTTCATGAGATCAGTAAGGAGAGTAGCTAACTGGGAAAAGCTGGGAACAAATCTCTGATAACCAGCTAGCCCTGATAATGACCAGACATGTTGCTTGGTTTTGGGGACAGGGCTGTTAGCTACAGCTTCTATCTTGGAAACTTGTGGCTTGACTTCTCCATTTCCCAAAACATAGCCCCAATATCTGGTTTCCTGCATGCCCAATGCACACTTGGTAGGATTGTCAGACCTGCCTTTTTGATTGAATGGATAACTGCTCATAGGTGTTCCAGGTGGCTTTTCCAGTCTGGATTATACACCACGACATCATTCAGGTAAGCAGCACAATAACCAGTGTGAGGGGATAAAATTACATCCATGTACCAGTGGAATGTAGCGGGTGCGCCATGTAAACCAAACTGCATGGTGGTGAACTGACAGAATCCTACAGGAGTGGTAAATGCAGTTTTGTTTCTGGATTCTTTAGCTAGGGAGATTTGCCAGCAACCCTTGGTGAGATCAAGAGTACTGATATACTTGGCACTCCCCAGTCTGTCCACCAAATCATCTGTTCTGGGCATACGATAACTGTCAAATTCTGACACTTGATTAAGTTTCCTAAAATCAAGGCAGATTCTTGCACCTCCTTTTCTGTTTACACTCACCATTGGTGATGACCACACACGTCTCGACTCTTCTAGGATACCCAATTCTTTCATTTTATGTATTTCCTTAACCACGTCAGCTCTTAACCGCTCTTGTAATCTGTATGTTATTTGCCTAATAGGGCGAGCATTGTTTGTCACTATTAAGTGCTTGATACCTTTAGCTCGGCCTGGCTCTGTGGTAAAAGTACTATTAAATGTCTTTAGCAAGTTACAAATTTCTGCAGTTTGTTTGGAGGTTAAGGCAACATTCACCTTGGCAGCATCAGCAGTTACAGTTTGCTCCAATATATCATAAGCTACATAAATATCTTCTTTATCAGTTTCCGGTAAAATTAGCAAAACAGCTTTTGGTGTTTTTTCAACCGACTTCTTGAGGAGGTTAGCATGGTACATCTTAGTAGGATTTTTCCTATCAAGGGTCTCAATCTCACAGTTAACTGAGCCAGTACATCTAAGCGCCTTACAAGACCCTTGCCACTTCATTACCAGTTTATTTTCTGTAGTGGGTAACAGTAACAAGACCTTTTCACCTGGCTCAAAAACTTTTTATTTTACCCCATGGTCATAATACAACTTCTGCTGGTTTTGGGCCTCTTCCTCTTTACTATGAGCGATTTCAACATAATTTGCAAGCTTCTTTTTCAGGGCGCACATATAAAATGTAATAGATTGTTTTTGATGGGGTTATCTTCCCAGGTTTCTATTATATCATATCTAGTGGCCCTCTAGGTTGTCTACCATACAGCATTTCAAATGGTGAAATACCTGTTGATGCCTGTGGCACTTCTCTGTAAGCAAAAAAGCAGGTAAGGTAAGTACTGGTCCCAGTCTTTCCCTTCCCCTTTTACAAACATTTTTAACATGCATTTTAGGGTTTGATTAAAACGCTCAACAAGACAGACTGAGGGTGATAAGGGGAGGTTGTTCTGGCAGTGATACCTAGTAGTCTGTATAGCTCCTTCAATAATGCAGCACCAAAATTACTACTCTGATCAGTAATCTCTTTTGGTATGCCCACCCTGCTGAAAATTTTGGTAAGCTCTACTGCCACTTTTGGGGCTGTGAGTACGCATTGGAACTGCCTCTGGGTATCGAGTAACATAGTCACATACTACCAAAATGAATCCATTACCCTTTTACTTTTGTTTAAGGGGCCAACCGTATCCATTGCAATTCTCTCAAAAGGCACATCTATCAAAGATAGGGGCACCTTGTCTTTTTTAGTCACTGGGGCTACTTTCTGACACTCAGCACAAGAACTGCAATAGGTAGCAACATCTTCATGAATGCCAGACCAGTAAAATCTGTACATCAATCTGGAAAGGGTGAGATCCCTCCCAGAGTGACGAGCCATAGGACTATCATGTGCCATCTGTAACAACGCAGAGCTATACTTTTGCGGTATAACCAATTGTTCTATCCGGTCCTGTGTCTGAGGTTTAACCCAAACTCTGTACAGTAGCCCATTACATTTTTTAAACATAGGTCCACCCTATTTTGGTTTCACCCAGAGCTGCTTAAAATAACCTTGGAGAGAAACATTGTTAGCTTGTTCTGAAACAAAATCATAATCAGTCTAGTTTCAGCATTTTCATATGTTAACCCCTTATGTCCATCAGTCTTTTGCTGCCACTGTTTCTTCAAGTGTCGTCTTTCTTTCCTGGATTTCCAGATTTTGGAGTTGTGCTCAAACAAGTCCGAATCAAAATCAGCAAAAGGAAAAGACTCCCTGCCATCTGAGATTTTCTTTGCCTGAGCTCTTCTCACCAAAGCTGCTGAAACATCAAGATTTACTCCCCCTATTAATAATAATATCTTTATTTGTATAGTGCCTTTCAGATATCAAGGGGCTGAACATTCAAATTAATAACATAGTAAAAATCACAATTCAGACAGCTATACAGTGAAAATCACAGCTAAAATCAGTTTGGGGTATGCTTGGCGCCACAGGTGGGTCTTTAGGGCCTTCTTAAAGCCCTCCACGGTCGTGCACTCCCATAACTGACGGGGTAGAGAATTCCACAGGGCTAAGGCCGCATGCATAAATGCATGGGCCCCCAATGTCTTCAAAGATACCTTGGGAATCTCCAGCAACCCCTTGTCAGCTGAGCACAGCGGTCGCCCGGGGCAGTAGGGAGACAGAAGCTCTTTCAGATAGACCGGGCCCTGTCCATGTAGGGATTTATAGTTCAGAAGCCCGACCCTGAACGTGATCCGCCACTGAATAGGCGGCCAGAGCAGTTCGCGCAGCACCGGTGTGATGCGACACACCCGTGGGGTCTCCGTCAACAACCGAGCTGCAGTGTTCTGCACTAGCTGCAAGCAGTGGATATCAACCCCCATTAGCCCTACGCACAGGGAGTTGCAGTAATCAAGGCGCAAGGTCACAAAGGCATGGATCAATGTAGGAATGTCGCTGGACGGAACTAGGTGCTCGAGCCTGGTGATGTTCCTCAGATGGTAAAAAGAGGACTTGACGACTGCAGACACCTGAGATCACAGCGTCAGCCCATCGTCAAGAATCACACCCATTCAGAGGAAGGAAGCTGGGAATCTCCCAGACAAATTCCGGAAGGTTGACCAGCCCCCAACCCCTCTGTCCGGCGGCTCAGATCCACAACCATCACCTCAGTCTTTCCTCGAGTTCAACTTCAACCAGCTGGAATTTATCTAGTCCTGTATTTCAGCGAGGTAGTTGTTAAATACCAAATGTGCACTATCTTGGTAGAGTGCAAAAGAGAGGTAGAGCTGGGTATCATCAGCATAGCAGTGAAACCTCAGCCCATACCATCTTACAATGTCTCCGAGGGGCAGCATATACACCGTGAACAACATGAAGGACAACACCAGGCCCTGAGGGACCCCACATGACAGAGAGAATGGGTCTGAGGAAAAAATTTCCGACACCACCCTCTGAGTTCTGCCACTGAGGAAGAATTTAAACCACCTGAGAACTGTACCCGAGAGGCCACAGATGAACCTCAGGCATTCAAGGAGCACCCCATGGTCCACGGTGTCAAAAGCTGAAGAGATCAAGCACTACCAAGATAGAATGGCGTTTCTGATCTCTCGTCATCAAGAGATCACCGAGCACCCAAACTAGAGCAGTTTCGATACTATGCCTCTTATGAAAACCAGACTGGAGAGGTTAGTCGATGTCGTGGATGGTGCAAACAGATTGGAGAGGTTTGTAGATGTCGTTGATTAACTCAGTAAATCCTGGAAAGTCATTTCCAATAATCACAGGTAAAGGTAACTTAGGTACCACCCCCACTTTCATTTGGTGTGATACCCCATTAATAGTGAGAGTCACTTGGCTGGTGGGATGGTATAGAGTGCCCCCGTGGATGCAAATGACACCAGTACCTGGTTCTTTTGGACACTGTTTTCCCAGCACTTCAATATGCGCTCTGGTTTGTCTACTTCCCAAATCAGTAAGTCCCTTCACAATCTTTTCTCCCACCTTCACATCTGTTAAATACTTGCCCCAATTTGCTAAGGACAAATCTGCTCCAGCGTCACTCTTCTTATGGCAATTTCTTGCAATATGACCTGGCTTATTACAGTTTTAGCAAATAACGTCTTTGGGCACATGATTTGTTATCCCCCACCAGAGTTCTTATCAGACTTTTAGTTTAAATGGGGGTTAAAAAAAAAAAAAAAGCGTCTTACCGGTGCTTGGCTGTTACCTTGCTGCTGTGGCATACGTCTGGCCATTTGGCAGTCTTTTGGCCAAAGAAACAGCCTTTTCCCCACTTTCTGGTCAGTGTTCCATTACCCAGAGCTGTACATCTGTAGGCTGGGTATTGATGAATTGCTCCATTGCAAATGTGTCGTTCTGTGGGACTGCTTTCCTCTCTGGTTGCAGCCATTTTAGTAGAAGTTCCCCGAGTCGGGTGAAGGCTTCGAGGACTGTCAACTGAGCTGTACTTCAGAGATCAAAATCTCTGCCTGTAGGTCTCTCCTAAGATGTCATACTTTTTAAGGATTTCGCTTTTCACCAGGTCACAATTTTCTGACTGCAGTGTCCATATTGCTGTAAGCAAGTTGGGCTTTCCCTGTCAGGTAAAGTACCAGTCTGATTGCCCATTGCTGCTTTGGCCATTGGCAGGCTGCGGCAACCCTTTCAAAAGTTGTCAGGTATGCTTCAATATCATCGGAGGGACACAACTTTGTAAGTTTAAGGTAGCTGAAGTTGTTTGGCACTGATCCAGCAGAGTAACAAGACACAAATCCTCCAGCTTTGACCTGCAAGACACCCATTAATCGCTGCATCTCTTCTTTGCTGTTCAAGTTGTTGCATTTTTTTTTCCTCTGTGCTTCTAAGCGTTGAATCTCTTTCTCGCTGCTTCTCAGTCTCTTTTTGTTGTATAGCCCACCATATGAAAAAGTCAGGCTTTCAGGTTCTGCCACTGCATGTTCTTTTTCTATAACTGGTGCTAGCTGTACAGTCTCAGCTTGGACTTCTGTCTCTGCTAGTTTGGCTGCCATTCTCCTGGTAACCACTCATGGGCTTTCTGCTGCAGAATCCATACCTTTCTTCCATGCTTCCCTGGTACAAGGTCTAGTACCCACGCACAAAACTCCTAGCTTAGAGAATGTACAGTGTAAATCCCACTTAGGCTGACACCATCTGTCGTTGAGGCACAGGTCAGGAAGCATAGGAAAACCAGGAGCAGTTGTAAAATTCGCAATATATGATTTATTACTAATAAAAGTAAAATAAAAAATAAAATTGTTCAGTATAACTATTTGTAAAGGCAGTATAAACAGAGAAAGTCCATCTGTGTTTCTTCTCAGTTTCCACTCAGTCTCTCCTTTGCAAAACACTGCAGCTCTGTTTTTATAAGTCTTTGCAACCCCCGTTCGTTAAGAAAACAGCATACTTCTCACAGTGTTCTTGTAAGTTTCAAGTGCAGCAAAAAGAACACTGCGACCCAGAACGGACCTCTTGCTTACAGCGTCACAGAGTTTGCAAACTAACTTCTCAAGTTAACCCGTTGAGTTCCAAAAAGCTCTGCAATCATTTCAACAGTAAAACTATATACATTTTTAAACAAAGGGATCCCAGTATCAGTTACCTTTCCACATCGTAATTCATATATTTTTATACTAGCAGATATGCAAGGGGGAGAAAAGACAGAACAGCAAGTGAGGATAGAGAGATAGTGAGAGGCAGAAAATTGCAAGACTGTCGGGGTGATCAAGTCCTAAGGTCTCAAGAGAAAATTTGGTTGCACAACCAGACAGAGAAGAGATAGAAAAGGAGAGACTAGAACAGATCCTTGCATTTAAATTCTTTCTCCAGAACAACTGGGACAGGGCCCTATTCAACCCTGTCACAGAGGGATGTGCCAAGACCATCTGTCCAGTGTTCACCAGGATAGTCTGGTGCTTGTTCTCAGAAGGGTGTTTTCCCCAGACGCCTTGAAGGAGATGTTGGTGAGGCCTCTTCTGAAGAAACCATCACTCAACCCCGAAGTCCTGGCGAATTATAGACTTATCTCCAACCTCCCATTCTTAAAGGAACGCTGTTGAGAAAGTGGTGGCCCTGCAGCTCGAGGAACGCCTCTTGGCCTCTGACATATATGAGCCATTCCAGTCCAGTTTCAGATCTAGGTATAGCATTGAGACAGTGCTAGTTCAGGTGCAAAATTACCTCCTCAGAGTGAGGGATACAGGAGAAAAGTACAGTTACCTAAGAACTTACCAAAACGGTAGATCTTTGAGAGGCGCTCTTGCAGCAGGTATTCACAAGTAGGACTAAGCCACCAGGCATCAGGACCCTACAGAAAAATCTCTAGCTAGCAGTCTGGCAGGGACTGCCCCCACATCAGGTGACCAGCGTCATCCGACGTCAGTATAAAAGGGGCGGTCTCGACGCCCGCCCTCCAGTTCTTTCCCGCCAAGAGCCAAAGGTCTGACAGGGGAGAAGAGGACATGGCCCCCATATCTGAAAGAAGAAATTGAGGGGTTGGAGGGAGGAAAAGGTAATACCTACTGCAACCACCTCTCTGAAAGATCTACCGTTATGGTAAGTTCTTATGCAACTGTACTATCTTACTTCGAGAGGGCTCTTGCAAGTAGGTATTTACAAGTAGGACCGAGTCCCAAGCAGTCTGGAACAAAAAGAAAGTGGGAGGAGAAAACACCATCCACAAAGGCTGAGCTTCTAGACAGGGATCATGAAAGGATTCCCTGCAGAACAGCTAGCCCGAAGCCTGCTCTACGGCGAGATGCAATGTCCAAACTGTAATGTTTTGTGAAGGAATGGATGGATGTCCAAGTTGTGGCTGCACAAATCTCAGCTGCTGACACATTCTTAAAGCAAGTGGCAGAGGCCGTAACCCCTCTAGTGGAGTGGCCTTTGATGCGACCTGGAAGAGTCTTTGATACTTGTCGTAACAGAAAGTGATACAATTGGCCAACCATCTAGAAAGGCATTGCTTGGAAACAGGGTTGCCTTCTCTTTTATGAGCGAAAGACAGAGTGTTGGTCTTTTTCTGAGATAGTCCTATGAGCGTAGTATCTGAGAATTCTATGTACATCCAGGGTATGGAGGAGGTACTCTCCTTGATTGGAGTGCTCCGTGAAGAAGTTTGGAAGCTCGATGGACTGATTCAGAGTAGATACAGCCACCACTTTCAGAAGAAATTTAGGATTAGTACACATGGCCACTATATCCCTGTGGAAAATCAAATAGGGGATTTTACACATCAGGGCTAGCAACTCAGAAATCCTCCGAGCTGAGGTAATGGCCTCCAGAAATAAAGTCGTCCAAGAAAGAAACTTTAGCTCTGCCTCCGCTGCGGGTTCGAAAGGGAGGCAGAGTAATCTTCTTCAGAATGAAATTCAGGTCCCAAGGGGGAGCAGGGTTGCGAATCGGGGGTCTTAGGTGCAAGACCCCTCGCAGAAAAGTCTTGGAGACTCCTAGTTGTGCAAACATCTTGCTCCCGAAAAAGATGTTAGGCCAAAATGGCTGCCATATGTACTTTCACGGACGAATAACCAAGGCCCAAGTCGTACAGATACCTAAGGTAGTCCAGAACCTTATTTGCTGGACAAGAAAAAGGTTCTAGGTTATTAAAACCCACCCAGATAGTGAAGCGTTTCCACTTCATGGTGTAAGTGGACCTGGTGGAAGGCTTTCTGGCCTCCACCAGGGTATCTGCTCCCTGGAGGGAACTCCAAAACGTGCTTTAGCTACGTCTGAAGGAGCCACGCGTGAAGGTGAAGAGACTTGAGGCCTGGATGGACCAGGGTCCCCTGCTTCTGCGTCAGCAAGTGCTGCGACAGTGGTAGAGGAAGAGGAGGTTCCTCGGAAAACTGTTGCAGAAGAGAACCAGACTTGCCTTGGCCAAAAAGGAGCAATGAGAATCATTCTCGCCCCTTCCGACCTTAGCTTGTTGAGCACTCTCGGGATCAGAGGAACCAGAGGGAAGGCATAAAACTTGTCCTTCCAGCACAGAGACAGCGCATCCCGACAAAAAACGTTTCGCCCTGGAGTGAGCAAGCAGAAGACAGGAAGTTTGGCGTTGTCGGGGTTGGGGAAAAGTCCATTTGAGGGGTCCTCCAATGCTGGAAGACGTCGTTTAACACAACCTGGTCTAGTTCCCACTCATGGGACTTAGCCGATGAGCTACTTAAAGCGTCCACGAGCGTGTTCTCCATCCCCGGCACATAGACAGCCATCATCAAATGAAGGCTGTGCTGGGACGCCAAGTGCCAGATTCTCATGGCTTCCTGGCAGAGGGGATAAGAACAAGTTCCTCCCTGTTTGTTGAGGTACCAGACAACACAAGTCTGATTGTACCAGAAGATGACCTGGAAGAACAACCAGAAGGAGAGCCTGGAGGGCATAAAGGACTGCCCTCAGCTCGAGGACATTTATATGGAGACCCTCTTCGAACTGAGACCAGCTGCCCAGAGTCCGATAAGACCCGAGATGGGCACCCCAGCCTGCCCCTGACACATCCGTCGTCAGGGTCTGGGTGGGACCGTACAGAACGGGGTCTCCAGATTGAAGTGATCTGCAACCGTCCACCACTATAAGTCCCTGACCATAGGATCAGTCACCAGGATCTTGTGATCCAGGTCGTCCTGGGACTGATCCCACTGAGTCCGTAGGGTCCACTGAGAGATCCTCATGTGGAGATGAGCTAGTGGGATGGTCGGGATGGCAGCTGCCATCAGGCCGAGAAGGCAGAGGACCTTCCTGGCTCCAACCCTTCTGAGACCCAAAATGAACCGAGCCTGGATTGACAGTGTCTCAGCTCTGTCTGTCCGGGGCCAAAAAGGCCTTGCCCAGGGTCGTGTCCAACACTGCCCCTATGAACTGCAGCCATTGGCAAGGGATCAGATGGGACTTGACAAGGTTAACTGTAATATCCAGGTTGGTGAAAACTTGAAGGGTGAGAGAAAGGGAGCCCAAGAGTTCCTCCCTGGATGGGGCTGCCAGAAGCCAATCGTCCAGGTAGGGGAAGACTTGGACCCTCCTTGGTACACAGGAAGGCTGCCACTACCGCCAGGCATTTGGTAAATACTCAAGGGGCCGAGGACAGACCAAATCGGAGGGCCCTGAACCGGTAGTGGAACCCCTGAAAACAAAAACTGAGGTACTTGCAGTGGGAGAGGCAAATGGGGATATGGAGGTAGGCATCCTGCATATCCAGGGCGCATAGCCACAGGCCCAGCCTAAGCATGGGAAGAAGGCTCTGAAGGGACAGCATTCAGAACCGTTTGTATTCCACAAACTGAGGGAGCTGAGGTCGAGAATGGGCCTCAGATCTCCAGTTTTCTTTGGTACTAGGAAAAAGTGAGAACAGTAACCTGTCCCCTGAAGATGGAGGACAGGATCTATTGCCTCTTTCAACAGAAGAGAGTGCATCTCTTCCAGTACCAATTGCAGATGAGTAGGGGAGTACGATGAGGGAGGGTGTGGTCTGTGAGGTGGTTTTTGAATTAATTCTATTGAGTGTCCTGCTGCAATCAGCTGGAGCACCCAGGCGTCTGTTATCCACTCTCAACCCGGTAGATGGGAGGAGAATCTCCCCCTACCGGTTCCTCTGAACTGGACAGCAGTGGGAGGGGCAGGGAGTCAGCAGGCAGAGGTCCCGGGAGCTTTCTTGCTTGGGGGGGGGGGCGCCTTGGCAGCTGGTGTGGCCTTGCGTTTATTGGGATGTCTGGATTGCATCTGCTTAGCCCTTTGGCGGTTGGGGTGCCAAAAGAACCATTTCTGCCCTTGAGAGGGTTTGTACATTGTCTGAACAGACAATGCCAAACCCTTCTCCTGTAATTCGGTGATTATGTCCTTGACATCACCGCCAAACAGCACAGACCCTCTGAAGGGAGCATCGTGGACAGTCAATTGTACTTCAGGGGCCAGACCTGACACTCTGAGCCAGGCGTGACGCCGCAAGGATACGGCGAAGGCAGAGCTCCTACCTGCTGTGTCCACAGGTCGAACGCACGGAGCGGACAAGATCTTTCAGTTCCTGCTTAGTTTGGGAGTCTGGAAGGGAGTTCAGTTTTTTTTAATTTATTTTATTATAGCAGTTTTTACACACGTCAAGACACTGTACAATGTGTTGAGATAGAAAAGGTAGTAGACAGCAGCATAGAGCAGTCAGTAAAATCATCCTTCCTAGGGATATAAATATAATTGAGCAATTACCATTGGCTAACATCTCCATGATATCATTCTTACTTTGGGGTGGAAAAAGTCCATCTTTTAACTTTGTAGTTAAATCAATATTTACCATAACATATAGGGCCCTGAAATATAAAATGCTAGTTTAACTCCCTTTAGACATTAATTGTTACTCTCTCTCTCTCCCCCCCAACCCACTCGTCCCCTTATGCGAGTAAATCTGTTATCCCCCTGCCAATTCGATAAATTAAGGGCAAATGGTAGCGTCCACCGCTGAATGATAGAGTACCCACTTCTGCCATTTAGACATGTAAGATGGATTTTTTATTTTGTATCTTTACATTAACACTTTCTAATTGGTATAAATCAGACATTATAGATCTCCATTCCTCCACTGTTGGTATCTGTGCCGACATCCATAGTCGGGTTATAGATTTCTTAGCAGCTAATAAACATTCTGGTAAAAGAGTATTAACCCACGGAGGAGTGTGGTCTGGAAAGATCCCCAGTAAAGTCTGTTTGGCTGTTAATTGAACTGACTGACTAAACAAAGTAGTAAGTTAAATCTGAATGGTAAGCCAAAAAGGCATCAAATTGGGGCAGAGCCAAAAAATATGACCCAGGGAAGCCCTAGGGCAACAGCAACCTCTCCAACAAACCCCAGATTTATCTGGAAGGAATTTAAGGAGGACCACTGGTGCTCGAAAGTAGCGGGAGCGGCATTTCCATGCAAATTCCCGCCATAAAGGAGATGAGGTCTTCACCACCCTCAAGGCCAACCCCAGCCATGTCTCCATGGATATTTCCAGAGATAAGTCTCTATTCCACTCCTGTAGGATAGAGGCAGTAGATACATGCTGTTTGTTTCTCAACCCTTTATAAAATAGTTCCTATGATATGTGTTCCCAGGTTCCCTCGAGTAGCATCAATAAATAATTTTAGTAAATCAGGAGTCGGGGAAGGCATATTAACCTGGATAATCCTATTTCATAGTATATGGTTACAAACCTGGAAGTAACCACATAGGTCTGAGTTACGGAGATTGTATTGGTATTGTAACTTTTCAAAGGGGGGAATCTCTTGAGGGGAGAGAAATTGGAAAACATGAGAAAGTCCCAATCTTCTCCAAGTGGAAAAGACCTGATCCATAAAAATAGGAACAAATGTCTCATCCTCAGAGATTAGCTTACAGTATTCATAAATGGTACAGGTTGGACCAGACTGTCTCGTGCATCTTCAAAGTTTATGTTAGGCCATAATGGTGGTGAAGGCTCTGGATGGCACCAATCTCTCATCTGAAGAGAACAAAATCCTCTTAATGTCAAAAAGGTAATTCAAGTGGAACTCGAGGGTTTTCCAAGGAGACTCATAAGACTCTGCCAACCAGAAAATTAGTATCCTGAGGAGTGCTGACTTGGTGTATAAATGAAAGTCCGGGAGGTTGAAACCCCCCTGGGCCAAGGATAGTTTAAGGATCGATAACCTTATTCTTGGCCGGCTCCTGCCCCAAATGAAACTGGATATCATCTATTCCAGGACTTAAAATAATAAGTTGAGGGGAAAAAAGGACTATTCTGGATCAAATACAGTAACCTGGGAAGGATCAGTCTATATGATCTCTACTCATTGGTAAAAGGGGGAAAAAAAAAAACAAAAAACACAGTGGACCACCTGTCAAGGTCAGACTGAATTAATAACGCAAGAGGCTCATAATTTATAGTGTCCAGGACCTCCGTATCTAAGGGGACTTGAAGACCCAAGTATTTAATCTTGATTGACAACCATTTAAAGGGATAAGCCTTTTTTAATTGTGAAGGAGGGCGATAATTAAAGGCCAAGATTTCCGTTTTGGCCACGTTTAACCTGAATCCTGCTATTCTTTCAAACGGATTCATTACAGTCCACATTGCAGGAATAGATATAGTCGGAGACAATAAGGTTAACAAAATATCATCCGCTAACATACTAAGTTTATACTCCTGTTGACCTATTGATATACCTTCCACCGTGATCATAGCCCTCAGCACAGACGCCAAAGGTTCGAGATAGAGAGCAAAGAGGTAAGGAGACAAGGGACACCCCTGTCTCATTCATCTCCCCAATTGGAGCGGGGCCGACAGGGTACCATTGACGGACATAAGCCTTCGGGGACCTGTAAAGATGAATTAAACAAGTTATGAACGAGGAGGGGGAAAAAAAAAAATGCCCCAAGGGTGTCCCACAAAAATGACCACGAGACACAGTCGAAAGCCTTTTCAGCATCGAGGCTAATAAATACTGATGGGATTTTTCTAGTATGGACATATTCCTGTAAAACCAGGGTCTCGCGAATATTATCTGCAGTATTCCTATTTTTAATGAAGCCGGATTGATCGGGGTGGATAATCTTTGGGATGATAAATTTTAATCTGGAAACCCAAATAGCCATGAAGATTTTCTAATCTACATTTAAAATAGAGATAGGGCAGTAAGATCCAGGGTCTGTAGGATCCTGATGTGGTTTAGGTATGGGGCAGTTGTTGCATAATCCCATGATGGAGGGGACATACCACCCCGAGATATCTCATTAACTAAGAATAGTAGTTTTGGGGCTAGTTCCTTGATAAACATTTTGTACCACTCCGATATAACCATCAGGACTGGGGCAACACCCAGAGTTAAGAGATTTTATTGTCTGTTATTTCAGACTGGGAGATGGGAGATTCAAGTGAGCGAATTTGAAGTGGAGACAATTTTAGAAGGTTGGCTTGGTTTAGAAAGTGAGAGGGATCAGATGAGGTCGGAGACAAATCTGGGGACTATAACTTAGCATAACAGTCTAAAAAAGCCTGTAAAATATTGCCATCAGTGTGGAGCGATTTCCCTGTAGTAGGGTTTTTGAGCTTAAGGATAGTAGAGGAGTGTTTTCTGGAATGAAGCTTTTGCGTTAGTTTCCTAACCCCCCTTGGGCCACCCTCGTGGACTGTCTAAGATAAATTAGGGATTGTTGTATTTTATTATCTATAATTTTTTGTAAAGCCGCCTTAGTGTCTCGAATTAAGTTTTGCAGGTCAGCATCGCCCACTCTGTATAGCATTTGGTAATTTAGTAATTGCTCCAACAACATGCGATATTTAGCCTCCCTTTCTTTATTCCTTTTTGTGGTATATGCTATCATTTCCCCCTGGATTGTTACCTTCATCACATCCCACTGGATCACTTCAGAAATGTCTGGGGAAGAATTCTCAGAAAAAAATTGGGGGATTCTGGTTTTAATTTCCTCCTGGAATTCTTTAACTAAAGTTAATGGCTCAGTCTCCACAGGGTCTTTTTCTTCTCTCTACCCATGTCTTCCTTCAAGATCAGGGGGTGGTCAGATAATATTTTCGGGCCTATAGAGATATCCTGGACCGTTGATAAATGTTCACGATACCACAAAATAGTCTAATCTAGAATAAGACTTAAACCTGGGGGAATAATAGGTGTAACCAGGTGCAGAGGGGAATATGCGTCTCCACACATCTACAAAACCTTGGTGATCCATGGTATTTTTGAACTGTTTTGTGGTTGTAGAGTTCCTATGTCACTGCTGGTTAGACAGTCAATATGTGGTGTTGGGGTCAAATTAAGATCGCCCCCTAAAATTAACTGGCCATGAAAGAGGTCCAACATTGTTGATATTAATCCCAGCAATGTTGGAAATTTTGTCTGAGAGGGGGAAGTATACACTGGCTAAGGTGACCTTCTGGCCATATAAAAGGCCCTTGACTATTACATATCTACCTTGGGCATCAATGTGTGTTTGTAATATTTCCAGAGGAGTATTTTGGGGAATTATAATAGCTGCCCCTCTTTTTTAACCCCTCTAGTGCGATGATGCCACAACCCGGTACTTATTTCCCCATTTTAATATAAGGTGCTCAGTGTCTGAGAGATGAGTCTCCTGAAGAAAAATAAGATCTGATACTTGTTTGTTAAGATACTGCATAAGGTGGGCTCTTTTGATGGGGTCATGGAGACCATTAATATTTTGTGACAATTTTAACTGGATTGACGTCATATTGTTTGCTTAGTATTTTAGTTAAAATTTGTTTTGTCCCCAGGGTGAATGAAGAGATATCAGTCCAGACCACACTCCTCCAGGGACCATGGTCCAGCTGTCGAAGAAAAGCTATCCACCAACTGCTTTTTAAAATATGTAAATCAATGAAGCACAGCTGATTAACAAATATTCCTGACATGTGTGTCCCCCCCCCATCCCCCATTCATAACCAAGATCTATTTGGTAAAATATCCTGTAGTTATCTGGAAACAAAAAAAAAAAAGGTAGGCCAAGGCATTTGGCATTTAAAGCAATTTGTCTTAATTCCAGATATCTGTATAGAGCTAAGAGAAAGTTTCCCCAACCCCCAGTTAAACTCTGAATATCATGGGTCAAATAGCCCATGGCTAACGCACAAAAACTAGAACTACAAGTAACCCTAATAACCTTAACCAAAACTATATACAATATGACTCCCAAGTGGGAGGTGCTCTTTCTGAGCTCCCCCTCAGACATCCTGTCCTGATTTCCTAAGGAAGTAGGACAGGAATGTGGGTCTCCACCGGCAAACCTAGAGATTAAAAACCCCAGGATTAACAGTAGGGCCCCTAGTGGAGTGGAACAATTACCACTCCCTGGTGGAACCGATATATCTTGGGTCATCTACCGATCATTCCCCAAATGAGGCTGTCCAGCCAAAATTCTGATACTCAATTGGCCACGATATCTTGTAGAGTATTGTAAGGGTATGTTAAGATGGACTAAAATAGTACTCAAAGGCTGGAAAAGATAATGTAACTTTAGATACCATATCTACTTATAGCGTGGTGTAAGCATGTAAAATAAAACCCCTTTAACATTAGGTAACAAAGAGATGATCTTTAGTCCTTCATAAAATTTTACCTTCCCCAGATCAAATATATGGAAACCAAACCCTTCAAAATATCCAATTAATTCAGTGAGAAGGGAGTCCAGTTTTGATTCCATCTGATTAAGGATAGCCTTCAGGTAATCCCCCATGTGGCCGCCGAATCAGCCTTGGGGTGAAGGTTGAAGTCCTTCCCCTCAGGAGCCTGGTATAGCCTGTCTGCCTTCCGAGGAAGGGTGGCTAACAAGGAAGGTTTATTTTTATTTTATTTATTTAGTTTTTGTTGACCGTGTAAGTGCACTAGACAAATCCTGCCTATTTTCAGGCACGACCCGGGGGAGGGGGATACAGATGAATGCCAACTGACCTTCAACCAGATTAAGCTGTTGGTGATATTTTTTTAGTGAATGAGGGAAATTTGGCCAGGACACCGGGGAAATTCCCCTGCTCTTTTCGATAAGTGCCATGGGATCTTTAACATCCACCTGAACTACCACCAATCCAGGCAGATGGGACCTCGGTTTAACGTCTCATCCGAAAGACTGCACCTCAGAAGTGCAGCACCCCTCTCATGCTGCACTACAGTGTCAGTACTGGGATATTAACCCAAGTGCCAGATGTGGGAACTGAACCCACAGCCCTTTGATCTCCCTCAGAGGTGAGTGTGCTACCTACTGAGCCACTGACACTGACAACTGACAGGTTGCTTCCAAATAGTGGAAACAAGATCCGCATGAGGCTCTATCCAGGGTGGGAGAAGTCTCCGGGAGATCCAGATGGGCCTCGAGCTTCTTACGCTGGGAATCTGGCTCCACTGATTGCCACTCACATGTAGCATGGATTTTCCTCAGCAGCTCCACAAAGGAAGGGTCTTCCGGAGGGGACTTCGGAGAACCTTGCAGCCTGGTCTATCTGGAGTGCGGGGCTCGTCCTCTAGGTCAGAGCATCCAGAGTCCAAATCCGACACTGAAGACTCTGATGATGCAGAAGAAGAAGAAGAAGAGAAGTCCTCCCTAGGAGGAGGAGGATCGCCCTCTCTGAGGTTTCCCCAGAGGAGCGTGTCCTCCCTGGCCCAAGAGCCAGAAGGTTTAGCTCTGGTGTCAGGCAGAGGTAGGGGAGTCTCTTCGCACCAACGTAAGGGGTCTGGCATCGGGACTAGCATCGGTATACGTTTCTCGACCTCTTGGGTGATGTGTTTTAACCTCAGCCCACCAGGAGGCCAAGACCTCCCTCAAGTATACCTGAGGCTGCGGGGTAGGTGGAGGAGGGGGGCTCGGATACGGGTAACCTGGAAACCTGTAATAAGGGTACCCATAACATGATGGTGGGAGGCCCGGCATCAGGTAGTGCGGCGTCAGGCACTGAGGAGCCAGATATTGCAGCATCAGGTATGCCGGCGTCAAGTATCCTGACGCCGGAGGCTCTGAAGGGGTAGGAGATCCCAGTATCGGCCCTGCAGGCAGACCAGACGGATCAGGCGTCGGCCTAGAGGGGGACCCAATGGGGAGTCCGGGAACCCAGAAGGCTCTGACAGTCTTGTCAGGAAGCTGTATGCAAGAGGGTGAAGTCGGGTTGTCTGGTGTCGGGTCTGGCGTCTGAGGATCTGGCGTTTGGCAGGGGAGACCCCCGACCTTAGCGTTTCAGGCTCCTCGTCCCCAGCTGGGGAGGGTGAAATGAACTCCTCCGGAGCCAGAGGAGACACGGGGACCTCAGTAGGCAACGCGACAGGTGTGCGCCGTGGCGATTCTCAGTCGTCAGGGGTGGAAGGAGAGCCTGACTGGTCGCCAGCTGGGCAGATGTCGGATATACAGATGGCCAACTTACCAGCCGACTACAGGCTGGCACGGTGGGACCGACGCCTGGCTTATTGGATGCACTCTGACCAGTAGGCATGGGTTTAGACGCTGTAGTGGGAGTGTGAGCCTACTTTGCCCCAGAGGCTCCATCGGGCCACAGTGTGAGCCGGACCGGGGGGGGGGGGGTGACGACTGTTTACATACCACTAAGGCGGCCGTCTAAGAACGATCCCTTGGAGTCACTGCCACTGTGGATGGCGAGTCACGACCCTTGTGTTTCTCCTTGTCCCTCCTTTTCTTGTGATGGCCCTCAAGGGAAGTTGACGCCTGTCTCAATTTCTTCAGTTCTTTTTCCATGGATGCCATTTTCTTTTTGAGCAAATGGGCTTCCGGGGACTGCTGCCTTCGTTTCAGAGTAGCAGCGCTGAATTTTCAGCAGTGTTCACACTCCTCCACACGGTGGTCTGGGCCCAGATAGAAGAGGCAGAGGGAATGGCCATCCTTGTGAGGGAGCTGGGATCCACACGAGCCGCACAGCTCTGCCCCAATGAAGTTGATCACCTCCAAGGGCACGTGTTCCGACTTGCCCTCATTGACTAGGAGGCCATGGCCGACACAGATCTGGAGGGCCAAGTCCCTGGACCCCTCCACCTCCTGCCTGGAGGGACCCGCTATTAGCCAGTCGTCCAGGTAGGGGTACACCCAGACCCCTTGACACCTCAGGTAGGTTGCCACCATTGCTATGCATTTGGTAAAGACCCTGAGGGCTGAGGAGAGGCCAAATGGCATGGCCTGGAACTCGTAGAAGGTTTTCTTGGCTCTGAAGCGGAGGAACCTTCAGTGAGATGGATGGATTGGGACATCAAGGAACGTGTCCTGAAGATCCAGAGAGCAAAACCACATGTCCTGCTTGAGAGATGGTATGATCTGGGACAGAATTACCATCCTGAAGGTGCGAGACCTGAGGAATTTGTTCTGGTCGTGCAGATCTAGAATGGGGTGCCAGCTCCCTGTCCGTTTCGGCACCAAGAAGTACCTGGAGACAAACCCTGGGTGTACCAGAGGATCCACTTCCTCGACCACTGCCTCGTTGCAGAGGAGTTGGGCTATGTCATCTCGAACAGCCGACCAAGTGTCTGCAGATACCAAATCCTCCCGTGGGGTTTGGCTTGGTGGGTACTGTTTGAATTCTAGAGGCAGACCATGGCCGACCACTTCCAGAACCCACCTGTCCGTGGTAAAAGCCAACCAGGCGGAAAGGAAGTGGTGGAGCCGGCCCCCCACAGGAGGATCCAGGGGAGGTGTGATGGGCAAGGGGGTGGCAGCCCCTATCCCGTCACTGGGCAGGCTTGGAGGAGGAGGACCTGGCCTAGGAGCTACCGGGTCCCTTGCATCCGGGCTTCCAGGGCACCGAAGCCACCGATTTGGGCAGAGGGTGCCAAGACTGAGCCTGCTGCCCAGACTGGTGCTGGGCTAGTATGGCTGCAGGGGTGGAAGGCCGAAAAGGCTTGCACTTCTGCTGCTTGGAGTCTTTAGGATCCTTCTGGGTGGATGCAACAGAGTCCAAGGCGGCACTGGACTTCTGGATGTATTGGAGGAGAGGGTCAATCCCAGGCCCGAACAGGTAGGTGCCCAGGAAGGGTACATCTGCCAATTTGTGTTGAGTGTCTGCCATGAAGGTCGAGACCCTCAGCTAAGCCCTAAGGCGCATGGCACTGCAGCCGCCACCGAGCAGGCACAGGAGTCCCCAATGTCCAGAGCAGTCTGGAGCTGCTGTTTAGCCACAGCCCAACCATGATCCCAGACCTGCTTGACCATAGTCTGGGGGTCCACAAGAAGATGAGGAAGCATCTCATCCAAAGAGCCCAAGAAGGCGTGGGAGAAGTGTGCCATAATGACTGCCGAGCTGGCCTGTTAGAGATCGAGCGAAGAGCCAGCATAGACCTTTTTGGCCGAGTGGTCCTATTTCATGGATTCCTTATCCGGTGGTCTATTGGTGTCTCCCATATTGCCAGAGCACCGAAACATGGACTCGCTCACCAACCCCTGGGTCGAGGGGTGTTCCATGAACCCCAAAAGGGAACCGAAGGGCATCGTGTATTTGCGGGCCATCCAGGCCGATGGCTCAGGGCAGGAGGCAGGGTACTGCCAAAGATCCACGGCTGAGCAGACAATAACTTTGCCCACTGGAAAAGCCTCCATCAGAGAATCCTCTTTATCCAGGATGTCTGTAAGGACATAGTGAGCCCGCTTCTGAACGGGCTCTTGGGGCTTCCCGTAGATTCATAGACAAGACTGAGGATGCCCAAGAAGGACGTGGGTCCCATCTCCATCGCGATCTCCCACAGACTCATCGACTGGACAGGAGTGCAGCGAGGTGTCCTCTGACTATGAAGAGTCCGCGTGACCACCCTAGTTGCCCTCAACCAGCCGGATGGTCAGGCGTGAGAGTGACCGACAGCCTATGGGGAGACCCTTAGCAGGCCGTGACTCCTTGGTCAGAGCTCCGGTAGAAGGCTGCTTGGGTAGCAGCTCCACCACAATCTGTGGACAAGCCAGATTTGGCAGAGCAGAGATGGTCTTCACTGGCTCCGCAGTCAGAAGGGCAGTGTCGACCAGCTCTGGAGGTGTCGGCCTGACAGGAGACACCCATGTGATAGCCGGTGTGGAAGCCGGGGTCGGCTTTGGACCGGCCATCACTAACTGTTACCACATGAGGTCCTCGCAGCATCGGCACAACTTGCGCCAAAGCCTCTCCTCAATCCAAGGAGGGAAAAGACGAATAGCAGTGGCGCCACTTCTGTGACGCTGAGAGTGGTGTCAGTGGGATCTGCTCGACCTACTGGACGAGGAAGACAGAGTCCTTGACCTCGACTGCCAGGGTGCTCAGAGGGAGCCGGGAGTGCCTCGGCTCCTCCAGGTCTGGGTCAGGGACCGAAGGGATGTTCTCAGTGGGCTGAGAGACCCCTTCCATGGGCATCTGTAGGACTAGAGTCCTAAACAGAGAATTGTCGGCCTCATCGAGCGACAACAGGTTGACTGGGTCGAGAAAACTCTCGTCCAGCTTGTCGGCCTGCATCTCAGCCTGCTGGCCTGATGGGGGCACTGTGAACCCAGTGGCCAAGGCCGTAATCATTACCGAAGATTCCCAAGAAAGACTGCTCTTGATCCCAAGAACGTCAATGGCGAGACTTCTCTTTCTCTCGATTCTCTCAGCTCCTTTTCCCTCTTCCGGGAGCACAAGCTGTGTGAACCCGAAGGGCCCCCTCCCTTAGTCAGAAAAGACTGGCACAGCTCCTTGAAGGAGCCTGAAAACATGGAGCCCAATTTCAGCGGAACAAAGGCCGAAGAGGACTGCTCAGCGGTTCAAGTCTCCTCCTCCTCAAAGGCCTTAAGCTGCTCCCACTGCTCGGCAGACAATGCAGCTGCAGAGACCACCCAATGGGTGTCCTTAGATTTGACCAGCAGATTCAGTTTCTGTGGGTGGCCCAACAGTAAATAGGCAAGATGGTCTTGAAGCACTGACGGCTGAAACGACCGGCAAATGTCGCAGGCCTGGAGAGCAGGATTGTGGCCTAGACAGTAAATGCATGAGGCGTGTGGATCTGTATGCGACATCTTCTGCCCGCAGGGGCACCAGCAGAACCCGGGTGAGGACTTTTCCTCCATCATGGTCGCAAATGAAGACTGTACTGAAGACGGTACTCTTACAAGTTAAGTTTTGGAAGTAAATCCGAAGATTTGAGCACCCAGGCCTACTCAACACGGGAGTGGTAAAGAGGGAACCTGCTTCTTTGAGCGCGAAGGAAGATCTGGCGTGATGGGGTGGAGCCGAGGGATGTACCACCTGGGTGGTTGGGAGGAGCCAGCTTGAAGACTTCCAGCTAATCTTAAAGGGAAAAGACTCTGCCATGAAGTGTGGATGAACATTCTATCCAAATCCCTAGAACGGTCAATTTGCATCCTCCTCGATCTCTCATCAGCATTTGACACAGTGGACCACATTGTGCTTTTGGATCGCCTTAGTGTGTATTATGGACTCATCAGAACTGTCATTCAATGGTTTCGAGTCCTATCTCTGACAGGAGGCAACGAGGGGTGATGGGGAATTTGTCCTCCTCGAAGTCCCTGTCGTGTGGAGTTCCTCAAGGTTCGATCCTTTCACCAATGCTGTTCACTGTGTACATGCTGCCCTTGGGTGAGCTCAGTAGACAGAACAGTCTGGGTTTCCACTGCTATGCAGACGATACCCAGCTGTATATGTCATTTGCCCCTGGAACAGATGGCGCCGCATAAGTGCTAATTAAATGCCTGGTCGAAACTCAGGACTGGATGTCCTCTAACTGGCTGAGGTCGAACCCCAACAAGACGGAGGTGCTAGTGATTAAACCTGGTCGCTGGCATGATGGGGTGCCTCTGGAGTGGTGACAGATTTGGTCGTGGGATCTACTCCATTGATGGCATCCCCCAAGGTGAAAAATCTGTGTGTCATCCTTGACGACAGGCTAACACTTCACACAGAAACATAGAAAGTGACAGCAGAAGGGGCCACATGGTCCATCTAGTCTGCCCATAAGCCTAGCCCCCTTCCTTAACTGCTATTCAGTGTTATAACCACCTTTGTGCCTACCTCATGCCCTTTTGAATGATCCAACTTACCTAGCCTCAACAACCTCTGGTGGAAGGTCATTCCAAGCATCCACCAACCTCTCGGTAAAGAACTTTCTTGTGTTGCTCTTGAACGTGCCTCCTTCCAGCTTTATGCCATGGCCCCTCGTTCTTGTGTGATTTTTGACCTGAAACCGGTCCTGAACCTTGCTTATTCCCTTCAGGTACTTGAAAGTTTCAATCATATCCCACTTTCTCTACACTGTTCCAGGGAATACATGTTAAGGTTGTGCAGTTGTTCTTCGTATGTCTTGTTGTGGAGTCAGTATCATTTTTGTAGCTTTCCTTTGTACTGTCTCCAGTCTGTCTACGTCCTTTCTAAGGTGTGGTTTCCAGAACTGCACACTGTATTCCAGGTGAGGCCATACCAGTGATTGCACAGTGGCATAATTACCTCCCTCTTTCTACTTGTAATTCCTCTTCCTATGCAGCCCGACATACCATTTTTGCCTTTAATGCTGCCTTTTCACACTGCTTGGATGTTTTCAGGTCATCTGTTATAATTACACCCCAATCCCTTTCCTACCTTGTGTCAAATCTTTATTTTATCCAGGCGATCACCGTTGAGCAAGCTCATTTACAAGGTGGACCTGCTGTTGTCAAGGACAGTTATACATACATAGATTAGAGGTGCAGTATACAAAATGTGCTAAGGTAAAAACAGACTTACAAATAAGTGGTAGGTACAATATATACATTCCAAGTATTCACGTGGGAGCATACATGCATCACATAACATTATTGTGGCATATACAACCTTCATATACATAGAAGTTAAAGTAACATTTATCCAGGCCTCTATAGAAAGGTACAAATTATGAACATTTCAGCCCTCAGAAACCATTTATGTGCTTGGAAGGTGACCAAGGCTTCAGAAGGGCCCATGATGAAAACTGTGTTAACTATTTGAGTGGCATGAGGGAGTAGATAGAGAAAAAAAAGTGCCAAGGGTTCCGAGGGCCAGCATGGCAGCTGACTATTGAACAATTTAGGTAGGGAAGAGAGGGGTTAGGTTCGTGGCTGCATATGGTAAGGCTAGAGAGGGAACCATCAGCAAGACCTCTAGGTACTATGGAAATATTTACAGATTTCGGCAAATGTTTTGTCATAAAGAGTCCTAAACACAGCAGTACTGACAGGACAGCTAAGTTTCAGTGAACTTTGTATCCTTTTCCAGAGTGAGGGCAGAGCGTGGCTTATGGCTGCCCTACCAAAGTGGTTACTGATCCTGGGAATTTTTAGGGAAATTAGCGAGTGGCTTCTTATGGCATAGCTACTTGGTGGACTTAAGGGGAGGCAGGCAACAATGTAGTCAGGAAGTTTGTTGGGGAGTGCTCGAAGTGTCCAGAGAGCTGCATTTCTATGCTGTCTGTATTGCAGAGAAGGCCATCCTACTGCAGCGTATAAAGAGCAGTGGTGTGTGGAGGATGGGAGGCCAGTTATGAATCTTAAGGCTCTGTGGTACAGTACATCCAGTTTTGCAAGGTGTGAGACAGAGCATTGGCCATAGATAATGTCAGCGTAGTCGATTAATGAAAGGAATGTAGAATGAACAAGCTGTCTTTTTGCGTCTGCAGTCAGGAGATGTTTAATTCTGTAAAAGACGCCGAGCCTCTGCCTAAGCTTTTTCATCAGTTCTTCTGTGTGCTCCATAAAGGAGAGTTTGTTATCCAGCCATATACCCAGGTATTTGAATTTAGGCACAAACTCAAGCTTTTAGCCTAGTAGAATTGGTTATAGGAGGAACTGTACCAGTGGCAGTGTTGGCCCCAGAGCTGGATGGTGAAAACAGCATGGCCTTGGTTTTGCATTTAGCAATAACTTTTGTTGATGAGCTGGTTCTGCAGTGTATTGAATTGCTTGTAGTTCAGAGCATGCGCTCCAGGAGAGTCACGACTTAGGTAGAGCACTGTATCACCGGCAAACAAGTGGATACTGGCTTCCTTGATTCCTAAGTCCAAGTTGTTAATATAGATGGCGAATAGTAGGGGGCCCAATATGGATCCCTGTGGGACTCCTCTTTTTATTGGTTTGAGTGGAGAAAGCTCTCCTTCGGCCTTGATTTGTTGCTGCCTATCAGTGAGGTAGTCCTGGAACCAATCCAGTGAGATTGAGTCCATGTCTATGGTATTTAGAGTGGAGAGAAGTAGGCAATGGTAGACGGTATCGAAAGCCTTGCTGAGATCTAAAAACACCGCACAAACAATTTTTTTTTTTTTTTAATTTATTGTCGAGGTCCCGTTGCCAGTCATTAGTGACTTTGGCCAGTGCCGTAATAGTGCTGTGCTTAGCTCTAAATCTGGACTGCATGGGGTTAAGCAATGCAGAGCTGTCTAGGAATGATCTCAACTGTGTATCCACAATTTTTTCCAGCATTTTCGAAAGTATAGGTAGTAGAGATTGGCCTATAATTGTTCAGGTAGCTTGGGTCCCTGCTTTAAATAGAGGAATAACATGAGCAGTTTTCCATTCCGTGGGGAGACAGCCTTGGGCTAGAGACAGGTTGAATAAGTGTGATATAGGTGCGGCTAGTATGTGGTATGCTATTTTCAGAAAGTATGGGTCGAATGACTCGGCTCCTGCGCTTTTTCTAGTGTCTAGCTGTAGCAGAAGGTCTTCAACTTCTTTTATGGTGATTGAGGAAAAGGAGAAGATCATACTTTTGTTATTTGGTTCGGGTGGCTGGGCTTTGAGCAGCGGACGAAGACTACTTACTGGTGCATTATCGAATGCCATGCTTGCTGTGGCAAAATGGTTATTGAAGGCTTGGAGAATCTCAGATTTATCAATGACAGTGACATTGTCAATGGTAATTTTGGATGGAAGCACACTACCCGGTGGGTAGCCAGACAATTCCTTTATAGTGGACCAGAATTTGGTAGGGTTGTTGGATGCAGAGAACAATTCATTTTGATAAAAAGTGGCCTTAGCCTCCCTGATCATTTTCGTACAGGCATTTCTAGCTTACCTAAAAAGACACCAGTCTGCATCGGCATGTGACTTCCGGGCCTTTTTCCACAGCTGGTCTCTTTTGAGTAAGGCTTTCTTCAGGTCTGGTGAAAACCAACGGCATTTCCTGGTTTTTATTCGAGCTTTGATCAAAGGAGCATGGGTGTTTAGGGCACTGGCTATGATTTCGTGCAAAACATCATAGGCGTCACTCACTGATTTAGCTAGGTAGAAACTCTGCCAGAGCAAACAGTTTTTTAGATCATTGAAATAGGCCAGAGGGTCAAAGTTCCGTCTGGATCTTTTGGTAGAGAACTTTGATGTGGATAGTGGTTTAGAGATGGTTCTGATGCCAGCTATGAGGCAGTGGTCACTAACATCAGCTGGGAGGATACCGGCATGTGAAAAGTAGTGGGGTTTGTTGACAAGGAGCACATCCAGGAGGGTGCTTCTCGTTGGATTTTTATTGTTGATGCGAGTTGGTTCAGATATAAGTTGGGTGAACCGATGTGAGTCACAGAATCATTTTAGGGGTAGTGATCCGTTAGCCAGTCATAGTTTAGGTCACCTAGTAAGATTGTCTCCATAGGTGTTGCGTCCATTTGTGATGACAGATGAGTCAAGAGCTGTGGTCCTGCTGCAGGTGATCTATAGCAGCCTATTATGCGGAAAGCCACAGAGTGAGATGGTTCAACTCTGAGGGACAGGCATTCGAATCCTCCAGCACCGGAAGTAGCATCTAATATAGATACTGTGAATTTGTTTTTAACATAAATGGCTACTCCCCCAGTCTTTCTGTCTGCTCTGAAAAGTAGGTAATTGGGGATATTCACCTTGCTGTCTGGTGTGGATGCCTGAGCCAGGATTCTGATATCACAAGAATATCTGGAGCGTGTGGAATAATCCAGGCCTGGACAGACTCCAGCTTCTTTAGAAGGCTGCAGACATTGGCATGCAGGAAACTGATTCCTTTCAGAGTAGTAACCTCGGATGGTGATGAGAGCAACCTTGTGGGGCCAGGATTAAGTTCGATGTCTCCTGAGCACAGTAGTAGAATGAGAATTCTTCTCAGATTGGCAAGGAGATTTTTAAAAGCACGAGTCTTTCTGCGTTTATTACAAGCTAGAACGCATGGATCCAGGGATCGAGTCGTCCTCTTGTGTTGCCCTGTAGATGCATAGCTTAGGATCCAAGCAGGGTAGTAACAGCCTGTGCATTGTTTAGGTGCCTGAGGTTTGGGGACATACAGAGTAGATTGCTGTACCACTACTGGTAGATTCAACATACTTCGAGTGAATCAGGGGCAGACAAGGGCAGCATACTAAATACATATTCTTATGTGGGGAGACTGGTGGCGCAGGACGTCTCTATAATGAAATCAGATCTGTCAGGGGGTCCACTCATATTACATAGTAGGAAAATGTTGGCTAATAGGCAAAGCCGGTCGAGACCTCCCATGTTTGTTTTTACACAAAGTGAGGTGTACCACCACGGTGTCCTCCAGTTTCACTACACACAGAAGGTATTCACAAAGATTTTTCCTCCCTAGGTACATGACTTTGCACTTTTTGGCACTGAAATTTACCTGCCAAGTTTTTGACCACCTTTCTAGTCTTTGTAGGTCAGCCCTCATCCTTTCCACTCCACCGGGAGTGTTGACCCTATTACATATCTTTGTGTCGTCTGCAAACAGACTCACCTTGCCATCAAGGTCCTCAGATATGTTGCTGATATAAATATTGAAGGATAGACCCTAGCACCGATCTCTGAGGTACACCACTAGTTACCTCCCTCTCCTTTGATAGTAAGCCGTTAACCACTACCCTCAGAGTCCTTCCACTATGCCAGCTCCGTACCCAGTTTTCCACTTTTTGCCCTACTCCTATGCTGCCAAGTTTGTTCAAAAGGCTTTGCTGAAGTCCAGGTATATTACATCCACAGCACCGCCCTGATCTACTGTCTTGGTTACCCAATTGAACTATTAGGTTTGTCTGGCATGATCTTCCTATGGTGAAATCATGCCGTCTTGGGTCCATTCTATCGTTTTCTTTGAGAAAGGATATGATCCTTTCCTTAAATAGGGTTTCCATTGTTTTGCCCACAACTGAGCTCAGGCTTACTGGGCGGTAACTGCCATTTTTATAAAGTGGAACAACTTTGGCCTTTCTCCAGTCCACATAACTTCCCCGACCTCTAGCGAGAGGTTGAACAGTTTAGCCAACTGTGCCGTTAGGTCGTCCCTTAGCTCCTTCAGTATCCTGGGGTGAATTTCATCAGGTCCCATGGCCTTATCAAACCTAAGTCGTTCCAGTTCCTTCAGGACACTAACCCTTGTAAAAGTTGCAGAATCCACAATGCTGATGGCTACACTTTTTTCTGCCAAGGTGGGATCGCAACCTTCTTCTTACTTAGTAAATACGGAGCGAAAATACAGGTTACTCACCTGTAACAGGAGTTCTAGGAATGGTATATGTTGTTCATCCACACTCATTGGCAGTATCCTTGCAGCTTTAAATCTTGCGGAAGGTCTTCAAGCTTGCTCCTCCCACCCACCGGGTGGTATAACTCTCGGCTCCGCCCATGGCCTGAGATCTGGCCGCTGGAAGCTCAGGTTGTGCGTCGAAGCCGGGAGGTTCGGGTGGAGTCGTGTGGATGAACAACATATACCATTCCTAGAACTGTTACAGGTGAGTAACCTGTATTTCTAGGGACATGGATATGTTGTTCATCCACACTCATTGGCAGACTCCTAGCAGTTCTCCGGGAGGAGGGAGGCAAGACGCACACCCCCATATACTTACTTGGGAAAGAGAGACTGGAGAACCGAGGCCCCAAAACCAGCATCCCGGCGTGACTCAAGGTCGATGTGGTAGTGGGTAATGAAGGTGTTTGCTGACTTCCAGGTAGCAGCCCTGCAGATTTCCTGGATAGGGCGTCCCTGGAAGCAGCCACCGTTACAACAGTATGGCGGGTAGAATGAGCTCTTATCCCTCTGGGAGGCTCCATGCCCGCCAACTTATAGCAGAGATCTATGCAGGAGGTTACCCACCTGCTTATCGTCCGCTTGGCTGCAGGTCTGCCAGATGCGGCTTCAGCGTGGGTGACAAACAGCTGGCGAACCTCTCCCAATTTCACCCGTCGCTCCTTATAATAAGCGGCGCCTTCTAAGGTCCAGAGTATGGAGCCTATATTCGGCCTCCGAGGTGTGATTGGGGTAGAACACCGGCAGAGTCAACACCTGGTTAAGGTGAAACTCCGACACCACCTTCGGAAGGAATTTCGGGTGGGGACGCAGGACAACCTTGTCCCTGTGGAAGACCAGGTAAGGAGACTCGATGGAAAGCGCCTGGAGCTCTCCCATCCTTCTGGCTGACGTGATAGCCACCAAGAAGGCGGTCTTCCACGACAGGTGAGAGAGAGCACACCTGTGCATAGGTTCGAATGGCTTGCCCATGAGCTTTGCCAATACCAGCAGTAGATCCCACCAGTGAGGGGTTCCCGCACTGGAGGAAATGTGATCAAGGCCTTTGAAAAGCGCCAGACCACCTTCTCCCTCGCCACCGACTGCTTCCCGGCCAGCCGATGAAGCAGAGATGGCTGCCAGGTGCACCCTTAGGGTCGTCGACCTAAGCCCTTGACTAGAAAGGGACCATAAATAGTCCAAGATGCTTGCCAAGGAACAGGAGGAAGGGTCAAGCCCTTGCCCTGACACCAAATGGAAAACCTTTTCCATTTGAAGGCATAACATTTTCTGGTCGACTCATACAGGGACGCCTCAACTACATTGAGGACCTCGTCGGAAGACCCAAAGCCTGGAACTCTGCCGCTCAGGAACCAGGCCGTCAGGTGCAGGGATTGAAGGTCCGGATGGAACACCTTCCCCTGATTGACTGAGAGCAGGTCCGGGCGAGCTGGAAGCTGCCGCGGAGTCCTGGAGCTGAGACTGAGGAGATCTGGGTACCAGAACTGGCGAGGCCAGTCTGGGGCTATCAGAATCACCTGCGCCTTGTCCCTCCTCGCCTTGAGAAGCACCTTGTGGATCAAGGGAAATGGGGGAAAGGCGTAAAAGAGGCCGGGGTCCATTGCCTCGAAGGCATCCCCTGCAGCGAGCCCTGCTGAGGGGGGCGGGCATGAAACAGACTCAGCTTCGCGTTCTCCATGGAGGCAAACAGGTCCACCTGAGGTGTGCCCCAAAGGGAGAACAGATGCTGTACTACCTCCGGCAGGAGAGACCACTCGTGGGATGCAGCCCCTATCCGGCTCAGGGCATCGGCCAGGGTGTTGGAGGCTCCTGCCACGTGAATGGCTAGGAGATCCGCCTCCAGGCTGCGCACGAGTGACCAATCGGGAGAGCTTCCTTGCATAGAAGCATGGAGCGCGGCCCCGCCCCTGGCGGTTTAGATAGTACATGGTGTGGTATTGTCCGTCTGGACTCGGACCACTTGACCCCGGAGGAACGGAGCAAAGGCGGTGAGAGCTGGCGGACCGCCGGAGCTCCAGCAGGTTGATGTGGCATCGGGACTCCGCGGGGACCAGAGGCCATGAGCCAGTGTTCCCCAGATGGGCACCCCAACCCATCAGAGAGGCATCGGTCGACAGAGAGACCGTCGGCTCGGGCAGACGAGCAGGATGCCCTCCTGCAAATGATCTGAGCGGTCCACCACTGGAGGCGTTCCACATCCCTATGTCACCGACTAAGCTGGTCAAGGGATCGCAGCGTTGTGACCACTGGCTGGCCAGTCCCACTGAAGGGGACGCATGTTCCAGCGGCCCAACGGACCACGCTGGTACAGGCCGCCATGAGACCCAGGAGGCGCAGGAAGTCCGGCAGGGGCGCAATTGCCCAACCAGAAATGATCGGGCAAAGGAGGAAAGAACCTCGGCCCTGTCCGCGGGAGCAGCTCTGGCTCGAGAGTCGAGCTGCGCCCGATGAATAAAATCACCTGCTTGGCTCGAGTTCCGACTTGGCCTCGTTGATAAGGAGGCCCAGTTGAGAAGCAGACCTGGAGGGCCAGATCTCTGGACCACTCCGCCTCCTTCCTGGAGGGAGCTGCTATCAGCCAGTCGTCCAGGTAAGGGTACACCGGACCCCTCGGCCCGCAGAAATGCTGTCACCACTGCCATGCATTTGGTGAAGACCCTGGGAGCTGGAGACAAGCCGAAGGGCATGGCTTGGAACTCGAAGAGGGATCCTTCCGCTCGGAAGCGAAGGAATCTCTGGTGAGACGGACGGATAGGGACGTGAAAAAAAGCGTCCTGCAAGTCCAGAGACAGAACCACACGCCTGCGTTCAAGGATGGTATTATCTGAGCCAGAGTGACCATCCTGAAGGTTCGAGACCTTAGGAACTTGTTTAGGTCGTGTAGGTGAGAATGAAGCCAGCCCCGTCCGTTCGGAACCAGGAAGTACCTGGACACAAACCCTGGGTCTGAAAGAGGGTCCACCACCTCTTACCACCTCCTTCTGGAGGAGGAGGCGATGTCGGCTGACGAGCCGCCAGTGAGCTGGGGATCCCGAAGCCCCCCGAGGGGCGACGGCTCTGAAGGGTGGTGCCTGCTCGAATTCCAGAGGCAGGCCTCTTCCCACCACCTCCAAGACCCACCTGTCCGTGGTAACAGCGGACCAGGCGGAACGGAAGTGCTGGAGCCGTCCCCAGGGGACCCAGGAGGTAGGTGACGGGATGGGGCGACACCCTCAGCCCGTCACTGGGCAGGCTTGGAGGAGGGACCGGCCGAGGGACCTCCTGGGCCCTTTCCTCCTGCCTCCTGTTAGAGGAAGCCGGCTTGGGTTTGGGATGCCAAGGCCGAGCCTGCTGGCCCTGGCATTGCTGGGCGAGGCGCCGAGGCACAGAAGGACGAAAAGGCTTAGGCTGTGGTTTGCGGCCTTTGTCCTTCTGGCGGAAGAGACCGAGTCAAGGTGGCATTGGACTTCTCGATCCTCTGCAGGTGACCTTCCACCCCAGGGCGAAGAGGTCAGTCCCCAAAAGGAACATCCGCCAACTTGTGCTGGGTATCCAGTAAAGGTGGATATCCTCAGCCAAGCCCTGACCCTATAGCCACTCGGCCGCCACCGATCTGGCACATGAGTCCCCTACATCCAAAGCAGTCTGGAGCTGCTGTTTGGCCACTGCCCTGCCCTGGTCCCGCACCTGCTTAACCGTAGTCTGCAGATCGGCGGAAGATGAGGATGACCTCATCCAGGAGCCCAACAGGGCATGAGAAAAATGTGCCATGAGGCGGCCGAACTGGCCTGGCGAAGGCCGAGGGCTAGCTAGACTTTTAGCCGACATAGTCAATTTCTTGGACTCCTTGTCAGGAGGTTTGTCCACATCCCTGGCGTTGCCGGCGGCGAGCGCTGTCGGTAACCAACCCTCAGCAGAGGGTGTTCAAAAAACGGACAAGGAACACGGTAGGGACCGCTACTTCCTGGCCATCCTGGCCGAGGCGCAGGGCAGGAGGCAGGGCGCTGCCAAAGTTCCAGTGCTGGACCCACTATGGCCTCGGCCACCGGAAAGGCCTCCGTCGAGAATCCCTCGGTCCAGAATCTCCGTGAGGGGATACCTGGCCCGTTTGGAAACGGGTTCGAGCTCCATCCCGGTAGACTCCGAGATGAGCCGAAGCAGTCCTAGGAAGGACGACGGGCTATCGTCCATTGGCTGACCTCCTGAAGACTCCAAGTCCAGTCGCTTGGAGAAGAAGGAGGAATCATCTTCGGACTCGGAAGAGTCCTCGAAGAAACTGCCTCTGGCCTGAACCACCCTTCACCTGCCGAGGTCGGTCGGGAGTGAGGGTAACTGACAGCCGATGGGGTAAACCCTTAGCCGACCGAGAATCCTTGGTCGGAGCCCCAATTGGTGGCTGTGGAGGCGGAGGTTCCACCGCAATCGGTGGAGCAGCTGGTTTTGGCCGAACAACCGGCCTGGTATAGGCTCCTCGCCGAAATCGAGGGTTGTGTCGACGTTCGGTGACAGCCATAATGGCGGGGAAGGCGCGGGTCGGCTTATTCGGCCAGGAGGAGCTGTTGCAACATAAGGTCCTCGTACCGTCGGCGTAATTCTGCGACCTCCCTCATCGAGGAGGAGGGCGAGGGGCCAGCGCGCGCGCTTACTGAGTGCCGAGACCGAGACCGCCTATGGCGGTGGGAGCGGCTGGACCGCGAAGAGGTCGAGACCGAGACCGAGAGTCCCGGAATTTCCGGGTCGGTGCAGGAGGTGTCGGCGGAACCGACCTCCCTTGACTCGGAAGGTCCATCCGAGGGCTCCGGAACCGGAGGCACAGGCGAGCCCAGGGATCCTCAACTCCTCCGGGGAACCGGGAGAGGGAATCTCGGCTGCTAAAAGGCGACAGCCCGTCCAATGGGTCGAGAAAATCTCGACTTCATCAGTGGGAGTCTCGGTCAACTGACCTGGCGGGACACCGTGAGGCCAGTGGCGAAGCGGCGGTCGACGAAGCCGGCGGTCGCGGCCCGAGAGAGGACCTTTCCCGCTCCCAAGAGCGTCGACGGAGGGACTTACCCTTGTCCTTCTTTTGGACCGAGAAAAGGTCCAGCAAGCATGAGCCCTTCTCCTTTAGTGGAGAGGGACAGACAAAGCTCATAAAGAAGCCGTGTGGGAAGAACCCAGAGAGGCGGGATAAATGCGCGGCCGAGGAATCTGACCAGCCCGCCTCCTCTTGAGGCGACCATCCGCTCGAGCTGATCCGCCCGAGCCGCCGCCGCGGACACCGCCAACCGGGCCTCCTTGGACTTCACCGGAGGGAAACGCTTCTCGGGACGGCCCAGTTGCAATCGGGCAGCACGGTCTTCGAGGACGTAGGCCGAGAAAGATGAGCACAGGTCGCAAGCCTGCGGGTCGTGCTCAAGGCCTAAGCAGTAGACACACGTGGAGTGTGGATCCGTCCGAGACATCTTCTGCCCGCATGGGCATCTCCGAAATCCGGGAGTCGATTTATCCATCGCAGCCGCGAGGGATCGAAGACTGAAGTCTTTTTGCAAAATATTATTTTTTAAATCCGCAAACGGAGAAATAGGAACCAGTCACAAACGCAGAGCGTTAAGGAGGGAACCTGAGCTAGCGGTAAGGAAGATCTGGCGTCATGGGGCGGAGCCGAGAGTTATACCACCCGGGTGGGTGGGAGGACAAGCTTGAAGACCTTCCGGCAAGATTTAAAGCGGCAAGGATACTGCCAATGAGTGTGGATGAACAACATATCCATGTCCCTAGAAATACAGGTTACTCACCTGTAACAGGAGTTCTAAGAATGGTATATGTTGTTCATCCCACTACATGGATTCCTTGCCACTAAATCTTGCTGGAAATGTCTTCGTCAACTCACCACCCACCAGTTTCGGCTCCGCCCATGACTTAGATCTAGCCGCTGGAAGCCAGGTTCACGTCAGAGCAGGGGTCGGTGGGTGGTGTGGATGAACATATACCACTCCTAGAACTCCTGTTACAGGTGAGTAATCTGTATTTCTAGGGGCGTGGATATGTTGTTCAATCCACACTTTGGCACACTCCTAGCAGTTCTCTGGGAGGAGGGAGGCAAGGCGCACACCCCCTACTTAGGGAATAAGGACTGGAGAACCGAGGTCCCAAAACCAGCATCCTGGCACGACTCTAGGTCAATGCAGTAATGGGAAATAAAGGTGTGTGCTGACTTCCAGGTAACAACCCTGCAGATTTCCTGGATAGGGATGTCCCTAGAAGCAGTCACCAAAGCAGTGGTATGGCGGGTAGAATAAGCTCTTATACCTTTGGGAGGCTCCATGCCCACCAACCTATAGCAGAGATCTATGCAGGAGGTGACCCACCTGCTTATCGTCCGCTTGGCTGCAGGTCTGCCAGGTGCGGCTTTAGCGTAGGTAAACAGCTGGTGAACCTCACTGAACTTCAGCCGTTCGCTCCTTCTAATAAGCAAGCGCTCTTCTAGGGTCCAAAGTATGGAACCTATATTCGGCCTCCGAGGTGTGATTGGGGTAGAACACCGGCAGCGTCAACACCTGCTTAAAGTGAAACTCCGACACCACCTTCGGAAGGAATTTCGGGTGGGGGCGAAGGACAACCTTGTCCCTGTGGAAGACCAGATAAGGAGACTCGATGGAAAGTGCCTGGAGCTCTCCCATCCTTCTGGCTGACATAGCCACCAAGAAGACAGTCTTCCACGACAGGTGGGAGACATCGCACCTGTGCATTGGTTCGAATGGCTTGTCCATGAGCTTAGCCAATACCAGCAGTAGATCCCACGGAGGTGGAGGTTCTCGCACTGGAGGCGATATGTGATCAAGACCTTTGAAAAAAGCGCCCGACCACCTTCTCCCATGCCACTGACTGCTTGCCGGCCTGTGCCTGGTAAGCAGAGAGAGCTGCCAGGTGCACCTTGAGGGTCGTCGACCGAAGCCCTAGCTGAGAAAGGGACCACAGGTAGTCCAAAATACTAGCCAAGGGACAGGAAGAGAGGTCCAACCCCTTGTCCTGACACCAAATGGAGAATCTCTTCTATTTGAAGGTGCAGCATTTTCTGGTCTACTCTTTACGGGACGCCTCAATGACGTTGACAACCTCGTTGGAAAGACCCAAGGCCTGGAACCCTAGCCGCTCAGGAACCAGGCAGTCAGGTGCAGGGATTGAAGGTCTGCATGGAGAACCTTCCCTTGTCGACAGATCAGATCCGGGCGGGCTGGAAGCCACCTCGGGAGCCTGGAGCTGAGGCGGAGGAGATCTGGGTACCAGAACAGGCGAGGCCAGTCTGGGGCTACCAGGATCACCTGCGCCTTGTCCCTCCTTGCCTTGAGGAGCACCTTGTGGATCAAGGAAAATGGAGGGAAGGTGTAAAAGAGGCCTGGGGTCCACGGCCTCGAGAAGGCAACCCCCTGCAGCGAACCCTGCTGAGGGAGATGGGCATTAAACAGCCTCGGCTGCCCATTCTCCCTGGAGGTGAACACGTCCACCTGAGGCGTGTACCAATGGGAGAACAGGTCTTGCACTACCTCCGGTAGGAGAGACCACTCGTGAGACGCAGTGCCTATCCGGCTGAGGGCATCGGCCAGACCGTTGGAGGCTCTTGCCATCTCGATGGCTAGGAGATCCGCCTCAAGGCTGATCATGAGAGACCAGATGCGGAGAGCCTCCTTGCAGAGAGGTAAGGAGTGCGTCCGGCCCCGACTGTTGAGGTAGTACATGGTCGTGGTGTTGTCCGTCTGGACCTAAACCACCTGACCCCGTATAAACGCAGCGAAGGCGGTGAGGGCTAGTCGAACCGCTCGAAGCTCCAGCAGGTTGATGTGGCATCGAGACTCCTGAGGGGACCAGAGGCCGTGGGCCGGAGATCCCCAAATGGACATCCCAACCCATCAGAGAGGTGGTCGTTAGAGTGACCATCGGCTCGGGCCGGGCAAACTGGATACCCACCTGCAGATGAGCTGGGACGAGCCACCACTGCAGGCCGTCCCACATCTCCTAGGTCACTGTCACCAGCTGGTCCAGAGGACCGGAGTGCTGTGACCACTGGCTGGCCAGCCCCCATTGCAGGGGGGCGCATATGCCAGCGGGCCCAGTGGACCACACTGGTGCAGGCAGCCATGAGACCCAGAAGGCGCAGGAAGTCCCAGGCAGGGCGCAATTGCCCAACCAAAAATGATTGGGCAAAGGAGGAAAGGAACTTGGCCCTGTCAGCCGGGGGCCGAGCTCTGGCTCGAAGAGAGTCAAGCTCTGCCCCGATGAACTGAATCACCTGCGATAGCACGAGTTCCGATTTGGCCTCGTTGATGAGGAGGCCAATCTGAGTGCAGACCTGGAGGACCAGATCCCTGGACCGCTCCACCTCCAACCTGGAGGGGGCTGTAATCAGCCAGTCGCCCAGGTAAGGGTACACCCAGACCCCTCGGTGCCGCAGGAATGCTGTCACCACTGCCATGCATTTGGTGAAGACCCTGAGAGCTGGAGAAAGGCTAAAGGGCATGGCCCGGAACTCATAAAGAGATCCCTCCGCTCTGATGCGGAGGAATCGCTGATGAGACGGACGGATTGAGACATGAAAGAATGAGTCCTGGAAATCCAGAGAGCAGAACCACTCGCCTAGTTCCAAGGGAGGAATGATCTGAGCCAGGGTGACCATCCTGAAGGTGCGCAAGTCCCCAGTCCACTTTGGGACCAGGAAGTACCTGGACACAAACCCTGGGTCTGGAGGAGGGTCTGCGACCTCGCTGATCACCTCCTCCTGGAGGAGCAGGGCAATGTCGGCTCGACGAGCCGATAGAGGCGCTGTGGAACCCGTTGGCCCCCCGTGGGGCGATGGCTCGATAGGGAGAGGACTGCTCGAACTCCAGAGGCAGACCCCTACTGACCACTTCTAGCACGCAGCAGTCCATGGTGATAGCGGACCAGGTGGAAATAAGTGGCGGAGCTGTCCCCCCTTCGGGGGGGGGAACCCGGGGAGGAGTGACGAGGCTGGGGGAGACACCCCGCAACCCGTCACTGGGAAGGCTTGGAGGAAGGGCCGGCCAAGGGGCCTCCTGGACCCTTCCTTCCGGGCTTCCTACTGGAGGAAGTTGCAGACTTGGCCTTAGGGCATCAAGTGTGAGCCTGTTGGCCCTGTTACTGGTGCTGCTGGGCCGTACATGCTGCAGGAGCAGAAGGGCGAAAGGGCTTACACTGCTGCTGGCGGCCTTTGTCCTTCTGGGCAGACGTGACCGAGTCCAAGGTGGCACTGGACTTCTCGATCCTCTGGAGATGGCCTTCCACCCCTGGCCCGAACAAGTCTGTGCCCAGGAAGGGAACGTCTGCCAGCTTGTGCTGGGTGTCCACTGTGAAGGTGGAGATCCGCAGCCAAGCTCTGCGGCGCATGGCTACTGCAGCCGCTACTGACCGGGCACAAGAGTCACCGATGTCTAAAGAAGTTTGGAGCTGCTGCTTAGCCACCGCCCTTCACTGATCCCACACCTGCTTGACCGTAGCCTGAAGGTCAGCCAAGAGATGGGGAATCACCTCATCCAGGGAACCCATAAGGGCATGTGAAAAATGTGCCATCAGTACAGCCAAGCTAGCCTGTTGAAGGCCTAGGGAGGAAGCAGCGTAAACCTTCCATCCCGAATAATCCAGCTTTTTGGATTCTTTATTGAGTGGTTTGTCCACGTCCCTAGTGTTCCAGGAATGCCGGAAAACACTGTCTGCCACCAGCCCCTCTGCAGAAGGGTGCTCCGAGAAACCGGAGAGTGAACCGGTGGGGACCGTGTACTTGCGAGCCATCCTGGCCGAAGGCGCGGGACAAGATGCAGGCCACTGCCACAACTCCAGGGCCAGGCCAATAATGGCTTTGGCCACCGGGAAGGCCTCCGTAGCGGAATCTCCTCAGTCTAGTATCTCCGTGAGGGGATACCTGGCCCATTTCTGAATGGGTTCGAGCTGCATCCCAGTGGACTCTGAGACGAGTCGAAGTATACCCAAGAATGAGGATGGGCTCTTGTCCACCGACCGACCCCCTGCAGATTCCAGGTCAATGGGCCTGGAGTACAGGGAGGAGTCGTCGGCAGACTCAGAGGAGTCTGCAAACAGCTGCCAAGTGCCTGAGCCACCCTCCACCTGCCAAGGCCAATCGGGAGTGAGAGTGACAGACAACCTGTGGGGCATGCCCTGACCCGACCGAGAATCCTTGGTCAGGGTCTCAGTCTTCGGTTGAGAAGGCGGTGGTTCCACCACAATGGGAGGTGCAGCCGGTTTTGGCTGAACAACTGATGCCAGGGTCGGCTCTTCCACAACTATGAGGGGTTGCTTCGGGTGCTCTGGTGACAGCCACTTAATGGCCAGAGAAGGCAACGGAGTCGGCTTGTTACCAGTCAACAAAAGTTGCTGCCACATCATGTCCTCGTAGCCTATCCTCTGAAGAGGACGAAGAGGATGAGCGGTGACGCCGCTTTCCATGGTGCAGAGACCGCCGATGTCGGCGGGACCTACTCGACCTGGAAGAGGATCGAGACCTTCAGGGTCGCCGAGGGTGGGTCAAAGAGGGGGCAGGGGAAACCTGCTCATCCCTCAGTTCAGGGTCCTTGACCAGGGACTTCAGCACAAGAGGCACGGGCAAGTCCTTAGTTACCACCGGGGGAAGCGGTGAAGAAGGGTTGTCTGCTTCTCCAGTCAACAAACCGTCCAACGGGTCGAGAAAAATCTCGACCGGGTCGACGGGTGTTTCAGCCAGCTGACCTGACTGGGACACCGTGAAGTCAGTGACCTTAGCCGCAACCTCGACCGAAGTCTAGAGTTGACGGTCCAGTAAAGGGAATCTCACCAGCTCCCACGAATGTCGACGGTGGGTCTTACCTTTTGGTTCTTTTTTCTTGGACCTACTGGTATGTCCAGATGGCCCTTCTCCTTTGGTGGAGAGGGACTGGCAAAGCTCCTTAAAAGAAGCAGTGTAGGAGAAGGAGCCCAAGGAGAGCGAGATAAACGCCATGGCCGAGGAGGAAGATGAAGCGGCCTGGGCATCCTCCTCCTCGAGGGCGATCAACTGCTCCAGCTGCTCCACGGAGCCTGCAGCCGCAGACACCGCTCAACAGGCCTCCTTTGACTTCACCGGCGGGTACCATTTCTCGGGGCGCCCAAGTTGTAGTCAGGCAGCACGGTCCTCTAAAACCCAAGCCGAGAAGGACTTGCACAGATCACAGGCCTGCAGATCGTGGGAAAGACCCAGGCAGTAAACGCATGTGGAGTGCGGATCGGTCCGGGACATCTTCTGCCCACAAGGGCACCGACGGAAGCCCGGAGTGGATTTGTCCATCGCAGCCGCGAGGGAAGATGAAGACAACAGTCTAGTAAACTTTAAAATAATTTTCGGAATACACAAAGAGTTTGGATCCAGGCCTAAAACGCAGAGCGCTAAGGAGGAAACCTGAGCTTCCAAGCGATAAGGATGATCTGGCGTCATGGGGTAGAGCCGAGGGTTTTACCACCCGAGTGGGTGGGAGGAGCCAGCTTGAAGACCTTCCGGCAAGATTTAAAGAGGCAAGGAACCTGCCACAAAGTGTGGATTGAACAACATATCCACGTGCCTAGAAGTATGTGTTAAGGATTTCTGCTTTGTCTGTCGTCCTCTGTGCACTCCCCATCTTCCCTCTTAAGTCCAACTACACCCCCACTGGTCTTCCTTTTCTTCTTGACAGATCTAAAGAAGATCTCATCTCCCTTTTTGACCTCCAAGGCAATCCTCTTCTGTTTTTGCCTTTGCTGCTCTGATTTGCTTTCCTGCTTCCTTCAGTTTCTCCTTGTATGTGTCCTTGTCTTTTTCACATCCTGTTTGCTTGCATCTTTTAAAGGCCATCCGTTTCTCCCTGACCTCGATTGTCACTTCCTTGGTGAACCATAGGGGTTTTCTTCTCTTCTTAGCTTTACTCGCACATCTCATACATTGTTGTGATGCTCCCATGATAGCTTCCTTTAGAGATGCCCAGTCGAATTGTCGACTCCCTCAGTCCGTGTTAATTTTGCCAGGTTAAGTCAGAGCCATCCCTCATTTCATCAAAATCTGCGCATCTGAACTCCAGGACTTCAGTTTTGGTGCGTTTGATTTCTTTTTCCGTTCTAACCTGGAACCATACCATCTGGTGGTCACTAGATCCTAAGTGGCTCCCGACTTCTACCCCCGAGATGTTGTCACTGTTGGTGAGTAACAGGTCAAGTATGGCTTCCCCCCTTGAGGGTTCTTTGACAAGCTGTCTTAGGCCTGATAAGTGCAGCGTGTCTAGGAAGTCTCTGCTTCTGGCGGAAGCTACGGAATGGTTACTCCAATTTATATCTGATAAATTGAAGTCAGACACCAATATAACATCCCCTTTAATACTCATACTGTATATGAATTATAGTATCTTCTTGTCCCTCCAAGCAGATTGCTGGGGGTCTGTACAATACTCCTACCAGAGTAACTGCACCTGTTCCGGCTTCAAGAGTAACCCAAAGAGCCTCGGCTTCAGTGTGAGAGTCCTAGGCCATGGTAACTTTATTCCCTCCTTAACATACATTGCCACTCCGCCCCCTTTTTTGCCAAGTCTATCCCTTCGGAAAAGGCAGTACCCTGGAATAGCTACCTCCCAGTCATGGTTGTCCTTGAACCATGTCTCTGTGATGGCGACCCAGTCTGGTTCAGCCTCTGCAACAATACCTGTGAGGACAGCCATTTTGTTTGCTAGGCTACATGCATTTGTGTACATGGCTTTCCAGGCCTGGTTTTTCCCCTTTTTGGGGTCCCACTGCACAATTGAACCTTTATTAGTATTGTTCTCTGAAGGCAACCTAACCCATTTCCTGCTTCGTTCTTTGTTAGTTCCCTCTGATGGAACAAATTTATGGGGAGGGGAAGCGATTTCTGTTTGTGTTTCTATCCTCGTCCCAGGGCTTAGTTTAAACGATCCACAAAGACGTTGAATTTCTGCCTTAGAGCTTTAACACCTTCCTTAGGCAGATGCAGGCTGTCGTAATGGAAGAGACTCCTGTCCCAGATGTCCCTCCAGTTCCCAATGAAGAGGTATCCTTTTTCCAGGCACAAGTTTTGGAGCCAAACATTCAGCTCCCAGATTTCCTCCTTGCAGATTTTCTGCATGCCGCTTCTTCTGTTCCATACTGGGAGGACCTCTGAAAAGGCTATGATCGGCGAATGTGATAATTCTCCCCAAGATGAGACAGATTGTGCTTTTGGATCGCCTTGAAGCTCAGTCTGTGGTCCGTAGTGGTTTCTACCACTTGAGGAATGTCACCCAAATTAAACCCTCGATTCCACCAGAAGGCCCTCCCTCACTGGTACATGCCTTTGTGACTTCCAGACTGGACTACTGTAACGCGCTATACTTCAGGGTCAGTGGAAGGAGCCTCCACCAACTGCAGCTGGTGCAGAATGCTACGGTCAGGTTGCTGACAGGCCTGCCCATGTCCTGTCATGTAAACCTCAGTCTTGCGAGATCTGCACTAGCTGCCTGTCAGGTGAAGAATAGTCTTCAAGGTGGGCTTGCTCACCTACAAGGCCCTGTACGGCTCGGGCCCTGGTTACCTGTCTGACCTCCTTACTCCAGCCATCCCAGTCTGTTCCCTCCGTTCCTCCACTGAGGGCTTCCTGGAAGTTCTGAGGCCCAGGCTGTGAACCTCGGGAGATCGCTCCTTTGAGGTGGCCAGCCCAGCCCTCTGGAACTCACTACTAAAATCTTTGAGGGAGGCCCCATTGGTGGAGGCATGTAAAAGGGGCCTGAATACCCATCTCTTTATAAAAGCATTCTCAGAAAGATTTAGCAGATTTTAAATATTACTGAATTATTTATTCATTTATGTATATGTCTGTACGTTGCCTGCTTTTAATATCTGTAATAGCACACAGAGATTCCAGGATTGGGAGCCATATATAAATTAAATATTACTTTTATTTAACAACCAACCCCTCCAAATTCTGGAAGGTTATCCATGCCTTGTTTACCCCCACCCTCCAGTCCCCATCGCTGGTCCTGAAAATTGGCCCCTATTAATTGAGGATCCACATCTCGTAGTGTTAGAATTCAACTACTTCTTATGACTTGGCGCCGTCTCTCCTTCTGCATCCTTCCCTATAACTCATCCACCCTCAAATGTGCCCCCATGTCGCAACCCACTACCTCCTCACAATTCAACTCTAAACCTGTCCTCCCTGATGACAACCTGCAAGTATTACTTGCCCTGAATCCGAACAAAGGTAAGAGCAAAGATGGTCTTGACCCCAAACATCTTCACTTCTGCTTATGCTACTGGTCTACCCCTGACCCTTCTCCTGAACCTCTCTTTCTTGTACGCATCAGTTCCTAAGATTTGGAAGTCTGCTACTGTAGTCCCTCTTCCCAAAGGCAGTGACCCTCCAATCCTAGCAATTTCTGCCCCATTTCACTCCTACCTGTCCTGGCCAAGGTTCAAGAGCAACTCTCCAACTTCTTTGACTCTTCCTCCTCCTTCACCCCTTTCCAGTCTGGATTCCGCAAAAGCTACTCCACTACCACATCCCTCCTTCGGCTCACTGACTTCATCCTCACAGGGATGGACCAGGGATGCATCACCTCCGCCATTTTTTCACCCTGGCCAAAGCCTTTGACACTGTCGCCCACTTCCTCCACAAGCTGACAATGGCTGGCCTCTCCGACGCAGCCACTGATGGTTCTGGTCCTCCTCACTGCAGTCCCAAGCTGTCAGAGTTGGTGACTCCACCTCTCAAAATCAACACAGGTGTACCCCAAGGCTCTGTACTTGGCACTACACTATTTTCTATATTCCTAAATGATCTCCCTGTCATCTGCTCATCCTCGAGCATACACATGAATGCAGATGACAGTTTGTCATCCGGGAGCTCTCCTGGAAGAGGCCACCAGTCTGCAGCTGGACTTTAACAATGTCCAACACTGGTTTAGTGCCAACCAACTCTCTGAATGTCAAAAAAATGGTCTCCATGACCTTTGGCACTAGACAAAAACTGTCCAGAATTGACTCCACCCCTAGTTTCCACACACTAACAGGTACTAAACTGGATGATGTCCCCTCATTTAAGTACCTTGGGCTTTGGCTAGACAGAAATCTAGACTTCAGTGACATGTAGATGCCATTCACAAAAAAATCCTCCCTGAGCTCAGTGCCCTGTACAGACACCTTAACTGCCTGCCCAAGCAAGCCAGGCGTGAAATTGTTCAAGAGAGGATTCCCTCTGTCTTCCACTTTGGGGTCATTGTCTACAACTCTGCACCTAGGACCGCCCTAGCTAGACTGGACACTCGTCAATTCCTTCTGCCGCTTTATCCTTGGCTGTCCTCTCACCCACCACTGCTCTCTCTCTATACTGCACTCTCCTTCCCTTCCCTCACTGCCCTGCCAGGTGCCTGTCCCATTCCGCCAACTTTGTAGGCAGGTACTGGCTTGGCACCCTGCCATCTTACCTGACCTCCCTCTTATCAGTCCCCAACCCCCTCCAGCTACACACTTCGATCCTCACCTCATAGAACACTCGCCCTCCCACCGTGGTGTACCTCTTCTTGTCGAAACTCCTTCTCATACTTATTTCCCAGCCTCTGGAACTGTCTCCCCCTCTAACTCCGCTCTGCCCATTCTTGCCAATCCCTTGCATTCCTCCTTCGGAAATACACCACACACTACTGATCCTGCTACTAATCCCCTCGCATACCCTCCCCCCTACAAGTTCCTACCCTACAATTGCAGCACCAACCCACTTCCCTCCTTAGTTCCCCTTCCCCGCCACTCAAGCTTCCTCCACCCTACCACTAAATCATACCTTTCTTCCTACTCCCCTCCACTCCACCTTCCCCCCTCTTTGTCCCTCCCTCTCTTGCCCAACTCCACCTTCCCCTACCAGATCTCCACCCCCTTGCAGTGTTCACTGCATCCTGGAGGAGTGAAGGCTCTGGCTTCCCACTCCCCCCATCTTCCATTCAATATCACCCTTCCATCCCTCTCCCCCCTTTACACCATTTTTACTTTGTCTGCCCTTCACCTTGCATGGTTACCTGCATCCTGATAAAGGGGGGCAGGCACTGGCTTCCCTCTCAGCCCAACTTGCTTTGCTCCTCCTCCTTCTCTGCCAGCCCCCCCATCCCCTTGCAGGGTTCTCTGCATCCTGAAGAGAGTGTAAGGATTGGCTCCCCTATCCCAATCCCCTTAGTCCAACTCCACTCTCCTCTGCCAGCTCACCATCCCCCTGCCACTGCAGGGTTCTCTGCCTCCTGAAGGAGGTGAAGGCAATGGCTTCTTCTTATTCAACCATTCTACCCCCTATACTTATCTACCCCATCAACCCCACACCATCCCTAGCAACCCCGCCCTTAGTCCATGCCCCCTCTTTTCTTTTCTAATGCATGCTCCCTTGTCCCTCAACAGGGAGCTCAGCCTTTGGGGGCACTTACTTCTGCCCTTCACCCTGCACTCTTCACCAACCCCTGGTATTTACATACTAAGTCAACCACCTAGCATTTGGTTTCTGTCATCCCAACCAAGCACTTACACCCTAGGCCTCCTTACCATCTCAAAAGCACTAGCATTGTAATCTACTTTCAGTCCCTCCTCACTTTATCACCAGGTTTAAGACAACGGTCATATCCATTAAGTGATGCAACTTATATTCATGTTTTTTACCTAGTCTAATTAATGTATATGATTTTGTACGTTGCACTGGTTTTTAGTTACCCAATACTTGTAATTGTCTATTGATCCTGGTAAAGGATTGTCCCCCACTTTTTCCTATGTAACCCCTCCACCCAGGACGCTTCTGGAAATGAGCAGTTTACAGTTCATGTTGCCTTCCTGGTGAAACTCTTCTAAATAAAAAATAAAATAAATAAAACAACAATTTTACCCACTACAGAACACATTGCCCTGTTGGAATGCACCGCAGCATGCCCTGGCCTGCTGTGAGTAAGCAATAAGACATGGCTGGATCTTGGTAGTACTGAGATACCCGAAGGCACTCAGCCGCATCACTACACCCCTGGGTGCGTGGATATCTCAGTACTAGCAACACCCAGCCATGTTTTATTACACTCATAAAATGGGCTTTTATTTTACAAAAATTTTTTTTTTTTTTTTTAAATACAATATTTTAAACATGCATAAATATAACTGAATGTTTGTATTTTACCTAAAATAGTCCTTCCACTTACAGGTACTACACTGAATTAAAAACTTAGCTTTAGGTGTTTTGACATAATGCACATTCCATATTTGTAGTTTTCTTTTGGTTTAGTAGCTTTATACTGTTATCACTCCCTGCCCACTCACGCAGTAAATTAAATACAGAAATAACTTTGGAACGAGTTTCCTGGCTTTTTGTTACACAAGCAGTAAAATCTTACTCCTGCTCAACCCTTCAGATTGCAGCTCAGATTCGGAAAAGCAGGAACTATAGCTTAGCTTAGATTAGAGTGTGAAGCCGCTCACCCCAAACTGCAACTCCAAAGACCTGACTGGTGTGCACACCCGTCCAACTACCACTCCTGCTTGACCACTCGCTCATGCATTCAAAAGGCTATGTTAGGTGAGTGAACATTTCAGAATATCATTTATTGAGTGGTTTATTCTTAGCCACTTCAATTGCAGTGTAAGTTGGTAATTACAGGAACGGTTGTTCAACAGCTCCTACTGAGGCCCCCCCGCTCACCTGCAACAGTTGAGTGTAGCAGTTGTAGTGCAGTGTCAACAGCTTAAAAAAGTCATTTGGCTGGGTAAAGAGTTCAATGCCACTAGTGCTGAGTTTGCCTGCACAAGTGTTGCAGCTGCCAGCCCAAAGTACAGTTAAGTAAGAACTTACTGTAACAGTAGATCTTCAAGAGAGGCGCTTGCAGTAGGTAATTAGGACTAAGCCGCCAGGAGCTAGGACCACATGGAAAACCTTAGCTAGCAGTGTCTGGTGGGGGACCAGCCACCCGTCACGTGATCGACATCAGCGTGCCATTATATAGTGAGCGGTCCCCACGCCTGCCCTCCAGTTCTCCAGTCAGACCCAGTGTAACAATACATTTTTTAGTGTGTGGCCGCAACACAACTATTGTGACAAACTGTTTTCTTTCTTTATTACAAGCAATAATGTAATCAAGTGTGCTGCTATATTTGCTACAAAATAAAGTTGTGATATGTGGTTTTAGATTATATGTTAGAAATACCCCAATGGGACTGCCCCATTGGCTGTTACTAAAATGGCATTTAACAAGTTAGTTTTAATAGGACTATGAGTGGGAAGAAAAAACTACTCACCATAGTAATTATGTTTCTTCTAGTGGAGTCTTGCTATATTCTGACAATTGCAGTTAGCCCCAGCCTTTAAACTGCCTCGGAGAACAAAGGGTTAACTTTTCTATGCATGGCATATACTGTTCATCTCGAGCTCGGTTGCTGTCTCTGCCTGTTCTTCGAACTGCAACCATTAGATCTTTATGAGCAAAACTCACTAGGTGTTCTGTGTGGAAACTAACATTTTTAACTAGCCAACTGGCAGAAAAATAATGTTTTGGGTCCTCAAAGGAAGACTCAGGTCAGGAAACCCAAAAACAAAAACCAATCAAATGAAATAACATTTCACCCAAAGAGAACAGAGCATGTAAAAGGGGGCACCTCTAGGGTGCCAACACTGCGCCTACCCACCCACATCCCAAAAATCTAGGTTCTGAGAAGGGAGGCAGTGGGGGAAGTCAGAATAAAGCAAGACTCCATTAGAAGAAACATAATTACTAAGGTGAGTAATTTTTCCTTCAAACAACATGAAGTCTTGCTGTATTCTGACAATTGCAGACTACCAAGCAGTACCTCCATGGAGGAGGGACAGAGCCTACTTTGGGAATAGGCTCTGAAGTACTGCTGTGCCAAACCGAGCATCACTCCTAGCCTGGATATCCAGAGAGTAATGCTTGGTCAAAGTATGGACTGTTTTCCAGGTGGCTGCTTGACAAATTTCTAAAATAGGAATATCCCTGGCAGCAGCCAGGGAAGCAGCTGTACCTCTTGTGGAATGAGCCCTCAGGCCTGTGGGTGGAGTTTTACCCAGTTTTTCATAGCAGAATTGTATACAAGAAACAATCCACCTGGCAATAGATCTCTTGGTGGCAGGTTTGCCCTTCCCAACTTCTCCATAAGTGAGGAACAACTGGAGGGAGTCAAACCTGTGACCCTTGGTACACTCTATGTAGTAGCTAAGGGCTCTTAACATCCAAACTGTGTAGCCTCCTCTCTCCTGAGGAAGAATGATCAGTGAAGAAAACAGGCAGAGATATAGACTAATTCAGGTGGAAATCTGAAACCACTTTAGGCAAGAACTTTCTGTTAGTTCTAAGGACCACTTTATCTCTGTGAAGAGAGATGAAATCAGGTTCCACTGACAGGGCTTGCAATTCACTGATACATCTAGCAGAAGTGATGGCTACCGAAAACACAGTTTTCCAAGTCAAGTATTTAAGCTCTGCTGAGGACAAGGGTTCAAAAGGGTGTTGCATAAGCTGAGCAATGCAAACATTAAGATCCCAAGCAGGAGCAGGATCCCTAAAGGGGGGATTGGTGTGAAACAATCCCTTGAAAAACTTACAGAATACAGGATGGGATGACAGTGAGGAAGACTTGCCTACTGACAAGAAAGCAGAAACAGTTGCCAAGCGTACCTTGAGAGTAGCTGGTCTGAGACCTAGGCCATTGAGATGGACCATATAATCCAGAACCATAAGCAATTCAGCAGTGTCTGGAGAAATATTCTTCTTAGAACACCAAATGCTGAATCTTTTCCATTTGGAGTTGTAAGTCTTTCTGGTGGAGGGCTTTCAAGAAGCCTTGAGGATATCCAGAACCCCTCGGGAAAGATGCAGATCTGCAAACTCTAACTCTTCAAGAGCCAAGCCTTGAGATTGAGAGACTGAAGACTGGCGTACCAAATCCTTCCCTGAGAGGATGTTAACAGGTTGTAATTCCTGGGAAGAGACAGGGAGGATGGACTGCTAGGGACAGCAACAAGGGATACTATGGCTGCCTGGTCCAGTCTGGAGCAACCAGAATCACTTTGCAAGGTTGTGACCTTATCTTGACTAACACTTTGAACGGAGGGGGGGGGGGAAGAGAAGCATACGGAAATTTCCCTTCCCAGTTCAGAATCAGAGCATCTAGGGGAATTGAACCCAAGACTGGGGGTCTGCAACAAAAAAAGAGGAAGTTGGTGATTGTCTGGGGCTGCAGAAAGATCCATCTCTGGAGTGCCCCATCTTGAGAAAATCACCTTCAACACCAGAGGATCTAGGGCCCATTTGTGATGGCCCTGAGATATTCTGCTCAGTGCATCTGCTAGAACATTGTCCTTCCCTGGAAGGTGAACTGCTATCAGAGAGGTTTGCAGAAAATAAGCCAGGGACCACAACTTCATTGCTTCTGTGCACAGGGCCGTAGACCGAGTGCCTCCCTGCTTGTTGATGTACCACATGGTGGTGGTGGTGTCTGTTCTGACTTGAACCACCTTGTTCTGTACTGATTTGGAAAAAGCTTACAGTGCCAGAAACACTGCCCTGAGTTCCAAGAGATTGATGTGTAGAAGAGATTCCTGAGGCAACCGCAGTCCCTGGGTGGTGAGTTCCTCCAAATGGGCTCCCCAGCCCAGCAGGGCAGCATCTGTGGTAAGGACCACTGAAAGAGACAGAGTGGCAAATGGAACCCCTTGCCTCAAACTGTCCTGATCCTGCCACCATTGCAGGGCTTGGATCAGACTTAGAGTCACTAGGATTAGTTTGGCAAGGGAATCCTTTCTTTGGGACCAAAAAGCTCTTAAGTGGAACTGAATGTCCCTCATTTGGAATCTTGCGCCTTGGACCACTGCTGTAGAAGCTGCCATGTGGCCCAATAGCTGAAGGAAATCGGCTGAATGAAGAGGCAAGCTCCATGAGAGCCCTTGCCCTTTCCAGGGGAAGGAAGGCTCTTGCTTTTACCATATCCAGCTCTGCCCCTATGAAGGTGAGGAGCTGCACTGGTTCGAGAACCGACTTTGGTAGGTTGAGAAGAAATCCTAAAGAAGTGAGCACTTGCTGGGTCACTTGCAGGTGTGACTTGACTTGGTCTGGGGACTGGCCCACTATGAGCCAGTCGTCCAAATATGGAAAAATGGAAATCTTTTGTCTCCTTAGGAAGGCAACAATTACTGCCAGGCACTTTGTGAAGACCCTTGGAGCTGAGGTTAGGCCAAAGGGCATTGCTCTGAACTGATAGTGGCCTGAGGGCAACTTGAACCTGAGGTACTTTGTGTGGGAGCACCTGATGGGAATGTGAAAGTAGGCATCTTTAAGGTCCAGGGAGGCTAGCCAGTCCCCTGGCCTTAGAGAGGGAAGGATAATTCCCAGAGTTATCATTTTGAACTTTGGCTTTAAAAGATGTTTGTTCAGGTATCTTATTTCCAGGATGGGTCGCCACTCTCCTGTCTTTTTGGGGGTTAGGAAGTACCTGGAGTACAGTCCTTTGCCCCAGTGTAGGGTAGGTACTCTCTCTATAGCTCTTAGAGCTAGGAGAGAAGAAACCTCTGCCTCTAGGGCAAGCGTTTGAGAGATTTGCAGGTGAAAAAGATTTGGCTCTCATCTTGGGAAATTTTTTGAAGCTGAGAACCAGTCCCTGGCTTACTACTTCCAGGACCCACTTGTCTGATGTAAGAGACATCCAGTCCTGGACAAAGTAAGCCAGCCTGCCCCCTACTGGGATAGGAGAATCGACCCGGGCAGACCCATCAGGGTGTCTGCTTGGCAGGGGCTTTAGGCTGAGGGGTGGATGCAGGCCTGCTCATCCACCTTCTACCTCTCCCTCTGAAGAACCCCCTCTGTGAAAAGGAAGAAGAGGCCTGTGCTTGGTAAAAAGGCCTTTGGAAAGGCCTGCCCCTGCACTGCTGCCTTTGAGGAGTTGCCTGCCTTTCCTTGGCCTGAGCACTCCTGTAAGTGGTCCTGTATTTGTCCATTTTCTTCACGTAATTCTCTGTCTGCTCCCCAAACAGAGAATTACCCACTACAGGAAAATCCATGGCCTTAGCCTGGGTATCCTGTGAGATGCTAGTACATCTGAGCTAAGCCATTCTCCGAAGAGCCACATATGTAGCCATGACTCTTGATACATCACTGGAGTCTACAGCAGCATGAAACTAAACTTTTGATGCCTCAATCCCATCTGCAGCCACCTCCTCCAGCTCCTTGGCAAGCTGGGGGAAGCCTGTTTAGCCAGTGCCAGTACAGTGTCCCACCTGGACTTCTGGTACCTGGCTGCATAGGCTATATAATTAGCCTGCCTGAGTCCCAAGGATGATGCCTTGCACCGCTTCTTTGCCATGGCATCAATCTTCCTGGAGTCCTTGTCTAGTGGGGTGTGATGCCATGGGAATGCTTGCCTTATCACAGGCAGCAGCCTGTACAACCCCAACATGGCTGCATTGCTGATAAAGGAGCTCCATATCTGAGCCTGAAAGAGTATACCTCTTGTCAATTCTTCTATCCACAGGAGGTATGGAATTGGGAGACTTAAGAATTTTTTGTGTCTGTTTACCAAAAGATTTGTGGAGGGGAATAGACAGTCTCCTGGACTCTGGGATGTCCATCATCTCTACACAGTCAGGCTCCTCCTGATCCTCCACTGCCTCCTCCACAGAGAGCTGGAGGGTATCAGCCACCTTTCTGTAAAACATGAAGTGTGAAGGGGACTCTGAAAGCCTAGGAGGAGAAACACCTGAAGGTCTGTCTGGGGAGATGTCCGGGTCAATAAGCACATCCAGATTTTCACCATCAGCATAATCATCTTCCAACTCTCCTTCCTCCTCAAACTTTGGTTCATAAAATTCTTCCAGGGTATAATCCTGAACCGGGGGAACCGACCGAACCGAGCCCCTGCCAAAAGGTGCCGGATCAGTCAGAACTGAGCAAAGCGGTTCCACAATACGAATCGCTTTGGCTATTTTATCGGCGGTCGGAGTATGAGATTCTGGATCCGAACCGGTCGACTTGTCTTTGCATTTTCTTTTTGTTGGAACAGATTCCTCGGAATCGGCTCTCCTTTTGCCCAAAGAAGTATCGCCCTGGTCAGAGGGCACTCCTTCTGGTTCGGTCGGAACCAAACCGGGCTGGCCATCTGGGTCAGCCGACTTCCTGGCCTCCCTTTTCCTCAGTCTACCTAATCTCTTTTCCAGGGCAGATTTGGGAAAATTTTTACAAATTTGGCAGTCTAAATCGAGGTGGTCAAACCCCAGACACTAAACACAGGTGGTGTGGGGATCGGCCTTAGCAAAGACCTCCCCACACACACACTGCAGTGCTGAAACCCAGTGGGCCTGTTTTTTTCTTGGGTTTCTGACATGGCCAACCTAATCAAACTTACCCTTTTTCAGCAACCGCCAGGCAAGACTCCCTATCGGTTCCTGACTGTGTCAAGGGAGTTCGAAAAAAGCGACTAAAACCCGCTTTTTTAGAACCGATACGGACCGGTAACCACACACTAAAGTAAAGTACAAATTTTACCTGAATGATCGGTTCAGCCAAACCGATCCACACTTTTTACAAGTTCCACACAGAAAACAAAACAAAACTGACACTTCAACAGACTTTGAACCGAGCAGCAAGAGAAATCTCCGGAGCGACTGTTCAGTGAGGCGGAGTAAAGAATCTGACGGTTGCAGTTTGAATAACAACAGGCAGAGACATCAACCGAGCTCGAGATGAACATTCTATGCCATGTATAGAAAAATTAACCCTTTGTTCTCTGGGGCAGTTTAAAGGCTGGGGCTAACTGCAATTGTCAGAATACAGCAAGACTTCATGTTGTTTGAAGTTGGGGTTTTTCCAATGTGTTGTGCAACCATTAGTCAAAGGGTCTTGTGACCTGGTGGCAACTGTCAGCCTAAATAGTAATAAAGCGCCAGCTTTTGTTGCAAATGTTAGTCTATTATAATACAATTCTGTTTTGCCCTCTCTCTACCTATCAAATTTTATCTAAAGGTATAAAAACATACTTAGTACTCCGAGCTGTACTTTAGCAGCTGTATTCCAAGCTTTATAATAATAAATATTGGTAGTTATATGTAGTTACATGCACTAATACAGTAAACATAAATGCTGTAACTGAGTTAAATTAAACTAACAGGAAAGGTCAGTCAGTAAATGTATGCCATAGGGAGCTATGGCAACGAACAGATTATATGACCTTAAATCACCAGTTAGTTCATGGAGAGACACGGCAGTGTATGGGTCAAGAGACTCCCCAAGCTAAAAGTACTTGGAGAGACCCAACACAGGTGTATATTTGTAACTGCCTATTCAAATGCTAGCAAGTAAATAAGCTTCTGCGTTGTTAAATAAAGGCTACCAACAACTTTTTTACGAGATCTGCATATCTCGTAGTGGCTAAATGTATATAAGTGGGTGCTCTCAAGGCACTGAGAGAGAGAGAGATCCAACATCAATGTGTAATGCAAGGCAAGGTGCTGATTAAATCTGCTAACTCTCCTGGCTGTGTCTGTGTTGTCTCTGACTAAGTACTAAACAATGAACGTTGTAGCTAGGGGTCACCCACAACCCTAGGTTACAATTGGTGCTGCGACTTGGATCAATTAGTGTGGGTATGTTTAAAAACCTTTTTAAACCGTATCTGGGGACCACCAAAACTCCCCAAATGAGACAAATTGTCAGTGACACCATAGCGACACAGCCATTATTGCCGCCAAATATGCAAATTGTCCAGACCTACAATACCTTCGGCCGCTTAACACAACCTGGGAAAGACTGATCACCTTGACTGGTAACATGATACAGATCAGGTAACATATGTTTTATCTTAAAGATAAGGAAACTTGCTGGCAAGTTAGTAATAAGGGGTTAACCTAGAAACACAACGGCTAGTGGTCACTGTAGGAACTTGCAAGGCAGGAGCTTAGGAGAGTCATAAGGCTAACCCGAGCGGATCCACTACTAGTGCAAGAGGGAGTGGCCGACCGCCAGAGTTAGCAGTCAAATTACTGATATATTAGGGATGTGACCAATTGAGTCACTAGACGAGACTCAGAGTTGGTGCGTAGGAGACTATATAGAAATGGAGGCTGTAATGCACAAATTCTTAGAGAAACACTACAAATCGGGTCCGTATAACTCAGCTGCCACCGAAAAACCAGCGAGGGAACATTTTAACAAAGCAGTGCTAGACAGAAATTCGAACACCAAAGATAGTAAAGAAAAATTAGCCAACACTATACAGGGAATATGGCAATACAGCCAAGAAACAACACACTGGCTGCACACTCACATAAAAGATCATCGTGAAACCATTATAACCCTGACCAAACAAAAAGGAAGTGGAAAAGGACCAAATAAAAGAAAGAAATCAATTAGAATTTGAGAGAAGTCAGTTTAGAATCAAAGAAGCAGAACTGCAAACAGAAATTTCTAAACTGAAAGGGAACAACACCCTCCTAGATAGAGACACAGCATTTTTAAAAATAAAATTAGATCACCAAAACCAAGAACATGCAGAGGAAGAAAAGAGAACAAACTATGAACTAAAAGAAGCACGCGAAAAAATACAAAAACTGACAGCATTAGTCATAGAATGTCAAAATCAAATAGAACAAGAGAAAGAGGATGAGGAGGCAGTGGATTTTACCTTATCCAAATACGAGAGACAGCTAGTAGAAGGGGACGAGCGCCCCTGTAATAATTGTACCCAAAACAAAGAGGGAGAGAACAAAGTAAAAGGATTGTACCGGAAGCGGTGTAAAAATTGCACTCGTTACCACAAAGAGTCATGTCCGCCGCAGGTGTCGGGACAATGTCACAAACTACTACACACCACAAGCAAGAGTTACTGGCGATGCTGAAAGGAAAAACAAAGATGTACGACTTACAAAACCAACATGCCCTAGACAGAGGGGATATGAAGGGGGTAGCCAAGTATGACAGCATGAAAGAGCAAGTAGAAAAAGAGTAAAAGCCATCCAAAAGCTTTTAGATGACAATAAAGCCGCTAGGCAAGAAGCAGCAGGGACAGAGAGATGGGCAGAGGGCAGCCCCCAGGAAGAACAAAAAGAAACAGTATTGGAGGAGACAGAGGAGAGGGATAAAAAAGGTAAACCAAAAAGTAAATGGAAGACAAAAAAAAAACTAACAAAACAAAAGAGTACCATCAGTAGAGAAGGGGGTTGAAATACGAGACCCAACCATTAAAGCAGTCTCATGAATAGGACAGGAAATGGGACCCATAGATCACAAAACAGACATACAAGTACTAGGAAGCAAACTAAAGACTACAGACCACCCTAAACTTAACCAATAAAGATCTGTGCAAAATAGTTATGTTTAAAATGAGTTCCCCATTAGCAGATGCAATGCCTGATGAAGTCCAACGGAAACACAAGGACGCTGCAGGCAACCCTCACACTTGGGCTGATGCGGAAGAAATAATAAACGCATTAAAAAGGGCCAGAGTGGAGTCAGCGAGGCAAGAGGTTGATTGGGACAAAATCTTGCAACTCAAACCAAGACAGGGCGAGGGACCACGAGTATTTATACCCAGACTTTTTGAGGTGTACCAAAGGAATATGGCCACAAGGGGGCCTCGTAGGAGGACTCCACCTTCCGAGACCTCTGGATACGAGCATATAACCCTAGCTCAACCATAAAGGCCCTATTAAAAATGGGCACAAGGACAGAGTAGACCCATTAGAAACCTATTTGGCAGAAAAAGAACGACCCAAAGTGGCTGCCGCAACCTGAGCTAACGAGGGACCAGGCAAGGCCCCAGGTAAAACCCCTGACATAACATGCTTTAATTGTAAGTGACAGGGCCACATAAAAAGAGACTGTTGGGGAAAAGGGGGCAGGCAAGAAGGCAAAGGCCCATGACAGTCACAAAATAGGGGAAGAAGAAGGTCAAGGGATATACCAAACCAGAGAGAACACCAGCATGGCGGAGATACAGTAGAGAACCTACTTAGTCGCCTACAACTAGCAATTAAATCTTCACATAAAGACTCAGGACCAGGGGATGAGGAGATGATGCGCAGGTTTAGCGCATTAAGGGATAAAGAATGCCAGGGAGGCGTAGGCTCCGAGGACCCTGGCAGCATATGGGTATGCAAATTAAAATCTGATCGCCAGGGTAGACGCACTATAAACCTTATAGTTAATGGGTCGTTAGTAACAGCACTACTAGACACAGGAGCAGCCACCTCAATTACAAACATGGGCATACACCCTGGACCCCACAAAGGCACCCATACAAATAGAGGGATGTACGGGATATACAATAGAGGCCTATTGGTCCCAACCAACCCCAATAAAATTGGGAAGAACATTTACAGGGACACAGTATTCGCATGCGCCAGTGAAGGCCTAACTGAGCCAAATATCATAGGAAGCGACTGTCTCAGTAAACACCAGTTAATAGTGGATCTAAGTAACCAATGTCTATGGAAAACAAAGGTAAAAAGATTTCAACCAGTAACAGTCGTAGAAAGCTATGCCATAGGGTCAGTTAAGTCCACAGATGATAAAGATCTAAGTGCCTTAGTGCAACGAGTGGATAATAGGAGTTTAAAACAATAAGAGACCACAAAGAGGTGTGAGCCACCAGTGGCACAGATTGTGGAAGAGTATATGACACTCAAATAGCAGTGGAAGGTCCCTGCTCAGGGCATGCCAAGCAATACCCAATACCAAAAGAGGCTGTGGAAGGAATAAAACCAGTAATACAGCAACTGTTAACACAGGGGGTCATCCGCCCAATATGCTCTACAGCCAATAACCCCATTTGGCCAGTCATTAAACCAAACGGTAAATACAGACTTACAAGAGACTATAGGAAGCTAAACAAAGTAACCCCAGAGGTCAGCCCAGTCACCAGCTCCAACACCGAGATCTTTAATAAACTCAAACCAGAGTAAATATTTCTCGGTGCTGGAGCTGGCAAATGGATTCTGGTCCCTCCCCATAAAACAGTCTGACCAATATAAATTTGCATTTACCTTCGATGGAAGACAATACACCTTCACACGATTACCCCAGGATTTCACCCCCCCCCCCCCAACTCTCTTCCACCAATATATAAGAGGGATCTTGGAGAAGGAAGGGTTGGGAGAGGAAGTCATACAATACGTGGATGATCTAATACAAAGCCCAGATGAAGAGAGTCATATAAGATTACTTAACCATGTTTTAAATCTTAAAAGGACTAAAGGTAAATCCAGATAAAGCTCAAATAGATCAACCCATGGTAACCTTTCTAGGTACCACCATGACCCCACAAGGTAAGGTAGACCCTAACAGAGCTGAACTTACACATAAACTACCACTACCAACCACAGTCACAGGCCTTAGACAACTTTTAGGGATAACACATTTTTGTAGGAACTACATAGAAGGATTCTCAGAGATAACAAAACCACTGTATGACATGCTTAAGGATAACCCAGGCAAAAATGACCCATTAGAATGGGATGGAGAAGAACTATACAGTTTTAGTAAGTTAAAATAAATAAATAATCACTCCAAACTGCACCCGCTCTAATGCAGGCAGATTACAAAAAAACCTTGTACCTACAGGCAAATACTACTAATGAAAATCGTGGCAATACTATTACAAAAAAGAAATGGCTAATTAACTCCAGTTACATACTTAAATAGGCAAATGTCAAAAGTAGAAAGGATTCAACACTTGCGAGAAGGCAGTGTTAGCCATTGCATGGACAGTACAGGCCAGTGAGGCCACCGTAAAATTCAATCCAATCATAGTGCAAACCACCCATACCCCTTTAAAATTACTGTTAGAAAACAAAGTCAAAGGAGTAAGCCTTGCTAGACAAGCTAGGTGGCTGTTGGCACTACAAGATGAAAACATCACTATGGAAAAACTGTATTCACCACACATGCTGAATATACAGACTATGAGGGCCTGCCACATGATTGTGGAGAAGTAAAACAAATGGTAAACAGGTTATCCCCTTTTGTCGAGGTACATGAGAAAGGGTGTGACGAACTAGTATATGTGGATGGGTCGAGATATTGGGAGAGTGGAATTTCCTATGTAGGGGCAGTGGTATACTTTACGCCAGACTGTTTCCACAAAGAAGATAATAGACCCATAAGAGACCAGGCCCTCCTAATAAAATTACCACCCGAAGAGTCATCCCAATTTGCAGAACTAGTAGCAATATACAAAGCCATCTTGGCACTCCCACAAGGTCGCTTAAGTATTTATACCGATTCACAGTTTGCAATGGGATCACTCACAGTGAGGTTGCCCATCTGCCACAGGCAGTCACGTCAAACATTGAGAATTGTTACAGGCCATATTACAAGCAGCAGAAAAGACACCAGGCCAAATAACTATCCATAAAGTAAAGGCATATGTAAATTCAAGATATGTCACATCAGAAGAGCTAGGCAATGACCAGGCCAATAAACTAGCCAAACTAGCAGCAAAAACAGGAGACAACTGGAAAGGAATTAGGACATACAAACCAACATTCACTATCAACACTAAACCCATCATAACTATCTACACAAAGACCCACGTAATAGGAGCCATAGATATCAAAGGGATGCAACGTAAAGACCCATGGATCGTTGACAAAATTAAGGCGGTAACAGAAAACCCAAACACACATTACCAATTTAAAATAAAAGATGACATATTGTTTAAACAGGGCCAAGAAAAAACGTTGTGATGGATACCCCCTGAGCGAACTATATACAGATATCATTATGGAAAACCATAGGTGGAGTGGGCATAGGGGCATACAAAAAATACAGGTTACTCACCTGTAACAGGAGTTCTAGGAATGGTATATGTTGTTCATCCACACTCATTGGCAGGTATCCTTGCCGCTTTAAATCTTGCCGGAAGGTCTTCAAGCATGCTCCTCCCACCCACCCGGGTGGTATAACTCTCGGCTCCGCCCCATGACGCCAGATCTGGCCGCTGGAGCTCAGGTTGTGCGTCAAAGCCGGGAGGTGGGTGGTCAGGATGAACAAATATACCATTCCTAGAATTCCTGTTACAGGTGAGTAACCTCGTGTCTTCTAGGGACATGGATATGTTGTCTATCCACACCATTGGCAGACTCCAGTAGTTCTCCGGGAGGAGGAGGCAAGACGCACACCCAATACTTACTTGGGAAAGAGAGACTGAGAACCGAGGCCCCAAACCAGCATCCCGGCGTGACTCAAGGTCGATGTGGTAATGGGTAATGAAGGTGTTTTGCTGACTTCCAGGTAGCAGCCCTGCAGATTTCCTGGATAGGGACGTCCCTGGAAGCAGCCACCGCTGCAGCAGTCTGGCGGGTAGAATGAGCTCTTATCCTCTGGGAGCTCCATGCCCGCCAACTTATAGCAGAGATCTATGCAGGAAGTGACCCACCTGCTTATCGTCCGCTTGGTGCAGGTCTGCCAGATGCGCTTCAGCGTAGGTGTGACAAACAGCTGGCAACCTCTCCCGAATTTCAGCCGCGCTCTTGTAATAATGAGCGCCCTTCTAGGGTCCAAAGTATGGAGCCTATATTCAGGCCTCCGAGGTGGACTGGGTAGAACACCGGCAGAGTCAACACCTGGTTAAGGTGAAACTCCGGCCACCTTCGGAAGGAATTGCAGGTGAGGGACAACCTTGTCCCTGTAAGACCAGGTAAGGAGACTCATGGAAAGTGCCTGAGCTCTCCCATCCTCTGGCTGGACGTGATAGCCACCAAGAAGGCGGTCTTCCACGAACAGGTGAGAGAGACACCTGTGCATAGGTTCGAATGGCTTGCCCATGAGCTTTGCCAGTACTCAGCAGTAGATCCCACGAGTGTGGGGGTTCCCGTGACTGGAGGGAAATGTGATCAAGGCCTGAAAAAGCGCCAGACCACCTTCCCTGCGCCACCGACTGCTTCCCGCCCGCGCTCGTAAGCAGAGATGGCTGCCAGGTGCACCCTTAGGTATCGCCGACTCAGCCTTGATTAGAAAGGGACCATAAATAGTCCAAGATGCTTGCCAAGGAACAGGAGGAAGGGTCCAAGCCCTTGTTCTGACACCAAATGGAAAACCTTTTCCATTTGAAGGCATAGCTATTTTCTGGTCGACTCTACGGGACGCCTCAACTACATTGAGGACCTCGTCGAAGATCCAAGGCTTGGAACTCTAGCGCCAGGAACCAGGCCGTCAGGTGCAGGGGATTGAAGGTCCGGATGGAACCTTCCCTGATTGACTGAGAGCAGGTCCGGCGAAGCTGAAGCTGCGCAGAGTCCTGGAGCTGAGACTGAGGAGATCTGGGTACCAGAACTGGCGAGGCCAGTCTGGGGCTATCAGAATCACCTGCGCTTGTCCCTCCTCGCCTTGAGAAGCACCTTGTGGATCAAGGGAAATGGGGAAAGGCGTAAAAGAGGCCCGGGGTCCACTGCCTCGAGAAGGCATCCCCCTGCAGCGAGCCCTGCTGAGGGGGGCGGGCATGGAACAGTCTCAGCTTCGCGTTCTCCCTGGAGGCGAACAGGTCCACCTGAGGTGTGCCCCAATGGGAGAACAGATGCTGTACTACTCCGGCAGGAGAGACCACCTGGATGCAGCCCCTATCCGGCTCTAGGGCATCGGCCAGGTGTTGGAGGCTCCTGCCACATGAATGGCTAGGAGATCCGCCTCCAGGCTGGCGACGAGTGACAAACACGGAGAGCTTCCTTGCATAGAAGCATGGAGCGCGTCCCGCCCTGGCGGTTTAGATAGAACATGGTCGTGGTATTGTCCGCCTGGACTCTGACCACTTGACCTCGGGAGGAACGGAGCAAAGGCGGTGAGAGCTAGGCGGACCGCCTGGAGCTCCAGCAGGTTGGTGTAGGCATCGGACCTCAAGGGGACCAGAGGCCATGAGCCCGTGTTCCCCAGATGGGCACCCCAACCCATCAGAGAGGCATCGGTCGGAGAGAGACCTGCGGCTCGGGCGGATGAACGGGATGCCTCCTGCAAATGATCTGGAGTCGTCCACCACTGAGAGCGTTCCATATCCCCTGTGTCACCGGCACAAGCTGGTCCAAAGGATCGCAGCTGCCAGACCACTGGCTGGCCAGTCCCTATTGAAGGGACGATGTTCCAGCGGGCCCAACGGACCACGCTGGTGCAGGCCGCCATGAGACCCAGGAGGCAGGAAGTCCCGGGTAGGGCGAATTGCCCAACCAGAAATGATCGGGCAAAGGAGGAAAGAACCCCGGCCCTGTCCGGTCGGGAGCCGCCTCTGGCTCAAGAGAGTCGAGGCTGCGCCCGATGAATAGAATCACCTGCTTTGGCTCGAGTTCCGACTTGGCCTGCTCGTTGATAAGGAGGCCCAGTTGAGAGCAGACCTGGAGGGCCAGACTCTGGACCACTCCGCCTCCCTTCCTGGAGGGAGCTGCTATGCGCCAGTCGTCCAGGTAAGGGTACACCTGACCCTCGGGCGCCTCAGAGGAATGCTGTCACCACTGCCATGCATTTGGTGAAGACCTGGGAGCTGGAGACAAGCCAAGGGCATGGCTTGGAACTCGGAAGGATCCTTCCGCTCGAAGCGAAGGAATCTCTGGTGAGACGGACGGATAGGACGTGAAAAACGCGTCCTGCAAGTCCAGAGAGCAGAACCACACGCGCATTCCAAGGATATGGTATTATCTGAGCTAGAGTGACCATCCTGAAGGTTCAGACCTTAGGAACTTGTTTGGGTCGTGTAGGTCGGGAATGGGCGCCAGCCCCGTCCGCCTTGAGAACCAGGAAGTACCTGGACACAAACCCTGGGTCTGAAGGAGGGGTCCCGCCACCTCTCTTATCACCTCCTTTCGAGGAGGAGGAGGATGTCGGCTCGGTCGAGCCGCCAGTGAGGCTGGGGACTGCCCCGAGGGGCGACGGCTCTGAAGGGTGGTGCCTGTTCGACCCAGAGGCAGCCCTCTCCACCACCTCCAAGACCCACCTGTCCGTGGTAACAGCCGGGACCAGGCGGAACGGGAAGTGCCGAAGCCGCCCTCTACCGGGGACCTAGGGGGCAGTGGACGGGAATGGGGGCGACACCCCCTCAGCCCGCCACTGGGCAGTCTTGGAGGAGGGACCGTCGGGACCTCCTGGGCCTTTTCCTCCCTGCCTCCTGTTAGAGGAAGCCGCGGCTTGGGTTTGGGATGCTAGGCCGGAGCCTGCTGGCCCTGACGTTGCTGGGTCAAGGCGCCGGGGCACAGGATACCTAAAGGGGTTTAGGCTGTGGTTTGCGTCTTTGTCCTTCTGAGCGAAGAGACCGAGTCCTAGGTAGCATTGACCTCGATCCTCTGCAGGTGACCTTCCACCCCAGGGTCAAGAGGTCAGTCCCAAAAAGGAACATCCGCCAACCTGCTGGGTATCCAAGTAAAGGTGGATATCCTCAGCCACGCCTGCCGACGATAGCTGATCATGCGGTCACCACCGATCTGGCACATGAGTCCCTATATCCAAAGCAGTTCTGAGCTGCTGTTTGGCCACCGTTTCGCTCCTGGTCCCGCAAGCACCTGCCAACCGTAGTCTGCAGATCGGGCGGAAGATGAGGGATGACCTCATCCAGGGAGCCCAACAGAGCATGAGAAAATGTGCCATGAGGCGGCGAACTGGCCTGAGCGAAGGCCGAGAGAGGGCGCAGTGTAGACTTTTCTCCCGACATAGTCCAGTTCTTGGACTCCTTGTCAGGAGGTTTGCATCCACATCCCTGGGCGTTGCTGGCGCCGCCGGAAAACGCTGTTTCGGTAACCAACCCCCAGCAGAGGGGTGTTCCGAAAACCGGACAAGGAACCGGTAGGGGACCGCGATACTTCCTGGCCATCCTGGCCGAGGCGCAGGGCAGGAAGCAGGGCGCTGCCAAAGCTCCAGTGCCGACCCACTATGGCCCTCGCCACCGGAAAGGCCTCCGCCGGAGAACCTGGTCCAGAATCTCCGTGAGGGACACCTGGCCCGTTGGAATGGTTCGAGCTCCATCCCGTGGACTCGAGATGAGCCAAGAGACCTAGGAAGGACGACGGGCTATCGTCTATTGACTGACCTCCTGAAGACCCAAGTCCAGTCGCTGGAGAAAAAGGAGGAATCATCTTCGACTCGGAAGAGTCCTCAAGAGCTGCCTCTGGCCTGAGCCACCCTTCACCTGCCGAGGTCGGTCGGGAGTGAGGGTAACTGACAGCCGATGGGTAGACCTCAGCCGACCGAGAATCCTTGGCCGGAGCTCCAATTGGTGGCTGTGGAGGCGGAGGTTCCACCGAATCGTGGAGCAGTTGGTTTTGGGCCGAACAACCGCCTGGGTATAGGCTCGGATAAGTCGAGGGGTTGTGTCGCCGCCCGTGACAGTTTAATGGCCGGGAAGGCGACTGGCCGGCTTATTCCCGCCAGGAGGAGCTGTTGCAACATAAGGTCTCGCATCGCCGACGTAGTTTACGCTGAAGCCTCGCCCGAGGAGGAGGACGAGGACGAAGCGCGACGCCATCACGTGTCGTGGACCGAGACCGCCTATGACGGGACTGCTGACCGCTGAAGAGGGTCAGAGACCGAGACCGAGTCCCGGAATTTCCGAGGTCGGTGCGGGAGGTGTCGGCCGAACTGGGCGCCTCCTTCGCTCGATGGTCCATCCGAGGGCTCCGAACCGAGGCACAGGCGAGCCCACGGGATCTCAACTCCTCCCGGGGAACCGGGAGAGGGAATTCAGCTAAAGGCGACAGCCCGGCCCAACTGGTCGAGAAAATCTCAACTTCGTCGGTGGAGTCCTCGGTCAACTGACCTGACGGGGACACCATGAGGCCAGTGGTCGCCGAATTGTCCATTTACCGGGAGAGGGACCTTTCCCCGTCCCAAGAGCGCCAACGGAGGGATTTACCCCTGTCCTTCTTTTGGACCGAGAATAAGGTCCAGCAGACGAGGCCCTTCTCCCTAGTGGAGGGACAGACAAAGCCCTAAAAGAAGCCGTGAGGAAGAACCCAGAGAGATCGATAAATGCCGCGTCGAGGAAGAACGCCCGCTCCGCCTCCTCTCGAGGGCTGCATCATCCGCCGAGCTGATCCGGGCCGGAAAGTCACCGGACACCGCTAACCGGCCTCCTTGGACTTCACCGAGGGAACGCTTCGGACGAACCCAGCTGGTAATCGGGCAGCACGGTCTTCGAGGACGTAGGCCGAGAAAGATGAGCACAGGTCGCAAGCTCGCGGGTCGTGCTCAAGGCCTAAGCAGTAGACACATCGTGGAGTGTGGATCCGTCTGACATCTTCTGCTCGCATGGGCATCTCCGAAACTGGAGTCGATTTGTCCATCGAGTCTGAGGGATCAAGATCGAAGTCTTTTCGCAAAATTTATTTTTAAATCCGCAAACGGAGAAATAGGAAACCAGTCTCAAACGCAGAGCGTTAAGGAGGGAACCTGAGCTTCCAAGCGGTAAGGAAGATCTGGCGTCATGGGGCGGAGCCGAGAGTTATACCACCCGGGTGGGTGGGAGGAGCAAGTTTGAAGACCTTCCGGCAAGATTTAAAGCGGCAAGGATACCTGCCAATGAGTGTGGATGAACAACATATCCATGTCCCTAGAAACAACAAATAATTAGTAGTAAATACTGGTGGCCAAACATGGAGAACGTAAAACAAACAATACAACAGTGTAATCTGCCTCCAACAAGATCCAAAAAGAGATAAACCAAAGTTACAAAAATTGCCCTTGGCAGATGGTCCCTGGGATACCCTACAAATCTATTACGTAGGCCCACTGCCGACAGCAAAGGGGGGATATAAATACCTCCTAGTAATAGTAGACATGTTCTGTAAATGGGTGGAAGCTTTTCCCACTAACAATACAGCCATAACAGCAAAAATCCTGTACACACAAGTGTGTACTAGATGGGGTTTCCCAAACATTATCGAATCAGACAAGAGAACACACTTTGTCAACCAAGTTATGGCAAACCTATGCAACTTTATAGGAGTCCAACAGAGATTCCATTTGCCTTACCACCTGCAATCCTCAGGGATGGTAGAAAGAATGAACAGAACTCTTAAGAACGCCCTAAAAAAGAGTCTTGGATACCAGAAAAGATTGGGTGGATCATCTACTCGGGATCCTAATGGCCATAAGAGGTACTGTCCAAGCAAGTACTGGACTGTCCCCCTACGAGCTAATGACAGGCAGGAGGATGAGGTTAACACATCCAGCTGACGTACCACCCCGACTGTGCCTGCCTTAGATAGAGTAAAACATGAAAGATTTCTAAAGAATATCCAGACACAATTAGAGAAATACCTCAGTTCTGCTGCCCAAAACATGGCACGGGCACATGAAAAAAATTTAAATTACAGGGAGCCACACCACAGGTGGGCACCACCAATTCAAGAAGGGGACACAGTCATGGTCCGAAACTGGGAACAAAAACAGCCATGGAAAGATGCTAATTGGCTTGGACCATACACAGTAAAAAATAAATTGGGAGACACTGCAATATATGTTAAATGCACAAGAAAGGGGGCCAAGCCAGAGCTGTGGGTGCATGTAGACCAGTGTAAACAAATATCAGGCAAAACTGACTGAACATTGATACTGCATTCGATTTTCTTTCTAAAAGGCGCACAATAAGGACCACCAAAATGGAGAAAGAAACCATCGCCAGCGTCTGCATATTATGCTGTCTTGCTTGGCCCACCTGGACTATGATAAGCAAGTGCAATAATAAAGAGGAAATCACCGTGTCACACTTTTGGCATGCACTAAACAACGGGACCCAAAGTGGCCTACTAGATATTGACATGTACAGTATATGCATAGGTTGGCCAATAAACCAATGTAGGGATTAGGCCGATAACCCAATATTAGAGACCTTAAAAGGGAGTCCAATGTACACCACATTGTGTGCTGTCCCCTTCGATACATCAAAGGAACCATGGGATATGGCACAACCTGATTTTCTGTACTGGCCCTCATCGACGTAGACATCGGCAGAACCCTCTGAAAAACTGACATTTGAGCCACCCTTTAGGACACCGTGGAAGTATGAATTTAAATGGCATCAAGATGCCAGAAGGCCAACTATATATGGGATTTCTGTTAACTGGATGCTCACTAGGAATATACACAGAGTAAACTCCCAAACTCCAGAAGTACAAAAAGTCGTAAAGGCAAAACTACGTGACCACTGGTACACACAAGACAGAGGAGACTATACAGACAGACATAAAAGTGTAACCTATGCAGATTTCAAAGGACTTGAAAGGTTTCTAAATTGCAGCAATGATGTTAACAGAATGATTACCATAATTGTACTAAGAAAATCAGTACAGGTTTTTCTTCCTAGAAGCAATACGTACAACCTAATACAAAAAATACCAGTTTCCCCCCCCAAAGTCTTAAAATAGGGCAAATACCAAACAAATTCTGGATGGAAGACCCCACATGGTACCCAGGCAAACCATGTATGTGCCTACATAGAGTCAGCACGTCCTATTGGTACGGATACTTAATTGCACCAGCCTGGTTTCCTACCAGGGCAGTACCAATATCTTTTGACCCGGGGGCAACTCGAGCGGAAGCTCCACCCCATCAGGGGGACTCTTAATGGAGCAAGAGGGCATCCAGACCTATTACCCATGTCAAATACAGTATTTTCCAGCAGTATTATCTCTCCGCCCCCGAACTGCCCTCAAACTGCTCCAATATTTCAACCATTAATAAAGTATAAACACCAATACCAAGAGCTCCCAATACAATTTCTAGAAAGAAACAGCCTGCTAAGGATATATAAAATGCGGTCCTTGCTAGGTATTGGAGAATGGATAGGGACAGGATTAGGCCTGGCAAATTCAATAGATGCCATAACCCTGAGAAACCAAATTAACATTTGACAAGACGCAGTAGAAACCCTGATAGGTAGCGAGGTAGGACAAGCCCTTAAACTTGTCCAGTGGGACAACCAAGAAACATATTGGGCCTTTTTGAAACTTAAAGGAATTTTGCTATCCTAAACAAGCTAGGGGAACAAATCGTCAGTACAAGTGAGCAAACAAAAACAACCATCACATATGGTATCTGTTTAACCCTAGCAACACATGCCCTCGCCACCGTTAGGACTGAACTGCGTCAGCTCGAGGGGGGACAGCCTCCTTTCGATATCTCCAGAGAGGGATAATCACATGATATCCAAGGCAGGTGAACAGGGGACACTACCAGTGGCCAATCTAGTCAAAATCCAACTCTTCCCCCACACTGCCACCCATGAAAAACTATATATAGTCCCCGCAATGTTCGCGGTTCCAGTGTGCATGAATGAAAAACCTTATCACACATGGAGCCTCACAAACACAGGGATATTATTCCCAAATTCCACCACAGCACACGTCAAAGTGGAAGGAAACACCATAATAGAGATCCCCAACATAAACAGTCCAAGCTCATACCACATATTTGATGACACACTGTGTCACAATTCTCCCACACTACGAACATGTGGGGAGAATATAGCCCCCAAAGCCTGGCCGCCAGAACGCCTCCAGCTAGTTTTTGACAGTGAGGACCCTATCCATAGAGCAGGCAGGTGGAATGGTTCTTGGTACGTCCTAGATACTAAAGCCAAAGTGTGGGGGTGTAACTCAAAAACCTGGATGGTAAACAATCGGACTTACTACCAGCGAAGCTCCCCCAGAAATACCACCTATTTTTAAGTAACAGGTCAGTGGTTAGAGGGGCCAACTACCATCTTTGACCCACCAGAGAGAACAGTACCAGAGTTTACCCCACTTGAAATGGAATGTCTTAAAACCAAAGCTAGGAGAGGGAAAGTATTACTACAGCTGCAAAAACAAGCAAACGAGAAAGTAATAAAAAGGGCCAAGAACTTACCCTATTTATCATGGTGGGACTTTCTTACAAATTGGGCAGTTGATGTATTTGGAGTTAGCCCAACCATAGTAGTAGTGGGGGGAGTGGCATTATGCCTAATTATGCCACTCTTATGGCAATGTTATCTAATGAGGAGATTGATCAGATTAACTCACAAAGTGGATGAGTTACAGACCAGACAAAGAGTAATAACCAAAATTGCTCAAAGAGGAGAAAGTCAAATGCTGATCTAAGTAAAATAATTACATGGGGGGGGGATAATGTTAGTGCCGTGGCCACAAGGGGGATTGTAACAATACATTTTTTAGTGTGTAGCCGCAACACAACTATTGTGAAACTGTTTTCTTCTTTACTACAAACCATAATGTAATCAAGTGTGCTGCTATATTTGCTACAAAATAAAGTTGTGATATGTGGTTTTAGATTATATGTTATAAATACTCCAATGGGACTGCCCCATTGGCTGTTACTAAAACGGCATTTAACAAGCTAGTTTTAATAGGACTATGAGTGGGAAGTTAGGGTTTTTCCAATGTGTTGTGCAACCATCAGTCAAAGGGTCTTGTGACCTGGTGGCAACTGTCTAAATAGTAATAGAAAGCCAGCTTTTGTTGCAAATGTTAGTCTATTATAATACAATTCTGTTTTGCCCTCTCTCTACATATCAAATTTAATCTAAAGGTATAAAAACATACTTAGTACTCCGCGCTGTATTTTAGCAGCTGTATTCTAAGCTTTATAATATATAAATGCTAGTAGTTATATGTAGTTACATGCACTATTACAGTAAACATAATAAATGCCGTAACTGAGTTAAATAAAACTAACAGGAAAGGTCAGTCAGTATATGTATGCCATAGGGAGCTATGGCAACATACAGATTATATGACCTTAAATCACCAGTTATTTCATGGAGAGGCATGGCAGTGTAAGGGTCAAGAGACTCCCGAAGCTAAAAGTACTGGGAGAGACCCAACACAGGTGAATATTTGTAACTGCCTATTCAAATGCTAGCAAGTAAATAAGCTTCTGCTTTGTTAAATAGAGGCTATCAACGACTTTTTCTGTGTTTCTATAACAGCAAACTGTAAAAGATGCAAAAACACAATGCATAATAGAGTAATTGTCATTCTGTGTAACCAAAACACAAACTAGGCTATCAACCTATCAAAAGATTTATTTATTAGTCATTGCATACCGTTACTAGAACGCTAAGCCGTTGTATTTAAATCATTAGTTATACAATGCCGCCATCTACTGGCCATTGAGAATACTGCAGTCAAGTCTAATCTATCAATGTATTAGATAGGAAGTACAACCTCACCAACTCTTTTAGATAGCAACAATTGATATGTTTTGTACTAACTGTCCTGATTGGCTGGCTATGAGATTTGCATATCTAGTAGTGGCTAAATGTATATAAGTGGGTGCTCTCAAGGCACAGAGAGAGATCCAACATCAATGTGTAATGCCAGGCAAGGCGCTAATTCTGCTAACTCTCCTGGCTGTGTCCGTGTCATCTCTGGCTAAGTACTATACAGTGAACGTCGTAGCTAGGGGTCAACCACAACCCTAGGTTACACCCAGAAAGGTGCGACAGGAGTCTGCTCCTGGAGCCAGGAAAGCGCCATGTAAGATGTAATAGCAGACAAGACTCAGGGGAAAGGTGAGAGGGACAGCAGTACCTACTGCAAGAGCCTCTCAAGCATCTACTGTTATGGTAAGTTCTTGCGTAACTACCATCTTACTTCGACAGGGCTCTTGCAGTAGGTAATTACCATTAGGACAGAGTCCCAAACAGTCAAAGTCGGACAGGTCTGAAACATGAGAGGCAGGAAAAGGTCTGCAGTCGAAAGGGATCCAAGACAGAAGTACCTGAAGGACGGCGAGACCAAAGCCAGTCCTACACCTAGAAACAATGTCCAAATTGTAATGCTTAGTGAAGGTGTGGACAGAACTCCAAGTGGCTGCCACACAGATATTAGCGGCAGAGACATTTCTGAAACAAGTGGTAGATGTAGCCATGCGTCTGGTTGAATGTCCTTGTCGTCAAGCCACAGGTCAGGAAGCACAGGGAAAACCCAGAAGCAATTGTAAAATTCCACAAAACTGTTTATTTGTAGTTGCAATAACAAAAATAAACCTGTTCAGAATAACTATGTACAGAAGGATAAAAATAAAATCTTCAGTCTGTGTCCCTTTTTCTTGTAGAATCTTCCCTTGCAGCCCAGCTTAGCTGTTTTATAAGTTTTTTCAACCCCCATCCTTTGCAAACATCCTGTGTCTTCTACAGTGTTCTGTTCTCGTATATTTCAGGAGCTACTAGAATAGTTTGCTTCCAGAGACCCCTTTTTGCAAAAGGCTCAATATTTGCACTCAAGTAACCTCTGGGTTTTTAAAGTCATGACAAAATACAACTAATACACATTTCAACAGTAATACTAAATATTTTCCAAACAATAGGGATCACAGTATTAGTTACATTTCCATACATTGATTTGCACATAATTTTATATTAGCAAATATAGATATGCAAGGGAGAAAAACAGACAGCAAGAGAAAACGGACAGAGGCAAAGAGTTGCGAGACTGTTTGTGTTGATTAAGTCATAGGTCTCACAGGAAAATTTGGTTGTGCAACCAGACAGAGAAAGAGAAAAGGAAAGAATACAGATCCTTGCATATAAATACTTTCTCCAAAACAAATGGGACAGGGTCGTATTCTACCCCATCATAGTCCTTTAACTTCCCCGGAAGTGACTTGTTATACTTCTGATAACAATATAGGATGCAGTTTGCCAATCATTTGGACAAACACCATCGCCCTCTCTTGAGTGCAAATGAAGCGAACAACTGATCCGTTTTGCGGACTGACTTTGTCCAGTTAGTGTAGTAACGCAAAATTCTATGTACATCTAAGGTATGAAGGATTGCCTCCAAAATCAGATTGTTCAGGGTAATAGACTGGTAAGTGTATGGTCTGATTCAATGTGAACTCAGAAACTACCTTTGGTAAAAACTTAGGATTTCTATGCAGAACCACCTGGTCTCTGTGGAAAATTAAATAAGACCCCTTACACATTAGGGCCTGAAGCTCGGAAATCCTTCCAGCAGACATATTAGCAACTAGAAATAGCCATTTCCACGACAGACTGCACGTCGCAACTCACAGCCGGTTCAAAAGGAGACAGAGTGAGTTTCTCAAGAATAAAATTCAGATCCCAGGGAGAAGCAGGGCTCCTGACTGGGGGTTTTAAATGTAGGATCCCTTTCAGAAAGGTTATGGCTACTTCCAACTGTGCCAAAGTTTTGCCGTCCACCGGAGTGTGGTAGGCAGAAATATACAAGTGGATCTTTAGAGTGGAGTAACTTAGCCCGAGGTCAGATAGGTGCAGCATGTACTCCAGGACCTGCAGTACAGGGCATAAGAAGGTGTCCCAACCCTTAGATGTGTCCCAGATGGAAAATCTCTGCCATTTCATAGCATAGGTAGATCTCGTGGACGGCTTTCTAGCCTCCGCCAGCACCCAAGCCACTCTAGAGGAGACTCAAACACGAAGTAGCTATATCAGCAGGTACCACAGGTGAAGGGACTCAAGGCCTGGATGAACCAGGGTGCCCAGTTCCTGAGTTATAAGACCCTGGCAGACGGGTAGTGGAACCAGAGGTTCCACTGTCAACTGCTGAAGCAGAGGGTATAAATTTGGCGAGGCCAGAAAGGTACAATCAGGATTATGTGTGCCCCCTCCGCCTGCAGTTTCAGCAGTACTCACTGCAACAGTGGAAAAGGAGGGAAGGTGTATAAGAACCTCCCTGTCCAAAGAGAGAGCGTCTTGCCAGAAATCACCACGCCTTGGAACAAGCAAGCAGAAACTGGGTAGTTTTGCATTGGATGGGGATGCGAACAGAGAGAGGTCTGGCCAACCCCATAGATCAAAGATTTCTTCAACCACTGACTCATACTTCCTGCTCATGAGCCTTGGCTTGGGTGCGGCTGAGACTGTCCACTAGGACGTTTTGAACACTCGGGGCATGCACTGCCAAGAGATGAAGGCTGTGTTGGACTGCCCTGAACCATATGCGCATTGCTTCCCAACAGAGGGGATGCGAGCATGTGCCTCCTTGTTTGTTTAGGTACCAGACTACGCACATGTTGTCCATCTGGATCAGGAGAGATCCTGTTCTGAAGAGCGGCTGGAAGACCTGTAAGGCATACGGCACAGCTCTCATCTCTAGCACTTTGATGTGTAGAGAGTTTTCTCTGAGACCAGGACCCCTGCATCCTGTGATCTCCCAAACAGGCTCCCCAATCCAGTCCCAAAGCACCTGTTGTCAGGGTTTGGGTGGGGGGAGGAGGTTGAAATGAGACACCTCTGTTGAGGTTGTCCCGGTTCTGCCACCACAGGAGATCTTGGGCCATAGGATTGGAGACCAAGATCATGTTATCCAGGTTGTGTGACCTCTGATCCCACTGTACCGGAAGTGTCCACTGTGTGACCCGCATGTGGAGTCTGGCCAAGTGAATGTTCGGGATAGCTGCTGCCACAAGACCCGGAAGACATAGGACCAATCTTGCCATAGTCCGACGCTGAGACACCACAAAGTTGGCTTGCCTTTGCAGAGCTTCCGCTCTGTCCAGTGGGAGAAAGGCTCTTCCCTGGACCATATCCAGCACTATTCCAATGAACTGCAGGCACTGTGATGGTGAAAGGTGGGACTTTGGGTGATTCACCGTGATGCCCACTTGAACAGGCCCAGGGTAGTGTACAGGGAGGCTACAAGACTGTCCTTTGATGGGGCAGACAGGAGCTAGTCGTTGAGGGACAGGAACACGTGGATGCCCTGATGGCATAACACCGCAGCTACCACCGCTAGGCACTTTGTGAACACCCTGGGTGCCGACGAAAGGCCAAAAGGGAGCGCTTTGAATTGAAAGTGCTCCCACTGGAATGTAAACATGAGGAAGTGGTGGTGGGATGGAAAAATTGGGATAGGTAGGCAAGCATCCTGCATATCCAGGACACAAAGCCAGTGGCCCTGGTGTAGCAAGGGAAGGAGACCTGGAAGGGTCAGCATGCGGAAAGTAGTTACGCAAGAACTTACCGTAAAAGTAGATCTTCGAGAACAGCTCTTGCAGCAGGTTACACCAATAGGACTGAATCCGGCAGGCACCAGGACCACACGGAAAAATTCTAGCTAGCAATATCCAGCGGAGGACGTCCAGCATTATATAAAGGGGTGGTCCCCCAGCATCCCTTAGTTCTCCCGCCATAGACTCCCGGCATAAAGGTGACTTCTGAAGGGGAGACCGAGGATCCGCTTCCAAAGCAAGAACTACAAGTATAATAATCTGATGGCGTCCGAGACACCCAAATGTGAAGACCAAACCTCCTGAGGGAAAGGTGGGAGGGAAACTACCTGTTGCAACAGCGGTTCTCAAAGATCTACTGTTATGGTAAGTTCTTACGTAACTGTACTATCTTACTTCGAGAAACAGCTCTTGCAGCAGGTTACACTAATAGGACTGATTCCCAAGCAGTAAGGGAACAAATTACCCTGAATGGGAGGAGGATAGGAGGGATCCTGGAGTGAACCGAAAGTAGGACAAAAGTCCTTGAAGGACTGCCAGGCCGAAACCAGCTCTACGCCTAGAAGCAATGTCCAAACTGTGATGCCTGATAAAGGTATGTACAGTGCTCCAAGTAGCAGCCGCGTAAATAGTTGATGTAGAGACGTTCTTAAGCGCCACGAAAGAGGTAGCCACCCCCCCCCTCATGGAATGTCCTTTCACCAATCCTGGTAAAGGCTTACTGCGCTTTTGGTAACAGAAAGTGATGCATCTGACCAGTCACTTGGATAGAGTTTGCTTCGATACAGGTGCTTCTTGCATCCTGTGAGCAAATGAGAGGAAAAGCTGATCTGACCAGCAATGGGACTTGGTTCTGGTTAGATAATACCCGAGGATCCTATGCACATCTAATGTGTGCAAGAGATCTTCCCCTCGGTTACAGTGGTTGGGATAGTACACCGGAAGGTCAATATCCTGACTGAGAGTTAAGGTTGAGACCACCTTGGGAAGAAACTTAGGATTTGTCCTTAAGGACACACTGTCCTTGTGAAAAACCAAGTAAGATTCTTTACACATGAGTGCATGAAGCTCAGAAATTCCTCTGGCGGAAGTGACTGCAACTGAAAACAGCGTCTTCCAAGAGAGAAGACGCAGCTCGCAATCCACGGCTGGTTCAAATGGGGGCAACGTGAGCTGCTCTAGGATGAAAAGAAGATCCCAAGGGGGAATCGGATCCTTGATAGGAGGTCTCAAATGGAGGATGCCGCGCAGGAAAGCACATGAGGCCTCCAGCTGCACTAGTGACCTCTGACCTACTGGGGAATGGTATGCCGAAATGGCACAGAGGTGTACCTTTATAGAGGAATAGGCGAGCCCCGAGTCATACAGGGATAGGAGGTAGTCCAGCACAGACTTCTCAGGGCAGTCAAGTGAGGCTAAGCCGCGGGCCTGAGCCCAAAGACAAAACCTGCGCCATTTCATGGCATAGGTGGCATGAGTGGAGAGTTTTCTTGCCACTACTAAGACATCCTTCACGTCCTGCGAAACCCCATGACTAAGGACCACTATGTCCTTAGGAGCCAGGTGTGCAGGTTCAGTGACCCAAGGTTCGGGTGGACCAGGAAGCTGACCGTGAGACAAGTGTGAGCTGGCTGACAAAGAAAATGGTGGTTCCTAGGCCAGCAGGTGCAGGAGTGGGAACCAAATTTGCTTGGGCCAAAAGGGCACCACTAGGATCATTGATGCTCCCTCCTCTCTGAGCTTCAGTAGAACCCTCTGGATCAAAGGGAAGGGCAGGAAAGCATAGAGGAACCTGCCCATCCAGGACAGGAACAGTGCGTCTCGCCAGAAAACACCAGGCTCTGGATCTAGTGAGCAGAAATTGGGTAGTTTTGTGTTGGATGGGGACGCGAATAGGTCTAAATCTGGCGTCCCCCATCTGCGAAACAGATCCTCTACTACTTCTTGAAGCAGTTCCCATTCGTGCGCCTTTGCCTGCGACCAGCTCTGGCAGTCTGTGATGGTGTTGTCCACACTGGGAACATGCACTACAGCGATCTCTGCGCCGTGCTGTAATACCCAATCCCACACCCTCTTTTCTTCCCTGCAAAGAGGGTAGGAGTGAGTACCTCCTTGCTTGTTGATATAGTACATCACCGAGGTATTGTCTGTCTGTAACAGCAGGAGACCTGGTGTGATCTCTGACTGAAAGGCCTGTAGAGCATACAGGACTGCCCTCATTTCGAGGATGTTGATGTGGAGGTGAGACTCCAGGGTCAACCAAGATCCCTGGGTCCTGACTCCTTCCAGGTGGGCTCCCCAACCAGACCCCGAAGCATCCGCGGAGAGAGTCAGAGTTTGAGCAGGCGCTAAGAAGGGGACTCCTCTGTAAAGATGCTCTGGGACGAGCCATCATTGCCAGTCTCGGATGACAGCATTTGTGATCCGGATTAGCTGATGCAGTTGATCCTGCTTCTGGTCCCATTGAGGTCATAGCATCCATTGGGTAACCCTCACATGAAGGTGAGCTAGGGGAACCGTTGCGATGGCTGCCGCCATGTGTCTGAGCAAGCAAAGAATGGTCCTGGCTGGGACCAGCTTCTTTTCCATCGCATCCCTTATGAGGGATCGGATGTGTTCCGCCCTGTCCTGAGGTAGGAAAGCCTTCCCTTGATCGGTGTCGAGAACTGCACAGATAAACTGCAACCTCTGTGAAGGGATGCGGCACGACTTCTCCTGGTTGATAGTAATGAAGAGGGAGCAGGTGTTTTGAACCGTGGCTACCAAAACCTCCCGAGAGGGGGCCATGAGGAGCCAGTCGTCTAGGTACGGGAACACATAGTGGCCCTGTCTCCTGAAGGCTGCTGCCATGACTGCCAAGCATTTCGTAAACATGCGAGGTGCCGAGGATAGTCCGAAGGGGAGTGCTCTGAAATGACAGTGGCGTCCCAGGAACTCGAAGCGCAGGAATTTTTGGTGTGCTCGAGTGATGGGGAGGTGGAGACATGCGTACTGCATGTCCAGCGATGCAAGCCAAATGCCCTGCTTAAGCATGGGGATGAGACCCTGAAGAGTAACCATGCTGAAGCGCTTGTACAACACGAAGGTGTTGCGGTCGCTTAGGTCCAGGATTGGACTCAAGTCCCCTGTCTTTTTCGGAACCAGGAAGAAGTGAATAATATCATGCTCCTCTGGTTCTGTGGCACTAGTTTTATGACATCCTTGTCCTAGAGTGCCAAGATCTCTTGCTGCATGAGGAAGGCATGCTGACCCAAATAACGGGAGAGCAGAGGAGGCCTTGATGGTGGGCGGTCGAGGAACTCGATATAGTGTCCTTTACTTACTAGTTGAAGAACCCACTGATCGAAGGTTATCCTCTGCCACCCTGGTAGGTGGTAAGAGACGCGACCACCAAGCCTTCCTTCCCACGGATCCAGAGGTGGGGCATGGGCCAGGAAGCAGTCATGCTGTGGTGGTGTTGGCTCCAGCAGGCTGGGCGTATTTTTGGTGTTTCTGGCCCTGGCCTGTAGAGAATCTAGACTGACCCTTTCGGTTAAAGTTGCCCCTTGGTTGCTGGCTGGAACGTGGCTGCTGCCGTTGTTGCCGGCTGCGAAAGCGATTCTGGTTCCTACAAAAGAACCAGCCTTAGGCCTGTACATGGCTTGTAAAGTCTTGACTGCCTTCCCGGCATCCTGTAGCTTGGTGATAAATTTCTGATTCTTCACCAAACAGGACCGAACCGTTTTATGGGACATCCAGGATATTCTTCTGAATATCCGGGGTAAATCCAGAGACCCTCAACCAGGAGTGTCTCAGGAGACAAACGCCTGCTGGAGCAGCACCCTGGTCAGCTTTTAGTCATAAGGGTCAAGGATCGGGGTTCCTAGACCTGACCCATTGTATGGAGGAGGTTCAGAAGCTCCTCCTCCTCCTCGCCTGCCGGGAAATCCTTGAAGAGGTCCTGGCCCTGTTCCCACAGGGCATTCTGAAATTGCACCATGTGTGCGGTAATTGAGAGACCTGATAGAGTATGTAGTAGCTGCGTACATGCGTCTCCCCAGTGAATCTAATTGCTTAGATTCCCGGTCCGGTGGCCGAGTGCTCAGGTGCCGAGGTCTTTGAGACCAGGCATGAGAGGCCGTAATGACCAAAGAGTCGGCCAAGGGCTGTAGTGCCAAATTAAGGTCCTCCATGGGAGCCCCATAAAGGCAGTCGGCCTTCTTGGGTACTGCCAGAGTGGAATGCGGATGTTTCCACGCTGCTTTGGTGACGTCTGTGAAGGTGTCCACCAGCGGTGGGACCACCACAGGCTTAGGATCTTTCTGCCTGAGGTATCTGGCAAGGCGTCATCTTTCGGGGTCCGAGTCTTCTGTCTCCCACCCCATGTTCTCTTGGATGTTCCTCATGATATCAGAGAAAGAGGGATCATCCGTTGGTGACCTGGGTAAGTCTCATGGGTCTTGTGATGGGAGACTGATTGGAGAGAGCGACCTGGAAGAGTCAGAGGAATCCGGACGTGAGTCTTCCTCTGACGGAGTGCGGGATCTCCGTCTGGGACGTTTGGGAGGATGGTCGCTGGGTGACCCTGAAGGAGTCCTGGAGGGATGTGCTCTCTGTCTGTCTCGTGCTCTACCCCTAGGAAGCGGGGTAGGCTCCTTTGGTTCAGGGGGTACCCTATTGTCAGGGTCCTTCGGAGGAACCCCCTAAGGAGGTTTGGTAGGCACCACATCCTTTTTAATGGTGTTCCACCAGAAGCTGAAGAGGTCTTTCACTTCTTAAAGGTTCAGGCCGAATGACTACCCTGGCATCTGAGTTTGTCCGTTGGACCCTGGGGCGTGACCGGGTCATGCGTCTGTTCCTGAGGCAGTCTGTCATCTGGTCATCAGGAAGGGTAGCCCAAAGACCTCTTCAGAAGACTCCCAGTGACTGGAGTCAGCAGGCGGAGGGGTGGTGCCGGGTCCTTCGTTTCGCAGGCGCCGTGTCGGACGTCCGCTTAGGCTCTGAGGCCTGCTTGAGCAAAGTCAGCTCTGATTTTCCTTGGAGGAGCTTCCAGTCCTCTCGGAGGTTGGGAGACTGACCGGTGGTCTGTGTGCCGGCATCTGTCTGAAGCGTCGGCTCCCACCTAAGGGGCCGGTCCGGACTTATGCCAGTCCGAGGCCTCGGGCCTGGCTGCCGAGCTGGAGGACCGGTGCTCCTTAGACTTAGCCTTAACAGGCTGGATGGAGACTGTGCCAGAGCCTCCCAAATAACATACCGTCACCGGAAGGGGCTCAGACCGAGCCAGAGAGGGGGATCTCTCAGACCTCGTGGAGCTGGAGCTGGCCCAGGAGTCAGAGGCCCGACTTGGGGATCTGTCCCTATCCCTGTGCTTATCATGGTGCTTCCCTGATTTATGGTGGGAAGATTCCCCCTTGGAGGAAGGGTCTTTTTCCATGGCTTTCAGTTTTTCTTCAAGCAGAAACCCCTGAAGTGCTTTCTGGTGGTGGATCCTGGTCATGCTGTAAAATTGCTGGCAGATGGTGCAGGCCTTGATGACATGCTCCAGGACTAGACACCACACACACGCCATGTGCCTGTCCCTAAATGGGATCTGCTTTCTGCAAGCACACTTCAAGGGGTGTCCTTCGATAGAAGGAGTCTGAGAAGAAGACATACGGTTGATTTTCTATCAAAATTAGAAGTTCGGGGGACTTCTGGTGACGTCACCCGCCTGATGGCTGCCTGAGTTTGGTGCTCCTCGGCTCCTTAACTTCAATACACCCTAAAACAGTGTTTTTTGATATTTCAGGTGAAATTGCAACTGAAATATCTAGGGGTAAAGGCATGACTAGACATCGCTCTGGGAGACAGAGAATAAAGGATGAACTTGGATCACCGGGCAGAGCACCAACCAGCCAGAGCATCTCCCCAGCCAGCAGCGCAGCCTGGGATCCGGACACAGACCAAGAGAGTGAAAGGCTATCGCGTTCAAGGTTTGAGAAACACTGTTAGCAGAAATTAAAGCATTCCGGGATGAAAATAAAAAAGAATTCCAAGACCTGCAATACCGAATGCAAACCGTAGAAGGAAGGCTAGAAGCATCGGAGAAACAGATGGTAGAGGTTAGAGAGGAGACTCCGCACTTACACAAGGCAGTAGACTTTCTCATAGATCAGCAATAAATAATACAAGAAAAACTACTGGACCGCGAAGCTCGATCCAGACGATACAATCTGTGGATTTATGGTCTTCCGGAGGGATCGAAGATTGGCAGAATGGAAGATTATGTGGAAGATCTCCTCCGTGATGTTCGACCTCCCCCCAATGTTTCAATTCCGAATCGAGAGAGCTCACAGGTCCTTGATACAGCAGCCAAAAGACCCCGCTGCCAGACCCAGAACAGTGGTTCTTAAATTGGCAAGCTTTAAAGACAAGGAATTTATCTTCCATTCAGCTTGGGTGAAAAAACCTGGCAATATAATACAGCCAAGCTTTGGTTCGACTACTACCCTACGGAGATCCTTCGATGAAGAATGGCCTACTCACCCATCCTTAAGGTGCTATGAGAACAGAGTACGTTTTCAAACACCTTGCATATCGAAGCTTCGGATCTTGTGGGAAAATGGATCGAAGATCTTTGACACTCCAGAAGAGGCCTTAAAGGATGTTCAATCCAAGGGCTGGGATGTTCCACCAGACAGAGTAGAAGACCGGAACTCCCGCCCCCAGAGAGCACAGTGGCAGAGAGGCTTAGGTCGGCATGGGACAAGAAAAGCACGAGCAGAAGGGCTGTGCACTGTGCAAGAGGTGAAAAAGGCCCTGCAGAAATTCAAATCCAGAGGCGAAGATACGCAGCAAAACCAAAACACCTGAACAGTAAGGAGGGGGTCTTTTTTATTCTTTTTCCTCCCTGATGTAATGTTGGGGCCAGTTTCACTGCAAAATAGCCACAGAGCCAATACACTGTTCAGTGAACCTTCTTCTTGTAGAACAAAGTTCTACAAACTCCTGCCAAACAGATCTTGGGGCCTTGTTAACTTGTTTAAATTGCAACTTACCACAAGGCCATGTTAAATACGACACGAATGCTGGGACTAAAAGATACTCCACCTTATGTGGGACATATAGTTGTAGAATTAAATTTTGTTTTTGTATCCAGCTATCAGCCCTCTCCAGTTAAGTAAGTCCCCCCCATTACAGATCTTAAAGGGATAAAGTGTTATTATTTGAAGTTGAGTGCATTGCCCCACATTAGTTTTAATATGTGGGTCTTTTCAAAGCACATACAAAAGAAATTCCTCCCTGTCTCCCAGAGTGGATGACATGCTTCAGAGGGGAGCCCTCTGAGAGGAGATAGCTGGGAATACTCCTAGAGGGTCTCTCCCTCATTAAATGGGAATAAGAGAAAAGGAGCGGAGGCCTTGGGGCATCTGTAGCTTGGGATGCCTGGAATGATAGAGGAGAGTAGAGGGGAATTTTTCTCCTCCCCCCTCCCCTTGGGCAGTGGATGCACCTTTTTGAATACGTGTAGCATCCGGTCTCGAACCTACTAGAGACCAGGGAAGTCTGGCAGAGATTTCTGCCACTAATCCCCTGCGGGGGTCGTTCCCTCCATGAAGGCTCACTCCTCGCAGGATAGAAGGCATATGTCTCAGCCCTCCCATTTTGGAAGTACTATTGTAAATAGTTTACAGTTCATGTTATGTGTTTGTAGTATTTTGGTGTCTATTATACTCCTATCATCTGATATGCATGTATTGAAAAGAGGTTTTTGGTTAGAAGACAAGAGATTTGAATTTATTATGAGGGTCCTTGGATTAAAGTATCAAATGGTACATGGGGACACACCTGACCCCCGATTCAGCCTTATACAGGGGCCTTTATGAAATGGCTAGGAATACACCTATGACTATATGCTCACATAATGTTAATGGACTCAATTGCCCAATTAAAAGGCACAAGGTTATAACCTCAATTAGAAGAGTAAAACCCACGTTTGTGTTACTTCAGGAAACACATTTAAGTAAAGGAGAGCACTAAAAACTAACCAAATTTGGCTTTGGCACAGTGGTGGCCTCTACAGAGACAGGGAAAGAGAAGGGGAACAGCCATTTTAGTCCCCAAATCTACTGGGTTTGACATGGCTGCTTCTTATGCAGATCCGAAGGGGTGTCTGGCCATAGCAGTAGGAAAATTGGAGGGAAAGGAGATAAACAGTCTTTATACATCCCACCAGGTTCAGACTCTGAGATGGTAAAGAAACCATTTCGGAAGATTACTGAATTACATAAAGGGGACTTAGTAATAGGTGGAGACCACAATATGGGTGCCTCTAATTTAGACACTTCGAATCCCCAGCCTCGCAGACAAAGTGCAGCCCAAAGAGCTGCCAAGCTGTATTTTTTCTGAAGTGCACTGGGTAGACACCTGGAGGGCTTTAAACCCAAGCAAACGAGAATACACACACTACTCAGCACCTCAAAGTATACACGAGGATAGATTTTTTTTCATATATCCAGAGAACACCTCTACAGGGTCACGGATTGTATACAAATACCCTCAGCGCTATCTAATCACTCGTTGTTAATTCTTAAACTAAATTGGGGGAAGGAACGAAAAAAAAAAAAACACTGTGGAGATTTAATAATTTTTTTGTTAAATATAAAAGACTTTGGGGAGACGACCACTCAGAGAAGCAGGCAAATCCTTCAAGAAAACCGCACCCCAGGTATGTCGGAGGGGGTTTTGTGGGACACCGTTAAAGCAGAGTTAAGGGGAGATATCATAAAATACGCTTCCCATTATAAGAAACAACAGGCTTGCCTAGATAAACTACACTCCCAGCTTAAAGATCTTCAGGCACAGCATCCAGCGGGAGACGGGGGTGCCCTTCCACTATTACATGCTACGAGGGAACAGCTCCAACAAGTTATGGATCTACGCACAGAGCACACTTTACAATCTCTACGTCAGAGATTTTACAATGGGGGACCCAGGTTGGTCCGATTACTGGTTCATAGATTGAGGAAGCAACAGACAATCGAACATAGCACAAATCAGGAATCCGGCAAATGGAAGTATGGTCACTTTACCCTCAGATTAATCAGGTCTTCCAGACATTTTATGAGAAATTATATACCCCTGAACAACGCACCACTCTAGGGGTTGGGGGCAATTCTGTGGCAGGCCTTAACCTACCGAAAGTAAGGGAGGATCAGCAGTTAGTACTGATATGCCCGATCACAGAGGGGGGAATTGGAAGGAGCAATCTAGGTTAAAATCCTTAAAAGAGCCTGGGCCCAGATGGCTATATGGGAGAATTCTACAAAATATTTAAAACAAGACTTACTCCCTGCTTTATTGAGGACATGTCAGGAGACCCGGGGACGGTTATATGGGGTATGCATGTATTTCTAGTATTCTAAAACCCGGGAAAGATAGTACTGCTTGTTCTTCCTATAGACCAATTTCAGTTCTCAATATGGACTACAAGCTATTTGCCTCGATCCTGGCCAGGAGACTAGACCATGCTGCCGGATCTAACAGAACATGATCAAACGGGATTTGTTATGGGTAGGAAGACTCAGAACAATATAAAGAGGACCCTACATCTGCTTCATAGAGCCACCCAATCGGACACCCCTTTTCTACTTTTAAGTTTAGACGCTGAGAAGACGTTCAACTGGGTGGCATGGCCCTTTTTATGGTTGGTTATGGAAAAGATGGGTATACCTCAGGACTTTGTACAGGTGATTGCATCGCTCTGTAGCAACCCAAGAGCATATATTAAAGTAAATGGAGTGGTTTCCACCCCAATCTTACTGAAAAGAGGTACTAGACAGGGATGCCCCCTGTCCCCTCTCCTGTTCACCCTATATCTGGAGCGGATGGCTCAGGCTATACGGCAAGATGAGAGGATCCAGGGTATGGAAGTGGGTGCAGAGGCTCACAAGCTAGCGTTTTACGCTGATGATTTGTTAATTTACATGAGAAATCCTGAAAACTCACTTCCTCCCCTATTAGATAGGTTTGGTGAAATAGCAGGGTACAGGATAAACCAGGGAAAGACAGAGGTCCTTATAATAAACTATGACCCATCACCAAAGACAAAGAGACTTCCCATTTAGATGGGAACTAAGACACAGAGTACCTAGGAATCCAGATCAGCCCCACACATACAGATTTGTTAGATTTGAATTACTCACCCCTATTATTAAATATAAGCACAGAATTGGTGCGGTGGGGAGCCCTCCCACTGCATTTAATTCAAAGAATTGAGGCAATAAGAATGGTGGTCCTCCCAAAATTCTTGTATTTAGCACAGACTCTACCGATTCAGATCACAGAGGAGTGGTATAGAACAATAAACAGGAAAATATCAATTTATTTGGGCGGCTCAGAAACCAAGAATACGGCTCTCAATTTTGAGACTACCCAGGGCACAGGGAGGACTGGCACTTCCAAATTTGAGCCTATACCACACAGCAGCCCAATTAAGAATGGTCCTGTACTAGCTACACGGGGACTATTCAGCTAAATGGAAGGATATGGAAAGATCAGAAGCAGACCTAGCAGACATAAGAGACATTGCTGTCCTCCCCCCAAAAAAACAACACCAACGAAAATGACAAACCCATATACAAGTACTAGCATACAAATGTGGCAGAGCATTTTAGCATCACGGGGCCTTCTGGACTGGAGATCACTACTATACTCCCTTCCCCACCTCTCCTCGTTTATGCCTACGAGACTGGATGGGGGATACCGTAGATGGGAAAAATTAGGGTTACACTTACCGTACCACTTCGCCCCCAAGGGAGTTATTCTTTCCCTAACAGAACTAGTTAAAAAATATGGGATCTCCTATAAAGACAGATTCAGATTTTTTCAGGTTAGGGATTTCTTAAAGGCTAAGAGGGTGGTAAAACAGACCTTCCTATACTACGTATACTGGGGATCTTGGTGGGAGCGTTGGAAAGAGGTCCTGCGCCCTCACACTTGATCTCCATTTTATACGACGCAATTAGAGAGTTTGAGGAAGACTCTTTGGACTCAGTCCATCAGGCCTGGGAAAAAGATCTAGGGAGTCAGATCCCATTAGAGACGTGGCAGAACCATGTAAAATCAAACCAGAGGGGCCTGGACTCTAAAAGTTGGAGTTTTCCTGGAAAGTGACCACTAGATTTTTCAGGACTCCTGCACAACAACAAAAGTATCAGATGAGAACAGAAGCAGTATGCTGGAGACAATGTGGATTCTCCCCAGCATCACACGTACAGATTTTTCTGGAGTTGTCAGAAACTACAAACTTTTCTGATGGAGCTACAGGCTGCCTTACAGCAGATAGTCTCACCGACTAACTGTGACACCCTTGTTTTTTATGACAGATTACCCCCCAGAATGTAGACAACCCCCCCCCCAATACCAGGAAATTATTAACTATAGCTATCCTAACTGCAAAGAAAACAATTACCAAATTATGGCTTAAAGATAAACCACCTACAATATCAGTGTGGCAAGATATAATGATAGACATATATAAAATGGAAAAGATTACAGCATTGCTCAATAAACAGGAGCAAATTGTAATTATGTGGAGAAGGTAGGTTCTATATATATATCCCAGGAAAGACAGGATTTTGTGCCATGACCCTTTACAGGAGATACACAATCAGTGAAGGGGAACCTTCTGAGACCCATCTGACAGACAGAACAAAGAATTACCTAGTACCAGATCTAAATTATTTTGCCCATCATTAGGAAAACAGATTAATTGATCCATAAGGCACCCCCCTATATTTATATGTTTCTACACAGTAAGCATGTATTTATTTGTAAATGTACTCTATGTATATTTCTGTAACAACGTTTTACGCTATATCAGGTTCTGAAAAACGATATATAATTATGAAGCCACATTGTAAATGTTTTTGTTGATGTTCTGTGTTTGGAAAAAAAAAAAATATTTCAATAAAGATTAAAAATTAGAAGTTTGAGTGTCGTTTGTCTGCTAGGGGGGTCCGTGAGGCCGATGCTGGCAAGTCAACGGCGAGAAAAGAACTGAGGGATGCTGGGGGACTGCACCTTTTATACGATGCCGGACGTCGGGGGCGGGGCCAATGTCAGGGGCGGTCCCATGCTGGATATTGCTAGCCAGAATTTTTCCATGGGGTCCTGGCACCTGCCAGTTTCAGTCCTATTGGTGTAACCTGCTGCAAGAGCTGTTTCTTGAAATAAGATCCTGTTGTACTCTACATACAGGTTCAGGTTGCTCAGGTCCAAGATCGGTCGGTTGTCACCTGTCTTTTTGGGCACCAGGAAGAACTGGGAGTAATATCCCTCTTTCCTGCCTAGGTCTGAGGAACAAGCTCTATGGCTGCTTTTCTTAGCAGAGTTTTGATTTCCTCTCTGATGAGATGAATGTGTCCCACAGGATAATGAGAGGAACCTATTTATTTATTTATTGAATTTTGCTGACCCGGTAGGCACACTGAGACTAGAAGTCCCTTTTTTTTTTGGGGGGGGGGGTAACAAGATGGTAACCAACTGAAATTGAACCAGATTAAGCTGTTGGTGGTATTTATAATGAATGGAGGAAATTTGGCCAGGACACCAGGGAAATTCCTGTGTTTAGGTATTTTGCCTTTCTTATGGACCAAACACGATACAGCATCAATGTGGTTGTTTTTGGTATGTTTTAAATTTCATATTTGGTATGTGCAATGTAGGTTAACAATACAACAACTCCATTATACATCTGAAGAGCCATTTCATATGTTTGAGAATTCAGTCAACAAAATAAAAATGCAAGAATGTGTTGGGGTCCCGGCCATCGTTTTTCACTCAAGATGGGGTTCAGTAAACTGGATTAAATAAATAGCAGGAGGTAGGGATTTTTAAGACTGTATGATGTTGAAAAATTTTATATAGACACCCATAATCAGTGTGGGTAATTGCTAGTCTAAATAGGGATTAGCCAGTGGTTATAATATATGCTTTAAATTCTGCATTATGACCATATATCGGTATATTGGTTTTAAAAGAAAAACAGTAGGAATGTAAGTCTGCCCTTTATATTTAGATATCAAATGGATTTGGACAGCGCTGTATGACTGACAAACGTATGTTTTCTGTAACATTTATGGGTTATGATTTGTAAAATACTGTGCAAAGTAACACTCTTGATATTTTTGTTTGAAGTTATAACTAAAATGCCCCTACTAATTAGGTGGGGGGGGGCTTAAATTTAGTTTGACTGAATATTAGTTGTAAAACTATAGGTGTCAGAAAAACTAGAACGTGTATGGAAGTAAAGCGCATTTGAATTCATTTGGATTATGTTTTTGTATATTTGCTGTGAGTTTAACACTGTTTTGTTATTGTTTGCTCTTTAAAGATATAATAAAAATTCCCCTGCTCTGGGGGCGCCAGAGAGCCATCTTCCAGGTCGGTAGCACTCCAGAGAGCTCTCTACAGTGCAGCGACAATTTCCCAAAAATAGTAATTATAAGCAATTTTCTACGAGCATACAGCAAACCATTCGACATCGCAATTTATCCTGTCCCGAAGGATACCAAACTCGAGATGGGGCGGACAAAGGGACTACAAAAAGATCAGACATCACAATCCACCACAAATGAGAGGCCCACTAGCAGTCAGGGTGCGATGGGCCCTACAGTATCAACTGAACCGCCGTGGCAAGCAATGATTGAGTCCATGAGGGCCATGGACTCAAAGATTGAGAAAACGCTGCAGAAGTTAGAAAGCCACGACTCTGCTTTGCAAAAACTTACCAGCGCAGCAGCTGATGTGGAAAAAAGATCTACCTCTACTCTCGCCTCGGTTGCCTCGCTAATAAAAGAAAATGGACAGCTTAGAGGACGCATGGAGGCTCTGGAAAATGAAATCAGGGCCGGTAACATCCGCATAGTGGGCCTACCAGAGGGACTGGAGGGAACATCTCTTCTATCGTTCCTTCGGGTATGGTTGAAGGAGAATCTTCAGATTGACGGCTTTTAATGGGATGCCCTTTTTAAAGCTTATAGGGTTAATCCTAGGGTCCGACCAGCAGATACTACACAACCATGTACAGTCCTCATTAAATTGAGAGGCTCCAATGTTCGTGATGTGGTACTGGCAGCAGCCAAAGCAGCACATCCATTAGAGGTCAATGGATCGGCTATAAAGATTTACCCGGACCTATCCTTTCAGACTTGCGCCAAAAGAAAAGGTTTTGATGCTGTCCAACATCGTTTGCGAAGTCTGGGGATAATTCACTCCTTTCTCTTGCCGGTAAGATTGCGAATAGTATATGGTGGGAAATCATGGCAATTTACGAATTCCCAAGATGCAGGTCAATGGCTGGAAAAAGTTGAGCAAGAATTCGCGACTCGACGCGAGCCATTGGAATCTCAGGGATCTGAATCGGAGGAAATTTGAAATCAGGACTGTTTAATATCAAAAAAGCAGTTTGAGGTTTGAATGTTCGGTCACTTCACTGTCTTATCGATTACACTGTTTGAGGTAAAATTGGGGGGGGGGGGTTCTACTCCCTCTCATCAAGTATAAAAAACTGCTATATGGTATCGAGATTGGAGCTAAAGATTGGATATACTTCCCAAATCAGGATAAAGGTATTTGCAGAGTATTTGATAAATTTGAGTCTCCATCAACGCACCCAAATGGAGTGTTCACTGAACGCTAAGCCTCATTTAACGTCTGAACTGTTCTACTGATAGTGGATTCTCATATAAAGTTTGATTAAACTAGGTTAACGCCTGATACTATACGTTTACAATGCCCAGTACAGTAACATGTCGAATGGGGGGTTGCATGATTCAATTCTCTTTCTTTTTGGGTGGCTGTTACTTGGGGTGGGGGCCTAGGAGTCTTCAGTTATACTTTGATTTATCCATAATTTTGCAACAGGTTTAAATAGCAGTTGTTCTGACTGCAGTTTTCATTATTTTTGTACATATCTCTAATGGACATACCTTTAAACCACTGAAGAGGCTGGCAAATATATTTAAAAATATTTGTGACTTTTATAAGCAGCGTTTGCCAGGACCCCATTTCCTACTGTAACAGAATACATGGTTATCAGTTATTTGTATATCAAATGGTATGGTGTACTTTTGTACAATTCACACTTGCTCTTATTTCCATGTATGAGATTGTGGATGTTAATTATCTGCTTATTCAGAAAATTAATAAATATAAATTTCAAAAGAAAAAATTCCCCTGCTCTTAGTGGGGAAGGGGTTTTTGTATAAATATGGATTACTTATGTTTGAAGTTCATGTTTGATGTAATATTTATGTTTTTGATTTCTTTCATTATGATTTTATATGAAGTAATACAATTTTGTATATTTTGTTTTAAGTTTTGAATAAAAAAATTCCCCTACTATTTTCGATAAGTGCCATGGGATCTTTAACGTCCACCAGAACAGGCAGACGGGACCTTGGTTTAACGTCTCATCCAAAATACGGCACCTCAGGAGTGCAGCATCCCACTCATGCTGCACTGCAGTGTTAGTATTGGGGACAGAACCCAGAGCCATCTAATCTCTTGGCCTCAGAGGAGTATGTGCAACATGCCGAGCCACAGATACTGACCTGGAGAGTTTTCTGGAGGTCTCTCTAGAAATTCCATGGTATGACCTTGAGTTATTAGATGAAGTACCCACAAGTCTGATGTGATCACCTACCAACCCAGTAGGGGGTTTGCAAACCTGCCCCCTACCGTTTCCTCCTGACAATGGAGGCAGAAGGGCCTGTCTCAAGTCATGAGGTGGTATGGAGGACAGAAGATGCCACCCTGGAGGCTCTCTGGGACTTGAGTGGGCAGGGCAGGCCTGTACCTGCTGAGGATGCCAGACGTTTGTTATGACGGTTGGGTTGCTGTTTGTTGACACCTTTGGTGCTTCTGAAAAGGCTGCTTGGGCTCATTAGGAGGCTTGTACATGAACTGGACAGAGCGCAACGCTTTTCCCTTGTCTTGTAAGTCAGTGAATGTCTTCGACATCACCCCCAAAGAGACCCAGTCCCCTGAAAGGGATGTCGATTGGCAGACTGGACTTTGGGTGCCAGGCCAGAAATTCTCAGCTATGAATGTCTGCGTAGGCTCACAGTGGTCGCTGTACGGCAGGCTGAAGCATCCACCGCATCATAGGAGGCTCTAAGGGCAGACAACTGGCTGATCTGACCGTTTGAGGGAAGTTTGTTTTTAGGCCAGAGTCAGGTATAGCCTGGACTTTGGATTCAAACTGGCCAACAATGAACTTCTGGTAGACCACCATATGAGCCACACAGTTGAGGGCTCGAATGGCTACTGTAGAGGACAAATAGAATTTATATCCAAACTGGTCTAGCTGCCTCGACTCCTTGTCCGGAGGGGAGGTGCTTAGGCGTTTAGGTTTGGCAGAGCGGTCATGAGCTGCACTAATGACATGACCACAGAGTCAGCTTTGATATGGATGCTGAGGTGGTCTTTTCCTTCAGGAGTGTGATAAAGTCTGTCAGTCTTTCTGGAAAGGCAACTAGAGATGGCTGTTTCCAGATACTGGGGCCCAAGTCCTCATGAAAGCCTATCCATGGGGTAATAAATGTTGGAGACTGATCCATCAAATCAAGATGTGCAGCGAGCCTCTGACTGAGGACCTTGTTCCTCGGTCTTTCAATCGTATGCCTCCTGAATTTTTCTGAGGAGCTCCATCAGGGAAGGGTCCTCTGGAGGGGACTTGGGAGATTCCTTTGGCTTAGATTCCTCCAGAGTAGGGAACTCTATCTGAGCCCGATGGAGAGAAGAGTGACTAATTCCAACGGCGGACTCCTGTCGGATCATCCAGCCTTTGGAAATGGAATCTCAATGGCCACTGGGAGCCCCCGGAACGGTTGGACACAGCGATGGTCTCAAGAGACCTACCGGAGGTTGATGGGAGAGATGCAGACAATGAAAGAGACCTTGACATCGGTTCTGAGGAGACCGGAGGGGTAGCCACCGGCTAATGTCTGTCTAGCTCAGAGGCAAATTGCATCTTGGCTTCGTTCCACCAAGAGCTTAACATCACCTGCAGGTCCACCTGAGGCTGTGGTGGCGGTGGGAGTGGTTGAAAAATAGAAGTATACCCTGACGGAGGGTAACCTGGCACAAAGTATTGAGGTATCGGGTATTCTAGCGTCGGGTACCCCAGTGTAAGATATCATGGTGTCGGATACTTAAGCTATGGACAGCCTGGCATCGGGAACCATGGTGAATGATACCCTGGAGAAGAATAATGCTGCGCCGGGTAGCCAGGCATCTGGTAGCTCAGCGGAGGACCTGTCTGAGGAGCAGAGAGGCACGGAGGGGCCGAAGGCCCTGGTTGAGGGCCCGATGGCTCATTGGCAGGACCAGGCAAAGGAAGTTCCGGCGTTGGATCTCCAGGCAGAGGGTCAGTCATCTGCCCCCTCGGGGGCTGGGGAGGAGCCGAAGGCCCAGACTGAGGGAGGTCAGGTGTAAGGCGCTGGGTCCAAGGGAGGCTCTGGTGTCTGGCAATCCAGCATCAGTAGTGAGGTGGTGTCAATGGGCGATCACTCGCCCCCATTTGTTTCTGGGTGTGCAGGAGAATCTGGAGGGTCCACCACAAGAGGTGGAGAGGGAGGCTGAAGCACAGGTGGCAGCTGGTCCAGGGGCACATCAGGCCTGCTGTAAAAGCCCGACGGTGGGTCCGGGGCTGGGCGTTCGCCGGTGGAGCCAGTATCTGACTTATCCATGGCCAGCAAACTTTCAGAGGAGCTGATGACCGACTTATCTGCCCTGCCACTCACTTCATACCCGGTGGTTTTGATGGGCCTAGAAGTAGCAGGTGTCTCCAGCTTCCTGGAGACTCCTACCAGAACAGAGACCTGCTCCAGCGAGGCACCAACGCTGCTCCATGGCAGCAGAAGCAGTCTTGGTGAGGGCGCTCCTCAGAGGGGGGAGGCCGCCAACGCCCACAGAACCCGAAGGGAGTTGCAGGCGGGAAGGAGACCGATCCCAGTCCCGATGTCTCTCCTTATCCTTCCTGCGATGCCCCTCCAGTGAATCATAGATCATAGAAACTGTCAGCAGAAAAGGACCCCATGGCCCATTCAGTCTGCCCATAACCTCACCCCCCTTAGGAAGACCCCCTCTCTGAAGATGTCTCATTCTTCTTGCGATGTCCCTCAAGTGAAGAGGAAGAGCTCCTGAGTTTCTGCAGCTCCTTCTCCATAGAGGCCATTTTTTGTTTTAAAATATGGGCTTCCAGGGCTTGTTGATGGTGTTTTCATGTGGCCAAGCTAAAGCTCTGGCAGGCCTCTCAGTCATTGGTCTTGTGCTCTGGGCCCAGGCCGAAGAGACAGAGGGAACGGCAGTCTTTGTGAGGGAGCCAAGATTCACAGGAGATTCACTTGTTTTTATGCGAATCGGAAGGCGTCAGATGACATACACGAAACGTAGAAATACTAACACTCTAAGAAATAAAAGAAAAAACACGTAGACATACTCATCCAAAATGGTGGTCAACAGTAGCAGCTTTCTCCACGAGGTCCGACGTGTGCAGGTCGGCGGTGGGAAATAACTGGAGGGCAGGTGTAGTGACAGCTCACTATACAACGTCACACTGACAGTCACATGACGTCAGGTGGGTGGTCCCCTGCCAGACACTGCTAGCTAAGATTTTCCGTGTAGTACTAGCGCCTGGTGACTTAGTCCTAATGGTAATTACCTACTGCTAGAGCCCTCTCGAAGTAAGATCTCCAGTTGCTATTAGTTTAGATTAGATTATTTGAGAAATAAAAAGTTAATTACACCATTTAACTGATGGAAGAAACGACTCAGCAGGTGTTTTGTAGACACAGATGTGTTTCTTCGTTAGGTGAGGAGGATTGCATTTTGTTTTTTGGAGTGCTGCGCTGGCTGAAGTGGGGCTGACAGTCTCTTACACATTTTAAAACAAGTAGCAAAACATCTTTTTTTACTGTACTATAGCAACTGTTCTTGGAGCCCTGCTATTTCCAAAACAGGAAGAGGAGTTTGTAGTCCTTTGTGGTATCAGGGACTACAACTCACATTGTTTAATTCAGTTTTAAAGTCTGGACATTTTCAACACCTAATGCAGCAGCCAGAGCCATGTACGAGTGGTTTTCACTAGTTTACAAAATGTAGTTAGTGTTTTTATTTTTTAGTGCCTAAAGAAACACTGCTGACCTTGCACTTGTACTTACAGGGTCACCATTCTACATTTAACTTGCTGTACTGCAAGCAGGGCAAGCATGGCGTCTGCGGACGAACGCATGTCTTTGCACGCGTCGAGTGTGCAGAGCGTGAATACATAGGAAAATATCCCAAGGCGTGTAGCTGACATTAAGGGAGATCCTGGAAGAAGGGTTTGAGTAAGTTATTTACTTCTGAAGAGCAAACTATAATAAAAGTATGGTACAAACAGTATTACTGGCTGAGGGAGCAATGGGGATTACGTGCGAGTCCTGTAAAATGTATCAAATAATCTCCACTGATACTCCCCTGACATTTGCAGCAAATGAGAGGAAAATGCACTTATGGCAGATGAAATAAGGTTGTTCAGTGACAGACTCCAAGCTCTTTAGGAGAGTCAGTTACATATGACCAGTAGGCTTCAGGAAAAAGATGCTAATTTCACAAGTACCAGCAAAAAAAATATTGGGATTACAGTACAAATTAGTGTGACAGGAACAGATTGTAGTACAAGTGCGGAGACAAAAGAACCTGAAGCCCCCCCAAGAGAAGCACTCTAGTAAAAGACATAGTTAAAAACGCACAAGGCAAGATGAGAGTTTAAATGGTACCGAAATTGAATGTTTTCACATTCAATTAAAAAAGGTTGCAAAGAAAGGCAACAAAATTCCAATTACCTCTCATGAATCAATTTGATCCCCTAAATACTTATGAGGTATCACAAGCAGATAAAGAAGTCTACAGTAATAATGAACCCTATTCACTAACACAGGATGTACAAAAAATAATAAAGATCATAATAGGTCAAGTCCTGTTAACCACGAGAAGGCAAAATCATGACTGAAAAAAAATAAGCCCCCATTGGAGCCATCTTCATCTGCCGGTTTGAATGAATGCTTACCATCATGTAATTAATATTTTCAGAACAAATAGTAGTTGAGGAGACAGTTGATATGGACACAAATACAACAGTGACGAGAGATTCAAACATGAAGTCTTGCTGCAATCTGACATACTGCAGTTAGCCCCAGCACTTGAACTGCTCCGGAGAGGAAAGAGTTAAATTCTATGCAGAGCATAGAACGTTGAGCTTGAGCTCGGTTCAAACCTCTGTCTGCTGCACTTTGAAGTGTAACCGTCAGATTCTTTACTCCGCCTAACTGAACAGTCACTCCAGAGAGTTCTTCTCTGCTCTTGGTCGGTTAAAGTAGTCGGTTTACTGATAAGTACTTTGTTTTTTCAATTCAAAACCCTGTCTGTGGTACAGTAAGTACGCAGGTAGTGGACTTTAGTAAGAAACTTGTGGAAATTGTAAAACTTGCTATTTCAACCAGTACGGCTGAACCAGTTGCTTTGTAAAGTGTATCAGATTTAAATTTCTCTCTAAAAAGCTATTGTGGTGCCGGTCCTTATCGGTTTAAAAAAAAAAAAAAAAACTTGGTTTTGCATTTTTTTTCCAAATACCCGTGGCACGGTTAGAAACCAATAAGGTGTCTTGCCTGGCTGAAGCCAAGTAAAGGGCAAGTTTTTCATTTAGGATGGCCACATCTGAGAAACCCAGAAAGAAAACGGCCCACTGGGTTTCAACACTGCAGTGTGTGTGGGGAGGCCTTTGCAAAGGCTGATCCCCACACCGTTTGTGTTTATTGTCTGGGGTTTGACCACCACGAATCAGAGTGCCAAATTTGCAAGAATTTCCCTAAAGCCACCCTGGACAAAAGATTGGGCAGGCTTAGGGAAAGGGAGGCCTAGAAGTCTGCTGACCCGGATGGCCAGCCCAGTTCAGTTCCAACTGAACCAGAAGGAGTGCCCTCTGACCAAGGCGAGACTCCTTTGGGCAAAAGAAGAGCCAATTCTGAGGAATCGGTCCTGTCCAGGAGAAAAAGAAAAGACAAATCGGCCGGTTCGGATCCAGAACTGCATCATCCGACCGCCGAGGAAACTGCCTGAGTGATTCGCATAGTGGAATCGCTTTGTCCAGTTCCGATCGATCTGGCGCCTTCTGGCAGGCGTTCGGTCGGTTCCTCTGGTTTAGGATTATGCCCCTGAAGATTTTTATGAACCGGATCTGGAGGTGGACGATGATTTTGATGATGAAGGTGATGATGATGGAATAGAAGGCCTGGATGAGCCCATAGAACCGGACATCTCCCCAGACAAGCCTTCTGGTGTTTCCCCTCCTAGGCTTTCAGAGTCCCCTTCCCACTTTATGTTTTACAGAAAAGTGGCAGAAACCCTCCAGCTCCCTGTGGAGGAAGCTGTTGAGGAGCAAGAGGAGCCTGACTTTGTGGAGATGATGGATATCCCAGAGTCTAAGAGGTTGTCTATTCCCCTTCACAGATCTTTTGGGAAACGGACACAAAAACTGTTAAAAACTCCAGATTCATTACCTCCTGTGGACAGACGGATGGACAAGAGGTACATGCTGTCAGGCTCAGGTACGGAGTACTTGTACCAGCAATGCAGCCATGTTGGGGTCGTGCAGGCTGCTGCCTGTGATAAGGCTAACATACCCTTGGCTTCACAACCCCCAGAGAAAGACTCCAGGAAGCTGGATGCCATGGCAAAGAAGCAGTACTTGGCATCCTCCTTGGGACTCAGGCAGGCTAATTACATGGCCTATACAGCCAGGTACCAGAAGTCCAGGTGGGACACTGTTCTGGAACTGGCTAAACAGGCCTCCCCACAGCTTGCCAAGGAGCTGGAGGAGGTTGCTGCTGATGGGATTAAGGCATCAAAAATTCAATTTCATGCTGTGGTGGACTCTAATGTATCATCAAGAGTCATGGCTACATCTGTGGCTCTTCGGAGACTAGCTTGGCTCAGATGTACTAGCCTATCACAGGATACCCAGGCTAAGGCTATGGATTTCCCTGTGGTTAATAATTCTCTGTTTGGGGAGCAGACAGAGAATTATATGAAAGAGATAGAGGAGTACACATCTCTCACAATCTAATATTCACCTCTTTGCAGATGATACTGTACTATATGTCAGTAATCCCTCACCATCAAAAGCCTGTGAGCTTTTACAGTCTGAGTTCTCCCTCCTACAGCACAACTTACTAGAAAAGAAATTACTACTAAATGCCAAGAAAACGAAAGCTATGTTCTTTGCCACCAAGAGCTGCTCTTCCACTGTCCCATCATTCACCCTCCCACAATTATCTACCATCCTTGAGAAAATCTGGAATATGTGGACAAATTCAAATATCTTGGAGTCTGGATTGACAATAAACTTGACTATACTAGCCACATTGAAGAGCTCCTGAAAAGCTTAGACAAAGACTTGGCCTATTTTATAGGATCAAACACTACCTGACCAGCGATTCCAAACAAAGGCTAATCCTGGCATCATTCCTATCCTCATTGACTACGCTGACTTCCTTTATGGTCACTGTTCCCTCCCATTTAAATAAATTAGACACCTTGTATCATAGAGCTATTAGATTCATTACAGATCTTCCTCCAGCACCCATCATTGCTCTCTCTACAATGCAGTCAGTTGGACATCCCTACAACATAGAAGAAACAAAAATGCTGCTGTCTGGATCTACAAAGCTCTGACAAACAAACTCCCTTCCTACATCTCAGATTGTTTCAACCGGATCACATCCAGGCCTTACACCCTAAGGATCAATAAACTCATCATGCTGAAGATTCCTATCACCTGCACCCGGTATGGAAGGGCTGCAATCGGCTATTCCCTAGCACTTATCTGGAATTCTCTTCAAAAGACCTTGAAATTGGATACCCTCATTCCTTTAACATCCTTCAAAAAACTGTACACTAGTCTATTCCCAGAATCATGCAATTGCTTCCATAAGGCCTAGTCCTCTCACACCCCCTCCTTCCCCTACCCCTTTTTATACTACCCCCTATTTCTTTATTATTGTTCTTCTAGCTTGTTCTCCAACCTACTGCACAAAAATGCCCCCAAGTCCCATTACCCTAGCTTTATCCCTACAATACTGTTTGTTTCTTTCCTTTTAATATGATCTAGGTCCAATGTCATTTTGCCTTGTATATATGTAAATACTTGTATATCTGTCTCATTCATAAATCTTTGAATTTGTGTTCATTCAGTACCATGTTTTTGTGTAAAATTTGTAACCTTATATTGTTATGACCACTCAGGTCCATCTTGTAAATGAGCTATGCTCAATGATGTTCGCCTGAATAAATAAAGATTTTGATTAATTGATTGATTGAGTACAGGACCACCTATAGGAGTGCACAGGCCAAGGAAAGGCACTCAACTCCTCAAGGGCAGGCCTTTTCATAGGCCTTTCAACCAAGCACAGACCTCCTCTCCTTTTTCCCCAGAGGGTTTTTTTTTCAGAGGGAGAGGAAGAAGGGGGGATGAGCAGGGCTGCATCCACCTCTCAGCCTAAGACTCCTGCCAAGCAGACACCCTGATGTGTCAGCCCGTGTCGACTCCCCCATTCCGGTAGGAGGCAGACTGGCTTACTACTTTCCAGGACTGGAAATCTCTTACCTCAGACAAGTGGGTCCTGGAGGTAGTAAGCCAAGAACTGGCTCTCAGCTTCAAAAAGTTTCCAAAGTTGAGAGCCAGATCTTTTCCACCTGCAAACATCTACGAAACCATTGCCCTAGAGGCAAAGGTTTCATCTCTTCTGGCCTTAAGGACCATAGAGAGAGTTCCTACAATCCACAGGGGCAAACATACCTCTCAACTGTACCACATTACGAGGAACGTTCCTCAGTTTACTTCACAAAAGCTCCCTGTTCCACATTGTGAGGACTTGTTCCACATTCAGTATTAACATTTTAAAGCAAAAATCTGTAGTAAATTTTGCAAAAAATATATTACTCAATTAATAACAGACTTTCTTAACATAAATGCAAACATTTTAACAGTGTTCTGAGCCTCCTAGGTAAATATTTGATCAAGTGTTCCACATTTTGCTCATTTGTTCCACATTTTGAGAGGCTATTTTCCACATTTGGGAGACAAAAGGTTGAGAGGTATGGGGGCAAAGGTCTGTACTCCAGGTGCTTCCTTACCCCCAAGAAAACAGGCGAGTGGTGGACCATCTTAGACTTAAGATACCTGAACAAGCATTTATTAAAACCAAAGTTCAAAATGGTGACTCTAGGAATAATTTTTCCCTCTCTAAGGCCAGGAGACTGGCTAGTCTCCCTGGACCAAAAGGATGCCTACTTTCACATTCCCATCAGGTGCTCCCACAGAAAATACCTCAGGTTCGAACTGCCTTCAGGCCATTACCAGTTCAAAGCAATGTCCTTCAGCCTAACATCAGCTCCAAGGGTGTTCACAAAATGCCTGGCAGTAGTAGTGGCTTGCTTAAGGAGAAAAAATATCTTCATATTCCCATACCTGGACAATTGGCTCATAGTGGGCCAGTCTCCAGACCAAGTCAAGTCAGATCTAAAAGTGACCCAGCAAGTGCTCACTTCACACGGGTTCCTTCTCAATCTTCCCAAGTCAGTTCTCGAGCCAGTACAATTGTTGATTTTCTTAGGGGTGGAACTAGACACAGTCAAAGCAAGGGCATTTCTTCCCTTGGTAAGAGTGAAGGCCATCATCGAGCTGGCCTCTTCCTTCCACCCTCTGGTCTCAACCAGCAAGACACTTTCTTCAGTTGCTGGGCCACATGGTAGCTTCCACTGCAGTGGTCCAGGGGGCCAGATTTCAGATGAGAGACATTCAGTTTCATCTGAGAGCTTTTTGGTCTCAGAAAAAAGATCTTTTGACCAAACTGATTCCAGTGACTCAGACTCTGATCTAGGCTCTTCAATGGTGGCAGGATCAGGACAATCTCAGGCAAGGGGTCCCATTCATTTCTCAGTCTCATTCTGTGGTCCTAACCACAGACGCCTCTCTCCTGGGATGAGGAGCCCACCTGGACGCTCTCACAGCCCAGAGTGTGTGGTCCACTCAGGAGTCTCTTTTCCACATCAACCTTTTGGAGCTCAGGGCAGTTTACCTGGCTCTACAGGCTTTCTCACAATCAGTAAAGAACAAGGTGGTTTAAGTCAGGACAGACACCACCACCATGTGGTATATCAACAAGCAGGGAGGCACTCCGTTTTCGGCCTTGTGCACGGAAGCCACGAAAATATGGTCCCTGGCTTACTCCCTACAGACCTCTCTGGTAGTAGTCCACCTCCCAGGAAAGGACAATGCATTAGCAGATGCATTGAGCAGGATTTCCCAGGGCCATCACAAATGGTCCCTGGATCCCCTAGTGTTAAAAGTAATTTTTTCAAGATGGGGCACTCCAGAAATAGATCCCTTTGCAGCCCCAGACAAACACCAACTTCCTCTATTTTGTTGTAGACCCCCAGTCTTGGGTTCAGTCCCTCTGGATGCTCAGATTCTGAAATGGGAGGAGAAATTTCTGTATGCCTTCCCTCCTTTTCCTCTGCTGTTCAAGGTCCTGGTCAAGGTAAGGTCACAATCTTGCAAAGTGATCCTGATTGCTCCAGATTGGGCCAGGCAGCCTTGGTATCCCCTGTTGCTGTCCCTAGCAGTCCATCTCCCTCTGTCTCTTCCCAGGAATCACAATCTGTTAACCTCCTCTCAGGGGAGGATTTGGTATCCCAACCTTCGGTCTCTCAATCTCAAAGCATGGCTCTTGAAGAGTTAGAGTATGCAAGTTTGCATCTGTCTCAAGGGGTTCTGAACATTCTCAAAGCCTCTCGAAAGCCTGCCATCAGGAAGACTTATAACACTAAATGGAAGAGATTCAGCATCTGGTGTTCCAAAAAGCATATATCCCCAGACACTGCTGAATTGTCTACAGTTCTGGATTATATGGTTCACCTCAGTGGCCTAGGCCTCAGACCAGCTACCCTCAAAATACATTTGTCAGCTGTTTCTGCTTTTCTGTCAGTGGGAAAGCCTTCCTCTCTGGCATCTCATCCTGTTTTCTGTAAAATTTTTTTAAGGGAATGCTTCATACCAATCCTCCCTTTAGGGATCCTACCCCTGCCTGGGATCTTAACATTTGCATTGCCCAGCTCATGCAACCTCCTTTTGAACCCTTGTCTTCAGCAGAACTTAAGTACTTGACTTGGAAGAAAAAATTACTCACCTTAGTAATGTTGTTTCTTCTAATGGAGTCTTGCTATATTAGGACAGTAGCAGTTTGTCCCACCACTAGAACTGCTCCGGAGGTGAAATGGTTAATACCATTCCAAAATAGAACTTTGAGCACGAGCTCTAAGAAGCAGCTCTATCTGTGTAATTTCAAACCTGAACTGTCAGATCTTTACGAGCAAAACTCACTAAGGTCTGTGTGGAAGCTGTAACCTACACCAGCCAAATGGCTACCTAAATATTAACAACCATTGCTGGTCCCAACACCCAAGACTCAAGTCAGGGGACCAGAACTACTAACACAATTCTAACAACATGAGAATAAAACAACAGTATAATAAAACACACACACCCCAAACTCCCAAAAGGGAGAAACGCTAAAGGGACAAAATAGTGCCCACACTAAGTTGCCCGCACCTCACCCAAGTAGAAGTTCTGAGAGGGGGGTTGGGAGGTTATAATACTAAGACTCCATTAGAAGAAACAACATTACTAAGGTGAGTAATTTTTCTTCAAACAACATGAAGTCTTGCTATATTATGACAGTAGAGAACTACAGCAGTACCTCCATGGAGGAGGGGCAGAACCTACTTAGGGAATAGGCTCTGAAGAACAGCTGTGCCAAACTGAGCATCTCTCCTGGCCCGGACATCCAGGGAGTAATGCTTGGTAAAAGTGTGTACCGTTTTCCAAGTAGCAGCCTGGCATATCTCTAATATAGGGATGTCTCTGGCAGCAGCTAGAGACGCAGCTGTACCCCTGGTAGAATGAGCCCTCAAGCCAGAGGGGGGGATCTCTGCCCAGTTTCTAATAACAAAATTGGACTCTCAGGGTAGCTGGTCCGAGACCCAAGGAATTAAGATGGACCATGTAATCTAATACAATGGGCAAATCAGCAGATTCTGGGGAAATATTTTTCCCAGCACACCAAATGGAAACCCTTTTCCATTTAGAACTATAAGTAGCCCTAGTGGAAGGCTTTCTGGAAGCCTTTAGGATTTCAAGAACACCTTGAGAGGTGTAAATCAGCAACTAACTCCTCAAGAGCCAGGCCTTGAGGTTGAGGGATTTGAGGTCCTGATACCAAACCCTTCCTGGGCACAAGTTAACAGGTTGTGAATCCTGGGAGGCAAAGGGAAGATGGATTGTCAGTGACCAAGGAGTGGGTACCAGGGCTGCCTGGCCAATCCGGGCAATCAGAATCACCCTGCAAGGCTGAGATCTGATTTTGACTAATACTTTGAATAGAGAGGAAGGGAGGAAAGCATAAAGAAACTTCCTCCCAATCCAGGAGAAGGGCATCCAGGGGGACTGAGCCCAACACTGGAGGCCTGCAACAGAACAGAGGAAGTTTGTGATTGTCTGGGGCTGCAAAAAGATCTATCCGAGAGGTGCCCCATCTGGCAAAGACTATCCCCAGCACTTGAGGATCCGGGGACCATTCGTGATGGCCCTGGGAATCCTGTTGAGAGCATCCGCTAGGACATTGTCCTTCCCTGGAAGATGAACTGCTATGAGGGAAGTGTTCAGGGAATAGGCCAGAGACCACAACTTCATTGCCTCGGTGCACAAGGCCGAAGACCGAGTGCCCCCCTGTTTGTTGATGTACCACATTGTTGTGGTGTTGTCTGTTCTGACTTGTATCACCTTGTTGTGGACAGATGCAGAAAATGCTTGAAGAGCTAAAAAGACAGCTCTGAGTTCCAGCAAATTGATGTGGAGCAGAGATTCCCGGGGGGACCACACTCCCCGAGTGGAAAGGTCGCCCATGTGGGCTCCCCAACCCAGAAGGGAAGGATCTGTAGTGAGTCAAATTGTGAGCAGGGGGAATGAAGGGGACCCTCAATCTTAAATTGCTCTGATCCTGCCACCACTGGAGGGCCTGGATCAAGGTTCGAGTCACTGGGACCAACTTGGAAAGGGTCTCTTCTCTGAGACCAATAGGTTCTCAAGTGAAACTGAATGTCTCTCATCTGAAATCTTGCTCCTGCACAACAGCTGTGGATGCAGCCATGTGTCCCAGGAGCTGCAGAAAGTGTCTTGCTGGTCGGAGACCTGCAGGGTGAAGGAGGAGGCCAGAGTCACTAAATTCATCACCCTTTCTAAGGGAAGAAAAGCTCTGGCTAGCTTTGTGTCCAACTCTGCCCCTATAAAGGTGAGTACCTGGACTGGTTCCAGAACCGGACTTTGGTACATTTTAGCAGAGCCCAGGGAGGTGAGAAGCTGCTGGGTAACTTGCAGGTGAGATTTACCTGTTCTGGGGACTGGCCTACAATGAGCCAATCATCTAGATAGGGAAAACAGCAATCCTTTGCCTCCTTAAGTGAGCCACTGCCACTGCTAGACACTTTGTGAATACCCTTGGGGCAGAGGTAAGGCCAAGGCATTGCTCTGAACTGGTAATGACCTGAGGGTAGTTCAATCTGATGTACTTTGATGGGAGCTTCTGATTAGGACGTGGAAATAGGCATCCTTGAGGTCCAAGGAGGCTAACCAGTCCCCTGGCCTTAGGGAGGGTAAAATCATTGCCAGAGTTACCATTTTGAACTTTGGTTTCAAAAGATGCTTGTTCAGATATCTGAGGTCTAATATGGGCCGCCATTCTCCTGTCTTTTTTGGGGTAAGGAAGTATCTGGAATACAGACCCCTGCCCTGGTGCAGGGGAGGAACCCTTTCCACTGCTCTGAGAGCTAACAGGTTGAGACCTCTGCTTCCAGAGCTAGGGTCTTGAAGTACTTGTAGTAGAAAAGTCTGCTTCTCAACTTGGGAAACTTTTTGAAGCTGAGAACCAGACCCTGGCTTACTACTTCCAGAACCCACTTGTCTGAGGTTAAAGAAGCCCAGTTCTGACTGAAATAAGCCAGCCTGCCCCCTACCGGTAAAGGAGAATAGGCCCTGGGCACCCCATCAGGGTGCCTGCTTAGCAGGAGTTTTAGGCTGAGGGGTGGGAGCAGGCCTGCCCACCCCTCGTCTGCCTCTGCCTCTGAAGAAGCCCCTCTGAGCATAGGCAGAGGAGGCCTGAGTCTGGTAAAAAGGCCTGTGAAAAGGCCTACCCCTACCCCTGGGGCTATGCCTCTGAGGAGTGGCTTGCCGCCTCTTAGCTTGGGCACTTTGTAAGTAGTCCTATATTCATCCATCTTTTCATGTAATTCTCTGTCTGCTCCCAAACAGAGAATTTCCCACCACAGGAAAATCCATAGCCTTAGTCTGGGTATCCCAGACAGACTAGTACACCTGAGCCAGGCCAACCTACTAAAAAGCTACAGATGTGGCCATGACCCTAGAGGAAACATCAACATCCACAGCAGCATGAAACTGTACCTTAGAAGCCTCAATGCCATCAGCAGCCACCTGTTCTAGTTCGCTAGCCAGCTGGCCATGGGCTTGCTTGGCTAATTCCATAACAGTATCCCATCTAGATTTCTGATACCTAGCTACATAAGCCATATAATTTGCTTGCCTGAGTCCCAGAGAGGCTGCCACATACTGTTTTTTCGCCATAGCATCAATCTTCCTGGAATCCTTGTCAGGAGGATGTGAAGCCAGGGGGATATTAGCTTTATCACAGGCTGCAGCCTGAACTACCCCAATATGACTGCATTGCTGAGAAAAGGAATTCTGTATCAGGACCTGACAATGTGTACCTCTGTCCATCTTTTTATCTACAGGAGGCACAGAATTAGGAGCTTTTAAAATTTTTATTGTTTGCTTCCTAAAAGACTTATGCAAAGGAATAGACAATCTCCTAGACTCTGGAATATCCATCATTTCTACAAAATCAGGCTCCTCTTGCTCATCCACAGCTTCTTCCAAGGAAGCTGGAGAGTTTCAACAACTTTTTGTAAAACATAAAATGAGATGGGGACTCAGATAGCATAGGGAAGATTCTAGAGGTCTGTCTGGGGAAATGTCCGGTTCAATGGGCACACCAGACCTTCCAGCCACATTCATACTGTTCTAATCATCCTCCCTCCTCTGGTTCATAAAATTCCTCAACATCATATTCCTGAACCACTGGAACCGGACGAACCGACCTTTTGCCAGATAGTGGCGGTTCGGACGGAACCTGAGACAGTGACTGGACAATTTGTATGGCTTTGCTATCTCTGCAGCAGTTGGAGAAGGGTTTTGGACTCCAAACCTGCTGACTTTCTTGTTTTCTTTACTGGAATTGGTTCCTCAGAACCAGCTTTTCTTTGCCGAGGAAGTCTGCCCTGTTGAGGGCACTCCCTCGATTCGGTTGGCACGAACCAGGCTGTCATCGGGTCAGCGGACTTTTGGCCTCTCGTTCCCTGAGCCTGCCCAATCTCTTTTCCAGGGTGGCTGCAGGGAAATTCTTAATCTGGCAGTCTGACTGGAGGTGGTCAAACCCCAGACAATAGACACATGTGGTGTGTGGGTCAGCCTTGGCAAGAACTTCCCCACAGACATCACAGTGTTAAACCAATGGGCCAGTTTTCTTTTAGGTTTCTCAGACATAATGCCAGCCTAACCAGAAAACTTGCCCTTTAAACGCAGTGCCAGGTAAGATAATTTTATCGTTCTTAACCGTAATACGTGGTATTGGAAAAACGTAATAAAATCAGTTTTTTTTAGAACCGATAAGAACCGGGAACCGCACTCTAAAATGTTAAACTTTAAAGTTAATAAGTTTTAAACCCAGCTGATCGGTTCAAAACCGAACCGATAAACTTACAAGTTCCACACAGACAAAACCTTTAATTTACTTACGATTACCACAGACAGAGCTTGAACCGAACGGTTTTGCGGCTAAAATAAAACTATTCACGGTTGAATCGAACTGAGAAAACACTGTTTAAACCGAGAAATGAACCGAGCAGTAGGAGAAATCGCCTCAGTGAACAGTCGCTCCGGAGGAGTAAAGAATCTGACAGTTCAGGTTTGAAATTACACAGATAGAGCTGCTTCTTAGAGCTCGTGCTCAAAGTTCTATTTTGGAATGGTATTAACCATTTCACCTCCGGAGCAGTTCTAGTGGTGGAACAAACTGCTACTGTCATAATATAGCAAGACTTCATGTTGTTTGAAGACTGTGTTCCTGATAGCTATTACTTCTGCCAGACATATTAGTGAATTGCAAGCTCTGTCAGTGGAACCCGATTTTATCTCATTCCATAGAGATAAGGTGGTCCTTAGAACCAATAGGAGGTTCTTACCTAAAGTGGTTTTAGATTTTCATTTGAACCAATTCATGTCTCTCCCTGTATTCTTCACCGATCAGTCTTCTTCTGGAGAAAGAAGATTACACAGTTTGGACGTTAAAAGGGCCCTTAGTTACTACATTGAGCGTACTAAGGCACACAGGTTTGATTGCCTCCAGTTGTTCTTCACTTATGGGGAAGTGGGCAAGGCAAACCTGCCACTAAGAGAACTATTGCCAGGTGGATTGTCTCTTGTATACAATTCTGTTATGAGAAGCTAGGCAAACTACCACCCTCAGGCCTGAGGGCTCATTCGACTAGAGGTACAGCTGCTTCCCTGGCTGCTGCCAGGGATATTTCCTTTACTAGACATATGCAAAGCAGCCACCTGGAAAACAGTCCATACATTCACCAAGCATTACTCTCTGGCTATCCAGGATAGGAGTGATGCTCGGTTTGGTACAGCAGTACTGCAAAGCCTATTCCCACGATAGGTTTGAATCCTCCTCCATGGAGGTACTGTTGAAATTAGAATATGTCAGAATACAGCAGACTTTCATGTTGTTTGAAGAAAAATTACTCCACCTTAGTAATTGTGTTTCTTCTAATGGAGTTTTGCTGTATTCTGACCTCACTCCCAGCCTCCCCTCTCAGAACCTGTTTTTGGGAAGTTGGCTGGCAGGTGTAGTCTTGCACCCCAGGGGTGAATTTTGGCACTCCCTCTTTTAAGAGTCGGGGAGTGGGTTATGTTTCTGTATTTCAGTAGTCATAAGTTGTTCACTACCTGGTTTTTGATTTTGGGTTTCTTGACTGGAGTCTTTTGAGGGATCCAAAATATTTGATTGCCATTTGGCTAGTAAAAGTCTACAATTTCCAGTGTGGGTTAGTTAGCTAGTATTGGCTCACAAGAATCTGATGGTTACACTTCAAAGTGCAGCAGACAGAGGTCTGAACCGAGCTCGAGCTCAACGGTCTATGCTCTGCATAGAATTTAACCCTTTCCTCTCTGGAGCAATTCAAGTGCTGGGGCTAACTCCAATATGTCATAATACAGCAAGACTCCATTAGAAAAAACAATTAGTAAGGTGAGTAATTTTTTCTTTTGGTTCTAGGTGACTATGGTTAAGCACATAGACAGACATATGCAATCCAGACAAAAACAATAGGACCCTCTCAAGCTACAGTGGAGCTAAAATATCAGATATTACAGAAATGGCAACAAATATCAAAAATTCGAGAGATAACCCCGATTATTGCACATGCCGGGGCAAACAATGTCTTTCATGATCCCATTATGAAAATTAAACGAGATTACATTGCACTAACTAATAAATGTATTGACCTGGGAAGTGAAATAGTGCTGTCAGAAATACTCCCAATACCTAAAGCAAACTTCATTAAACATAATAAAATTCACCAAATTAACAACTGGTTAAGGAGATGGTGCCTACAACAGAATATAAAATGCACTACCCACTGGGAAACATTTAATGGAAGAAATTAACTGTACTGTTGGGATGGTCTGCACCTAAGTAGAAGAGGGAGCAGACTAGTGGGTAAGCACATGGTGGACAGCATTATTTATTGTTTAAACTAGATACTAAGGGTGAGAGGAACAATTTAGGTACCTCTCTAGGCCTAGGGACACTGGATATAACTGAAACACCACCAAATATGGGTAAAATAATGGAACAACCAAAAGAAAGAAAAATTTAGATCTAAAAATTATATTACTAAATGCTAGAAGTCTCCAAAATAAAATTGAAGAGCTCACCTACATTATGAAGATTAATAAAATAGACATATGTGGGGTTACCGAAACCTAGTTCAGTGACACTGATTGGAATACTAACATAAAAGGCTACACCAAAACACAGAAAAATAGGAAGGATAGAAGAGGGGGAGTTGTACTATACATAAATGAGAATCTGAAGCCATATGAACTAAATAATTCATGACAATAATGAGATTATATGGGCACAAATTAAACTATCCAATAAAAATCTTTCACTTGGATTAGGTTACTGATCGCCAGGACTAAGCAAAGAAGAAAGTGATCAACTTTTAAACCATCTTGAACAACAGAAATTAAACAATGGTACAAGTTTTTTTTATTTTTTATTTTATTTTTTTATATATATTTTCGTATTTATTCCTCCTCTCCTCAGCTCTGGTCTCCTCGGGAGCACCAAGGGGTCATCCCTCTGCGGTCTGCCCTACCTGGACAGTCCTCCGTCGCCCATGTAGCCTGGGTTTAACCCCAAGGTGGGGACGAGGTAGACCCTAACACCCCGAGCAGTCAGTAGCGTCGGTCGGGTACCAGGTGGGCGGCTGCAGATAGAGGGTAAGCTCCGGTGCTCCATCTCCACTGGAGCTGAAGGGCATTTTGCCCTGTTTCTTGGGGAGTGGCTAGCGCCCCGACGTCAAGGCATGGAACTGACGTCTGCCACTCCCCAACCCCTTCTCTACGTCATCAGCGCTTGCTGTATCTCCGGCCTCTGCCAGAGGACAGCCGAGCACCGACTAGGGACCCCATCCCTCCCGGTAGAGGAGAGCTGTCCTCCGGACGCTCAATCCTCTCCCACCCCTGCCGACCCCCAGCAACCCAGGCTCGTTCCCAAACCCGGGTCGCCGGTGTGGCGCGAGGTGTAGCGTCCAGCGCCTCAACCCTCAGTGCCACCGGGCTGGCTAACCAATGATGCAATATTAATGGGTGATTTTAATTTCCCAAATATAAACTGGGAAACTTTGGACAGTAGTGGTCATTTAGAAAACAGATTCATTGAATATACCATCCAGCACAATCTGGACCAGTTGGTAACCAAACCTACTAGGGGAAACAATATTCTTGACTTGATATTAACTAATGGGATGAATGGCATATATGGGCTTAAATTAGCGTCTCCACTAGGGGACAGTGACCACCAAATTATCGAATTCTTTTACAAAGCACACTATAACGTAACCAAGGGTAAATCACTACTTAAAAATCACAAAGTAAACTATGGGAAGATTAAAGCATAATCATCAACCTGGGATTGGAATAAGAAATTCTTGAACATGGATCTGAACACCATATGGATAATCATTAAAAATCAAATAGATTACTGCACTGACACATAGGTACCTGTTATCAAGAAATACAAAAATAACAGGAGACGCCCACCTTGGTGGAATAGGGATACCATGAAATTAATCAGAAAAAAAAAAAAAAAAAGAAACTATACACCAAAGGCCAGATATTTAAAAGGGTTGCGCCATGCGCAATAGGGTTGCGCTTGCGCAAGTCCAAACTTGCTCCATTCTGCGATATTCGGCAGGAGGCAGTTGCACCACAGAAAACATGCTGAGCAACAGTGCAATGCAAATGAATGCATGCTGAACTGGAGGGGGAGGAACCATGCATAAACTGCACAGCCCGATATTCAGCCGGGCTGTGCAGAGGTTGTCTATGGCGCCCAACCCCCAACCTGCGCCTGCAGGACTCTGAGCAAAAAAAAAAAGGCTTAAGTGGGGCCACCCACAGGTGAGCTGCTGTATGGGAGGCGCAACACAGCAGCTGCCACCTGTGGCTGGCCTAACCCGTCCCCTGTGCCCCCCACCCCACGAGCCCAATCGCAGGCATAGTGTACTCCCCATCAGCCTGATCGCGGCATCAATGTAGTTCCCCCCTCCTCCCGTTCATATCCCTGGTGGTCCAGTGGACGAAATGCCGATCAGGTAATTGTCTATAATAATTCCCACCCCTCCGTACACATCCCTAGTGATCTCCAGTGGACCGATACCCGATCATGGTAGTATGTAACTGACCCCAGAACATAGCCCTGGTGGCTAGTGTCCCCCCACCCTACCCACCCACGAAGCCCACCACCGCTCCCCGGCGGCTGGCAGCATCACCCGCCTGCCGCCCGACAGGAACTGCCGCCCATTGGTGCAGAGCAGAGCCAATGGGCGTACAGCCCCACATACACCATCCCATGACAGTCCAGATTTGTAGTCATTTCACAAGTCACAGACTATCATGTCAAACTATTCGCCCACCGGCCAGTACTCTACCCGGCAGCCGGCCGGTGGGCGGATGGATGCTGCCGCCGCCGAGGGGAGCGGGCGGGCCCGGGTAGGGAGGGTGGGGGACATCAGCCACCAGGGCTATGTTCGGGGTTTATACACATACTGCCCGGATCGGGCATTTCGTCCACTGGACCACCAGGGATATGTAAGGGAGGAGGTGGAAGCCACATTGATGCCCGCCATCAGGGCTGGTGGGGAGATACTATGCCCGCCGATCGGGCTGCAGGGGTGTCGGTCCCAGACGGGCTGCTGCCTGGCAGGGCGCCAGGCGTAAGTCCTCTGGGATCAAGAGCACCTACATGCTAATTGCATGCAAATGGGGACATTATCACATGCAAATGACCCCCCCCGCGCCTTGCATGAATTATAGCCCCATTTGCATGTCACCTTTTGAATATCGTGATTTTGCGCAAGGAAATCAGTATAATTATAAAGGGACTAAAACCAGTAGCTCAGCAGGCCCGGATGGTATAACCCCTAGACTACTGCAAGAGTTAATAAATGAACTGGTCGGACCATTAACTTACCTTTTTTAATCTATCCCTAAAAAATGGGAAAACAATACCTGAATGGGGACAAGCTTTTATAACACCAATACATAAGTTAGGCTCAAGATCAGAAACAAAAACTATAGGCCTATAAGTCTAACCTCAGTTCTGGGAAAAATACTGGAAAAAAGTCATACAACAAAGAATATTAAACCACTTGGCAAATAAACAGATAATAGACCTCAACATGGGTTTACCAAGGGAAGATCTTGCCTCACCAATTTAATATCTATCTTTGAACCAGTGAGTGCAGTCTTGGAGAAAGGGGTACCAGTGGATGCAATATATTTGGACTTTGCTAAAGCTTTTGACAAAGCATCTCATAAAACATTAATTGAACAACTTTACAAAATCAAGCTAGAACCTAATATAGTGGACTGGATAACATCATGGTTAGAAAATAGGAAGCAAAAAGTGACAAAGGGTTGTCAGTCTGAGTGGGGAGATGTGACAAGTGGGGTGCCCCAGGGCTCTGTCCTGGGCCCATATTTAATATCTTAGTTAATATACTCCAGACACCAAATAATGCATGGTTAGGTAGGTATGCGGATGACTGTAAATTAGGGGGGCTGGTACAAAATCAGTCAGATGGACAAAAACTCCAGGATAATTTAGATAAATTATTAGTATTGACAAAAAAAAAATAATGTTTAATATATCTAAGTGTAAGGTGATGCACTTTGGTGTTAAGAATCCGAATTTTACATACAGATTGGACGACCAGGTATTACAGACCACTACAGAAGAAAGGGACCTAGTAATATAACAACGAATAAACTATCCACAGATGTGCACACCAAAAAAAACTTAAAAAATGTCAAAGAATATTAGGCTGTATTTTGTTCAACATAAAAAGTAGAGATAAAATAATTCTCCCATTTTACACTCGTTTAGTGAGACCGCATTTGAAATATTGCTCCCAGTTTTCTGTAGCAAATACTGTTAAAAGCCAAAAATTAAGAGAAGGTGTATAACAAAAACGAACAAAATAAGGGGGTTACAACATTTCATACATAATGACAGACTAAAACTCAGTCTATACTCCACTGAATACGGACAATTATGAGGTGACCTTTGTTTAATCTTTAGGGCAACTAAAGATCAATATTTGATGAAATGTACTGGAGTTCGTAGAAGTCAGGAACAAAATAAGAAAACTAGGTCCCATGTCTATAGACTAAAAGGAGAAACCTATGAAACCAAAAAACGTTGTGATTTTTTCACACAAAGGATTAAAAATTGGAATACATTACCAAAACAAATAGTGAAAAGTAATATTAGTACATTCAAATACAGATTAGATCACCACATGGGTGACAAAAACTGTATGTTCCACCTACAGAAACAGTAGGTGGCGAGTTAATTAAGGACAAATTGTCTATAGAACTCGTATCCACCTATGAACCTATGACAGGCTTGGGTATTTTTTTTTTTTCTTACACTTGACTTTTTTCACTTTTCAGTGGTATTTTGTTATGAGTAAAAAAATGGCTGCCAAGTTTTTTTGTTTTTTTTTTTACTTCTATGTTTGTTTAAAAAGCTGGTGACAAGTTAAGGAGAACTTTAACAAAAACATAATATTTAGGCACTGTCTACCTTGTATTTGCCATTAGTTCTGTATTCTTCCTCCCCATTATTTAGTAGTGAGGTAATCTGCATGAAAACAGGATCTTTACTCCTAGAGAGTTAATCTAATCCTGCTGCTTTCTCCCTACCTGAAGTCATAATGCACCACTTGTAACATCACAGTCACTCATGGCAACAGATTGTGATGTCACAACAGAGGATTATGACTTGAAGTAGGGAGTAAGCTATAGAAGCCGATGAACTCAAAATGAACAGTAAGGCACAACTATCATATATTTGTACACATTTCTTTAGTAATAAATTATGGGAAGGAGAAATACATAAAATATAAATGGAATGCAAGTAGAGTTGTACCTAATTATTATGTTTTTTTCAAGTTTCTTTGTGGCGTCAGTAGCTCTCTAATGATATGCGATGAGGCTAAATACCAGGATGACTGTAGGTAGTACAGCAGCATTGCACGGTCATCACGTAGTTTCTAGCCTATCAGGTTTTTAGGATTTCAGTGCCCATTTTATAACTCAACAGCACACTATGCCCTGCCCTGCTGCAACCCACCACAGCACACCACGCCCTGCTGCAACCCACCACAGCACACCACACCCTGCTGCAACCCACCACAAGCCACATCCTGTTGTAACCAACCACTGCACGCCAACCCTGCTGTAGCCCACAACACGCCCTGCCCTACAGTAACTCACCACAGCACACCCTGCTGCAACCCACAACAACAGACCCTGCTCTGCTGCAACCCACCACAACACACCACACCCTGCTGTAACTCACCACAGCATGCACTGCTCTACTTTAACACCCACTGACATGTACACCACAGGACTAAAATCCAGTGCAGTGTGTATTAGCCATCACAGTGTGCACTGACTTACTGTAAAAGCTGGTATCTGTGAGGAAAGATGCACTGCACACTGTTGTAATTACCAGTTTGTGAAATTAACCATGGATGTCTCACCCACCTGCCAGCACACTCCTTTGTTCGCTGAGACTGAGTCTTCGGAGTTTTTACTTGTGTTAGAACTAATGGCCATAAAACAAAACAAGAAGGGAAACATTTTTATTTCTGTAAAATGCTGTAAACAAATCAATATTCACTACATTGTTATAACAAGACTGGAAACTTCAAACTTGATATTTAAACTTAAACACCTTCAGAAATGTGCTTATCTGAAAGAGAACACAGTATAGTCACAAGGGACAAATCACACTTGTGAACATGACTGGGATCGGGGGTGGGCTGCGTACAGTTCATTTATTAAACTTTGCTGGCAAGATTTTATGGGGAGGTGGATGTTCTCAAAGCATGAAATGTGGCCAGCAAAGTTTAATGAAAGCACTGTACACACCCAGGATACTCCTTCATTGAATATGTTAATGGCCAGGCTTCCAATACATTGGCTTCAAGACCTTCAAGGGATAATTACAGTTTCTATGGCACGGCTATAAACCACGACATTGTTATCTTAGGCTTGCTGCCCCAAAACACAGTGGTGGCCTTTGTGCTTCTCATTATGCAACCCAAGGTGTAAAATATTTTCGATGGATGACACACGAGAATAAACAATCATTCTCCCATATTCCTCTTTGGTTGATTGTAGAACGTGATCTTTGTCGCAAAAACAGGATCTCATTTACAGCTTTATGTCATCTTAAATCCAATATGGTATCTAAAACACTTACAGGATACTCCAATAGAAATCTATCAGTTTTTGGTCAGCTTAAAAAACTTCTGAAGAATCCTATCACAAACCTATGGAACAACCCCTCTGGCTAAACCCTAATTTTAAATTTAAAGGTAAAACTCTACTGAATTACACATGGCAGAATGTGAGCTGCTACTTAAATCGATAGTCCATTATGTCTTCTCTATTAGTAATCTGTCTTTGTTGGTTATTATGTGTATTCTGTACTCGACGTGGAACTTTTGTAAGAGTGCTATTAGCTCAAAGGTATTCAATCTGAAGTTATCAATAAATAAATTAAAACCCATCTTCAAGTAATACAAGGCCATAACTGGATTCTTTCTGCATCCCTAAAACAAATATATACCTTAGACAATAGGGAATGTCTCTTGTATCATCAATTACGCTATTTGCTCTCTTCTAAATTGCACAAACCAAATTCTACGCAAACCTACCCCATTACTTTAGCAATACTAGGGAAATTGAGCGAGGAACGTCATGCTATATCCAAAGTATATAGGACAAATCAACAAGCATGGGTCTATAAATACAGTAATTTTCCCAAATACTGGCCCACAAAACTAGGATGGACACCCAATGACTCACAGTGGACAACTATATGACAAAATGTCTATCAAGATATTAAGTTTGATGGCTACTGATACTAAATTTAAAATAATACATGCAACTTACAAGACTCCCAAATTGCATAAATGGGGAATTTTAAGTTCACCCACATGTACTAGATGTAATTCAGCGGAAGGTTCTTTACTGCACATACTATGGGACTGCCCTAAGGCTCAGTCTCCTTGACTTAAAGTTAAGGATGCATTAGACCCAAGTAGGGGACTTAAAGTTTTTACTGCTAGGAATTGTATCTTGGGGCTGGACGTTCATGATCTAGAGGGCTCCAAACGACAATTTCAGTTTAATTACAATGGTCATAAAAAGATAATTCTGACAAATTGGCTGCATCAAAATACCCCATATTTTGCCGAATGGTATAAAGAGATGTTTCAAATATTGCATATAGAACATATGCGTCAATCTTGCAAAATTCCAACGGGAATGGTTCTATATGTACACCTAAATAAAGGCAGGTATACTGATTTCAATACTCTGACCTTTATTTGTAAACATTTTTTTGTCAGTTTGAAAAAAATATGTACACTTCGTTTTTAAAAACCAAGCATTCATGTCCTTGTTTGTGGCAAATAATACTTTCAAGCAAAGTCAATTCATACAATACAATATAAAATGCAAAAGTTTGTGTTTCCAACCTCCTTGCTGGTTTTACGTGGCTCAATTGCCTAACTGCGTAGCAAGGCAAAAGAAAGCCGCAAGGCAGGGGCGTAGATACAAGGGTGCAGGGGGTGCAGTCACACCCAGGCCCATGAGGTTTGAGGGTCCCAAATCATAATTTTAATGTTTATTCAAAACCGGGGGGGCCTATAAAATACCCTTGCACCCAGGCCCTCTGGGAATTTGCTACGCTACTGCTGCAAGGTTGTGGACGACTGAATCAGGCTTTTGAAAAAACAAGGATTGCTTATAGCTTTCGCCAGCATAAATAAGAGTACGGAATAGAATCCAAAAACAGATGAAATCCACAGAAGACAGAGAGACAAGGGAAGGTGTCCTGTCCTTGAATCATTTGCTGGAACAATGGATTAGGCAATTAAGCAACAAAAAAACAGCAAGGAGGCTGGAAACGCAAACTTTTGAGTTTTGGTATTGTACAAATTGACTTTGCCTGAAAGTATTATTTGCCACAAACAAGGACATGAATGTTTGCTTTTTGAAAACGAAGTGGTACATATTTGTTTCAAACTGACAAAAAAATGTTAAAGAATAAAGGTCAGAGTAAAGATGACAGTGTACCAGCCTTTTTTTTTTTTTTTTTTTTTAAGATGTGCAGCTAGAACTATTCCCATTGGAATTTTGCAAGATTGCTTTAACTCCCTGCTGTCTTTGCACCCTATGATTTACAGGTTCTCCCTTTAATATTTAAAAAAAAAAAAAGGCTTGTGAGCGTACATCAATTTTACATATGCAAGCGTCAGTTAGGAATTCCGTCCAAACTTACCTTCAGCACTGGAGCCCCCTGAAAAAATGTCTGTCCTCCCTTATATTAGAATAGGTTACTACTGTTTTTATGCATCTCATTCCAGTTCTGTTGGTTTATTTTCACCCTGCGTGACTACATTATCAATTAGGAACAGATGGGAGGGGGTGGAAGTAGGGATGGGGATATTGTGCATCTCCTGATATGTACCAACACTTTCACTAGAATGTGTTTTTGGACAATTAAAGTTTACTCAATTAACAAAACTAACAGTCTTTCCCCACCCTGATGCCGTTCTATTCGAAGTACTGCAGACATGGGGTGTTTCCCACTTAAATTCATCGATATGCTGTTCAGAGGGCAGGGCTGCAGAGGTCAGCTTTGGAGCAGTGTGGAAGAAGGAAGCTACCAACAGGGCTTAGTTTAACAAAAGTTTTTTGGGGGATCGCAATTAGAATATCGGCAGAGATCACCTCTGTGTGGGTTTCTTGCCACAGGCAATAACATGCCAGCTGCTCTTTTGTATGCCTCCCACTGAGTGAGGGGCTTGCTCAATGTGCCAAGCTGACTGCAAGCTTTGGGGCTAGAAATATGCTCAGTTACGATGGTTATCCCCTGAAGAGATTGTGGGCCTCGGGGAGTTGGGCCCCAGCTGCTCAGCCTGGGGGAGGGCAGGAGCAGACATTTATTTATTTATTTAAGGGAATCAGGTACACCCTTTGAGCCAGGGGCTCTTTTACAAAGGTTCCACATCAGGTTACTTGAAACACTGGGACAGGTAGTGGTATTGTGCAAAAGAGAAGACAAACATAGCTGCTGGTGGGCTTTGTAAATTACCAAAACATCACAATTGTGCAAATCACTTCTATAACAATTTAAACAATATAGATTTGTATAGGTAGCCATCCAACAGAGGGAGGCGAGGCCAGGTTCTGGTGTAAAGAGGGAGAAAGAGAGGGAGTGGGGAGTGGGTCAGGGGCAGCGGGTGGTGTGTGGAGGGAGTAGAAGAGGAGGAGGGGGAAGGAGTGAGGGAGGGAGGGTGAGGTGGGGTAAGGGGTGGGGGGATAAACCATTTAGGTGTAGCAGTTGCAGGAGGCACAGGAGATGAGGTATTGATGCAGGCTAAGCTTAAAGGCACCCAGGGTTGCTTTGCTGGTAACTTCTGCTGGCAGGGTGTTGAACCAGGAGGAGGCTCTGAAAAAGGAGAATTGTTGGCCTTGGGTAGTCCTGCAAAGGGGAACAGTGAAGGAGAGGTTGTCTGAATTACTGGTTTGTCGTGGGCCGCTATATGGTCTCAGCAGTGCCTGTGATCCAGGGGGTAGTAGGTCCAATATTTGCTATTTTGGTAGGATGCAGGTTTGATATTTAATTCTGTCAGATAGTTGGAGGCAGTTTGCGTGTTCGTAGATCTCGCAGGTGTGTGTAAGGCGGTTTGCAGATGTTTGGAGACTACATGCCTTGTTTAGTGCTGTGGCGATGCATCGGAGAGCTGTGTCAGTGGCAGACCCGTAGATCACAAGCCCATAGTCTATTATAGAGATTACTGAACTGTGAATGGCAGTGCTTAGGGCTTCATCCGTGAGGCCGTTCTTAAGCCTAAAGAGCAGGCCTATGCGGGTATCCACAGTTTTTGCTACGCAGTTGATATGTTCAGAGTATCCAAGTGTTGGGTCAAGAATCACCCCAAGATATTTAAATATATGTACTTGTTCAAAGGTGGCCCCTTTGCTGTTTGAGATAGAGAGGTCTGTTTTTATGTTTGCTGCGAGTACCATTGAACAGCATTGATTTGGTTTTGCTGTAGTCAAGAATAAGCTTGTGGGACTTAAACCATGCCTCTACATCAGTGAAGCTTTCTTGTAGTAGCAACTGAAGAAAGAAGGGGTCAGAGGGAGGTGAAGATAACAGCATTGTTGGCATAGAGTAGGATTATTTCTGAGCAAGAGGAAGGGAGGCCATTTAGGAAAATGCTGAAAAGCATAGGACCCAGGATGGATCCTTGTGGGACTCCTGATCGGACCAAGAGGGGTGTTGAGAGTGGTTCGCCAATTTTTATCTGCTGTGTTCGGTCACTGAGGTAGCTTTGAAACCAAAGAGTTGTGTCCAGAGATAGGCCTATTAGAGATAGTTGTTGAAGCAGTAGTGAATGGTTGACTGTGTCAAACGCCTGAGTTAGGTCAATGAAGGTGGTGCCAACGAGATCCCCTTGGTCCAGGGCATTGTGGATGTAGGAGGTAAGCTCTAGGAGTGCTGTGGTCGTGCTGTGGCCCTTGCAAAATACGTGTTGTTCTTGACATAGCAGGTTATACTTAGTAAGGTTTTCTATTAGTTGGTCGGCAGCTATTCTCTCCAGTGCTTTTTTTTTGGGGGAATGGAGATTGGACTATAGTTGCTTGTAACAGATTTATCACCACTTTTGTGGATAGGCTTCACCATCGCTGATTTCCATTTTTGGGGGAACTGTGACAGCATGAGAGATTTGTTAAGGATTTTGGTGAGGGGGTCAGGACTTCATCAAGGGTAAGAGCACAGAGTTTCAGGTCAAGGGAGTCGCTGCTTGATCTACACCTCCCAAGTACTCGAAGGAGGTACTTTTTTGTGATGTCCTTGGAGACTGCTTTGAAGTAGAACGGTGGATTTCCCTCCAAATTTCTGACTGAGTTAATGGTATCTTGAGGGGGGATCAAATAAAGTTGGCAGTAAAACATGGCTAAGGTTGGTAAATGCTGCATTAAAGGCATCTGCCACGGTGACTATCTGTGATGATTCGGCCATTTAGGTAGACCATAGCGGGTCCCCCCAGTTAGTTCCGTTAGGTTGTCCCAAAACTTATTTCCATCGTTCCAAGAGTTTGTTAGCACTCTTTTGCAGTAGTTGGCCTTTTCATTTCAAATCGCGTGGGTGCAGGCATTTCTTGCAGCTTTGAAGGCTTGAGTGTCTGCCCTGTTTCTGGTCAGCTTAGCATGTTGCCAGACGTGAACCCGGGCCTTCATTTGCTCAAGGAGACCAAGATTGATCCAAGGGTTAACACCTTTAATCTAGCATTTCATGAAGGGTGCATGTGCATCACAGGCTGTGTTGAAACTCTGGATAAAGTAGTCAAGTGCAGTGTCCACGTCTGGGGCTGTATCTATAGGTGACCAGTCATGATCTCGTAGGCATGTTTTTAGCGGCCACAGGTGGCCAGGTAGTAGTTTCCTACCGTTTATGATTTTAGGGGGGTCGTAATGAATTTGTTGGACCATGAGAGTAGGACTGGTGAGTGGTCGCTTATATAGTCGGGGAGAACTACTGTATTAGTAATGTGTTCAGGGCCGTTTGTAAGAACCCAGTCCAGAAGAGCCGAGGTACCTATTCTGTAATTTACTCGGGTGGGTGTTTTAACCATTTGGGAGAAATTGGCAGCTGTCCAGGCATCTATATACTTATGTGCACTGGGGGGGAAGACCAATTTACATTAAAGTCCCCTAGAAGGTTAGTTTCAGATTTCTGATCTAGGGAGTGAATGACGTCCAGTACGGAGTTCAATCCTTGGTTGGTAAGTTTGGGGGGTATGTAGACTGATGCCACCGTCAGTGTTTTATGGTGGATCCCCAGATGTATTTTTGTGGCAAGAACCTGGATGTCGCTCGCAGGGTGAGGTATAGGTAGAGTGTGCCCGATTAGTGTGTCCTTTAGGTACAGGGCACAGCCTCTCCCCCTTCTTGGAGCATCTGTCTTGCCTGAAAATGGCATAACCCGGAATTGTTATTGCAGTGTCGAGGGTCTTAGGTGATAGCTATGTCTCGATTACTGATATTATATCTGGGTTGTGGAGTGTGATCCAGGCAGTGAGAAGATCCAGCTTTTTGAGGAGGCTGCAGATATTGATGGTAGCCAGGCAGAGCTCCCAAGACCCGTCAGCACCACAGGGGCCAGACTGTTGGGGGCCAGGGTTTGGGTGGACATTACACCTGAGATGAGGATCAGCATCAGAATTAGGGACTTTAAGAGGGTTTTGATATACTTCTTTTGTCCCCGTACTGTTAATGTATTAGGAGCCTCTTTAAAGGGATAGTGATTTGACTGAGAGAAACCTGTTAATAGGAGAGAGATGCTGAGGAGCATGGGAACATGTGTTCTTGATGGGAGAGCCATCCATGGGTGAAGCAGCCTGGGTGGTGCGTTTTGGGCAAGAATTAGGAAGTAGTTGTACGTGATCGTTCTTGGGGTAGATAATGGGAATTCAAAGAAGAGGTCGGTGGTATTTTAGGGTCATAGTATAGCAGCCCTTCCAGAGTAAATTAGATTGAGAATAATAAGCAGGCTCATTTGTGGGAAAGTGGTTCCCATACTTAAGCGTAGAGAGAGGTCCGAAATATTGTTCACGGCCCAGTGGCGTAGAGGGTTGAGGCCCGGGCACCTTACCTCTTACCACGCCGGCGACCCGGGTTTGGGAACGGACTCGGGCGCTGGGGATTGAAAGGGGAAGGATCAGGCGTCCGTAGGACTGGTCGCTCTGCAGCAGCACCCAGTGGAGATTTGGAGCATTGCAGAGGGAGCATTTCAGGGGAAACTCCAAACAAACGGAAATACCGCTCTGGAGACTGGCTGGATGACGGCTACCGGCCTAAGGACACTTCCGAAGACTCCTGGAGGCCACACAAAGTCTCAGCAGCACCGGGACCCGAAAGAAAGTGTCGCGGTTTCCTCCACAGTGCCTTCCCCCTCCCGAGAGAGGGACCCCGCGGTACAGGGTTACGCTGGGCTATACCGAGGTCAGCTGCGAATATGAGGTAAGGTGGCTTGCGTGGAGATAGTAGGAGGTATGTCTGAGGGGTCATGGCGGCTCGAAGGAGAGGCAGCTCCTGAACATGACGGGGCAAAAATAGATTAAAAAAAAAAAAAAAACGAAATATTGTTCTCTGGGGCAGAAGGTATGGGCTTTTTAGGAGGAGGTGGTATAAGTCTACTGATAGCTAATAAGAGCAGCGTAGATGAGAACTGGGCGGTACCCTTGGGGATTTAATACAGGTCGGGGACGTGGTGGGTGGGTGTGGCTGGCAGTAGCCTGTAGGAGTGAGCTAAAACCCGGGGCGGGATTTAAGTGTATTTAAACAGGAGGGGGGGGCTGTCGGCCGACCGAAAAATCAGGCAGCTAGGGCTCCCTTCCAGGAGGGAATCAGTACCCGAGGGCAAGTCCATACCTGAGCTTCTGTGAGGGGCTGGTGGCTTCAGACCTGGACTGCAGATGGCAGTCTGGGTTCGTCAGAGAACCACGGCTGTGGCTCTCAGACTACCTGAAAAGAGAAGGACAGAGGGGAATTAAATAAGAAAGGCGGGGTGGGGGGGCTGCTCATGGAGCTAAAAAGAAATGCAAATGGCTTAAATGTGGGGTGTTGCAGACCAAAATGTTAGGCAAGGTGACAAGGTCTGAGAGCAAGAACAGGGCTATTTAAAACACAGTACTAGAGTAAAAAGGTGAAGGGGGGGGTCAAAGGCCTGAGCCGAGATCGCTATTGGGTGTTATGAGGGAACACACTACAGGCATTTAGATTAAATCAGCAAACTTAAACTATAAAATGCTAGCAAGACAGTATTAACAGAAATCATAATCTAGTACAACATAATTGAAGCATTAACAGTGCAGAGCTATATGGAGCCAGTCTGAGTGCTCCTGGGGCTGACTGCAGCCAGTGGGTCACAGCAGTAACAGACTCTGGATTTAAACCCAGAGACAACTGTCCTCATGTAAAAAATGAAAAATCAGGCAGCTAGGGCTCCCTTCCTGGAGGTAATCAGTCCCTGAGGGCAAGTCCGTACCCGAGCTTCTGTGAGAGGCTGATGGCTTCAGACCTGGACTGCGGATGGCAGTCTGGCAGGTCGGGTTCATCAGAGAACCACGGCTGTGGCTCTCAGACTACCTGAGCTTCTGTCATCAAGCAGCCACAATCTCTTCCTTGAGGTAAAATCAGTACATCTTCAGTAAGAAAAGTTCTGGTTTGGTGGCCTAATCCCCAGTGACAATGTCTATCGCTATGTTGGTGTGGGGTGTATACTACAAAGTTTTCAGTCTTACCAAGTGTTACAATGGCTTGTGCTGCAGCTGTATTAACGATTTACCCCGACTGTCACCTGTTTGCATGTCTTGACTTTGTGATTAATATTTAATAAAAAGTTATTTAAAAAAATAAATAAGATCAGTGGGGATTACAGGATCTCCTCACTGCTGGATTCCAGCAGGCAGGGGTTAAAATTCAATTTTGCAGCCTCTAGCTATCAATGCTAATGACTGAGAAAATCCACTAGCCCCACATACTTTTCCACTGGCCCAGCTGGTGTACTTATTAAAATGTTACCTTCTCCACTATAAGCCTGCAGTGGGGATTATGAGATCTCCCCACTAAAGGGATTCCTCACTGCTGTAAGGAGTGCCCGGTTCATTCCTATGTCAACTCAGTGGGGTTTATAGGATCTCCTCACCATGGGATCTTCTCACTGCTGGATTCCAGAAGGAAGTGTTTGGTTCATTACTGTGTAAGCTCAGTGGGGATTACGAGAACTCATCACTGCTGGATTCCCATATGGAGAGTTTGGTTCATGCCTGTGGTGATTACGGGATCTCCTCACTGCTGGATTCCAATAGAAATATTTGGTTCATTCTCGTGGAAACTCTGTAGGGTTTACAGGATCTCCTCACTGATTAATTCCAGCAAGAAGTGTTTGGTTCATTCCTGTGGAAACATTTGCTGTTTTCCAACCCTGTGTTTACCCCCTTCTGACTAATGTGCCCCCATCTGGCCTGCACCCCCAACCCAGCTCTGTTATCCAGCTTTCCCAGGTACTTACCGTGGCCTATTGTTCCCTGTTTGCCACAGTTATGTGTTTTTTTTTTGTTCATTAAAGTAATCTTTAGTTGTATACCTTACTTTATCTACCATCTTATTTCTAAGTATCATCAAGCTAAGCACCCAACTCACCCATGCAACCAAAAGATGTGTTCTGCTGACTTGAAGACAGTAAAGGGCTACAGGGCTATTAAAGGGCATACTGAGCAATTGGGGGTATCACTGACTTTTACACAAAAAAAGTACAGTTACTTAAGAACTTACCATAACAGTAGATCTTTGAGAGGAGCTTCTGCAGCAGCCTATTACAATTAGGACTATGCCACAGGCACTAGGACCCATCGGAAACCTTTAGCTAGCAGTCTCCAGCGGGGGCCGCCGGCTCCACCCCATCACCCAATGGTATATCAGGAAGCGGTCCCCAGCCCCACCTCAGTTCTCCTGCCGGAGACCCGTGAATAAGGCCTAGCAGACGGACCAGGCAGAAGCTTGCCATAAAAATGATGCAACAGCTCACCAGGGGGAAGGAGGGAGGAAAGCAGTACCTGCTGCAAGAGCTCCTCTCGAAGATCTACTGTTACGGTAAGCTGTTATGTAACTGTACTATCTTACTTCGAGTAGGAGCTCTTGCAGCGGGCTATTACAATTAGGACTGAATCCCAAGCAGTCCCACAACAAGGAACAGGAACTGGGAGGCAGCGGTAAGCACCAGTGCCAACAACAGGGCACTTTTAAGAAAGGAGACCCTAAAGGACTGCTAGGCCGATGCCTGCCTTACGCCTAGAAGCAATGTCCAGACTGTGGTGCTTAATGAAGGTATGCACTGAGCTCAAGGCAGCCGCTGCACAGATGTCTCTGGAGACATTTCGCAAGGATGCGAAGAAGCAGCCACTCCCCTGGTAGAATGACTCTTAACTGAGCCCGGTAGGGTTTTGTTGTACTTGTTGTAACAGAAAACAATGCAATTGACCAGCCATTTTGATAGGGTTTGCTTCGACACTGGGGCACCTTGGCATGGAGGCGCCAAGGCCATGAACAACTGCTCAGTCTTACGGTGTGAAGCAGTCCTGCAGGAGGAAGGCCATGCCCTGAACTGTGTCGAGGACCACTCTGATGAATAGGAGTCACTGACTGGGCTCTGGGGAAGACTTTGGAAGGTTCAGGGTGATCCCCAGCTCTCAGAAGAAAATAAAGGCGTCTTCGGGAGTGTGAAGTAGTTGAGCCCCGGAAGGCGCTGCCAGGAGCCAGTCGTCTAGGTAGTGGAAGCTGTAATGGCCCTAGCATCTGACAGCTGCAGCCACCACTGTTAGGCATTTGGTGAAGACTTGTGATGCGAAGGAGAGGCTGAACAGTAAGGCTCAGAACTGATAATGTCTCCCCTGGAAGTAGAACCTCAGGAACTTCTGATGGGGAGGGAAGATCCATATAGGCGTCATGCATATCATATCCAAGGAGCAGAGCCAGTCCCCCTGGTGTAAGAGGGGAATGAGGCCTGTCAGAGTGACCATCCTGAACCGTTTGTACGCTATGAAAAGATTTAGGGAACTGAGGTCCATGATGGGCCGAAAGTCCCCGGTCTTTTTTGGAACCAGAAAAAAATGGGAACAGCCCCATCCCGGTTGTCCCTGGGGGACCAGCTCTATCACTCATTTCAGCAAAAGAGCCTGGATCTCTCTTATCAGAGGAATGTGCAAAGGAGGATATTGGGAGGAAATCCAGAGTATGTCCTCTACTTATTAGGTCTAGAACCCAGAGGTCTGTTGTGACACTGCTCCATCTCTTTTGGTAGAGGGAGAAGCGAACCCCTTACTGCCTCTCCCATCACCTCTGCCAGAAGGGGGGGGGGCGGTAGCAAGTCATTAGGTGGTAACAGCAGAGAGGGCTGGGAGGATTTGGGCCCTCTAGAGGTCGAGCTCCCAGAAGCTTGGGTTGTAGCCTCTCTCACAGCCACTTCTCTGTAGGAATTGTCCGTGGATATTTTGCCCTAAGGGCTTACGAAATATCAGTTTGCGGAAAGGTTTCTGGTCCCCCTTATATAGCTTTCAGACGGGCCAGATGGACTTCCCAGAATCTTTGAGGCAAGAGTTGAGTTTCTCCATCTCCTCCCCATAAAGGATGGAACCTTGGAATGGAAGGTCCAGGATTCCAGACTGCAGATCCTGGGAGAATCCGGAGACCCTAAGTCAGGAGTGGCGTCGAAGGCAAATGCTGGAAGATGCTACCCTCGAGGCCATATCTGCCATGTCGTACGAAGCTCTCAAAACATGAGTGCCTACGTCCGAACCAGACTTCAATAGGTCCAGAAGTTCAGTCTTTTGTGCAGAGTCTGGTAAGGCTTGAGCCACTTCTAGGCCCTTCTCCCACATAGCATTCTGGTAGTGGACCATGTGGGTGAGGAAGTTCAAAGAATGGATGGAACAGGTAGAGGCAGAATAAACTTTCTTGCCCACCAGATCCAAGAATCTGGACTCAACATTGGAGGCTGGGAGCTGAGGTGTTTAGGCTTTTTAGATTTATCATGGGCATCTGTAATCACCATAGAGTCCACCTGAGGGTGTTCCGCCAGAAAAGGCTCCTCCCTCGGGGCTCAATACAGCCTGTCTGATTTTTTGGGAACTGCCGGGGTGGTGGAGGGATGCTTCCAAGTGATCCTAGTAAGGTCCTGGAAGGTATCCATAAGAGGAGGAACTACCAAAGGATTTGGCTCCTTCAGCCTCGGGTATTTTACCAACCTCCAGCGCTCCGGATCCAAGTCCTCAGTCTCCCATCTGTTGGAGGACTGGATGTGCCTCATGATGTCCATGAAGGTTGGATCGTCAGGAGGAGATCTGGGAGAGTCCTTCTCATCCGGGGACACTGGCCTTTCCAGTCAGAGAAAAGTTGGACCCAGAAGAACTGGAATGCGAACCGTGGCCTTCAGAGGATGAGGAGGCTGATCTTGAATGAGTTGGGGGATCTGCTACTCTCATACAAAGGTCGCCTGCTGGGAGACTGGTGTCAGCTATGGAACTGACGACAGTTGTGGGACCGGCGATGGCTGGTCGAGCGCCGAGGATGATTTTCAGACCGGCATCGGCTATATGACCACCTCCTGCTAGGGGAGCAATGGTGAGTGCTGCTACTAGACCTGGAGTGCTATCGGTGACTACGTTCCTTGTGCATAGTCCGGCCATGGGTATCCGCTGGAGTGCATGACCGAAGCTTGGGCTTTGGAGAAGAACTTTTAGGCTTGGGAGAGGACGGCTTTTCGACCTGGTCTTTGTCCCTTACCTCCTCCGGAGTCTGGTCCAGCTGCAGTGGGAGTACATCCTTTCTAACCTGACCCCAACAGAACTGAAAAAGTTCTGTGAGCTCCTCCTTGGTAAACTGTGCTGCAGCAGACCCCACAGGAAGGCTGGGTTTATACGGTGTGTGAGGAACTATAAGAGAGGATGTGAGGTCAGGTAAGTTCCTCTGAGAGGAATCATCTTCCTGATCCTCAGGAGTGGAGGCCTACGGACTGGCAAACATTCGGCGATGCCTTGGCAGACATCCACTTGTTTTCTTACCTCGTTGACTGTTTGGAGCCACCCGGCTTGGAAACGGTCTGCTTCGGTTTGGAAGGCTGAGCTGTAGAGAGGCGGTGAGCCGATGCTGGCTTTGAACCTGGCTCCTGCTCCCTGTATTCAGAGGTCTTGCCCAGAGCCTGGGAACTACCGAAGTCGGGATTTTTCTCGGCAGGGCCAAAGCCCCCGTGGAAGAACCAGAGGTCCAGACTCTGGAAGTGGAGAGTGGCTGCAAGGGTGCTGCCTTCACCTTAGGGGTGGAAGAGGCCGGCACAGAGACCGGGCCCCGACTACCACTGCCTGACATCGGTGGTTTGGCGCCCTGTGGAGTGCTGCGAGTGGCAGGAATGGTCCAAAACGCCCGACCCAGAGGACGACTACTTAAAGGGTGACCGGGAGCATGAACGCCCCTCAGACCAGCCCCAGTCCTTTTCACAGGACTTATGTTGGTTTGAGTCCCATTTCTTTTCTTTATGTTTAGTGGACCGGGAAGAGGAAGAGGACTTTTTCCGCTGGCAAGCATTGCATCACAGCCATCTGTTCTAAAAGATGGGCCTTGAGAGTCTTAAGGCGGCGAATTCTGGTCCTGCCTGTAAAGCCGCTGCAGATCGAGCAGGCCTTGGTGTTGCGGTCCGGCCCAAGGCTAAAGACGCAGGCCTCGTGGGTGTCCTTCACTGGGATCTGGCGGCCACAGGCACACTTTGTCCTCTTTTTTTCAGATGAGGAGACAGACGATGGTGAGGTTGACATGCAGTAGTGGGTAGGAAGAAGTGAAAAGCGGACTTTGAGAAATAAAGTGAGAAAAACTTTGCTAGAAACTACTAGACTTCGTTCTAAAGGCAACCGAAAAGCCAATGGAAGCAGGTCTGTGGTGGGAAAAGAACTGAGGTGGGGCTGGAGACTGCTAGCTAAAGGTTGCCAATGGGTTCTAGTGCCTGGGGCATAGTCCTAATTGTAACAGCCTGCTGCAAGAGCTCCCACTCGAAGTAAGATCTATTCCTTCACATGTACAACTGACTGAAAAGCAAAGAATTAATAATTAAAGGCCAGCACTGGCCCAATCACACTGTATGCATATTAACTGCCCTGCAGTCCATTCCCTACATTGCATCAAAAAAAGACGTTTTTCAGGGTGGGGTTATGGCAGAGACTCAGCAGTTCAGCGATGCTCTGAAGAAAGTTCAGGGACAAATTAAGAATAAAAATTCCAACTGTAGCCGATTTAGGACCTTGGCAGGCAGCTCTTTGCTTTGATTTGCCTGCACCAATGGGATCAGACTGAGAAGTGCAATTACCTTTAACTGTCCAGTAAAAACAGGCTGCAGTTTGATTAGTTGGTTTAGACTAGAATTTTAACAAAACTGAAATGTGATGCCTCTGTCTTTGTTGGCACCCTAAAAAAATGGGAATCCAAGAATGTACCTAGCAGTACACTCTGTGCCAGCCAGATATTGTTACATTATCTGGCACAAAAAAACAGAAACACTGCAGATCCTGCATTTAGGAAACCATTTCAACTTAGGATTACCCAGCACGTTAAATAATTTAATACACACTCAAGACTTCCAGTGATGCCACAAGCATGATAGTGGTCTAGATCTGGGAGCTCCAATGGCCTTAGATGAAAATTAACAAACACGAGCTTTAAATATACTTCTATCAACAGTGATTCAGTGCAGGATTCTTCTCTGTAATGTTTGACACCCAAAAGTACCAAATCGACAGCTCGTTGGATGCTGATATGGAGGCCTTTTCAGGCCACGTTACCAGGGCCCGCTCACTCTCGGTATCTTTGTTAAGACATGGAGCCCAAAGAGGAGGATAAACATCCAAGTCAGACCAGGTGATTCAACAAATCCTGAAGTCTGTCCATAAAATTGAATAATCAATTGCAGTTTAACGAATGGACCTATGGAGCATTTGCAAGAAGGTTTCTGCCAATGAAGTCTGGGTTGGAGAAAATGCTGAGGCACAAGAAACACAGGACAGATTTTATTGCACCTACTGAAGTGGGACAGGGACATATAAACCCACCTGGAAGATGCTGAAAACCGCTTCTGGAACAACTTTAGAATTCATGGCATTCAGGAGGATGCCAAGAAGGCTTCACAACACCCACTGACTTCATACAACATGTTCACCAGACCATATTGCAACTCCCTGTAGACATTCCACTTAACATTGATAGGGCTCACCGCTCGCTGGGCCCTAAACCTTCAAACCCAAAAGTCATGCCCAAGATCGTGGGTAGTCAGAATGCTACTATCCAATCAAAGAACAGATTTAACTGCAGGCATAGAGGCTAAAAATATTCAATATGAGAACTGCAGAATTTATTTTGATCATGATTTTTCTGTCAAGCTGCAAATGAAGCACCAGCTAGTATGAGCCATGGCAAGGGAAATTAAAAAGGGACTTCAGGCTCAAATAAATCATCAAGCCAAATTGAAGATCTACTTGGAGTCGGGTCCAAAGGGTTTTGATAGTCTACATGAAGCAGCACTCTTGCATCAAATCTGGGGAAAAAAAAAAATTTCACTACCAGATCTGCAGATGGAAGATTTGAATCTAAATATCTGAAGGTGGCCTGGGGAGTAGCAGGCCGAAACAGGAAGAGTTCCAAGTCAGAGGTATCCTTTCCAAAGCAGTTAGCAGTTGAATTCATGGCTGAAACACTTGGGAAACTGGTTGAGTGACAGGACACAGAGGGTAGTGGTAAATGGTGTTCAATCCGGGGTAACCAGTGGGATCCATGCTGGGGCTAGTTCTCTTTAATGTATTCATTTTTTTATACTCTGTTTATTGTAATGTTTAAACAGAATACAGTGTAACATACAATCATTCTGTAGTTTCAGGATTACAGAAATCCAAATATTATAAAAACTACTACAACCAATCAATTAGAACCAGATAACAATTGGGTCATTGTTAAAAACAATTTCAGTTTATAAGAAGTGTTGTATGTTCTTCGTATGTCCTGAGAAACTAGCTTATCTTCAGTAAAGAAAGGAAGTGTGCACAGTAAAATATAAAATTAATTCTTACTCTCCAGCATCAGCATTAAAAAAGCAACAGGTTACACTACTCAATCCAAACCATGAACCGTGATTGATATTAACAGTGATAAAAAGAAAGAAGAAAAGGTTAAGGGGAAATATGTCTAAGAGAAGCAAGGTCAGTTTGTAACCAGAATTTTAAGTGGATAATCCATTGTATAATTCCCATAGAGTCCATACGTTTTGGAAACTGGATAGTTTATGTTGCAGCCCCAAAAAAACAGGTTACTCACCTGTAACAATAGTTCTAGGAGTGGTATGTGTTGTTCATCCACACTTCTTGGCACTGTCCCTTTCCCCTTTAAATCTGCCAGAAGATCTTTAAGCTGGCTCCTCCCACCCAGGTGATATAACCCCCGGCTCCACCCATTACACCAGATCTTAGCCTGCTGGATGCCAGGTGTGTGCGTCAAAGCCGGGGAGGGTCAGGTGGGTCCGTGTGGATAAACAACATATACCACTCCTAGAAAATTAGTTACGCAAAGATTTTTGTCGTAACAGTAGATCTTCTAGGAATGTCTCTTGCAGTAAGTCATTACTTCTGGGAGTTCCCGATAGGTGGTGCTCTAGCACGGAAGTTTCTTCTAGCAGTCTCCACACCAGGGACCACCCACACTACCTCTCTTCCTGGGCTGTGCCTATAAAAGTGGGGGATCCCTGGTAATCTCCATTCCCCATCGGCTTCAGCTCGGAAAAGCGAGGGACCGAGGGGAACCAGGGTACCAAAGCCTCCCAACCCTACCTCGTTTTCCTGTTACAGAATGGCAGGGGGTTGCAGGAAGGGAAGCTACTTACTGCAAGAGACATTCCTGGAAGATCTACTGTTACAACAAAAATCTTTGCATAACTATCTTTCACGGAATGGTCTCTTGCAGTAAGTCATTACTTCTAGGAGATTCCGAAGCAGTTATGTGCCAGTGGGTGGCCAAATATGGCATTCTGCCATAGAGATATGATCCTATGACCCATAGATGCTGAAAGTAGCATATCAGCATATAGAAGAATTTTGTATTCTATCTTGCAAGTGTTCCATTCTCTTACTCGTTATAGGATTATGGCTAAAATATAAGCCAGACCTGCTATTATTAGGTGTTTATCAGATGTGTTAAGTGGATGCCAGCCCGATCAGGGTGAGACATGTCAAATAAATCAATGAATCAGAAGGAATTTCACCATATCATGGAGTGAATAATCGA